>OX422140.1:137059842-137700219 GCA_949129095.1 Volucella bombylans
TTCCAAAATCTTTCCTTATCTTCCTTCAGTTGATCTTCACTGCAGATTCCACATAATGCCCAGGATTGAGGAAGGCTTCCAGCCCTCCCAGCTACTATCCAACCAAGGCGTGTATTCTGAAGTATTGGCAGGTCCCTTCCTAGGCTAATCTGTCCGGCTTCGATTAGATGATAATACACCTCGGCTCCAATTAACATGTCTATGTGATCCGGGCAGTCAAAGTGCGGGTCCGCTAACTGAATGTTATTCGGAATAGTCCAATTTGATGTATTGATCTGTTGTGTCGGTTGAGGGGGGGTTATTTTTGGCAGGACGAAGGCTTCGAGTCTCACCGAAAATCCTGTTTTTCGAGATTTCAAATGAATATTCATTCTTTTGTGTGAAAGCCTTGTGCCTTCTCCGATTCCCAGAATGCCCATTGTTTTCGCCATTTCCGGGAGCTTGAGTTTTCTTGCCAGCTTCTGAGTGATGAAACTAATCAATTGGTGTGGATTGTTGCGGTACAGAATGACCGTCGCATTCCACCGCGCACCGTACTAATGTTTCCTGAACCGCCGCTTCCAGTTTGATGTAGCTGGCCATGTCGTGGCCAGCCGCTAATGGGTTATCCGTTGACTCCCATATGTTGTTCTGTATGTCTTCAATTTCGGACCAAAGGTTTTTGATGCTCTCTGCCTTAAATTCCCAAAAGTGTTTTGAAGTTGTTTGAGGTTGCTGAGTGCGCTCAAGTGTGCGTTGTAGCGCATTCATCACAGCTAGCTGCGGCTTACCATCCTTGCAACTTCATTGGTTACTTCCTGATGTGAAGTGCAAGGATCATCGTATGAGCGAGGTTTCACGGATGGTTTCTAATTTTGGTGGGGGCTAACGCCCCCATTTATTTTTCTTAATACAAGCTTCGTTGATACACTCTCTATAGCTCGTTGATGTATCTGCATGTTCTCCTGAAACTCCTGCTTGTAACTATCGTATATCTTCTTTATGGCATCATAATAGCCTTTGTTGAAGTATGGATGACTGTGCTCGCTTGCATGAGCGGCCCTGATGGCGCTGTCCGTAGCGTCGAATTGTTCCCAGTGCTCCTTTTTGGAGGCGCACCTTGAAGTAGGTTAAAGTCTTCCGATCTGCGGAATCCTTCTTGTAATTCACGATGATCCGTTCGATTTCCTCGCCTGTTGCACGTTGGGCCTCTGCCTTTTGATCCATGATGACTTGTAAAAAATGCTTCCTTGTCAAATTTCACAGATCAAGCTAGTTGCGTTGCCACCAATCACGTCGGGGTCACCAGTAATAATGTACGTTTTATAATGTCGCCCAAGGTGCATGTACCTTGACAACTACTGATAATACCGGTACTTGAATCAGAATATCAGACTACAAATGTACGTAGAAAAGTAAGTGATGGCCAGCGATGAAATTAGCTTGATCGAGAGAACAAAGTAACGGCTTATGTGTTTGGTGAGATTCCAACAAGAACTGAATCGCTTTATTTTCGGGTTTTTCTTAAATACTAATTACAATAATTGATTTTGCCTGGTAAGCATACTGCACGATCAATGGAAAATTGATACCTCAATTATTCGAGCGGATGCCTTCCAGGCATATGCAGTGCTTACTCAACAAATAATCATCCGGTCGTGCGGATATTTATAGTCAGCGTAATTAAAAAACAATAAAATAAAGAACTATATAAAAAAATCTATTTTGCCCGTTTGCATTTTGTATGAAGCCAGCAGTGCAAAGGGCAATGAATTGTTGCTACCTAAACAGGCGGTGTAAATATTTTTACCTGTAAAAAGTAAAACCATAATTTTTTTGAAAATCGTATTTCAGATTCGTTTTTATCATGCCCATATTAGTATATACTGACTTTTTGAATCAAATCAAAAAATAAGGCATTAGAGGGTTAATTGACTTTGTTCCAAAAAAAATTTTCTAAGTTTATTTTGGTTTGGCCCAAGGCCAATCTGGTAGATGTAACTACAATAGATAGAATATTAGAATTTTGATTATTAAGAATTGACGAAGTTTCGTTGGGGGAAAGACATGGTTTCCCCAACACATTCTTCTGATATCTTTTAATATTGGTAGTCTTCGATGAAGCGGTGGACGTCTTCAGTGGCACTCTCTTTACACAAGGAACATATTCCGATTGGTTGAGTGTGGTCGGTAGTTCAATTGTAATATTATAGCTCCCACATTGTCTTAAATATTTTGGAAATTGTACCTTCACCATATTTGTTACCGTAGTTGAATTGCTATGTACAATATGAAGGCCTAGTAAGATTAATTCGGGATTTTCCTTCAAATGCCGCTCGGGTAGATAGCCCAACTTTCATCAGTAGATTCTGAAGATTTTCTTTCCATGTTGTTTTCCAAAAATAGGATATTTCCCAAATTATCCCTGTCGAATGAGGGGACACCCTGTATAATAGCTCAGTTTCTAGATGTACCATATATGTACATAGTTCGGTGTATTTTCAGGTACCCTGAATATTTTCCTTAAGAAATATCTGAGCAGTTTTTCCAATTCTTCATATTGGAAAATGTCTCAAATTTGTCCTGCATAACACATAATTGATCTCATTACAACTTCATAGCCTGTATATTTTGAGCGCAGCTCGCTCCTTTATAAAATATGCTCTTCCAGTTGTCCTTTAAATTCTTCTTTCAAATGCATTTTAAAAGTCACTTGAGATGTTATTGCAACTCCGTGGTACTTATAAAGTTTAACGTTCTCCCAAATTTTGTTTTTCCTCAACTATTCTTTGCGCAGTAGCATGATCTTTTTCGAAAGAGTTTTACTTTCGATTTATTTGTATTAACTTGCGGACTTCACAGCGTTGATCATGATTTGCATCATATTTATGGTATAGAAGTAGCTTGATATTTAGTTCTGATTGCATCTTTAACTTCGGTTTCGCCAAAAACTGCCACTCCAATACTCTTTTCATTGCTGGTCCCTGCTGGCATCTTAATTTCTTTATAATCAGAGCTAGGAAGCCATATTTGGAATTTTTAAGAAGACTGGCAAAGATATAATGACACGGATATTCAAAGGAAGCGGATTAAACAATTTACCACGAAGTAAAATGACCGTAAATATTGCTTTAAATTTAAAATATGTTCAGACCAACTCAAGTATTTGGTAGAGGTAATACTTAAATATTTAAGATTATTTACTACTTCAATCAATTTACGTCACAGGATGAATGATTATTATATATTGTGCAAACGCAATTTAAAATGTTGGCACTTGAACAATTTTTTCCAGGAAAGTATATTTCAAGTTCAGGTAGACTATACATAGTAAAGCTGAAGTTCATCAATTTAGTTTCACTACTGACGGCTAGCTCATGTTACGTAAACCAAATTCTTAGAAGTCGATCGTCGTGATTTATATCAGCAGTCAGGTTTAGAGCACTATATGAGCAATATTCAATGCTTAGATTATAAGCAAAGACTGCAACTTTTCCTACAAATGGCTGTCGAAAAAGTGAGTTTATATTTAGAAACCAGAAAGATTATTGGATAATTATTCTTTTTTTACGTCCGTAGGGATGTAGCTTGCCAATCTATACCACAATGTAGTCCGTCTTTCAATCCGGAACTCAATTTCATGTAGTTAAAATTCCATCTCCATAAGAAAATTATCCACTATTGCTTTATTTACAAAAGCTCCAAATTGTCCGGCAATTCGAGGTTGATGTGCTATTTAACTCTATTCAAAGAATTGTATCCATATATCCTCGAAATCCACTGAAATCATTATTACAGGCGATTTCAATATAAGCAATTCAATTCACCGATGGACAGTGTGTTGAGATCTTCGCTGCATAAAAAAACTTGACCCAGCTTGTAAATGAGCCCACGCGAATACCAGACGTTGATAGTCATACCGCCAATACCCTGGACTTGTTTTTAACTTACCACTCTGATAACTACATAGTCGATGTGCTATCCCCTCTAGGCTCGACGAATCTCTGTGTCATATCAGCTAATTTTTCGCTACATATGGCAATTTGAGAAAGGCAACTCCAGCGGACTTAACGGCTTCTTTAGGAATTTCAATAGGTCGTTATGTTTCCTCGAAAATAACGTAGATGCCGATGATCTGATATGATCACACACACCTTTTTAATGAGATGCTTTATCCCTCATCGGATGAAGAGTATAAAACCAAAAGAAAATGCGTGGTACCACTCGAGCTCTGAAGAGGCTGTCAGTGTCAGTGCCAGAGGAAAACCAAAAAAAATTCAAACGAGCCAGGAATGACTACCACGACTTTCTTAAGCGTGTGAAATTTGAATACGACCAAAACCTGAGGAAAAACACTACAAAGTCCCAAAGTAATAAAAATTGTTGGTTGTGCGTCAAAAATATTAGAAATTCTGGCTCATCCACCAACCCAACGCTCGTTTATAAAGATATTCCAACTGTCAGCTTTTTGGACAAGCTTCCTCCACACTTTACGGCCAGCTCAACACTTCCGGATTGTTCTTTGTCTCCACCTATATGTGAGAGCGTCGAATCTTCAATGAGACGAATCCACTTTCGCACTCGTGTAGTTGCAAGTGTGCTTAAAGCTGTTCCCTTCTCGTGAAGAGGTGTTATTATTTGCTGGCAAAACCACTGCGTAACTTTTTCATCAATCACATAGAAAACAGCATTTATCAGTCCTTAAGAAAGGCGCATCTCTTTCGCTGTCCTCCTATGGACCCATTACACTTACAGTGTATGGTTTTCGTAGCAACAAGTCCACTGCTGATTTGAAGGCATGTCTCACCGCAAAGTGGAACAAAATCGTGCAGCAATTTGGCGAAAGTAAAATAGAATAGTTACACTTGATATTTCTAACGCATTTGACAGGGTTTGGCATCTGGCTTTTTTGTCGAAAATGCGTGCGTTTAAATGGATAAATCTCTCCTTCAATGGATTATAAATTTGCTTTCTGAACGATCAATTGAAGTTGGCTTGGATGTGTTGGATGTTTATTTAGTCGCAAGAATACGTAACTTTTGATATGGAATACTTTGTGACCTTTCGTTTCTTTATTGATTTGAGTAGGTCAGTGTGACGGGACTCGTGTGTTCACCGCAGTGAGTCAGTTACATGTTTGCACATATGCTGAACTGGGTTATCGGCGCTTCGTCGCTTGTGTATTAGGATAGGGGACTCAAGTGTCACGAGATACGTCTTGTGCGGACACAAGTCTGATATACGAGTATACAAATTTCTTCAAATTTAGAGGTGAACTTTTGAAGCTGAATTTTATGTGATACAAACTTACTACAATATCAAAACTATATGGAGTAACTGGCGGATCTAGATGAAAATTTTGCTCATTAAGATTAATATCCATATTTTTGTTGCTTTGACTAGATTTGTAAATTCACCGTGATCGACCACTATGTAAAAAAATTTGTATTTTTTTGATGACTACCTTGTCCTCTATTAAGGTTTTGTTGATACTGAATGGTCTGTGTTTGAAAAAGTCGTTCATGGTTGTTTTGTGCTGATTAAAAATTTTGTTATCATTTTAAGCCTATAAAAATTAGTTAAACTAGGCCCTGTTGACTGATGGTTAATTTCGACTATTATTTTATAGGGTTCATAGTATTAAGAAAAATAAAACAAATTTATGTACTAGTTATAACTGTTTATTGGGGTCAACTTAAACATAAAATTATCAAATAATTAACAATATGCTATTTTTTCTGTATTTTTGTATTTTTCAACAGAAAATGTGTCCCAGTATGCGTAAAAGGTTGCGCACAGGACCAGTTTGAGGCAAACTACTAATATCAATGTTGCGTAAAATTGATTAATAATATTGAATAAAATAACGTGTTTATTACAGAAACTGAAAATTGTAATCGAAAATAAATAAAAGCTTTATGGTATTTTGCGAAACAATTACTTTCTGACTTATGAGTAAAACATAAGTGAAGATTTGGTACATTGTACACACCTCTTCCGTATGTTTGTCTTTACCATAATATGAGACGACACTCCCTGTTTTTGGGTGATGATATAAAAACTCTCTGAATAGACAAGAAATCAGGAATGAGGTAACGACCTACAACGTTCCTTCAATTTGTATTTCCTCATACAATTTGCTATTGTACTCGTATATATGTACTTTATAAGCATTGTTCATAGCAATATCAAGCAAATCAAAGAATAGTCGCAGTTGCTTTTCGGTCAACCTCATACTCGTAGCTAACTTTTATTTAGTCCATCAAATCAACGCCTCCCATATTTTTTTATATATCACAACGACTTCAATAACATCTGAGATTGATTTTCTCACCACTTCCATGCATCCTTCTCTTCACCGTTGTAGTGGGTATCAGGGATAACAAGTTTGTCAATATAAAAACGGCTTTATTGTCCATTCATTTTATGAAACAAATCCCTAGTCCTTTGACCTATTTGCATAGTTTAATCGGCGGGCAAATTTGGGTATATTCTTTCTGCTGGAATGAACTGTGTGTGCCAATTTCTGTTGCAGACTTAGAGAATTGTAAAAGTAGCCAAAATAAAGATCGCAACCTAAACCTTGTAAGCCGTTTGATTTGGTTGCAAAACTACTGACTGCCCTACTCCAGTTTCAGTACCACCTTTTTCTCTCCCGGTACGCAAGTCAAATTGAAATAAATGGCCAGAGCTTGAATTAGTTCTTCGAATTCCCACTTGATGGGTTTACTTTGAACACACTGCCTCATTATATTTTGCCCTTTGAACTTGATTATATGCTCATCTATTGCATGAATTTGTATGTTAGTCATGAAGGTTTCTCATTGGAATGATCTAAAACTAGTCGTATCTTATACGTCCTATCGTACGGAGCTAACAACGACAAATTTTTTCGTCCCTGATGTGCTACCATTGCCAGCGTTCCAACCATCCAATTTTACGCCCTCTCGAAATAACCTTCCTCTTACCTTCTACTATCAAAACGTAAGAAGATTGCGATCTAAAACCCGTGCTGTCTTGCGAAAATCTCACGACCTCCCATTTGAGGTCTACACTCTGACCGAAACTAATCTAATTCCCGATATAAAGAATCAGGAATTATTCCCCCCTAGTTTCAACATTTTTCGAGACGACGATCTTACCCGTCCAAAAGTTGATTCTCCTTGTCGAGGTGTCCTACTGGCCATTGACAATGACCTAACCTTTTCTCCAATCACTGTTTCTACTTCTTCTAAGCTTGACTACGTTTCAATAAAGATAACACTCCCCTGCAGGTCCCTGTATGTTATGTGTTTTTACATCCTATCGGCGCGGCGCAACCTATCGAATGCTATCATCTCGTTATCGATGCAATTGAATAAATAATTAATTTATCTGATCCTCTCGATGATATCATCGCATTCGGCGATTTCAATCTACCTCAACTGCACTGGATTCAATAAGACGACAAATATTTTTTTATCGCAAACCCTAAACTTACAGACTCTAGCTTATGCCAAATTAGTGGGGTCACCAACTATATGGGTAGGCAATTAGACCTAATTTTCACTACTGACCCGATAAACTCCTCTGTCTTACTCAGTCCCCTTTCACTATCGACCATTTATAACATTCACCCACCACTACTTCTTTCTCTTTTCCATCACTCGCCTATTCAGCTTACCCCATCTGCAACTGCATCTTCTTACGACTTTCATAAAGCGAATTTCGACAAAATTAACGCGTATATAGTAAGTGTTCTTTTAATTTCGCCAATTGTAGCATTCGTATAAAAATCAGAAAACCCTTTTCTTAATACCAAAAAAATTTTCATTACTCTGCACTGAACGCGCATACATACGAGTATTTAAGTATATAACGAGTACCTAAACAGAAATTTCAACTACATAGGTATCGCTACTCAAATTATTGCGTTGATACTTGCTCGCTGCACTTCCACCAAAAAAACTTCCTCCTTTCGATCTGATCTCTCGAAGCGGTAAGACGTTGTCTAAAGATTTTAATCCTAAAGCACTTCTAAGGTTGGGGAAAAAACACCCGAGCTAGCTTTTCTTTTGCTCTCCGAAAGAAAAACATACCAGGCTGATTATCAGAGAAGAGCGACGACATATTTGGCGAACCATACGCCAAGAGAAGGCATATGACAAAACAACTGCCAACCGGAGTACCTGGAGTACGCGGAAGAAACTTCAAAGATCTTTGTTGTGCAGCCTCCCAAGCATCCACGGCAGCCAAATCCTCAACTATCGAAGCCTCGTGTCTTTTTATTTTTAAATAAATAAAACCAAAGTTGCAAAATTTCATTCAGAAAAACAAAAGGAAAAAAAACCTAAAGGAAATGATACATTTTTCTTTAAGAAAATTTCTGCTATGAGTTTCTATTCTATTTTTGGGTTTGCTTTAATAAATGATTATGTACTAAATTTGAATAAGAAGTCAAGTTGGTTTCATTTGCTCGGTTCCACCAGCCTACATTTGTACACTAATACGTCATCATGTATATGTAGTTAATTAATCCGCTCTTCTATCAAAAATTGAGTTACATAAATTCTTACACCATCCCGCATATCCGGATCCACGCAGGCAGAGCTAGGCCGGAATGATAAATGAGAGAGCCCAGGTACGCGTGATGGATGAGATCGGTAAGTTGAGCACGATATTGTCATCAGTAAACGCTATCTTCAAGAACTGCTGTGGCAAATCAATATCGCATTTTGCACTGCAATATTGAACACGCTACACAATATGTCCCTTAATGATGCTCGCTCTATTTTCTACAGAGAATTATTCAATTCTATTTTTCTCTATGTCCTTTCTCTGTTGTATAATCGTAAACGTGTCTCTTTACGTAATAAGAGGAATAAATTATGGGCAGTTTTCCTTCGATCCAATTCCCTTGCTGACTATTCCAACTATCTCGGGTTATACCTTCAATTCGCCCAGCTTTATAAGGTTCTCTATTAGCGATACCTTGATAGTACGCAATCAAGGCTTATAAACGATTCTAAGTCTTTCTACAAATTCGTTAACTACAAAAAAAAAACTGACGGTTTTCCTCCATCCCTCTCATACGAAAATATATCATCAACCGATCCACATACCATAGCCAACTTTTTGCTACTTTTCAATCAATCGGCAATCTTTTGCCGATAATTCCTTCGTACCTCTTATTTCAAATATCTACATAACTTTCCCATTGGCCCCTCTATTTCTCAAAGTTTTGATCATACAGTAATAGAAAATAAATTACAACAACTTAAAGATTAATTCTTACCCGGCGCAGATGGCCTTCCATCCATATTTCATAAACTTTCCCACCCCCTTTCAAATTTCTTCCACATATCGCTCTCTTAAGGTGAATTTCCACAGACATAGAAGTCTTCTTTCATAACACCGATACACAAAAAGGGATTAAAGAGCGAAGTCACTAATTACCGCACCATAGCTAAACTTTCTCATATACCCAAACTTCTCGAAAGCATTTTGTATGAGCCTCGCCACAAATAGGGGTTCATTTAAATATAAGAACCTGTTTCATTTAGAAAATTTAAATTATTATTACCCTTTATAAAATTAATGCAATTATAGGATTAAACCAAAGTTTAATTCCATTTCGAAGAGTTTAATTCAAAAACATAAATTTTTATGAGACTCGGAAGCAAAAAGTGTTCAACTTCTTCCCTAGTATTCTTTAAAAAAAAATTAGTAAATTTCTTTAAGAAATACTTACGAGTACATCACTGAATTCAAAACAGTCTTTTTTGAATTGAAGTAATTTTTTTATTTTTACCTGCAGGTAGAACAAACCATAGCTCTATGCTCCATACACATCGGATTCCTACATACAGAACATACGTTTTTCGTTTTTCAGTTCTTCTTGGTTTTACAGAAAGCACATCTTACAGCCTTAATAAGGAATTCATCAGTTGGGGTACATAATTCGTTTGAGTTTTCGAGTGAATTCCACACTTCCCTGATAAGCTGCTTTAAATTTATTTTAAGCTATGGAATTTGATATCTTGTTCTCAAATGTCGACGGATCTACGGAAAGCCAATTTATGTTTTATTAGATTTATTTGCACGTTTAAATAAAACGTAACCATTAACTCCAATTTCATCAAGAATACTGCAAAATACTCCAACTGGCCATCTAGAAATTGTTCGAGCAGTACTTTAAACTTTGCACTTTTGATCAAACAAACCGGTACTAATTTTAGACTGATTATATGTTTATGGCGGGCATCGGCTTTTCAGTTTATGGATTAATGATAGCGTTATGGTGCATTGTGGAAAGGATTATAACAGTTTTGTTTTTCTTCTCGATCCAGGAAAAAACGTTCTTTCTTTATTGAATCCGAATACATAAATTTATAAAAATTTGATTGCAAGGAGCTTGCTAACAACACTGAACTAAACCAATTATCCATTGTTATATTTCTATATTTTTTAGTGAAAGCTGTTGTTTTAATCCCATTTGTTCAATTGAATTATATGAAATTATTAATTCATTAAAAGATTCCAACACTGTTATAGCGGATGGTTGCTCCAATGTTATTATAAAAAAGATAGCAAAGATAGCAAGATAGCAAGATAGCAAAAGCGTTTTCGGAGGAGTTTTTCCTGATGCACTTAAAATTGCTGAAGTTATTCCGCTCCATAAAAAATCCAATCCTTGTTGTCTTAATAACTACAGACCGATATCTCTTTTGCCCGTTTGCTCCAAGACATTTGAAAAAGCCATGCAAAGAAGAATTCTAGATTTTTTAAACAAACAACGATATATTAGTGATTGTCAGTTTGGATTTCGAGCTGGCAGATCTACTTAAGACGCACTTTTAAAGTTATGTAGTGAAGTTTATGATAGTATCAACCAAAGTTTCATCAATGCGGCCCATTTTGTTGATCTAACTAAATCATTTGATCTAGTAGATCCTCACATTCCTTTGAGTAAGCTTTATAGATCAGGATTTTGTGGTTTTTTGTATTCTTGGTTTGCTTCTTATTTGTCTGATAGAAAGCAGCATGTTAAAATTAAAGGAAAATATAGTGTGCTACGTAACTTAAAGGTAGGTGTACCACAAGGGTCAGTCCTTGGACCATTACTTTTTTAATTTTTGTTAACTCCATATTTTTTCAGAAATTTAAAGGTTACTCAACGGCTTTTCCTGATGACATAGCCTTTTCCTACGCAAGTAAATCTTTATTTAACTTTGACATTAACTTTGACTTGGATCTTTTGAGACGCTGGTTTGCTCAGCATCGTATGACTTTGAGTAATAAGACTAAAGTGATGTATTTCAATTTATCAGGGTCTTCTGCTCTGCTTGTCTGTAATCTTTTTCATCACGCTTCTGACTGTCTTAAGTTTAAACTCGAAACTTACTCTGCATCGAGCACCAGTACATCTAATTCTAGTGAAACTTGCTCCAATCATTATTTTAAAATAGATTTTGTTCAATCCTTTAAGTATCTTGGGGTGATCTTGGATAGCAAATTAAATTGGTTTGATCATACTAACTGTTAAATTTGATTTTTCCAGTGTCCGAATTTTAAGTCCTTCATTAATTAAGACAGGTTTTTTCTTTCCATTTTCTTTATTCCATATTAATGCAGAACTAAAATTTCCTAAATAAATTTATATGCGATACATTTTTGACAACAATAAAAATTATAAATTTTCTTACGTTTAGTATTGGAACAAACTTAACAAATATTTTATAAGTTCCTGTATGCTTTTAATGTAAGATTTAAAAAGGAAACAAAATGGCATCGTAATGACTTTTATAATTAGGAAATTAGTTATCTCTAATTGGGCAATAGGACCGGTGCTGCCAGGTTTCTTAACACTAACACTCTGAAAAAATATTTGCTATATTTCTCCAGACAATTTTATCTCAGTTCATATTGTTCAAAAAAATTACTGTTTATGATCCATTATGGTATTGTGCATTCTAAGATTCAGTATGGTATCACTTGTTGGGGTGGAACTCATTCTAACAAAATTAACCCTCTGCTCTTGGCTCTTAAACATGTTATACGTATTATATGTAAGAAAAATCGATTCCATAATAGCTTTATTTGATTTCAAGAACTGAAAATTCTTCCCTTAAGACATCTCTACTACTATAAAGTGCTAACAATTTTTTTATTAGAAGTGGCTATCTTTCAGTTAGAAGAAATTCTGTTCATAACTTGCGAATTCATTCAAATAACTCTGTTGATGTACCATCGCACAATAAAAGCATTTTAAAAAGTTTTTTTTGATAGTAGCTCCGACAATCTATAACAAGCTATCCGATTTCATCCGACGTATACGTAATTTGTTACCTTTCCTCACTAAAATAAAAACATGGCTCTTTGAATTTAACCACCAACAGGTTGAACGACTCTTAAGCATCTATGTTTAAAATAAAAACAATCCTTTCTCTTTTTCCCCCACGCTCATTTTAGAATTAAATTTGAATTTTTGATGGGACACTCGCTACTAGCTGTAGTTCTAAACTTGGCTATAGACTGTTTCTTTTTTTTATATTTCTGAGTATTCCTTTGAATTTATGTTGTTTTTTTTAAATTTACTATTTTTTGAATTTATGTAATCCATACTTCTACATATTGTAACTAGAATAATAAATAAATAAATAAATAAATACAAATATTAGTGTGGTGAATAACTTCTGATAACCAGTGCGAGAATAGTTCATTGAGATAATTTTAATACCACACTTATCGGGCTTTTTCGAATTATAACAAATAAAGGAACTTACTTAGGCGGCGCTACAGTCCGGGGTGGACCTACTCCTTAACCAATAAGCCTCTCCATAAGCCTAGAGGTCTTCCTCTACTGCGTTGTCCCTCCGGATTAGAGTCATTCATTCGGTTTACATGTTCCAGGTATCTTAAACACCCAATGCGCAGTTTTTTGACTAGTTCGATGTCGCTGTATAGCTCGTAGAGTTCATCTTTTCCAGAACCCGTAAACGCAAACGCCACTAAATATCTCACGAAGAATTTTTCTCTCAAAACGACCAAGGATATCTTCATCCACTTTAGAAAGGGTACATGCATAGAGCAGGACTGGGATTATAAGGGTCTTATATAGAGTTTCCTTGGTTGTTAGGGAGAGGGCCTTACTACACAGTTGCCTTCCCAACCCAAAAAACAACGATTGACAAGCGTTATTCTTCGTTTGATTTCTGAAAATATGTCGTGATAGCAGATACGAGGTAAACAAAGTCTCTTACTACCTCAAAGTTATAGCTGTGGATTGTGACATTGTGGCCGATTCCTCGAGGTTTGGTGTCCCTTCTTGTTGACAGCATATACTTTGTTTTGCCTTCGTTTACCGATAGACACATTTTTGCAGCTTCTGTTCCTATACTCGCAAACGCATCAGTGACAGCTCGCTGTGCTCTACCAATAATAACAATATCATCGGCATATGCAAGCAATTGAACAGGTTTTTGAAAGATCGTACCTCGTGTGTTGGCTTGTGAGTTTTGCAAAAATTATTTCAAATATGATGCTAAAGAAGTCAACTGACAGCGCGTCGACTGCCTAAATTCCTTTTTGATATCAAAGGTCTCGGTACTTGATACAGCAGCGAACTTTCTCCATCAACATCCTGCACAAACGGATGAGTTTGTTTGACCAGATTTTTCCATATCCTGAGCACCGACCGTGACTTTACTACAAGGTTTCCTTGTTCAACTCTACAGGTTTCCGCTCGGGTCTCATTACCCTAATAAGTTATTTTTTACCTTTTAGTAAAACTTCCGAACATTATTCCTGGAGTAGCATCTCTCTATTTCCTCGATCGCGCGCTTTTCATGCTCTTTCAAACCAGGGGTTTCGTGGTGGAGGGCGGGTGAAACCCAGCACGTCATTTGCGACATTTCTTCAGCACTTGATGCTTGCTGCAAAGGACTTCTCGAGTAGTTGAGGGATACACGATCGCAAAGGCGGCTTGTTGCGATTTCAACTGTTCAACGTTAAATCTCCACATACTATTTCCCCATTGTTGTGGCGTCTGAGATATCCGTAGACGTACCTTGGCCGCAACTAGGTAGTGGTGCGCGTCAATGTTGGCCGAAATAGTTGGCCTAAAATACTTGAGGAGTGCCTTACGTCGATCGCAACATGATCAGTCTGGTTGATAGTTTGCTGATATGGTGTCCGCCAGGTTCTTTTGTGAATATTGAGGTATAAAAACCGTGTGCTTAGGTCCCGCAATGAAATTGATTAGCCTAAGTCCATTTCATGAAAAATAAAGGAACACCTATCTCTAAAACATAATTGCTGTTCACCGATGGTAGAATGTTTTTAAGGTGTGTAAAATTCAGCCCATTTTTTTAAATATCTCTCCAAAATTTGTAAATTTGTTGCTTTCCTGTCAAGTTTTTCTAGTATTTTTATCGTCGAATCGAATATTTTGAGCAATAAATTGGAATCTATTTTTTGACACAGTTGCACGGTAAATTCCGTTACCAAGAGCTTTGTCCCATAATTCCATTATATCTACTCCGTTTTGTTTCAGGATAACTAACAAATGCTCTCATTTCTTCTTCTTTGACCTCTCCTTCATAAACTTCAGATTGTTTTCCTTCTTTCTTCCAATTTATTTGCTCATTTGTGTCTTTTGCATCCTTAGGACTTTTGAATCGCCTTTACAACCGGGAAGGCGTATAACAATATTTGACCTACTAGGTTTTCCCTTGAATTTAGATGGAGCATCCATTTTAAAAATGGATTCTAAAAACAAAAAAAAAGTATTATACCTAAATACTTACCTGTACTTATTTCTAACCATAAATTACCTAACGTTTTTTTTCGTTTAGGTGAACATAAAAACTCTGATGAATCGGTTTCGTAATTTTCTTCCATTTCATTAACCAAACTTTACAAATCTGGAGTATCACTCTATTCGTCTTCTTCACTGTCATCTCCAAAAAGGCCATCGTCACTCTCTTGCGGATCTTCTTGATCCCAGATGCGCGATATAGTATCATCCTTTAAGAATTGTCGTTCCATTCCATCCAATAATATCTAAGAAATACATATATGAAAAGCTTTGTACGAGTAACTACCCATCATGATTGAAATTTACCCAAAAACAAACGTTAACTCACCATTATTCTCTGGTTTGCAAACAACTGTACTCGACAACACAGGTAACACTACAATTATCGTGCAACAATTTACATAAACTCATTTCATCATTTTGCGTTAGTATTATTGTATTATAGAATGCATAACGGAATCCATTCTGAATGGGTAAAATTTACCCATGATGGTAGTTAAGGGTTAACTTTGTACATGCAGACTTATAAGTTGATTTAATCAATTAAGTTTAGCATAAAACTGAAAAAAAATTACGGGGACAAATGTCTCCCATATGCGTGAAAGTGCTAAGGTTTGGGGATTCCTACTCAGAATGATAGGTTTTTTCTGGTTCAAGTAAGTTATTTAGTACTTAGAGGTCTCAAGAGCAAATCTATTGTTTCAATTAATAATGTTTTGATATATGTTCTTATCACTTAAGAGAATCAAGGTGTTAATCCTGCTAAGGAGACTTTAATGTTATGGCTAAGAAAGCCATTGTACTTTTGTTTCACTTTCGATTAAATTATTTGATTTATTTAATTTAATTATTTTGATTAAGTTTAGCACACTTGGTGTTTAAATCGTTAAATGTGACAATATAAATTTTTGAATATTTGTAATCCTCCATGAAGAAGCTTTATTTTTTACCAGATCCGTATAATTCAAATTTATCACAATTTGCATTCATCGTAATGTAAGGACGCCTCAAGCTTTTTTAAAACACATTATCAGCAAGTACCAGTATTGTTTCCGGATTGACTACAAACCAAATTTTCACGTCGAGACATATCTTGGAAAAAATCAACGCATTTGATATTAAAATTCACCACACAAATATTTACTGACTTTAAAGGGTGGAAAAGGGTCGGAAAATATTATTTTATGGAGCTGGAAACCACGATTCTATGTAAGTTTAAAACAAATTGTTTTTCTCTATTTTATTCATGTATCAAACTTTAATCGGAATTTTCTCAAAACTTTTTTTTTAAGTCGCTAGTCAAAATTTCTTGGAAAATCATTGGCAGATTTGGGAGTCCTACCAGAATTAATCTAGCTGTGTGGCATATTGTTGGAAAGCACACGATTCAATATGCAATTTGAAAATATTGTAGATCTTGAATCTATTGCAAATGTGAACCGGATTTCGGCTGGAAGATGCGCTATTATTTGATTTCTTCAAACTAGTGCTGGAATAGGTAGTGTGCACTGTAGGTCTCAATATGGAAGGAACTGTCCTTCAACAAATCAACTGTCCTATAACTGCTAGAATACGTAAGTGACATCGACTTCATCGTTAGCTCAGCCCTCAGTGTCCCCTAATATGTGTTCTTAAGACATTTAAAGAGCAAGCGAAAGGATCTACTTTAAGATAAATAAATGGGGTCAAATGCACATACATGTCAACAAATAAAGGAGGAATATACATAAAGGGTCCGCTATCTAACGTTTTTTTTCAACTAGTGCTTATTTCGTGAATGCTAACATCTAGCTTATGTCTGATTTGACAGATAATTAGCTCTATCCTTCCGGTTAATAATGGAAAGTAATTTCGTTCAAATAGCTGCCTCGTCTGGAGATGCAGTAGCCTACACGATCGGTCCAATTTTTAAGCACATTATCGATTGTGTGCAGCTGTATTTCACCAATGGCTTCACGAATATTGTTCTTTAAAGCGTCAATTGTCTCTGGCTTGTCGGCGTAACACTTATCTCTTACGGCACCCCACAAATAATAGTCCAACGGTGTCAAATCGCAGCTCCGATGTGGCCAAACGACATCAGCTCTGCGGCTGATAATGCGATCTTTGAAAACAGGGCGCAAAACATCGAGTGTAGCTTCGGCTGTGTGGCACGTAGCGCCGTCCTGTTGAAACCAAGTGTTGCCAATATCCTCCTCTTCAATTTTTGTGAACAAAAATTCACTCAACATGACCCGATAACGATCGCCATTGACTGTAACGGCCACTCCTTGCTCATTTTCGAAGAAAAATGGCCCAATTATGCTTCTGGACCAAAATCCGCACCAAACAGTGAATCGTTTTGGGTGTATCGGCTTTTCAATGTATGCGTGCGGGTTTTCTGTGCCCCAAATGCGCCAATTTTGCTTGTTTACATACCCGCCAAGATCAAAATGAGCTTCATCTGAAAAGATGATTTTTTTTGGCAAAATCGGCATCTTGTCTAAGTCGATCGCAGGCCCACTTAGCGAAGCGAAAACGGATTGGATGGTCAGTTGGCTTCAACTCCTGAACCAATTGGACTTTGTATGGCGTCATACCAAGGTCTTTATGCAAAATTCGTCTCAATGATGTCTCCGAAATGTTCAATTGTTGAGAACGACGGTGAATTGATGTTGATGGCGCTTCACGCACACTTTCTGCCACAGCAGCAATATTCTCGGGTGCACGCACTGTTTTTGGCTTTTCACTCTTTGGTTTATCGATGAGGATGCCAGTTTCTTTCACTTTTTTCACAAGATAACGAAGATACGGAGCTGACGGTGCTTCTCTTCTTCCAAAATCCGTACGCAATTTTCGCACAAATTCACAAGTAGTGTCGCAATATTTCCTAGCGTTGTTCAAGCATATACACAACCATATTCGTTCAGCGGAAGGATAAAACTAATTATCTGTCAAATCAGACATGAGCTAAGCGTTACCATTCACGAAATAAACATTAGTTGAAAAAAAAAACGTTAGATGGCGGACCCTTTATAATCCGGATTTCTATGAGCTGCTTTTTTTTTTTTTTTTAAAGAACTTAACACTCAAGTGGGTATTACTACACCTAAAATGCCTAAGCACGTGTTAAATTTTTAGGAAAATGAGGCAGAGAGAGAAAGAAAGATTTTTGGGCTCAGTGGTTTTTATGCTCCATGGGTGGCATCCAACATTTAATGGGGAGACTAAATTATTTGTGTAATTGGATTTGTTGGTGTATTCCAGGCAACCACACATCTTACGTGAATTTAGTTGCCTGAAAAAAAGTGTCTGTTTCGAACCGTCCGATTTGGAAGCCACTACCACTTCAGAACGACATAGTCCAAAAATCCAAAATATATCCAAAACAATTGAATGACCACATCGGACGAATGGACAATAATTCTGAATCCCACAATCTAGACCTAACGTAACAAAGTATGGTTAAGTATGGATACAATGGACACCCTCGAACACCGACCTAATATTTCGTATCTCACTCTGTTTTATCGCTATTTCCACCACCAATGCTGCATAGAAATCGCCAGTAGCATTCCTCCATTTCAAACTTTTAACCGTAATAGCCCTCTCGCTATGAATGCGCACCCTCAAGACCAATTTCGGATGTACTCTGAAATATCGTGATTCGTCCCTTAGCCGTACAACTCTCTTATGAAATGTCCTGCCTAGCTCTTTATTTCCTAACCATTATAATCTTCAAACATTTAAAACCAACGTTCATCGGTACCTCTCTTTCACCCCTGATTTTTCTTCGCCCACGCTGTGTCCAAGCATTTTCAGGGTACTTACGAGTAAATAGTACTCTAGCGCGCGCAAATTAAAAAAAGCAAGTTTGATAGAATTCATATTGGTCACCCACGCAGAGTGATGTAAACTAGACATTCCATCACTCCCAAATGCATTCACTTGTGAAATATTTCTTAATATTCTAAGTCGGAAGAAACATCACCAACGATGTCATAACTTTGACTTCTTTGAAAAAATTGTGCCCAATACTTAAGCCAATAACAAAACTACAATTTTCAAGAATTTGTACAATTTCCCACATTACCAGATGACATTCACATTGAAACTCCATAGAAATCAGCGGGTTGTCAATAAGAAGTTCGTAAATAATGAGAGAAAACAGGAGAAATTGGTGTTGCGACAGAACATACATGACCTTTGGAGTAGTTTAATCGAAGAATCACACTTAGGTTAGGTTATGTTATTTTTGCGAGTTGATGTGGTATCTGAAAACACCCTATATATACCTCATTGAACTGAGATCTCTGTAAACCTATTGTGATGCCCGGGGAGAAGAATTTGGAGGGAATTGGATTGCTTTTATTAGTTGTGGTTTCCACGTTTCGTCTGGCGTTGGTTGTCTTTTAGTCCTTCAATGGGTATAATCCTGTTACACCCGTAAACCTGAAAAAAATTTGAAATGAAACAGCAGATAGCTCTGCGAAGTCATGGAACTAGTAACTTTTTAAAGTTCTTTGTTTCATATTATTGATGCTGGAACAGTCATAGATAGAAAGTGGAGTGTATACTGCCGTCAGCCCACGTCTGGGCAGCCTCTACAGAAGTCGTCATCGAAGAAGACTATGGCAAATGAGTAATCCAGCGAACGTGGACAGTTCAATTATGCCTTTACAGAGAATCTTATTTGTTCTGGATTTGCTGAGTTCCGGCCATAATTGTCTTGGAGTTTCACAGGTTGGAAGGTTTTTCCACCTTTTATTGGCTTCGAGTTGTATCATTTGCCCCACTTGCATTCTAAGAGTGCAAAGTGGGGGTTTGATACTTTACAGTACTTTATCAAAGGAGGATCCTTTTTGAGCTAACTCGTTTGCATGGTCCTTGCATTCTATTTTTTGATAGTCGGGGGTTAAACCTATGCTAAAAGAGCCTTAAGCTCTTCACGACAACTCTTCACAAGCTTTGATTTTCTCTCATTGTTTCGCGAGCCTTACCTAGCATGCTCACTTCATTTTCCGTTAAGTAGAATTAGTTTAACAAAAACTTATACGCAGACTACATTGATTGGGCAATATGGGCGAATGACAAAGCTTCAGTGGAAAGAAAATTGAAATCCCAATCTGCTAATGAGACATAATTAAGATAATCTCGACTGAACTGACACGTTTTTTAGCCGAGATATTTTGATCCCTGAGGCGTAATTCTCCTTTCGATGTTATATACATATATATAGATACATATATGCGTATTGTATTTTTTCTATAATAATGTTTCCACTGTAATATTCACAGGTGTCGGATCAACTTTTTTCTTATTACAACAGCTTAAGATTCACTAGATTGTACGGCGAAAGTTTTAAAACTCTACATCACCCACAAAAATGATATGATTACCGATATCCAACATCGAAATATTTGCTTTTCATAACACTTTCATAACCTTACCAGCTCACTGGACATATTTTAAAACGAGTTAATTTTAAAAATATCTTCGAGTAAATTTGACTTAAACATTTATTTTGCTTTAAAATTATCATAATTTATTTAGCTGAAGTATCTTAAAACGAAACCGGAGAACTAATATTCACTTTATTTTTGTATATTTTCATTCACTGGAAAACTTGCACTTGATTTGGGTGAACAAACGGAGCTTGGAGACTGTGGTACTCAGAGCTGCCACCCAACTGTTCATATTGAGCTGGGAATATAAATACATATATCAATTATAGCATTCTTAGCTTCACAATAGTTCGATTTCTAGTTGACAAACCTACCAATAACACTTTGAATTATCGCATTAGCATCAGCATCACTCTTGTATCGAAGCAATTGAACATCTGGTGCTGGAAGTTGAGGTCTGGCTGCAGAAAGACAGAAAAAGCTGACCAGGAGGATAATAACGCCCTATTTTTGAAAATACAAATCAATATTGTTGTTATCTTTTTTTTCTAAATTGATGATTATCTAAAATATAAATTTACCATAATTCCCTTCATCTTAAAAATGTATCTATGATAGCTTGTGTCTGTCAAGGAATTCGTAAGCAAATGAGCAGCATAATAAGTTTGCCGGTACTCTTATACATTCAACCAAAAGTTGCTTCAAGGTTACACAAGATAATTATAACATCTTAATGAAGATATATAGCGTGAAGATGAAGAAAAAATAAAAAATCAACAGCAGCAACGTGTTAACTTTTTCGGATATGCACAAGATGAAGAAATTGCTTAAATCAGAAAAACCAATCAAGCTTACCATGTGAGCATCTAAAAAAACAGATAAAACTTTTCTATTTATCAGGTCTGACTACTGTTTCAGGGGTTCTTAGTTAAGAACTAGCTAAAGCCTAAGAACCTGTTGGTTTCGGATATTAAAAAATTTGGAATTTGATGTTATAAGTTATCATTGTCATGATAATTAGAAAAAGAGGGGGTTTAGATTACTATAATCTGACTAATCTGACTGATATGAAATCTTAGACCATGGTCTGTTAATGAATTCATTAATCAGGTTTCTGAAATTATACGAGTACGCACACCTCATGTGTAATTAAATTATTCAATGTAAAGCTAGATTCGTGACAAGATAAATAGATTATGAATATTTTAATCATTCACATTTCAATTTAAAAAACAAATCAGTTAATGCTCGAGTATAGGGGGTACATTTACGCTACACAAAAGAAGTATCTAAGTGAGCAGCATTAAATCGAGTTCTTAAATAAGCTCTGAAGATTAATTTTTGAAAATGAAAAAAACAAATAAACGAAAATAATGCTTGACAGAGTGAGAAACACAAAGAAGGAACTTCAGAAAGATTTACTTTTATGAATCTTTTCATTTTTACAGCCATTTTCAAAGTCAACGTGGCTGGCCTCTCAGTTTTATTTTAACAAACCTTGCAGAAGTTGATGTTACTATGTAGTTGCTGATACATTAAATCATTTAGCAGAAGTATAACATCAGGTTAGTAAGTAAGCAGGCTTACCTGAAAAATAAGCAACAGCTTCAAGGAGAGTTTTGACTTTGAACAAAGAATTGGATGTTACCTTGAAATATTTCGAATATAGAAGGAGACCGATCTAAAGGCATCGCCAGCTTTTCTATACTATTATAAAATATAGACTAAACTCAAAGAGAAGGACTCTTTTATCTATACACTCTATCCAGCTCCTGTGAGCACCAAAAACAACCGGAACTAGAAAGCAAACTACAAAATCATTTATTGTATAATCGGATGCCTCCCTAACTCACATATATGTACTTAACGTGCACTCTACAAGAAGAAATTTGGGCTGGACATTTTGTCTCGACCTTGGAGGTAACATCGCCAGCGCAACTTTTGATTTCGGGTGTAAATTGGACAGGCAACGCGCGATAAACTAATTTTGAGGATAAAAGCTATGCTGGTGAATAGGACTCTGATTGCGAATGCGACGTAAGCCGTAAGCTTCTAGCATTGCAAAATAACTGTCGAAAAGGCATGGGACCTGTAACCGAAAAGGGTGCTTTGGATCTATATGGATATGATATATTATGTTTATTATGTATATCTTATGCGTCTATAGTCTCGTGGAACAAGCTACAATATAAAAGAAAAATATGTCATAGCCGCTTTTTCCAAACTCCAATGAACGGTCTGTCTCGGCTACATGGGGACTTTCCCTAGCACGCCTGGCCCCGCTTTAGACGCATTGATAAATCTCCGTGCCTTTCATATTCATATCATGGTCTGCAGTCCCAAAGCCATCCTCCGTTTAAAAAGTGGTGGTCTTTGGTACAGCATGCCATCTGATGCAATGACACCAAAACGTCTGGTGCAGAAAAACTGCGACTTCCCTGTGACCAGGACTGCTTGCAGACAGAATCTGAGCCAGGACAGGAATGTAGTTGAGTCCCCATGGGTGGCTCCAAACACGATTTAAGATGCGGTGCTGGTGGCTTTTTTGGACGCCTTTTTTGACGTATGTCTTCCAAGCGGATATATACGCAATTCTGACGGCAACGAAATATACTGTGAAGAATCGGTAGAGGCGCCGAAGCATTTGCATCTGAAGCGGCAGCCAAGCTGCGCTTAGAGCCTTGCTGAACCCCCTTCCAAACTTGTTCATGAATGAAAAACTACACTGAATGCAGTCGGATGTCTAAATTGACTGTGTCTTGTCTGGGTCTAAAGTCGCAATGGCATCATTAAGAGGTCAGCGACTTTCCTGATGTCCCTCAGAAAAAACTGAAGGCTGCTTACTAGAGTCGTGACAGGACACTAAGCACTTATGTTTACTGGGCATACAACATCCTGCGATGCCTGCTGTGAAAGTAATGGCAACACTGTGGAGCACTCCCTCTGCGAATGTACGACCAGCGCTCGTATTAGGTTGCATTTACTTCGCGCTGACGAAGTGAGTGCTGGTACTGTAGACACTTTATCTCAGAAGCGTTTACTCATCTTTCTTCGAAAGACTGAAAGATTTCATTAAAAGGAACTTACATAGGGTTTCTGCAGATCAATAGCCGTCAGTTTAAAAAGGCTTCGGCTGATGATGCAGAAAGCATCATCTTAATCCAGGAACCATAGACTGTAGAAGGCGTCGTTCGTAGACTCGCGACATATAATGCTTTCCGTTCTACACAAAAAATAAATGTAAGATCAAAACTTATATATTAGTGAAACGTAACATTAATGTACCCTTACTTGATAGTCCCTGCCAAAGGTACCTACTGGCTGGCATCGGCATATCTTGTCCATCTCCTTGGTGACAACCTAGAAATGATGGTCTTTCAAATTGAAAGGCTGATATCTGACCTCATCATTAAGTGCTATACTAACGCACATCACACGGTATGGGGTAGTACCGACACTGACGATTGAGGTAAGTCCCTTTTTGATTATACGAGTATTATAAGAACCAACCTCATTGTTTGCAATATTGGCAAAGAACCCACCATTATAATTAAAAATCGACAAGAAGTGCTAAAAGTGTTCCGTCAAAATCACTCAAATGATGACGGAATTATCAGAAAACTGATTGGTCAAAGTACAGAAAAACACTTTTAAAAATGCTCTCCTTTCAACTCTTAAGTACCCCGCACCAACGAGATTGACATGAAAGTTAATGATTCCACCATTCCTCTCAATCAGGCAATGGCTGTATCCTGCGTTTTTATACAACCTAGAGGCAAGAAAAAGCCACACTGGTGGCCATTGGCACTGGAACCACTTAGAAACGCTTGCAGAAAACTTTTCGACCTCGAAAAGAAAAGTGACTGACTGGGACTCATACAAGGAACCCCTCAAAGTATACTGGGTGAGTTTTTTAACTTGAGACATCCAAATTACTCGAAAAATACGTGATATTTCAGACAAAAGTCACAAGGTTCTGAAGGGGACATAAGATGGTGACCACGAGATTGAACTTGAGCCCCATTTTAACTGATCTTGTCCTCTTTTCCAGGAAATATAAATTTTCAATCATTTTCAATTATAGACCCTCTCTCCATCAAGGGCACCAGCTTAGTCTTTCCCGATACAGCGCAATATCTGGGTACTAATTTTGACAGGAAACTAAACTGGAAAGCTAACAATGGGTGATTTTTTAAACGTTTGATTTTTAATTGTAAGAAAAAATACAGGAAAATTGCAAGAGTATATACAACTTTTATTTGAGTTTATACTCGTACATCAATGCTTGCCATTTGCTTTTTAAGATTATTTCATGTAAATGTTGACTAAGACTATGTTTTAAGTAGTCTATACGCAAAGTCCAATTTTGAATCACTTTTTCGATCATATGGACTGGTACCTCGATAATAACCCGTGTAAAGTTGTCTTCCAAGGCTGCAATTGACGTTTTCCTGTTATATATGTATACAATAGACTTTTTCACTTTCTTAAATAACAAACAATAGGAGAGTTAGATTGAGAGGGAAAGTTAAAACTTAGTCAAATAGCATAGTAAAAAAAGAAAAAAAAAAACAGAAAAATGAAAAATTCAAGCAATAAATAGACGGCAAGTGTGCCAATCTTATTCGTACATCCTGCAACAGTCAAACATATTTTCGTTGTAGCGATTCACATTTGCAAGTTTCTTCCTTCACAAATTCAGTTTCAAAACAAACCCATCCGCGGGGCTTAAGACTATAAATCCTCATCGGATATGATTATCTCATCGATAGACGGGACGGTTAGCTGGTCCACAACTTTTTCTGCATTGGAGACGCTTTCGTTTAGACTGGTGACGGAGAAAAAAAAATTGCAATGCTGGGGTTGGAAGGTGGCACCGGCAATG
Source organism: Volucella bombylans (assembly GCA_949129095.1). Lineage (NCBI taxonomy): Eukaryota > Metazoa > Arthropoda > Insecta > Diptera > Syrphidae > Volucella > Volucella bombylans. The sequence continues at coordinate 137,084,888 of OX422140.1, forward strand.
CTGGTGGTACTGAACGAGGTAGTGGTGATGCAAACGCACGTTGTCTTTATGTTCTAAATGCTGACGACGTACTAGGCGATGGTGATGTTGTTGATGGTAATTTTGTTGTTGGTGATTGTGGTAATTTAATCCGTTCGTTGTTCGTTTCTCAGATTTCTCCGATTTTTTAGATTTTTCCGATTTTTCTAATTTATCTGATTTATCGGATTTATCTGATGTTTCAGTCTTTTTGTGTTTCTTATGTTTTTCAGTGTCCTCGTCGGACTTTTCACCACTTTTATCGTGGGCAATTTGAGTGCTCTTCATCATCATCAGCGTCTGATTGCTCTTCGATTTTGCAACTCTCCGAAGTGTCATTTGATTCTTCATTACCACTTGCATTTGCACATTCGGCTTCTCTTTTTATTTGCTCGCGAGCGTTTTATCTATGAAGGAGCCGATGGATGTTTTTTTCTTTTGGTTTTCGGAAAGTTTCGCCAACAAAGTTGGATCATTGCCGGATCATCGTAGTCACTTGTGAAGTGAGACACCGTTTCATAGAGATCGACTTTTCGACGATGTTGAAGTATTTTTCTAATTTATTTTGAATGCTTCTTCAGCAATCATAGACATTTCTTCCTTTAGTAGACCGAAATTGTATCGCTCATAACAGAATTCCAGCATTCGCAGGACATCAACGAAATCTGAAAATTACTTGGTGCGATTGACGAATGCCTCAAAGACTTTGTTGAATTTCGGATAGTCTGTATATTTGAAGCAAATTGGCTTTTTCATCTGCCTCAAGGCTTTCTTACTTTCGCCCGTTCGACCACATATTTTGTCGTATACCCCACATGCCCTCTTTTTTTGTCACTCCACAACGAGGTATGTCGAATTTTCATCGTCCAAATCGACATACTCATTTTCGAGTCTATGGATTTTCCTCGTCAATATGTACAGCGCCTTGTTTAGTTGCTTGATCTGTCTACTACGTATCCGATGGTCTTCGGTTTCGTCTTATTCTACGTCCTTTCCTGCTGAAGTAGTTTCTGATGCCACCGACGCTTCATCGCTATTGAATACGACCGATTTGCTCTTTTTGCGTGCCTTCATCTCATCAACAACCAGCCTGAGGTGATAACACACTAAATCTGGATAGTTTTTGATGCGTTCTGTGGCAACTAGGACTGCTTTACGGAAACCTCGACAGTTTACAAAGTCCGGCTGCACAGAGTAATAGTATCTAATCAGTTTTGTGTCGATTAGTATGGTCATGTCTTCGGAAGGATCAGCATGCATCCAATAGGGTGTTTTATTTGTCACTGAGACGCTCCTCTGCTTTCTCTTTTTCTTTCTTTGACGATAGAAACTACAAAGTCTGTTAACATCTTTTGTTCTGCGCAGCGTCGAACGAAATCTTTCCGTTTTGTGCCAATATCTCGAATTTAGATTTCTAATTCAGATTAGAAAGCTCCATATGTTTTTTGGCCATTCCAACTTTTGTTATCTGAATGTGTTGCGTATTTGTTCAGTTAGGAAATTTAGGTAAAGAAAAAACCCAGTGTAAATCATAATATTCAATCTCCTAGCATGAATGAAGTCAATTGTCTACTATGACCTCAAACTTTCGGCATTATATGCATTACACATTTCAACAGTTAAGAGGTGATGGTGTTGGGGACAATCGATTTTCGTGTGGATTTCTAATTCTGCGCTAATATGTGGTGAACTAGATAGGTATTATAACTTGAGTGGATTACTGGCCAAAGACCATTTTTTTTATTTTCATTTAGCAAAAACAAAAAATAATATTTCTTTTCTGCAGGTTAACTTGGAAAGGTCTCCTGTCTCCTGGAAATGCAGACATACTCGTACATATGTCAACAGTCTTTCTACCAACGGAAGTGTCTACAGTATTAGCGAAGGCAATTTAGGTGGCAATGAAAATACAGAGTAGCCTGAAATTATGCAATATAAGAGTTACGATTTATTATACAGGGTGTTGCGGATGTTGCAGAGGCGAAGGAGAATAGCCACCGATGACGCTTTAGAGGTTAATTATTTTTAGACGCAGCTTCAGAGCTGTCGTTGAATGCATCAACCTCTATAGCGATTGTATTTCCGTCCTCCTAGTCAGACACTAAAAGGTCGTGCTCATACAAAGAGGGGAAGGTGAGCTTAATTTTATTGCTCTAGCTGGATGATACAAGGTCACCGCTCGAGGGAGGGATTGTTGTTTGTACAACGTGGAGGCTAGAGGCGTGGGCAGTTCAGGCTCCAGCCTCCTCCACATCCATATCGGACACAGGTCTTCTGATCCCTTTTAGTAGGCATTGCGGGTAATGCCTCCGAATCCGAAACTGATAAAACCATCAGTTTTCGATAAGGCCAGCGATTATTGATTTATAACAATTATCGCTGATCTACAATAGGAACATTAGGAATAGCATTACGGCACCAGAAACGGAGTAAAAAATTGCAGTTGAACTCGGCTTTTATCATTCTCACACAGCTTGCTCAAGAGCAAAATTCACCAAGCATCGATGATAGCAAATACCGATGTAAGCAGAAATGCGAGCACTTCACTAGCGCCCAAAAGCCTCAAAGCACTGTCCGAAATAGAGACTGAACTGAATCCAATAAGGCGAAACGACTGGAAAGAACCAGATATGTCAGAACCCAGATAAACAAAGTGTACCCAGTACCACCAAACGTGGCGGGACCAAAGATAGCTCTCTTATGGCAGGAATGAAAAAAAAACATAGACCACATGTAAAGTCACTTAAAGATACATGTGCAGTTACACCTAAAGTTGACGCTAAGCACCAAAAGCCTACTCACAAGTCCCACTCGGAAAGCGGCTAATTAAGCTTCCTTAAACAAAATAAAAGAAAGCTTGCGTAAAAGGTCCGGCGGCAAAAAAACTACGCAGGAGGAATCTAGAATATCAGGGCTATCGTACAGGGATACTATGGTCCATCATGCACCCAGAGCAGATCCTTACTACCAGCTAGTGAGGTAGAGCCTACTGGAAGAGACGGATAAATCCGACAAAAACTGTCCCATCCTAAGGTTTGTAGCCACCTCAGTTAGAGACGGATAGTTGTAAATAACCTACCATGATACAATAACCAAAAACCGGCTCATGTCTAAGGTAGGCAAAATAAAACAAACGCAAATTTCCGTATAACTCAGGAACACGAGGTTGTCTTCATTCACCTGCGCTGTCTTCGTTCTAGAAGTAGGTACGTCTTCCTAGCCTCACTAAACAAAACTCCGTCTTCAGATTCACTAAGGAGAAGAGTTGAAATCGAACAATCACATTTGCATTGGATGAAATGATTAGGGGTGGCCGTGGTGTAGTGGTAGTAGCAAACGCTTCTCACTCGGAGGGTCCAGGTTCGAATCCTGCCCATGGCAAGTCAGTTTTTCATTGTGTAATTGGAACTCAGACAGAAAAATTCTGCGTGTGAAGACATAACACTGACACGTAGATTTGGCTGTTGTAGAGTTTCAAGCACAGAAAAGAAAAATACTGTGATATACCTCGAATCACTCTGAGAGAAGAAAAACTCTCCGTCCTATTCGGACTCCCACCCCTGGAGAGCAAACATAGAAACCAAACACACCTGAGTTTCAAACCACTACAAAAACAATTTTCCTTTCTCCTCCTTCTAAATTTCCGCCCGCAGTAAACACAGTAAAAGGGTATTTAACCTCTTAGGCGAGCGTAAATTATAAAAAAATAAAAAATAAAAAATGAAGATATTCAAGAATTATTACCTAAGCCTAGGATATAAACTTTTCCTCAACTTCTCGTTGATCCCAATTAGAACAAAAGGATCATCGAGACCAGTTCAGAATAAATAATCTGAGGTCAAAAAACTGATGGCAGAGTGCGAGGTCTGAAAGGGGAGTACACTTGGAGCTGATAACATTCAAAAGAGCTACCAGATAGCTGAACCCATCACATATGGAACTGACAGCTCAGTGGAAATGGCTAAGGAGCTTCAAAGGCCGAGGTCTTCAGAAGACTTGTCCTCAAAGTCAAAGACATCAGAAGCCAGCGAGTCCACTTGGGACGTAGTTCTTGTGTATGGGCATAGGGTAAACATCGAGGTGTACTATTAAAAATAGCTTTGGAATCATTTAAAATAATTTTCATTTCAAAATTTTGATTTGGAAAGTCACTTTTGGAAATACTTTGGCAACAGGAGTATTTAGTTGACATTTTTCTTTATAACTTAAATTTTCATTAATTTTCAAATTCAATTTATCATCTCTTTCACTATCAATATCAATACTTAAAATTTCATTTACGACGTCATCAATACTTTTCATTTCAATTTTTTTCTTTAATTATTTAAACTCAAAATTTCGTCTTTTATTGTTAATTTAATATTCGTTTTCTCTAAAAAGTCTCTGCCTAAAACAACTATATTTTTCATGGAACCATTTCTTACTGCAAGCAAACATAAACTAACACAACTATCTCTAATCTTAATTTTGCAATACGTCTTACCTAAAATAGCTAATTTGCTGTTGTTTATCCCGACATAGTCATGCAGATCGGATTCTAAAGATGTCATCAGGTAGGATGGTACGTACTTCTCCTGAATGAAGCTTATTGGACTTTCTGTATCTATCATCGACCAGGCAGTCATGTTGATGTTAACATTGGATTCGTCGCACAATCCAATCCTGAAGATAGCGCTTTTGTCTGAAGAAAATTGAAGCCTGTAGCCTTTCAACGCTGCCGGTATTTCGGCAGAACTCAATAATATAAACAAATGTTATAAAAGTTTGAATTTCGCGCCCAAGCTGCCATATTTTTTTCATAAAATCTGAACAAAGAAAGAAAAGATTACCAAAACAACGAAGAATAAATCAAAATAATAAATAAATAAAATTTAAACTGAAAAGTTGCAGTTTTGCAAAAATTATTGCAAATTTTTCACATACAACTGCAGGCCACCACTAATAAAGTCCATCTGATATGGGTGCCAGAACATAGCGGACATGAAGGTAGTGAAAAAGCAGGCGGACTAGCCAGCAAAGGATTCGCATCTCAATTTATGATGCTAAAACCATTCTGTGGACTATCAATTAATACAATAAAAGGAAGTATTAAAACCTGGCTAGAGGAAAATAAGCTTCATTTCTGGAGGGAACCCGAAGGAAACAAACAAGCAGAAAACCTTATGCCAAGCAGTTGCCACAAAAACACAAAACAACTGCTACAACTAAGTAGAAGTCAGATTCGACTTATCAAGGGTTTTGCCACAAGGCACTGCCGTGTCAAAAAACACCTGATGACCATGGGCATAGCACAACATAATACATGCAGAACACATACTATGTGACTACAATAGTTTAACCAAAACACGTCAACGTTGTCTAGGTAAATTCTACATTAAAGCGGCGGACATAGCTGCCAGCTCACTCAAAGAATAAGCCTCCTAACAAATTGCGGCATCACGGATAAACTCTAAATGGAGGATATCACAATATACCCATCTGTGGCTGCAGTGATCTGGGATTCCTTCTACCACCTCCCACTACAATATAAACCCCCAGCTTAATCTAACCTAATAAAATCCGTCTGCAGGTGCATCAAAGTATTTATCGTATAATATAATACATATTGTTACAAATTACGCTTTCGAACACCTGTGATGCATTTAAAAATTTCCTTAGCACTTAAGTGTTTAAATATTAAAATAACTACGTTTCCCTTTATATGTAAACTTAATAATTCATCCTCCAGAATTGCATTGAGTGTCAGTACTTAGTCTAGTTAAAACAATTGTATAAATAGGCTGTAAAGTTACTGCACCGATACAAACAGTACCACGATATCCTGACTCAGTACTTATGCCACGCACTTACAAATTCGAAGAGCATTTTTGCTCATTATACAAAGTGGCCATTATACAACGAAAGTCACCAAAATCTGCATTTGAACTCAATACTCATCGTATGATTTTCATGATAATTGTAGTCCTTCTCCAATTATTGTGTGTCCTGGCAGAGGTTATAAAACTTCTTCGAAGTCAAATTTTGGATATAACCGAAATTAGTAGAAGCGTAGCTGTAGCTAGTTCTTATTTGATGTGCTTTTGTCGTGGTTTTATTCTAATACTAAAGAATAAAAAAATAAAAATATTACTGGAAGATTTAGAACATCTTTTTACTGCTCCCGGAGGGCATCAAGCGAGGTGTCACATTGAAAGTTATTCCAAGGTGGTAATTCAAAGAAATAGAATATTGAGAAGTCTATACACATTTGCTACTAGCTTGTTTTTCTTGGTGCCAATATTACAATCCCTTTTCTGTTATGTTTTCAAAAATCAAGGCTATGAGTTCCGGTATCCTTTAGGTGGCCTGTACCCGCTTGATATAAACCGATTATCCACGTATCCATTTCTATTTGGTTTTCAATATTTCACAGCTATATGTGGAGCTTTGTTGCTTTATAATGAAGAATTGATTTTCTCTACATCAGTATCCCAGTTGTGCATGCACTATCGGTACCTTGCCAAGCTACTTATTCAATTAGATGCCCATAGTGAGTATGGAATTTATAAGACCCTGAAACCACTGATTCAATACCAATATACTCTGCAAAGGTAAGTTTCGACCGCTGAAGGGCAAAGAACCTGTCTAACTTTTTAATTTCAGGTTGCGGAATGCTATTAATGAGATATTTAGTTTGAGTACGTTTATAAGCTTCACCATAGTCAAGATTTTACTCTGCACTTTTGCCTTTGCCACATTTCAAGGAACAGAGGGTGGAAATGTGCTGACTTACACCTTTGCATCTTTTACGTTTTTATCTGCCGTTTTCATGAGATGTTTTTATGGGATGGCTTTGCATGATGCTGTACATTAATACTTTCTATAGCAGGAACAATTGAAGCTAACTCTTTTATGGTATTCTAGAGTTCTGATTTGCTATTTGCAATTTACGATCACAATTGGTATGAAGAATCTCCAAAATATCGGAAATTGATAATAATAATGATGATCCAAGCGAATGTACCTGAAGTACTAGAAGCATCCAAATTGAATCATATTTCTATGGAATATTTCAAAGAGGTAACCTCTGAGACATCAAACTTTCGTTGGTAAATCTATCTCTAATAACATTTAACGCTTTTAGGTGGTGATGCAAACATATCAGATATTCATGTTCTTACATAATTTTTCAAATTAATTTCAACTGGTAATTTTTCATGTTCATGTACGGGAGTAATTTGGTTGATGAAAATTTCGAACAAAAGCACTTCATAAAACTTGTTTTAGCAACACTTAATAATATTTAACCTATCAAATCAATTCAATGTTAGTACTTTTATTTTTTATTATGGGTATTATACTTTTATAGCACTTTTTCGCCGGAACAGAACATCAGTAACAAGCTAGTTTCTTTTCTGGAATTTTCCGGTCTTTTGTAGAAAGATGAGCAATGGTGTCAGCTTTAAATTACCAGCACCCTGGGGTGCACCAAGTTGTAATTTTTCAGAGACCGTGGAATTTGTGACATGGTGTAGTGGGCACATAAGCAGAGCTTTGCTGTTGCTTGAGGAGCAGATACTTGGCTCCCTCCACATGTTTCTCACAATATTGTATACTTCATTCCGACCCGTTTGACAGACAGACACAGTAGTACTAAGGTATAAGGTAATCGTCCCCAGAAAGACACCAGTGCCGTATCATATATAGGTCTATTTTGGGGTGAGTGGTGAATATCCGACTACATTCCTGCAGATTCTAGCCAAAAGCAGGCCTAATTACAAAAAATTGACTTTGTATTCCCGATACAGTCACAGTTAGTCATATGTATTGTATTATTAGGTCCATAAGATTGGAGTCAAATGATAATCAGCCATCAGGGTCAATGAAACTTCAGTGCGAGTTGCACCAAAGACCATAAATTTACTTTAATTTTGATGGCATTTTACAAGGTGGTCCAAGGCCTCAAACAACATGCTTCTCCAGCCAGTTCGATCAATGGCTAGCTGCCTCCACTTATGCACACGAAGTTGGTTGAGGTCCCTGTACAAACTTATATTAAGTTTTATTTGTAATGAGATCTACCGTGCGACCTTGTGCTTTATGTTCGTGACCAAGTAATTTTGTGTACGCGTAATATGTAAGCCAAGATCGTTCGGCTGCTGAATTTTGTCTGTTTCCACGATCACGCAAGGAAATTCTATACCTCATATTTGATTCCACGGTAGCTTTTTGAAAACAATTTATGTAAAATAAATTTAGTTGCGATTTGACTGCTAACGTGTTCAGTGTTTTCAATTCTAAAGTTATCACGAGTTTGTTTAATTAATTTGCAAATATTTTAAATAATAAAATATTTTAGTACCCTGTGCTCAATAGTATATTAAAATTAAACCGAATTCGGCATTGTTATTGTGTCTAAGAAAAGAACCAAAATGGACCCTTCATTTGAAGAGCTTACCAATCTACAAGAACAGATTGGAAATGAAATATGTGCACTTGCACGTAATTACGATAAGAATGGAAAGGAGTGTAAGTTTATGTTTATTAGAAAAAGTTTATGGAACTATTTTGGTAGTGAAATATGTGACAATTACGGGGAAAAGGTCAATCGTGAACGAACTCGTTTACGAACAAATTTAAAAGATCTACGATCAATGATAGCACAGATGCTATAGTTTATATTGCATGCCGATGGAAAAAATCTAACCAGTTTTTAATTGCCTGTTTTTACTTCGAACTTCAAGTTCTGAACAATTTGTATGAACAAAATGTATTATAAAACCGAGTAGAGGTCAATTCTTGGGATCGTATGTGTTGTACTCTGTGTACAGCCGACGAGCAGGCATGCGCCGCGTCGTGCAGATGTGTCTGTGGTTTCTGTTTTCAACAACCACTGTTCACGGAGCTGCGCGGCGCACTCGCTGGCTGTGTAGTTGTTTTACCTCATTCGCCGTCGACTCTCGATTTGGATGTTTATTTATGTGACTGAACAATTTTTCTTAGTAAATTTTGTCAGCGGTTCTTTTTCAGCGATATAATATTTTGCAGTTTATTTTTCGATATCAATGGGTGAGAAGAGATTATCTGGAGTTTCTTGTTCTGTTTGTAGGAAAACTAAAAGGAATTACCCTGACTTGAAAATTTTTAAATGTCCTCCTAGGGAAAAAAATGAAATTTTAAATAATTTGTGGATGAAGGCATGTGGTTTTAAAAATGAAGGCAAATACTTTGTGGAGATCATTTTTGCCCCGAGTTTGCAGGAAAAAAATATCTTAAGGCGGATGCTGTTCCTTCCTTAAATTTAAATTCTGATTTGGATTCAAACTTGAATTTAGAAGATCTGAAGTCTCCTTTAACTAAACGAAGGAGAACGTCGAGCAGTTGCAGCATTTCATGTGCAAGGTGCGATCAGTTATTGGAAAGATGTGCAAAAGAGGAGAAAACAAATGCAACTTTAAAAAAAATATTGTTAAGTTACAAAAGTAAATTAACAAATTTAATAAAAACAAAGAGCACATACTGCCATAAAAAAATTTTAATAAAAATAAAATATCTACGACGTCTCAAATCGAAAGGCTCAATATTTCAGACTATTCAAAAACATTTTGTAAAATGCTTCTGAAAGAATCACAGACTACAAATTACAACAGCCACGAAAAAGAACTTTCCCAAAATATTTATTATAGATTACAAAGCGCCTATAAATTTTTGAGAGATAGACTTGGCTTTAAACTTCCTCAAATTTCCTCTTTCTGTAGATGGGCTCCTGTAAAAGGATTACAACCAGGATATGAAAACAATACTCATTCGTATCTTAAGTCAAAGTTAGCTTTATTAAACCAGAGAGAATGTTGTGTTGTCCTGATATTTGATGAAATTAGGATTCGTAAAAACCTCTCATATAATATAAAAAATGATTTAATAGATGGTTTCGAAAACCTTGGTGTAGAAAGAAGTAGATTATTTGCTAATGAAATATGTGCTTTCATGCTAAATGTTTTGTTTGATAGTTGGAAAAGTGTTTTAAACTAATTTGTGTCAGTAAATGGTGTAAATGGGGATAAGCTAAGCGAAATTATAAAAAAACAATTGGAAAATCTGTCAAGAACTTGGTCTAAAGTTATGTGCTATTGTTTGCGACCAAGGGGACAATAATAGATAAGCTTATAAAATGTTAAGTGTTTCTGAAGAAAACCCATTTATAATTTTTAATGATGAAAAAATATTTTGTTTTTATGATTTCCCTCATTTGTTAAAATCATTTCGTAATGTTCAATTGAAATCATATCTACAAACTCCAGATGGTAAAGTGTCTTTTGATGTTATCAGAGAAATATACAATTTGGAAGTTGGCAACGTAGCTAAGACATGTTTAAAATTTAGAAGTTGTCATATAGCACCAAATGCCTTCGAAAAAAAGCATGTTAACCTTGCAACGCAAATATTTAGCCGGACAAATGCGGCATCGATTCAAACTGCTTTTGAACTTAATTGCTTAAAGGAAAGATCTAATAAAGCTGTAGCAACGAACGAGTTCGTACTAAAAGTGAACAATGTATTTGACTGCATGGATAGTGGTTCACATTATGACAAGAATGTTTTAAGGCGGGGAGTTCAGCTAGAGAATCCAGCTTATAATGAGTTAAAACAATTTTTGTCTTACTTAAAAAATATACAAAAATCAGTTAACCTTCCAAGAAACTTTTGTTTAAAAGGAATGGAACACACTATAAACGGGGTCTTATTACTTTGTCACGATATAAGCAATGGCCTATATGGGAACGAGGATTATTTACTAACAAAGAGAATTCATCAAGACGTATTAGAAAATGTATTTCCTATTATTCGCATCAACAAAAATCCGTCTGTTTACGAATTTAATGTTTTAATGTCGAAAATTTATTCGTCAAATCTTATTAATTTTTCTCCTTTCAGTAACTGTGATTATGATGATGTAGAATTTTTAAACGCAGACTTATACCCAACTCAAATTAATATTCCAAAAACTTCTTCATTACTTAAGGATCGTAAGAAAATCGTATGCGATGAAACTCTGTACGAAAAAGTCATTTGTGATATGGAAATCGAAACTAAAATCACATTTGAAACAACAGCAATGCGATATTTTACTGAATATTTTGCTTTTAAAATGCTTCTAAGGAACAAATGCTTAAATTATTTCAAACTATTTTCATAAACCGATGAAAAAATAACATGTCCTTTGGAATTTTTCATCTTTGCAAAAAATTATTCTCAAAGAAGTGAAGAATAAGCATTGTTCGTGGAAGATAGAAAAAAAAATAGCATCCAAAAATCAAAAAATTCAAATTTTATCTGGAAAAAAACGTAAAGCAACTATTCAATAAAAGAAAAGAGCATTCTGCTTTGACCTTCCTATGGTTCTCAAATATAATGTTTATTATCAGTCAAATTTGATTTAAAAAAATTACGTCGCGAAAAACGGAAAACTTCTATCTAACAAACAGAACACGCAACTTGATAATACAAAACAATTAAGAGTAAAATCATGTCTGAGTATGATTCACTCTAGTTCACATGCTATTGAATGGAGAAATTGTCAGATTTTTTCCTTCGGCGTGTAATATCTATGTAACCTATAGCATCTGTGGTATGAATACACTTATATAAAGTGATTGAGCATGTGTTAAGTTTTTTTTTTTTTGGAAAATGGGATAGAGAGATAACGAAAAATGTTTGTGCTCAGTGGTTATTTCACCCCACATTCACTGGAGAGGCTAAATTCTTAGTGGTAGTTGGCTTGTTGTTAATTTCTAGTCAACTACTCATTTTACTAGATTTTCGTTAACTGAAAAAATTAATATGTCTTTCGGGAGAGGCTGGGATTCGAACACCGAACCTTCCGATTTGGACGCCATTCCACTACCACTTGAGCCATGGCCACCCATCGAACTTAGTTACCGAAGTTGAAAGTGTGGTAAATAATAGACCACTGACATATGTAGCAAACGAACCTCTTGCTTGCCTTATCGTCGCTTACACCTCCTCAGCTTTTACGTGGACCACAGTCATGTATACAACGCCAAGGTTATTCAGCCGAAGATAACAAAAATCGAGCCTCAGAAGACTTACGCCAAATTTGGAAAGTACGAGTGCAGTTTATATCTTGTTTCAAGCAGAGTTGGTGCAGTAAGTATCTTCAACAGCTAAGATCATTTCATAAGGCAAAATGTAACAAATCAACAGATTTTGCTATTGGTGACTTAGTGCTTTTGGAAGATCGATCATTGCCTAAAACATTTTGGCAATTTAGAAGTGATTGAGACGTGATGGGAAGATTCGCGCATATGAGATTCGAATATTTAATGGCTCAATATTTCGAAGACCTATTCAACTACTATACGCTTTGGAGATAACAGATCGGCAAAATGATTGTGGGCCGGAAGATGTGAAAAATTAAATCCTTGGTTATCTTATTGTATAAAATAGTTTCCTCAGCAAAAAATTTCTTGAATATTAGTATGTAAAGCTCAGTTTTCTCTTCATATGCACCTAAATACATAATATACAGTTCTCTAAATTGTTCTTACTGTAAATTAATTACCAATCTGTGTACTTATCTAAATTGATACTTAAGCCAATGTTGATCAGACTCTCTTTATAGTATTTTGCTCCTGGCCATCGAACAAGTAAATCCAATTATAATATTGTTCGAAATGTCATTTCATTTATTTTTTTTTTCATTATCAATTTTGATTTAAATTTATTCGAAACAGTAGAGTATGTTAAGTACGGAAGTTGACCACTTGGAATGTGTATTTTTTTGCAAAAATTATTTCCGCATCACCATAACAATAAATAATACATCTTTTAATGTTACGAGGCAACATAGAACGGAAATGAATGACTATGCCAATTTTTAGCTTAAGTTTATTTTGAAACTACGATAAGGAGAGTTGTTTTTTACAAGTACAATATGTATGTGACTAAAGTAAAAAATTCTTGGTAAAACCCGAATATTGCTTCGGCATTTTATTTGTGTAAAAAATTGTGTATGTTATAATACTTTATCATAAACATTTGACGTGCGCATAAGTTGATTACTGCTGTAATTTCCTCATACATAGATTACCCACACAAGGCAATTTGGGAGTTAATACTTGTTGCTTCTACGTATGTACAATAAAATAAATACTTCGTTTCCGATTTTGTTCGCAGTCTTGAAAAGTTATATTTTGTGATATTTTAAAGTTGTACGTTTTGAATCGTTAGGTATGATTGTTAGGTGTTCTGCGCTTTAATTTCAATGCTTCAATTTGTGCTCACCACATTTTCTTCGGTCATTCAATCTCAAAGGCCATTTAGAGCTGAGGCGTGCACTCATCTTTCTACTGATAAGCATTGGACTATTTCTTTACATGTTACCATAAAAAAAAATAGTTTGATTTTTTTTAGAAAATGATGTCACAAAACAACGGAAATATGAAAATAAACAGATACATCTAAGTAGTTCCTTCTGATTTTGATATTGTTCAACACAGATCTTTGAAATTCTTTGGTCTTATTATGGAAGCATTGGTAATGCAGATAATACATATAATACCTTACTTGATCTCACCACCTCGTCGCCCTTTCTTTATACTTCTATCAAAGGTTGACATATGTTGACATTATCGGAACATATGCACATGATAGGATGCAATATCGGACAGGGTCTATCTAGATATATAAAGGAACTCACGAACTGGAGAACTTTTCAACAAAATCTCGGTATCAAAGCTGATTCACTCTACAATCCATTGGGAACGTAAATGGGGCAGCGGCTCAACTAAATGAGCCCATTATAATATGGATAAAAGGTGTGTACTATGGTAGAACCCTTAATTTGAACACATGTTTAAAATGGTGAGAAAATTTTTTAAAAAATCCAAAGACACCGGTAATAGGGACCTATATAAGTTCGCTTTAACTAACTTCAATAAAGAATTGAGAAAATCCTAGAGAATCCTGAAGAAAAAATTAAGAGAACCTGGAAAAACTACCAGAAATCTCGCGTCCCCAAAAAGTTCTTTCACAGGACTCTTCAAATAGCTTAGATCTGTTACAAAAAGAAGATGGTACTTTCACAGCTAATAGAGAGGAAGCTAAAATTACTATTTACGGTTTTTCAGACTAGACCCCTTCAAACAACTTACAATATGTCAATTCTGAAGCCACAAGTTTATCCTACAACAACAGAATTAACAGCCTATATGTAAATATGTTCAGCATAGACAAAGTTAAATGGACCGTAAACTCATAAACGTAGTCTTTATACTCAAACCAGGCAAACTTAATGAACTAACTAAATCTAATCACCCCACAAGTCTTACATCGCTTTTCTGAAAACCATGATTTATCGATTTACACAGCAAGACCAACAGAAATTCACCGCTACACCCTCACTAAAACGCATACAACAAAGAAAGATCGACGGAAGGCGATCTACTAAATCTGGTACCACAGAGTAGAGAGGCCTACCGACAAAAGGGGATTGCAATATGTGTCTTCCTAGATATTGGAGATGCCTTCGATAATACCGTATATAAATCAATTTCGGAAGCCTTGTCCAAAAAGCGTATTGTCTATCCCACTAACCATTGGATTAGAGCGATGCGCATAAACCGGAAAATCTCCACATCTTCCAATGAGACTAAAATCTCTATCTAAGCCATCTCTCACCGCTCTTAATCTGGGCTATCAAAAAATAGAGTATGCCAACGACTTACTCATAATATCGTACTAAATGGTAAATAACCTAAAGACGTTTTCTATAAGATGAAGACTGCTCTAAAGATATGGTAAGTGACTGGTGTGTTGGAGAAAATCTTTCAATCAACCGCAGTAAAGTTCTAATTGTGCCCTTCACTCGTAAAAGAAATCTGAGCATTGACCAGATCTAACTTAACGGTACAGTAATTGTTTACTTAAACGAAGTATATATCTTGGAATGGTTCTCGATAAAAACCTCAATTGGAATTCATATATTCATAATATAGAGGAGATATGCTTTCGCTTAAAAGTAACCACTTTTCTGCCTACGTCCACGCCAGGTAGATCCCCGCCCACACTAAGCTACGAACTAGTTCCATTATTCTTCTCTCACCGCGGTCTCGCCATTTATGTGCGCAGTGATGTAGCTTACCAAACTCCACCATAATGAAGTCGCTGTTCCACTCCGGAATTAAATTTCAAGTGGTTAACATTCCATCTCCATAAGAAAATTATCCAATACTGTTTAATTTACAGAAACCCCAAACTGGACAGCAATTCGACTTTTAACGAATTTGATGCGCTATCTGACCCCATACAAAGAATTGTATCACTGTTTCCTCATACTGAAGTTGTTATTAAGGGCGATTTCAATAAACACTATTCTGGGTGGCTTCGACATTCTTCACAGACAGCACCCGAAGGACGGTGTGTGGAGATCTTCTTAACCTTCTTCTTAACTTAACCCAGCTTGTAAATGAGCCCACACGAATACCAGTCGTTGATAGTCATAACGGTAACACCCTGAACTTGTTTTTAACTTCGCACTACGACAAATACAAAGTCAATGTGCTATCCCTTCTAGGCTCGTAGGACCACTTTGTCTTACCAGCTAATTTCTCGTACACCAACCACACATTTAGAGAAAAGATTCCTAAAAAAAAAAACATATGGCAATACGAGAAAGCCAATTGGAGCGGAATTAACAGCTTCTTTAGGAATTTTAACTGGTCGTTATGCTTCCTCGATAACGACGTGGATTTAGTTAGTTTTATATGCATTTTATTTTCTTAATCACTAACTCTTACATACTGGCAAAAAATGCTTAAATGCTAATTTACAATTACTTAATAATCTTATACTAACTTACTGGCCCCACACAGGCACTCTAAGCTACTCTAAATTCTTATATCTATGTCTTTCGACTTCATTTACATTTTATTTAGAAATGTTTATTTTGTATACTTAGGCCTAAGAATAACGACTTGGATGCCGCTGCTGATATGATCACAAACAATATTCTCTTTGTTGCAATAAGATCCTTTATCCCTCATCGGATGAAGAGTATCAAACCAAAGGAAAAGGCATGGCACGACTGGAGCTGTAAAGAGGCTGTCAGGGTTAGAGAAATGTTTTTTTGGTCCTTCAAGACCAACCCGAGAGAGGAAAACCGAAAAAAGTTTACACGAGCCTGGAATGAGTGCAACGTCTTTCCTAAGGGTGTGAAATTTCAATACGACCAAAAGTTGAGGCAAACAGTACTGCAAAGTCTCAAAGGTAGTAAAAGCTTTAGTCGATGGAAAACAGCATTTGTCCAGTCCGTCCCTGAAAAGGGCGAAAATTCTTCTCTCTCCTCCGAAAGACCTATTACACTTATGTTCCTTCTTTCCAAGGTCATGGAAATGCTGATAAATCGTTAACTCATGAAATATCTTGAAACATGAAAACTTCTCAGTGACCGCCAATACGATTTTCGTAGCAAAAGGTCCATTGGTGATTTGATGGCATGTATCATAGAAAAGTGAAACCAAACAGTACATCAATCTGGCGAAAGCAAGATAGTTGCACTTGATATTTCTAAGGCATTTGACACAGTTTTTGCATCAGGCTCTTTCGTCGAAAATGCATGCATTTGGGATCGACAACTCTCTTCTTCAATGGATTAGAAACTACCTTTCCGAACGTTAAATTCAAATTGTCTTGGATGGTTTCAAGTCAGATATTCACAAAATATATGCTGGTGCGCCCCAGGGCTATGTTCTGTCTCCGACAATCTTTTTAATTTTTATTAATGATCTCTTATCTGCCACTTCTAATACAATATTCTTTGGCTGTAGAATGGGAACGGCAGCGTATGTTAAGCTCATTAAATTCCGATATTAACAGCATAACAGCATAATAAGAGCGAAATTTAATGCTTCATAAAGACAATGCTGTCTGCTGTCGTTAAAGCACCGTCGAAACCGAAGAACTTTCCATTCTCGGTATGTGTGTCAATGACAACTTGCGTTGGAATGACCACATATTTGATGTCGCCAAAAATGCTGCGAAATGTCTAGGTTTCCTCAAACGATGTAAGAAATTCTTTCCCCTTCTGAGTTGGTCTCAATAATCCGCCCAAAATTGGAGTATAATGCACACATCTGGTCAGGTGCGCCTAAAACATCTCTGCACCTGCTAGATAGCATGAAAAGCGTGCGATAAGACTCATAGGTGATACTAATATCACCTAGTCAATGGACATCCTTGAACACCGACGATATGTCTCGTGTCTCACTTTGTTTTGCCGCTATTTCTACCATCATTGCTCCATAGAAGTCGCCAGTATCATTCCGCCCCTTCAAACCTTCAACCGTAACATCCGTCTCGCTATGAATGCTCATCAGTATACCCTCAAGCCCACTTTCGGGCGTACTCTGAAATATCGTGAGTCGTTCCTAAGCCGAACAACTCGCTTGTGGAATGCCCTACCGAGCTCTCTATTTCCACATTTTAAAGATAGTTCAACCCCTTGAGCGCGCTACTTAAAAAAAATAATAATGATAAAATTTCTAAAGCGACTAGAGCTATGTGGGCTTGCAGTCGTAAGTATGGTAGGATCTGTAGATTAACCCCAATGGTCACTCATTGGATATATACAATGATGAAACGACCCATCATCACCTACTCATCAGTAGTATGGCGGACCAAAACAAAAGTGAAATCTGCCATACAAAAGCTGCAGCGGCTATAAAGACTTGCATGCCCCAACATCGCCGGCGGAATACGCACATTCCCTACAGCATAGTGATCCCAAGCCAAAATGCATGCAACTACTAACACCGCATCTCAAACCTTAACGGTATCAAGTGGTATATGGATGAATCAAAGATGGACTACAGGGTGGGTGCTGGTATATTTGACCAAAGACTAGAATTTCGCAACCAATGGGATAAAGTCCCAGCGTATTTCAAGCGGAAATACTTGCCATTCACATGTGCGCTCATCTCATCTTCGATAAGGGAATGAATGTTGTCCCCATCCATATACTCACGAACAGCCAACCAGCCATTAAAGCATTAGGCTCTAATCTCATTGTCACCAAATCAGTCATGCACTACTTAAATGTACATATAGGTAGGGGGTGATCAGATACAGCAATGATAGTTTTTTCAATTGATATGTTTCAGCAGCTGTCAAAGTTACCAATGACATCCAGCTGTCAAAATGTTCAGTAAAAAAATATTATCGAAACTCCGGCTCAGTTGAAAATACAAAATGTCAATTTAGTCGTGAGGTTTATCGTCATTATGGCTTCAGTGTGCAGAGTGAGTACACACCAGACAGAGATTGGTGCGAAATGAAGAAAATATAGCCGTCGTAGCGGCTAGTATCGATGAAGACCCAGAAATATCGATTCGGCGCCGATCAGCTGAATTGGGCATCGCCAGAGAGTCAACATATAAGACTGTGCTGATGCAAAAATTGAAGCCGGACGACCGTAGACAACCCCGTGAGTTCGCTAATTGGATGCTGGAAATGTTGGCCGGATATCCGGATTTTGGCCAACAAAGCATCTTCTCGGACGAGGCCCATTTTTGGCTCAGCGGCTATGTCAACATGCAAAATTGCCATTATTGGAGCGAACACTATTCACAAGTGTTCGGCCAAGCATCAATGCATCCACAAGGATTGCCTGTTCGATGCGGTTTATGGCATGGCGGCATCATCGGACCTGATTTCTTTTGAAATGAGGAAGGAGACACGGTTACCGTCAATGGTTTCAAGTATAGAGCGATGTTAACCGATTTTCTGTAGTTAGAACTGAACAACATCAATATATCCTAGCTGTGGTTCCAACAAGACGGTGCTACATGCCATACGTAAAGTCCTTAGTCTTCTCTAACGAGCCAACTACTTTCGATCTCATGGCCAACACGCTATTCCTGATATATCGCCGCACATATTGGACCGAGTCAAATAAAATTGGTCTGGCCGCTTGAAGCACTACCAGCGAAGCTGAGGCAGCCATTTGAATGATGTGTTATTCCACAATAATGGCATGAACGTAACTTCAAAACAAAGCTAGAATCAATTTTATATCTCACGCCGTTGTTATACTATTCGAACTATTTTTCCTATCGTTCTTATCTGGACACCCTTTACTAAAAGATCTTTCCCATAAGAACAAAGTAAAGCTTTGGTGGGTGCCTGATCATAAAGGTATTGACGGAAATGAAATAGCCGACGAACTGGCTAGAAACGGTTCGGCTGATTCTTTCATCGGCCCTGAGCCGTTCTGTAATATTCCGATATCGGCAATTAACTCAGCAATAAAGTCGAATTGGGAGAACAAAATGTACATATGTATATATGCCATTGGAAAAACATACCAGGGCTTCTTTAGGCGAAACGAGCCATCAAACCCTTTCGCAAAAAATTAAAAGAATCCCGACACCTCAAAAGGGATGATATCAGAAGAACGGTTGGATTCGCCAGCACTGAGGTATGTTTTTCGCACCAAGCATCGAAACAGTAAAGACGAACCACCTGCCATTCTCCAGTTAAACAGAGTAGGAGAGAGAAACGCAATGCTGAAAGCTCACGCTAACCATCGCAAAAAGTCAAAGCGTCCGATTTCGTTAAGCGAAATTGTGTTTGACTCAAACAGCAATGTGTTCGTGAACGAGAGTTTAACAGTTATAGCAACAGCTATACACAAGCCCAACATTATATAAAAACTCATATTTTTCACATTCACATTCATCTATCATCAGCACAATTTCGCAATCGCCAAATTTTGCTGATGCATTTTCTTATGACAATGTTAGGTGCATTCACCCAAAACCCAAACCGCATTCAAAACATTCAACATCAACCAAATTCAAACAATCAGGCAGAACCGATGGACATTAACCATCAAATTACTATCGATGCCGGAAATTGTCGGGAGGAAACCGAAACAAACTCCCCTACATAAAAATAGAAAATAATAAATTTCTTATAGATACTGGGGCTTCAAACTCGATAGTGAACCCACAGATATTCAAAAATGACCCAGTTATAAAATTAGACAAACCTGTAGCCCTTAAAGCACTGAATAAAGACGCACTAGTAACAGGAAAGGTAGCCGTGAACTGTTTCCAAGAGTTTGGAACTGCGGATAAACTAGAATTTTTATATATAACTTTCACACCATATATGAAAGTTTGATAGGAAATGATATACTATTTAAATACGAGGCAGAAATAAATTAGAAAGACATAACAATTAAAATCAATGACAGAACCTTAAAATTACACTTCAGTCACATAATTGAAAATACAATATACCAGATTGACCCCAGTGAATAATTTTACCGGATACCAGTCAAAGAAACCTCACGGTATACATGGATAAACGAAATAAGCTTAAATGAACATGTCAAACTCCTTGAAGGCATCTATAGTGTAGACAATTTTAAAGCAAGAACCAAAATACTTAATACAGATAACAAACTACACATCTTAGATTTTTGCAAACCTTTCGCAACAACAGAGATCGAAGACATACTATACATGAGTTCAACAACTTCGAACTATATGAAGCCTATGAAAACATTAACAATAAAAACTTGCCACAAATGAGACTAGATCATCTCAATATAGAAGAACAACGAAAATTAAAACAAATCTTAGAACAACATAAAGATATTTTCAACGATACTGAACCTCTTATGTTTACCAATGAAATAAAACCCCATATATAGTAGTTACTTCTGATAACATACCAATCAGAAGCAAAATATATAGGTACCCTTAAATCCATAAAATGGAAATACAAAGGCAAATCCAGGAAATGTTAGAAAACGGAATTATTCAACCAAGCTCCAGCCCATATAACAGCCCTGTATGGGTCGTTCCCAAGAAACAGGACGCATTGGGTAAAACAAAATGGAGATTGTTTCCTGACTACAGGAAACTGAACGAAAAATCTGTTGACGATCGCTACCCTATACCAAATATTGAGGAAATATTGGATAAATCAGGTAAAAGCAACTATTTTTCAACAATTGATTTGAAAAGCGGTTTCCATCAAATAGAAATGCATAAACCGGACATAGAAAAACAGCCTTTCCCGTAGACAATGAGCATTATGAATTTCGCAGAATGCCTTTTGGTTTAAAAAATGCTCCCAGTACTTTCCAAAGACTTATGGACAAGGTACTGAGAGAAAATATCGGAAAAAAATGTTTAGTTTATATGGACGATATTATTGGGTCGTATGCAAAAAGCAATCGCTCAGTCTCAGTAAACTGAGATGTAAGACAGAGCGAAAGGTACAGAGACTAATGCGTTTGCAATGAGCGAAAGCTCAAATTGGTATGCAAAACCTTTGTCTCAGTCTCCTGAGCAAGTGGAAAGCTGAGTTCGCACAGGGAGTGTAGTGAAGGAAAAATATCAATAAAAAGGGGAATTGATGAAAATAATAGTTTTCTTGTGCAATTCATCAAAAACAAAAACTGTCATTTTAGGAAAAAGCCAAATACCAGAAATTAAAAGAAAAAAAAACTCGCTCTATAAAAATATAAGTCAGAGTATGAAATTTGGCCAACCAATTGAAATTGCAAAAATATCAAAAAAAAATTATAAACATTAAAGCTAGACTGAAAGACAAATGCGATATCAGTTAAATGGGAAACCGAAAAATAAAATTAAAACAATGGGAAATGGATTTACTTGATTTAATAATTGGTAATTCACCAAATCCAGTGCTTAATAGATTGGAATAAGATTTGGTTAGGTAAGTAATTCGAGAACAAGAATGAATTTTGCTCAAGCAAAAGAAGTACCAATTGGTACGTCAAGAAAAAGAAAGCAAGACCAGTACGAAATAGATGAAACCAATTTATCAATGGTAGAGATCCAACGACTGTTCTTTCTAAAAAACTGAGGCTTTTGTCAAATGTTAAGAGTCCTAAATTGGGAAATGCAGAAATACATTTCGATGATTATTGATTCTTTGTTTTTTATTTAAATAAAAATAAACAAGCATTATGTTGGTTAAATAAAATCATCGGACTGATTCATTTCTTCTTATTTTTCCTTGTTCCGTTAGCGTGATAAAAGGTCTATCTGTCGGAGGAGCTAACTTCAATTGCTGTAATTTGTTCTTGTTCATAATTTACCGTACTTTCGACTTCCCACAGAAAATGTTTTGAAATTTTATACAGAATAAAGAGGGCTAAAATTACTTTTGGCACATTTTGTGTAGAAATTCGTTACTTGTACTGGAGACAAGAGAATTACTGTTTTAATTGACCAAATGCCCGTTCAATTATCACTTTTTCTTTGATCAATACACTATTATAACTTTCTTCTACATTAGTAGATGTTGTTCGAAATGGTGTGTTTTAAAAAGAGTGACTCCATAACCCTCATCAGCGATGAGTATACACGTAGGATTACTAAGAAGTACTTGGTAAATTGTTGAACTTTTAAAAATCCTAGAGTCATGAAACATCCACGCTCCATTGCATGTCGCTTGCACATTAATTGAATGAAAACCTACAAACAAATAACAAAATAATTTTGAAGTCTTAGAGAGTAACACTTTATAAGAGTTACTAAGTTTACGGTCAGCTTTTCTGTTTACATTCTCTCCACTATGCTGCCTTGGCTTACTGATTCTCACGTGCGTGCAGTCTATGGCTCCAATAGATGACGGAAATATATTTTTCTTCTGCCACTAATACTTTTCAGAGTTATTTTCTTCCTGGAAACCTTATCCAGTTTTCACTGGTTCCCATAACTTTCCGCAATTTCACTAACTATTCTGGAAACGCTGGATTGACCTATTCCAAAGTGTTCCGCTATGCCAATTTGAAATCCCGGATACCAAACAAATCATAAGAAAACCATAAGCCCAGTTCTATTACTTATTTTCCCTCCACGGAAATCGTTTCTGTTTTGAAAAAGTGGTTAGTTAACCAATTAACTTGTACCGAATAAAATCTATAAAGACTTTTTAACTCGTAATCTTGCGCAGTGGCACCAAGAACGTTTAAATACGCAGACATTTGACCTAATGAGACAAAAAATGTTTAGTCTTAACTTTTTGTGAGTTTAACCTCATTGTTGTGAGACATTCCTATACTTTCTGCATACGAGAAATTGAAAGATAAGATCTGTCTCAATCCTTTAGCAAAAGCTCAGTTTAATTTTTTTTGCATACGAAACCGAGCTAAAGCTCTAAAAAGTGAGCCTTAAGTCTGAGCGAATGCTTTGTGCATAATACTCAATTGGTCGTATGCAAAAAGCTTCCGCTCAGTGGACTGAGACATGAGACGGAAAGGTGCCGAGATTAAGCGTTTGCAATAACCTAAAGTTCAAATTGCAAAACTTTTACCTCACTGCGTTGTCTCAGTCTCATTCATTGTATTAATTAAAACTGCAAAGATGAGTTCACTGAGTTAGTGTAGTGCAGAAGAAACGACCGTAAAAAGTGATGAAAATAACTGTTTTTTAGTACAATTTATTAAAAATAATATTATTGTGTTATCGAAAAGCCAAGTACGCGAAATGAAAAAGAGAAAAAACTAGCTCTAGAAAGACTTAAATCGTATGAAAGCAAATTTGGAAAATCCATTCAAATTGCACAGATTTCAAAGAAAAAAATATAAATATCAAAGCGAGACTCAAAGAAAAATGTGATGTTAACAAAGCGGGAAATAGAAATTAAATTAAAACCGTGGGAAAAAGAGTTATGTGAATTAATTGATGGTAATTCACAGAACCTGGTGCTAAATAGATTGGAGGGTAAGGATTTTTCATTTGTTGACTTCATGAATAAAAATAATATTTCATCATATTTACAGGTTCAGCTACTGCAAGCACAAATTTTAATAAACGCTACGAAATTTTCTCTGTTACAGAGGACTCTTCTTCTTCTTTTGCCCAAGAAAAAGAAGCAACGATTGGTGCTTCGTGAAAGAGGAAGCAAGATGATGCTTTACAGCTCTATGAAACAGAGGAAACAAAAAACGTATCCCTGCTGTAGCTCCAAAGACTAGTTTTGCTAAAGTGTTTGGTTGATCAGGAGGAAAATTTAGCACAAGAGAGTGAAGTACCGTTCGAAACCTATCGATTTTTTTTTTAAGCTACTATTTTGTAATGTATATTTAAGTATAACAAAATTAAACATTACATTGGTTAAACAAAATCGATGCGATATTAGTTCTTAACTTGTATTGTTGGCAGGGTAACCTCCGTTTTAACTGACCAAAAACGCGTTCAATAATCAGTACACTGTCATAATTTTCTTCTACAACAGTTGATACTCCTCGAAATGGAGTCATTATAAAAGGAGTAATTGCATAACATTCATCAGCAATGAGGACGCATGAAGGATTATTAAGAAGTGCCTAGTAAATATCCGAATTTTTAAATATTCTGGAGTCATGGACAGAGCCGGGCCGTGAGACATCCTCGCTGGTAAACTTTTCAGCCCCATTGCACACCGCTTGCACGTTAATTGAATGATAACCTAAAAGTAGATCACAACATAATTTTGGAAACTAAGAACACAAACAATCACACTTTATATGAGTTTCTCACTTTACACTTACCCTTTCCGTTTATATACTTATATACACTTTGGTGCTTTGGCTAATATATACTAATATTGCTCCAATACATGATGGAAATTAGTTTTTAAGCTGCCGTAATTACTTTTCAGAGTCATTTTCCTCCGCACTCACAGGAAATTTGATCCAGTATTGGCTTTTTTCCACTATTTTTACCGCAACTTCACTAACTATTCTGGAACCGCTGGATTGGCTTATACCAAAATCTTCCGTAATGCCAATTTGAAGTCCAGGATCTCCAACAAATCTTAAGAAAACCATCGTTCTGGTTAAATTATTTATTTTCCCTAACCGAAAATCCTCATTATCTTGGCGAAAGTGATCGGGTATCCAATCTACTTGGACCGAATTAACTCTATTAAGACTTTTGATGTCTCGATTTCGTGCAGAGACACCGAAAACACTTAATTATGCAGCCATTTGGTCAAATGTGACATCAAATTTCTAATCTTGACTTCTTATGAGCTTAACCTCTTTGTTCTGAGACATTGCTATGTTTTTTGCATACGAGAAATCAAATCATGAGAACTCTCTCAACCGTTAAGCAAAAGCTCAGTCTCTGAGATGTGTCTCATTTTCTTTTTGCACACGCACCCAAGCTAAAGCTATAAAAAGTGAGGCTTGAGTCTGAGCGAAACCATTTTGCATACGACCTATTGTTTTCTCCAACGGACTTGAGGAACACATAAAAAATTTAAAAGTAATATTTGATAAAATTAAACAAGCTAGGTTAAAAGTCCAATTAGACAAATGCGAATTTCTTCGCAAACAAGTCGAATTTTTAGGCATGTGGTAAACGAAGAAGGAATTCAACCCAATGCAAAGAAAGTATAAATCATACGAAATTAACATACAATATTGCCAAGACACCAAAGGAAATTGAAAGCTTTTTAGGTATTTCAGGGTATTATAGGAAATTCATTATAAATTTCGCCGAAATAGCAAAACCTATGACTGCATTTTTAAAGAAAAACGCAAAAATTAATGTAAACGATGCAAAATACATACAAAGTTTTGAAACTCTAAAGAAAAAACTAATCACAGTACCAATATTAATCTATCCCGACTTTAGAAAAATATTTGAAGTTACTACTGATGCTAGTCGATATGCCATAGGAGGTGTTTTGTCCCAAGAAAATCAACCTATTGCATATGTATCTCGTACACTTACACAACACGAGATAAACTACTCAAAAATAGAAAAGGAACTCCTCAGCATGGTATTTCAAGCAATTTAGGCCTTATATATTTGTAAGAAACATTAAATTATTTACAGATCATCAACCTTTAGTATGGCTAGACAATTTAAAAGAAACTAATGGAAAATTAATTCGTTGGAAATTACAACTAGGAGAATACAATTATAAGATTTTCTATAAGAAAGGTAATTAAAATAGAGTAGCCGATTTCCTAAGTAGAATAGAAGCAAACATGTGTAAAAACTTAGCGAAAATAAGTACTATCACACAAACAGTAACTCCTATTAATCTCTACAAATACCAAATAATATTTAACAAATTAAATTGGGGCTCATTATACATTAAGAATAAAACTATATATAAAAAGCGTAAAATAAATGGAATAAAAACCGCAGACAATGAAAGTCTTATCCAAATCATCAAAAATCATTTCAACCCAGATACTATAAACGCAATAATGGTAGACGACGATATTTTTGAAAATATACAGAATGTATATCTAAATGACTTCAAAAGCTATAACATTATAAGATGTACTAAGCTGTTAAAAGATATCGCAAACGAAGAGGAATTGGAAAAAATTATAAGAGAAAACCATGAACAAAATAACCACATAAACCACATAAACGAATTATACGATGAAATAAAAAGGGAATACTACTACCCAAATATGAAACTTAAGTTAACAGAATTTATAAACAATTGTGAAATCTGTATCTTGGAAAAATACGAAAGGAAACCGATAAAAATACGAACAAATTATCTGAAACCCCAACTACACCTAACCAAATTATCCACTTGGATATATTCTACTATTCTCTATAAACAAGACAATTTTTGCAACAATAATTGATAAGTTTAGTAAGGCCGCCATGTCCATAAAATTATATAATCGCAGTGAAGCAGAATTTAGGAAAGCCCTTTTAAAATATATTAGTGTGTATGGAAACCTAGAAAAAATAGTAACCGATAACGAATTAGGGATAAAATCAAGACTTATGAAAGAATTTTTAGAAGAAAGAAATATTGAAATACATTTCACCTCTAACTCAAACCACAACAGTAATACCGACGTAGAAAGGCTACATAATACGATTAATGAGCATTTACGAATATTAAAAAATAGGAAAAAGCATTTACCATAGAAGAACAAATGATCCTAATTAATGGATACTACAATAACACAATCCATTCAACTACGAAACTTAAACCGTTAGATTTTATACAGGGTAAAGTAAATGACGAAGAATACGATGGAATCTACAAACTTATTTTAGAAAAAAAGGAGAAAGTAATAAATACACTGAACAAAGACAGAGTAGATGTAGGAATAAAGTCAGGCATCAATTATATAAGAGAAATTAGAGGTGGAAAAAACCACTCTAAGTTTAGGAAAATAGACACAGAATTACTAGATAACGAACACGTGAAAGACAAAAAATCAGGACTAAAATACTACAAAACTCACGTAAAGAAGAAAAAGAAATTTCAAAATTACAACAAAACCAGATTCCAAATAAAGAAACTACCAAACGAACGTAATACAAACGTCATTTCAGGCAAAAATGTTCCTCATACTGCTAATCATCAGCCTTCTACGAGTCAACATGCAGAAGATAGAAATACACGATCTGACTAACAACGACGGATACGTACCAATTAAACTAGGAGACAGGAAATTAATAACAGAGCTACAGGGAGGATTATGACAAAGAATCTTAAAAATACATAGTTAAAACAAAATTGTAACAATATAAATATAAATATCGAAGGAAACAAATTAATTAGAATTGAAAATTGTAAAGTAAAAATCAATGACATAGAGTATGAAAATTCCGAAATAAAAATTCACGACCATATAATGACACCTATTATGGCGCTGAGATGTTTCCTATCTAAAAGGATCAGACACTTAGAGCTACTCAGATCCAGCCTTGGCCAGATCTGTTTGGTCGCTAGACATGTTTGTCCAGCAGTCCACCTAAGGTCTGTTCTTTTATTGGCATCTAGCTTTAGTGTTAGTTTGCACGTAGCGATTGGTATACCTATACTACCTTTGTCCGGTAGGATAGGTAGAGTGGTTCCAATTTTGGCGAGTTCATCGGCTCTGCAGTTCCCTGGAATGTCTCTGTGGCCCGGCACCCAACAAAGGTGAATGTTGAACTGCTCTGCCATCTCCATGAGAGATGATCGGCATTCAAGGGCGGTTTTACAATATAATGAGACCGAGTCCAGGGACTTGATGGCGGCCTGACTATCCGAAAATATGCGGATATCCTTTGCAGATATCACGTTTTTCTTCAGCCAGGACAGAGCTTCTTTAATCGCCAAAATTTCCGCCTGGAACACGCTACAGTGATTTGGAAGGCGGAAAGTGAGGCTTAGATTTAGCTTATCTGAGAAAACTCCGCCACCAACTCCGCTATCGGTTTTAGATCCATCTGTGTAGAGATGGATTGACTTGTCCTCCATGAAAGCATCCTCCTCCCAGAATGATCTAGAGGGGAAGCTTACATGGAAGTTTTTGTCAAACCAAAGTTCAGGTATGGTGTAATCGATGTTCTCTGTGAGGATTCCTAATGTATTAAGAATGTTGGCGTGGCCAAATGATTTATTTGTCCACTGTTTAGTCACTTTAAGGCGAATAGCTGCAGTCGCAGCTACTTGGTTGTTAAAAATGTCGAGGGGTGTCAAGTGAAGCAGAATATCTAATGCCGCAGAGGGGGTAGACCGCAAGGCTCCGCTTGTGCATAGACATGCTGTTCTTTGGACTCTGCTTAGTTTAATGCGGTTGATTGCATTTTCCAAGGCCGTCCACCAGACAACCACCCCGTAAGTAAGTATCAGTCTTATGACCGAGATGTATAGCCAGTGGGTTATGCGAGGTTGAAGGTCCCATTTGTTCCCAATGGCTTTTTTGCAAGAGAATAAAGCTATTGTAGCTTTATTGACTCTTTCTTAAATGTTAGGTTTCCAGTTTAGTTTCCTATCAAAAATGAGACCCAGATATTTTGCTGTATCGGAGAAAACTAAACTGGTACCGTTTATTGAAGGAGGGTCTATGATTGGAATTTTATATTTCCTAGAAAAGAGGACAAGATCAGTTTTATGGGGGTTTATTCCCAATCCACAGCGATCTGCCCAGCAGGTTAATCTGTTAAGATTTACTTGGAGGAGTTCTTTAATGGTATTTAGATGTTTTCCTGAGACGGCTATGGCAACGTCATCCGCATAGGCAATCACTCTGCTACCACCCGCTTCCAGGTATATCAGTAGTTCGTTAACTACTAAGTTCCAAAGAAGGGGAGAGAGGACACAGCCTTGCGGCGTACCTCTACTGACATATCTTTTAGCAGAAGCCTCACCCAGTTTGGAGTTGATTATCCTGCTTTTTAGCATTAGACCGATCAACTCCCCAAGTGAGCCGTCTACCTGCAGAGTTTACAGCGCAGTCGTGATTGCGGATGTGTTGACGTTGCTAAAGGCGCCCTCTATGTCTAGGAAAGCAACCATTGTTGTTGCAATGCAACGAACATTTTTGTCCAAATATTGCTTTTCCCTCACTAGCATCCACATTTTTCCATCGGCATGTATCCCGTCGTTAGTTCAGTCAAGCAAAACCCGACGGCAAAACACCCATCATCGACAGCCGATCGAGAAAATTGGGCGCTCAGGAGAGCAGCAGGAACATGATGCGTAGTCATAATATAAAAAGCTATATGAAAAAAATGCGATGTTTTTTACCAATCGACTCCACTATGAGCATGGCCCAGCTATGAGTATGTGTACATGTGTTGGTGGCTATTACACCAGCTGACCAGATGATGCATTGTGAGGAAACGATTATGCGGTGAATTTTTTCTATGTGGTTTATCGTAGCTGCATAGAAAATCCGCAATTACGAAAGGGGTTGTTGACCGGATTAAGATTGGCCTTCAAAAACCAGCTGGACCAGGAAGTTTTCCTTATGGATGAAGAAACAAGCATTGGTCATTCCAAGTTGAGAAATAGAAGTAACAGTGCGGTCAATAAAGATATCTTAAACGAAAATTTAAGTTTGTTTTATTTAATAAAGTTCGCGTCACTTATTCAAAGTTGCTTAAATTGTTCTCGGTTCTGTCGCATACATTAGAAACGGCACCGGAGACAATCGGGCGCAGGTTATTCACTATCTAGTTTTCTCTTTTTTTTTTGCAAGTATCCTGGCGATACATAATGGTCCTTCAAGACCGGATATAAGACAATTGAAAGTAAAAAAAAAGTCCGTACTAGCAAATAGTACTTTAGTTCGTGCAACTTTAGTGAATCAAACTTACATACATACATACGTGTGCGTCGAAGTTTACGTAAGAAATTCGGTACGTGCAATCTATTCCCGTGGATCTGGAGGTACTGGTGCATCGAGGGAGCAACGCATTTCATCAGGTGTGTGGCATTTTATTTGTATAATAGTTTAACTATAGTTAATTTATCGATCCTTGTTGATCTAAACGACAATTTATTGTGTGGGTGTGTCTTAAATTTGTTGGGTATCATGAGTAAAAATAAAATTTCGAGTTCGATTGACTCAATCCAAATTATTCGTCAAGAACTAGAAGCCGATTTTAGTGCATATTTGGCACTTGATAAGTAAAATAAATCGGTGCACATGTGTGAGGCGCGCTTAAATAATCTTGAATCGTCCTTCGAAGAAGCCAATACACCAAAAGATTATTGCAGCTCCTAGTGAAGAGGCTAAGACCAAGATATGGACGAATTGACGTTCCACAAATTAAAAGAACTGTACTACAAATATTCTTCACAATTGCATATCGATAATGCAGCGCAAGGTGGTCTTAACACTTCACAACAGGGTCAAAGGTTCCATCTCCTGAATTCAAACTTCCCCCCATTAAAATTCCTAGATTTTCTGGGTCTTTTCAAATGTGGCCAGAATTTTAGGGTCTATTCGAAAGCTTGATAAATACAAATGCTTCCATGTCCAATGTGCAAAAGCTTCATTATTTAAAGGCCAATTTGAGTGGTGAAGCCGAAAGGTTACTGCGAAACACCGCTATTACCGACGGTAATTTTGACTCAGCTTGGGCAACATTGGTTAAAAGATATCAAAATCTGAGACTGTTAAAAGACAATCAATTTCAATTGCTCTTCAATCAATCGAAGGTGTCTCAGGAATCATCTGAAGATATCAAGGTACTTTTAGATACTACAAACGAAGCTAAACAATCATTGGAAAATCTAGGGGTTTCCGTCGAAACATGGGAGGATGTACTGATCTTCCACACTGTACAAAAACTACCACTCACTACTCGCAGTCTGTGGGAATCACATATATCATCTTATGCAGATTATCCAACATACACGGTGTTAGAGGATTTTATGTTAATGAGAGCAAGAACTCTAGAGATGATTGGACATTCCGCTCCAACGCTCGCTCAGTCGAAATCAAATAGAGGTTCCGTCCGCACAGTTCGATTGCACAACTCAACAGTTTCCAAGTGTTCAATGTGCCCAGGTTCTCACGCAATTCGAAACTGCTTTAAGTTTAAAGCATTGAATCCTATGAGGAGACAGGAGATCGTAAAGAAACATAAGTTATGCGCCAATTGTCTCTCAAGCGCTCATTCTACCCAAACTTGCACAAGCGCATTCACGTGTTTTAAGTGTAAGCAAAAGCATCATTCGCTGCTGCATCTTAATGAACCAGCCAACGCAATGCATGCTCATGACTCACGGTTAACAGGAACGATCCAGACGCCTTCTCAACAATCCGCCTCTTCACCTAAGAATTCGCAAACTGAAACGTCAGAGCAGTCAACTTGCTCCACTAATATGACAACAGTTCATAACGCATACATTGCCGAAAACCATAAGGTACAAAGTGTTCTTCTGGCTACTGCGCTCATCAAGGTTTTCACAACCGTTGGCCAACCATTGTTGCTGAGAGCTCTCCTGGATCCTGGATCGGAGACATCTTTAATATCAGAGTCCGCTTCACAGTTATTAAAGCTTAAGAGAGAAAAGGGAAAGGTACACATATTAGGGATTGGAGAAAACAACACAGGTGTTTCCAAGCACAAGGTCTCATTCACAATATACTCTAACATAAACGAACAGTTTAAAGTTCTGCTTAATGCTTTGGTCCTACCCAAGGATCTGCCGACGAAGAATATCCAGTGCACCAACTGGAATCATATCCGAAATCTTCAACTTGCTGATCCCACATTTTACAAACGAAGCAAAATTGATGTTTTACTTGGCGCTGACATCTATCCATCAATTATTCTTGAAGGTGTGATCAAGGGAGCACCAGGTTCCCCTATGGCCCAAAAGACTGAGCTGGGATGGGTACTGTCTGGCGGTGTTTCCTATATCAATCAAATTAAGACATCTCTCCACATGACTACCGAAAGTAGGGATACAGATAAAATTAAAATTAAAATTTTCTATTTAATTTAATTTAATTTGCTATTTCTATTAAAATATTCTATTAAAATTTTGGGAGCTTGAAGAAATAGGAAGAAAAAAAATGCTGTCTCCTGAAGACGAACAGTGTGAAACGCACTTTTGTCGCACTCACCAACGTCAGGCAGATGGGAAATATGTGGTTCAGCTTCCATTCAAGGAGGGAACACGACCGTCATTGGGTTTGTCATATAACTCGACGAGGATAAGGTATCTTCAACTGGAGAAAAAATTCAATTCCAATACTTTGTTCCATCAGGAATACAAAAGGGTCTTGGAGGAATACAAGGAGTTAGGCCACATGACGAAAGTAGAACCCGCATCACTGGCGGCTCACTATTTCGTTCCCCACCATGCAGTGGTAAAGGAATTCAGCACCCCCACCAAGCTGCGAATTGTATTTGACGCGTCATGAAAATCTTCAAATGGTACGTCACTAAACGATCATCTCCTCGTTGGTCCTAGATTGCAAGACGACATATTTGAACACATTACTCGATTCAGAAAGCATAAGGTAGTGTTTATAGCTGACATTAACAAAATGTATAGGCTGATTTGGGTAACTCCAGATTATTCTGTTTACCAACTCATTTTGTCTAGAGACAAGGAAGACGAAAATGTTAAAGCTTATCGGCTAAATACCGTCACCTTTGGCACTGCTGCAGCACTGTACTTAGCGATTCGCACCTTAAAACAATTGGCTGCAGATGAACGAGACGATTATCCGCTTGCATCAAAAATCGCGAAAGAGAACTTCTACGTCGACGACGTCATTCATGGTGAAGACTCAGTTAATGAAGCTCTGGAAATGCAACCACAACTCATTAGCATGCTGAATCGTGGAAGGTTTCCGTTGAGAAAATGGGCTAGCAAAATCAGGCGATGTTAGAAGCCGTCCCAGAAGCTGATAGGGAAGTAAAAATACCGCTGTCATTCGACGAAGGCACGGCAATAAAAACGTTAGGGATTCAGTGGCATCCTGGAAAGGATACATTTTGCTTCAAACTGACTCTGCCGGAACAAAAACGAACTACGAAAGAACAATCCTGTCGGACATAGCGCGTTCGTACGATCCAATGGGGTGGATGTCTCCTTGTGTCATCCTCGGCAAAATCCTGATGCAGGATATCTGGAAGGAACATCAAACGTGGGATAGTGATCTTTCACCTTCAATCATCTCTTCATGGCATAACCTGAAGTCTGATCTAAGTGCTCTTAATAACATCGAGATATAACGCTGGATACGTTTCACCAACGAGTCTCGGATTGAAATCCACGGTTTTTGTGATGCGTCCGAAAAGGCATATGCTGCAGCCGTATATGTTCGAGTCATAAACGATGGAACAACATTCACAAATTTGATGCTTTCAAAAACCAGAGTTGCACCTCTTAAAACAAAATCTCTAGCAAGGTTGGAGCTTTGCGGTGCGTTGTCGCTAGCACACTTGTTGGTACAAACCATTGAGACCATGGATCTTCAAGGGGCACGCATCTATGCGTGGTCTGACTCGCAAATTACTCTTGCATGGATCAAAACGGCACCTTATAGTCGGACCACATTCGTCGCAAACAGAGTCTCCGAAATTCAAGAATCACCCACCCCAACTGCTGGAAATACGTTCCTTCGAAGGATAATCCAGCGGACATAGCATCGAGAGGAATGCCACCAAGAGAGCTCGTTAATAATCATCAGTGGTGGCATGGCCCTGAGTTCCTGCAAACTTTTGAGGAACAATCTCATCCAGTATATGAAATACCTAACACAGATTTGGAAACGAAACCATCAGGAGTTTTTAAGGTCAAAAATGAATTTATTGCATCTGGGTACCACATAAAAAATATCTTTCAGCTCTGCATCCATATAAACTCCTTTGAGACCAATGCACTTTTATCCAGGTTTTCATCACTACAGCGATTAGTACGAGTTACAGCGTATTGGCTTCGCTTCATCAAAAACGCCCGTAGAAAATCAACACGAACGTCTGGACCTCTATCGGTCGAAGATTGAGAGCTATCGTCCAACACGAATTCTTTGTCGACGAGATTACTCGAATTTCTAAGAACGAGACGGTTCATAAGGGAAGTAAATTGGCAAGACTCTCACCCATCATCGACGAAAACGGGATATTGAGAGTTGGGGGACGATTGGAAAATGCAGATTTACCATATGCACAGCGTCACCCCATAATACTGCCTTCCCAAAATGTATTAACGACCCTCATAGTGCACGATCTTCACATGAAATCGTTCCATGGAGGACAACAACTCATGATGGCAACACTCAGAACTGAGTAATGGATTCTCCATTTAAAATCAAATGTGGAAAGCTGCATTCGTAATTGTCTCCGATGCTATCGACACAAAGCTCCACATATGCAGAAAAAAATGGGCAACTTACCGGCATTAAGAGTCACTCAGGCTCGCCCGTTTCACACGACTGGGGTCGATTATGCTGGACCAGTGCAATTAAAGGCATGGAAAGGCCGCTGTAACAAAGTAACGAAGGCTTACATTGCAATATTTATTTGCTTCACAACGAAGGCAGTGCACCTCGAACTCATAAGCGATCATAGTTCTCTTGCATTTCTTGCCGCTTTTAAACGCTTCACGGCGCACCGGGGGATCTGCGCAAACCTATACAGCGACTGTGCAACAAACTTTCAAGGAGCTGCTAAGATGTTGGACACAGAAAAAACACAGCTGTCAAAGCAATGGACTGAGGACATCGCAAAACAATTGCTGGCGAATGGAACTAAGTGGCACTTCAATCCTCCAGCTGCACCGCACTTTGGTGGGCTATGGGAAGCGGGAGTAAAGTCTATGAAACACCATCTGAAACGAGTCATCGGCCATTACACACTAACGTTCGAGGAGTACGCGACAGTATTAGCTCAAGTGGAAGCATGTTTGAATTCGCGTCCACTCTGTCCGATAACTGATGATCCCGAAGATTTGTCGATTCTAACGCCGGGACATTTCCTCATTGGTACGTCGTTGAACACAACACCAGAAAAGGACTTATCAGAAATCAAGGAAAACCACTTAGATAGATGGCATCTTCTTCAGAGGATCCAACAAGATTTTTGAAAAAGATGGAAGTCAGAATACCTTGTACGGCTTCAACAGCGCACAAAATGGCTAACTTCAGATGAGGAGCTCAAAGCAGGACAGCTGGTAATCCTACTTGACGAACAAACACCACGTACCCTGTGGCGACTTGGAAGAATCGAATCAACTCATCCTGGGGCCGATGGCAAGATCCGCGTCGTCACAATCAAGACGGCAACAACGACATTGAAGCGCCCAATAGTTAAAAATTGCCTTCTGCCAATGGTATCTTAGGACAGGCATCCCAAACGCACGTCCAGACACACCCACCCACTAATATTAATAAATAATACGAGGGCGGGTCAATAAGTCCGTGACTTTTTGAATTTCTGACCTCTTTCCTGAAACAGCAACACTGCTCCTGTCAACAGGCATCTGTCAGTTGACTCCTGTCAAAATTTAAACTTGCTGCGTCAGTTAGTTTGTGTTTGACAGCTATTTTTATCAGACTACTTACTAATTTGAGGAGAAAATGGAAAAAAAGTGAATTTCGTGTGCTTATTAAGCATTATTTCTTGCGAAAAAAAACCATTACCGAGAACAAGGCTAAGCTTGATAAATACTATGGGGACTCTGCACCATCGATTTCAATGGTAAAAAAGTGGTTTACTGAATTTCGTTGTGGCCGTACAAGCACTGAAGATGCCGAACGTCCTGGACGCCCAGTTGAGGTCTCTACACCCGAAACAATCGAAAAAATTCACGATATGGTGTTGGCCGACCGAAGATTGAAAGTGCGAGAGATTGTGGAAGCCGTAGGGATCTCGCATGGCTCAGTGGTTTCAATTTTGAATGATCACTTGGGCATGAGAAAGCTTTCCGCAAGATGGGTGCCGCGTTTGCTCACAGTCGACCACAAACGCAATCGTGTAACAACTTCACAGGAAGGTTTGGCGTTGTTTAATCGCAATATGGAGGAGTTTTTGCGCCGTTTTGTAACCGTGGACGAAACATGGATCCATCACAACACACCAGAGAACAAACAACAGTCAAAACAGTGGGTTTCTAAGGGTGAATCGGCGCCAAAGAAGGCCAAGGTGGGTTTGTCAGCCAATAAAGTTATGGCGACTGTTTTTTTGTCCAAATATTGCTTTTCCCTCGCTAGCATCCACATTTTTCCATCGGCATGGATCCCGTCGTTAGTTCAGCCAAGCAAATCCCGACGGCAAAACACCCATCGTCGACAGCCGATCGAGAAAATTGGGCGCTCAGGAGAGCAGCAGGAACATGATGCGTAGACGAAAGCACTCGTCATAATATAAAAAGCTATATGTAAAAAATGCGATGTTTTTTACCAATCGGCTCCACCCACGACACGCCCTCAGAGCATGGCCCAGCTATGAGTATGTGTACATGTGTTGGTGGCTATTACACCAGCTGACCAGATGATGCATTGTGAGGAAACGATTATGCGGTGAATTTTTTCTATGTGGTTTATCGTAGCTGCATAGAAAATCCGCAATTACGAAAGGGGTTGTTGACCGGATTAAGATTGGCCTTCAAAAACCAGCTGGACCAGGAAGTTTTCC
Organism: Volucella bombylans; assembly: GCA_949129095.1. Lineage (NCBI taxonomy): Eukaryota > Metazoa > Arthropoda > Insecta > Diptera > Syrphidae > Volucella > Volucella bombylans. The sequence continues at coordinate 137,121,799 of OX422140.1, forward strand.
TTATGGATGAAGAAACAAGCGTTGGTCATTCCAAGTTGAGAAATAGAAGTAACAGTGCTGTCAATAAAGATATCTTAAACGAAAATTTAAGTTTGTTTTATTTAATAAAGTTCGAGTCACTTATTCAAAGTTGCTTAAATTGTTCTCTGTTCTGTCGCATACATTAGAAACGGCACCGGAGATAATCGGTCGCAGGTTATTCACTATCTAGTTTTTCTTTTTTTTTGCAAGTATACTGGCGATACAATTGTGTACTCCTTATATTGTAGGGATCGTTCGATGTGGCTAGTCAGAGAGTGCAAAGCCGTTTCCACCGACTTTCCTTTACAGTAGGCATGCTGAGCCGTAGACAGAAATCTTGAATCAACTTTAGCTCAAATATGGATATCGGTCAGTCGTTCTAAAGTTTTCAGAAGGAATGATGATACGAGTAGACTTATAGGTCTGAGGTCCTTTGGGACTACATGAGAACATTTTCCAGCTTTGGGAATGAATACTACATTGACTTCTCTCCATAACAGTGGAATGTGGATAAGTTCTACACAGCTCCTCATAATATTTTCCAACACTGGTAGAATAATATCTGAGGATCTCTGTAGCTCGGCAGGTATAATACCGTACGAACCAGCAGACTTGTATGGTTTGAAGCCATGCAGCGCCCAGAGCAGTTTGTCTCTCGTAATCAGACCATGAATTTTGGTCACGGTTGCAGTAGGCCTGTTTGGGCTGCTACTGGCCGCGAGTTGGGAGCTACCTGGAAAATGGGTGTCCAGAAGCAGGTTGAGTGATTCATCACTTGAGGTTGTCCAAGAGCCGTCGGTTTTTTTTTTCAAACAGCTGGGCATCATAGGATTTGTGGAGAGGATTTTTCTTAGCCGCGATGCCTCAGAGGTTTCTGTAATTTTGTCACAGAATGACCTCCAGGATTGTCGCTTTGCCTTCCTCAGTTCTTTTTTGTATAATTTGAAGGATTCTTTATATGAGTCCCAGTCGGTCACTTTTCTTGTGCTTTTTGCTGCGTTGAAAAGTTTTCTGCAGGCGTTTCTGAGCAGTCCCGGTGCCGAGGTCCAGCAATGTGGCTTTTTCTTGCCTCTTGGTTGAATAAGAGGGCAGGAAGCGGCCATAGCCTTATTGAGAGGCAGAGTAAATTGCTTGACTTTCATGTCAAGCTCATTGGTGTCACGCGGGGGACTTGATAGTTCAGAGGATAACGTTTTTGACAGTATTCCTCAGTATTTTGTCCAATCAGTTCTCCGGTAGTTCCGGAAAGCTGGTTGGCGGGGGGGAGCATCACTCAGACTGAATTAAATGTATCTATGGTCTGAAAAAGAGTGTTCAGACGATACCATCCAGTTTGTTAGCCTTTGGGTGATGCTGTCGGAGACAAGAGTAATATCTAACACTTCTTGTCGGTTTTTTGTTATAAAAGTGGGCTCATTGCCAATATTGCAAATTAAGAGATTAGTACTTAAAATATAGTCTAAACGTGACTCACCTCTATCATTGATTGTCGGTACTGCCCCTTACCGTATGATGTGCGTTAGCGTCGCATCCGATTATGAGGCCAGTTTTTTGCCTTCCAGCTTCCAGTACCACCCTTTCTAGGTTATCACCAGGGAGAGGGCCCACTTGGTCGTGGCCAAGGTAAGCCGTTGCCAGCCAGTAGGAGCCTTTGGCAGTCTCTAGTCTGGCAACGGTTAAGTCGGGGTCACTGAGGTTGGGAAGTAGAAATACATTAAGGCTACGTTTCACTAATATACAAGTTCTAATCTTACCTTTGTCTAAGTCCTAAGTCCACGAACCACGCCTTCTGCAATCCATGGTTCCTGGATTAGGATTATGTCTTCTGCGTGTTTAGAAAGACACAGAATGAGTGCGGCCGAAGCCTTTTTTGAGTGGTGGAGATTGATCTGCAGAAACCGTATCATTGCTACAGTCTTCCAGAGTCGCCTCCACCACGGTGTTATTGAGGTCTTCCGATTCTGAAGATGTGCCCAAGAGCTCATCTTCTATCTCTGGAGGACCTCTAATTGCTTCGTCATCGGTTTCCATTTCCGACAGTGTGTCAGAAGAGGAGACCGACGGCTTGATAGTCACCTCGGACAGATTGGAGTCGTCGTATCTAATTCTGGAAAGGATATCGACGCTCCAAGATCCAAGGTTGTGATGTCAGGTATTAAAGGAGGAGGAGGTTGCTTATCAGCATCCAACTCATCCTTTTTCTACACCCTTAAATATATGGTCTCGAATCCGAATCTAATCATGCCTTCCGTCTGCGCCAGAGGATTAAGGGATTCCTTATTGATCACAATTAACGCGCATCTATAAGAACCCCTTATTTCCTCCAGTTTCGCGACTCTCCAGTCATGAGTCGGAAGAGTCGGGTTACTGAGCCGGATGATTTCCAGAATACTTTCTGGAGAGGAGGTTTCGGCTGGAATCCAGGTACGAGTTCGAGGTCTACTAGGAATGTCTTCCTTAGACACGACCTCGAGTTTTGCACCTGGTCAAACCTCTCATAAACCATCGATGGCCTTGGTGAAGAGATCGAGAGATCTCTGGTTGGAACAAGCGATGAGCTTGACATGGCCTTGGTGCCAGCCAGCGTCGCTTGTGATAGGAGGTGGTCCGGGGTTTTCGCGCATGATGGCCAAGAAGTTGCTCGAAAGCTTCAGCGTGACCAGTTGCCACCGTTCCGGTGTGATGGAACCGTCGGTATCGCCCCTGTCGATCACCGCGATCACCAATGCGTCCTTTAGAACTTCATTGTAAGACCTCAGAGATGTGCTGTTGGCCCAGGGGTTGTAGGACTATATGTTTTGGGCCTCTTGGAAACCGGTACGGTTTTCTCCAACGATCTCTGGCGCTTAGAGGAGTCTTTTGACGTTTTGGCAGCAGTGGAAGCAGTGGGTAATCCGTCTTTTAGGATGTTTTTAGCCCACTCAACCTTGCTCTTTATTTCCACACTTCTCTCAACCTCCGGAATGGATCCGAAGGTTTTGATAATGCGTGAAGCATTTCGGCGTCTTATATAGAGCGCCTTAGATGGAGCTTGCCGATGCGGCTGAGCTCCAGATTCCTACTTGGAGGGAGGTGTTTTGGTAGCAGCAACAAGTCCGTGGCCTGCCACAAACTTCCTGCTGCTAGAGGCGGAGGAAGTGATAGGACCATGGCTTGCCACAGTCTTAACACTCCTTGAAGGAGTTTTGGTAGCAGCGACAAGTCCGTGGCCTGGCACAAAGGTAGCGGCATCGGTTTTTGTTGTTTTGGTATTTTCTATGAATGGTCCCACGAGTAGCGGAGAAAGGGGTGTCCATCTGTACAGAGATCCGCTGTATACAGATAAGGCTAGCTAATCCGGAGGTCGCCAGGTATCCGGATACTCCGTTCGCGACTGAGCTGTTTTTGGAGATACTGAGCCCTCAGACAGGTTGATCTTCAGCACGGGTCGTATGACACCTTGGTCCAGCCCAGGGGAAGAAGGGAGCGCTTTGGGAGTTGGGGGGGGGGCATCCTTTGGTTTCAGGACTCGTCTGGGGAATTTCTTCTCGATATTCATTGACCCTACTCAGCCTCTACAACTCGACAAGTTCGATGCTCGCGGTAGAAGAACGCATTCTAATTCTAGTAATATTAATATCTGTCATTGTAATAATTTATAAGAATTATTAAATTCATGTTATTGATACATATGTTATATCCCTGACTTGGTTCTATTCTGATATTAGAGATAGCGCTTACAATGTTAATGCGTCCAATAACATACTCGTATTTACGTAAACTATCTACCATCCGCTCATTCTACCGTCTAAAGGAGTTTTGTCCTTTTAATACTCTAAAAACAATTTATTATGGGATATTTCATTCAAAATTGCAGTACGGTATAGGATGTTGGGGAAGTGCTTACCTCAATAAAATTCAGCCGTTGATTGTTCTACAGAAGTGTGTCATACGGAAGATCTGTGTGGTTCTTCTCATATGGCCCACTCCATGGAATTATTTAGATACATGCAAATCCAAAGTTAGAAATCGAAATTTTGCTACACTACATTGAGTAATGGCTTTTAATTTGCTTTTAACAAATTTTACTTATGAAATGCTTTTCCTTTTTGCATCTAAAATAAAATGTTTTTTATTTTTTCCTAATAATTATATGTATATACATATATATTTTTTTGTTCTCTTTTCTTATTTTGAATTGCTCACCCCACACTTAATAGTTTAATATAAAGTGACATTTGCCGCTATTTATGTTATTTAATACAAAATGTCACAATTTGTGAATTATATTTCATGAAATACATTATAATTAAATATTATCTATTGCTTTCTTCTTATCAAAAAATAATAAAGTATTTAATTTTGATTTTAATTTACAAAAACTAGCACTCGATCAAAAGCATACAACACAACACAGCACAATATAACACAATACAACACAGTATAACACAACACAACACAATAAGGGCAATGGCCATAACAACAATGCATTGTACAAGGGAGAGAGAATGGAAAAGCGACAACTTAAACATGATGAAAGTTCTGATCGAAAATTTTTGACTGAGGGCCAGTTCACATTGCGAACGTAGTTCACGGCCAGGGAAGATGTTCGAGAAGCACATATATTCAAACTAATTAGTTATCAAAAATATTATGTATATAATAAAAACTAATGTAAATGATGAGTAATGCACTGCATTACCATTCATATTGATATGGCGAAAAATCCCTTTATATAAAAGGTTAATAACCCTATATTGTAATTCCTATTGTAAAATGTTTGTGTGGGTACAAATGACAGAACTTATTCTTTTCGATAGAAATCGCTTTATTCAGTACAGTTATAATTCACTATTTAATTGTTTCTCTCAGTACAATCCAATTTCTCAACCGCTTATACTTTTCTTATCTTTTACTTAAACCACTTAATCACTTCTCCTAATTAACACTTCAAATTTCACTTTGGAACTGATTTGCATACCTTGGGGATGCTGGTATTTATACTCGAATGACATACTTCGAGAACAATCCTCGCCATCCAGCGTCCCATACAATTTCCAATTTGCTAGAAAATTCGATTCCACTCTCCAGTCATTAATGGTCGAGACTTTGTTATTCAAGTATTGAAATCGTCTGGTCTTCGAGTATCGACATCTTCTGCTCTGTAAATCTAGATGTCGCTGCTTACATTTAAGTGGTTATCACATTGCGCCCTCTCTACAGTTGTTCGTCCCGAACAACTTCGTCATTCATCATTCCGTTGAAATGACACATTCTATCCAAATGGACCACCTTAAATTTTCCTCGATCCCTACGCTGGATCCGGTAGACAACGTCATTAATGCGGGTTATCACCTTGTATAGTCCTTCCCAGTCCTGTTGAAATGTTGGTGATTTGTCTTTCTTACGCTGAGGATTATACAACCAGACCAGGTCTCCTTCGTTGAAGCCGGAAGATTGCGCCTTGATGTCGTACCTAGTCTTCATGCGGCTGCTTGCTAGCTTCATCTTTTCTCTGGTGTCTTCATGCAATTTGCGAATCCTGCTGCGCAAGTCATTCACGTAGTCGTTCACCTCTTTGGGCTCCATCGGTGGGGATCCAAATTTTGCTTCACTTGGCAACCGAATTGTTTGACCAAATAAGATCTCGGATGGTATGTGTCCTGTTGAGCTATGGACCGCGTTTCGGTAGGCCATTAAGAATAGGGGTATGTGTCGATCCCAATCCCGCTGGCAGTTGCTGACAACCTTAGATAGATGCTCATTCAAGGTCCAATTGAATCGCTCGACCATTCCATCAGATTGAGGGTGTAGTGGCGTTGTCCTTGTCTTTCTTATTCCCAAATATTGACATATTTCCTGGAAGACTTTTGATTCAAAGTTTCGCACTTGATCAGAGTGTAGCTCCATTGGGACCCCAAATCTGCTCACCCAGTTGTTAACTATCTGTTGGGCTACGGTCTTAGCCTATTGATTTGGGATGGCAAACACTTCCGGCCACTTACTGAAGTAATCCATGACCACGAGGGTATATCGATTATCATTAAAGGTTTCGGGAAACGGCCCAGCGATGTCGATGGCTATTCGTTCGAAAGGTGCTCCGACATTGTATTGTTGCATTTGTCCATGTGGCTTTACTTTTGGACCCTTGGTAGCCGCACATCTTATGCACTTTTTGCACCAATTCTCGACATCTTGTTTAGCGCTTAGCCAATAGAAACGTTCCCTTACCTTTTCCAACGTCTTAATTTTAATTCAATTTTTTTTTAATTTTGGTGGGGGCTAACGCCCCCATTTATTATGCTTAATACAAGCTTAAAAACTAAGACTTAAACTAATACTAGGGCTTAAAGCTAAGGATGGTAAAGGAGATCGAATTTGAGGGAAAGTGTGCTGCGATTAAAATCGAAAACGGAAAGGTTGGAGTTTACCTTACGTTTACCTTATACGGGAGATTGGTTCGTTAGAGCCATATGTGGTGCGGTGGATAGGTACGAGTAGATAAAAGAGACGGGTGGAACGTAGATTACGAGGGTTAGTGTTAAAGAAAATGGAGTTGCAAAGAGGCGTGCAATCGACGGAGCCTGAGAGGAGTCGGTGAATGAACAAAATGTCTGCTGCGTCCCTTCGTTCCTCAAGGGTATTCAGGTTAATGAGTTTGAGACGGTCTCGATAGGGAGGTAAGATTAGAGGATCGTTCCAAGGTAGACCTCGAAGATCAAATCGAAGAAAACGACGCTGGATCCTCTCAATACGAGATACATGAACTCGTTGAAAGGGACACCACGCTTGGTTAGCGTACTCGAGAAGGGGGCGAACGTAAGTGATGTATAGTGATCTAGTCACGTACGGGTTGCAGAATCCTTGGGCCATCTTTTAACGAAGCCGAGTAATGAGTTTGCTTTAGAAATTATCTCATCAATATGCGAGCGGAAATTAAGCTGTCTGTCGCATAATATACCAAGGTCGCGGATAGATTCAACAAGGGGTATAGGTTGGCCGTCGAGATGGTATATTCGTTGAGGAGACTTCTTGCACTTACGTGAGAAAGTAATCGATTGACATTTGGAGACATTGAGTTCTGAGCAGTTCTTGATGCATCAGGTGGAAAAACTATTTAGATCTATTTGAAGGAGGGTGGAGTCTCGTTGTGAGGAAATGGGTTTAAAAAATTTGGTATCGTCAGCATAGAGAGAAAGTGTTGAGTGTTGAATGAGCCTTTGAAGGTCGTTAATAGTTAGGATGAAGAGGAGTGGACCTAGGTGACTACCTTGAGGAACACCTGAAGTGGCTAAGAAAGGGGCCGATAGGACAGATCTGAAACAAACATTATAAAAACGATTATCCAGGTAAGAAGAAGTCCATTTAAGCAAAATGGGTTCAAAGCCCAGGACGGACAATTTGAACAGGATTAGTTTATGAGATATCTTGTCAAAAGCTTTACTGAAATCAGTTGTTATAACGTCAACTTCTTTACCCTTTTCTAAGGCTGAGAGAACAGAGGACACGAATTCTACGAGGTTAGTGGTAGTTGATCTACCCTTCAGAAAGCCGTGTTGATTGGGGGAAATAAAAGATTTACACTGGAAGCTTAAGGCTTCATGCAAAATACTTTCGAGGAGTTCGGGTATATGGGAAAGTTTAGCTATAGGGCGGTAATTAGTGACTTCGCTCTGTAATCCCTTTTTGTGTATGGGTGTTATGAAAGAGGACTTCCATATCTGTGGAAATTCACCTTGAGAGAGCGATAATCGGAAGAGATTAGCAAGGGGGCGTGAAAGAGTTGAGGAACACTTTTTAAGAAATATGGATGGAAGGCCATCTGGGCCGGGTAAGTATTCATCATTAAGTTGTTGTAATTTGTTTTCTATTACTGTATGATCAAAGCTATGAGAAATAGTGGGGCCAATAGGGAAGTTAAGTAGGTATTTGAAATAAGAGGGATCCGGTACGAAGGAATTATCGGCAAAAGATTGCTTAAAAAAAGTAGCAAAAAAGTTAGCAATGGTATGCGGATCAGTTGATGATATATTTTCGTATATGGAGGAAAACCGTCGGATTTTTTTTTGTAATTAACGAATTGATAGAAAGACTTAGGATCATTTATAAGCCTTGATTGCGCACTATCAAGGTATCGCTGATAGAGAAACTTATAGAGCTGGGCGAATTGAAGGTATGACCCGAGATAGTTTGAATAGTCAACAAAAGAGTTGGACCGGAGGAAAACTGTCCATAATTTGTTTCTTTTGTTACCTAAAGAGCGAAGTTTACGATTATACCACGGGGGGCTCGTAGAAGAGGTCCTATTACGCGAAAAGGGGACATAGAGAGAAATAGAATTAAGTAATTCTCTGTAGAAAATAGAGAGAGCACTTTTTAGGGGCATATTGGCGAAATCAAATGAACACTTACTAAGATATGCGTTAATTTTGCGGAAATTCGCTTTATGAAAGTCGTAAGAAGTGGTAGATGCAGATGGGGTGGGGCGGAAAGTAGAGTGGTGGAAAAGAGAAAGAAGAAGTGGTGGGTGAAAGTTATCAATGGTCGATAGTGAAAGGGGACAGAGCGACACAGGGGAGTTTATGGGGTCAGTGGTGAAAATGAGGTCTAATTGCCTTCCCATATAGTTGGAGACTCCACTAACTTGGCATAAGCTAGAGTCTGTGAGCTCATCCAAGAAGAGACATTCTTTACTCGAGATAGGGTAAGCGATAAAAAAAGATTTATCATCTGATTGAGTCCAGTGCAGCTGAGGTAGATTGAAATCGCCAAATACGATGATATCATCGAGAGGATCAGATAAGTTAATTATTTGATCAATTGCATCGATAGCGAGTTGGTAGCATTCGATTGGTTGGGCCGGTAGGATGTAAAAACACATAATGTACAGGGACCTGCAGGGGAGTGTTATCTTTATTGAAACTTAGTCAAGTTTAGAGGAAGTAGAAACAGCGATTGGTGAAGAGTTTAGGTCATTGCGGACGGCCAGTAGGACACCTCGACACAGAGCATCATCATTTGGGCGGGTAAGATCGTCGTCTCGAAAAACATTGAAACTAGGGGGGAATAATTCCTGATTCTTTATATCGGGAATTAGATTAGTTTCGGTCAGAGCGTAGACCTCAAATGGGAGAGCGTGAGATTGGCGCAAGACGGCACGGGTCTTAGATCGCAGTCCTCTTACGTTTTGATAGTAAAAGGTAAGAGGAAGGTTATTACGAGAGGGCGTAGGAGTGGATGGTCGAAACACTGGCAATGGTAGCACGTTAGGGACGAAAAAATTTGTCGTTGTCAGCTCTGCTTCGTTGGAGGTGTGAGATCCTTTTTGAGTGCACATAGTTACCGAAAGCAGCAAGGTCGTCTGAGACTTTTTGCGGAGACATATTAAAAATCTCGTGGAACTTGATGTATAAGTTCCTCAGACTTGTAAGGTCAGTAGGGAGACCTTCCTGCTGTATTGAGACCATGACGCTTGTTGTAGTTTTCCCCTCATAACAAACTGAGTCTGATTAGTCATGCAGATATGCTAGAAGGAGACGTATATTCTCGTACGTCTTTTTTTCTCTAAGCCTAGAAAGTGCATAACGACATTCTGTTGAGCCAAAAGTTTGTTGGGTTATTTTAACTGTGGTTGGCAGAAGGGGGTCAAAAATGGGGCAGGTGGACGAAGATTTTGAAGGCGATGCAGGGGTGATTGAAGGGGCATTAGACACATGTTCATGTGAGGGATTTATAACATGGGACCTAACGAAATTGGGATATTTAGCTCCGGTTTTAAGGTCAAAATTAGGGAAAGAAGTGCTAGTGGGGGCACGTGCAGAGGGATTAGGTATTTCCGAGGGGTTATTGTGAGTGGTTGGTGCTAATTTGAAAGAGACGCGTTGACGCGGTGACTTGGGGGGAACGGAGGCTGCAGGTGCAATATAATTAGAGGACCGATGAAGTCGGTTCGGGATGTGAGTGGGATGGGCGAAATTGGGGAATATATTAGTTTTAAATCTCCAATTAGAGTCAGAATTGGAACGGGAGTTGGGAACGGTTTTCGGTACAAAGTCAGGTTTGCTACGGTTTGGGACGGATTTCGGTATTTTATTAGAGTCCGGTTTGGGATGGGAGTTGGAATCGGAATTAGGTAACTTAGATTTAAGCTTCTTTTTATCCTGTTTCTTGGTAGGTGTTTCGATCCATTTACAGATGCGCATCTTTCCAATGTTGAAATTAGTACCAGCAGGGTAAATAACCATTCGTATCTAGCAGGGAGGTCGAATTTAAAGCTTCGATTACCTTTGTGGTGAGATGGCAGGAACATTTCACATTTGCTGATGGTGATGCCGTATTTGTCTGCGAAGAATTTCGTGATCCAAGAAATATCAGCGTTTACGGGGGTGCCTTTGATGAAGAATGTACTCATATCGGTTTCAATTTTTTCCAGTCTACGCCTCCATTCGGAAGGTGTCCATGTAGTACCAAAATGTTTGATTAGCTTGCGTGGGGCGGCGATGGGAGGAGATGACAGTGAAACAGTTTCGGTCTCCTTATTTATTCTCAAATGGCCTCTTGAGATTCCGTCATGTATTTCATGGAGCACTTGGTTGACTCTGGACCGTGGCACAATTAGCTGCATACGAGATGTTGTCCCATCTGCACTTTCCCATTTTCTCTTCAGCAATCTATCTTGCACAAAAAGCGAGTCCCACTGTGCCCAGTATGCCTTCAGAGTTTGGCTCCGATCTGATATCTGCTGCCAGCTTGGTCTTTCCTCGTGTTCTTTCCAGGCCAATATTGGTTCGATGTCATTGTCTGCCTGTTGGGAGGAACGGATTTCGTCTATACTCCAACCCTCTATTGGCTCAATCCTGATCATTTGGATAGCTGCCTGTTCTTTTGCTTCTTTACGATTGCAGTGTTCGCATTTTACTCCGCATGGTCGACGAGAGAGAGCATCAGCATTTGAGTGGAGTGTTCCCTTGCGGTGTTGCACTTCAAAGTCGTAGCCCTGCAACTGCTCGATCCATCTTGCAACTTGGCCTTCAGGGTTCTTAAATTGGAGTAGCCATTTCAGAGCTGCGTGGTCTGTGCGGAGAATGAACTTTTGTCCGTAGAGTACTTATGGAAATGCTTCGTAGCCAAAATTAAAGTCAGAAGCTCGCGCCGGGTTACACAGTAGTTCCGTTCAGGTCTGGAGAGTACTTTGCTGTAATATGCGACCACTTTCTCTTGACCGTCATGAACTTGGGAGATCACAGCTCCGACCCCAACATTGCTAGCGTCTGCGTCCACGATGAACATTTTTCCGGGCGTGGGGTAACCCAAGATGGGGGCATTGCACAGCTGTCGCTTCAGTCCTTGAAATGCTTTTTCGCATTCTCCAGACCACCTGAACTCTCGGCCTTTTTCCGTAAGTTGATGCAGGCTCTTTGCAATTCCAGCAAAATTCTTTACGAACCTTCTGTAATACGTGGCGAGTCCCAAGAAGCTTCTCAGTTGGTGTTTATCTTTTGGAGAAGGCCAAATTTTCACGGCTTCGATTTTGTCAGGATCCGTTCTTACTCCTTCCGCTGATATAATGTGACCCAGATATTTTACTTCCGGACGAAACAAGGCACACTTTTCTGGGTTGAGCTTTAAATGAGCACTTCGTAGCCTCTCAAACACTTCTTTTAGATTTTCGCGGTGATCCTCGTACGTCTTACCTATGACGATAACGTCGTCCAAATATACTAGGCAGGTTTTCCAAGTGAGTCCTTGCAATGTTCGTTCCATTAGTCGCTCGAAGGTGGCCGGAGCGTTGCACAGTCCAAACGGCATCACTGCAAACTGCCGAAGACCGCTTCCTGTAGTGTGAAGGCAGTTTTCTCACGATCCGTACAATTTATCTGTACCTGCCAGTAACCGCTCTTCAAGTCAAGTGTTGAAAACCATTTCGCTCCAGAAAGCATATCCAAAGTGTCATCGATTCTCGGAAGTGCTGCCATCTTTCTTCTTGACGAGGACCACTGGAGATGCCCACGGATTCTTCAATCACTCCCTCAGCTTCCATCTTCGACATCATTTCGGCAACTTCTGTTTGCTTTGCCAATGGAAGACGCCTTGCAGGTTGACGGATTGGTCGAGCGTTTCCGTGTCAATGTGGTGTTGAACAATATGCGTACGTCCATATTCTCCGTCTTGTGCAGCAAATATATCAGCGTACACACCGATAAGTTTTTCTGGAAGGACTCGCTGATCTTCGTCCACATTACAAAGGCTGAGAATTTTGTTCTTGCTTTTTATGCTCTGAACTGTTGTGACCGGTTTTGCACCCTTTTTTTCCATTGTGGTTAATATAGCCTCAACAGGTACGCATTTTCCCACTATCTTTCCCTTTTTCACCTTTACACTGAATGTCTTTGGATTTAGAATCCTTACAGGGACCACGTTGTTCTTTGGCTCCACTAAGGTCTTTCCCACCATGAAGTCTCTTTTCTTTTCCGGCTCCATCAAATAGAATCGGTGGCTACCAGGACCACCTTCCACTTTTGCCCACAAAATTGCTTCTGACGAAGGCTCTAGACTCTGATTGGTGCAGATGACGACATTTGAGACTGAGGTATTGGCGTTTCCGTATATCATTGGTATCTCCATGTTTCCGTATTTCAGGGTTTGTGCCCCCAAGTCGACTACAAGTCCATGTTCTGTCATGAAGTCTGTACCAATGATGCACTCGTCACATATGTCAGCTACCAGAAACGCGTGACTGAATGTTATTCCGTCCAGTTGGATTTTTATGCGGACTTCACCATATACCTTAATCGTTGCTCCTGTAGCTGTTCGCAAGCTGCAACTGCTAGTGTTATGCAGCCAAGACTTCTGCACAAGATTCCTCCTGATAATTGAGGCCGTAGCACCGGTGTCTATTGTTGCCATCCATTTTTCTTTTCCACTGACTACTTCTACTAGAAGGCTTTCGTTGCATCGTTTTGCCAGCGAGACTTGGATGATGTTCCTGGGGCCGTCGACTCCTGCTACCAACTTCTGCCCCGCGATCTCGTTCTCGTTCCTCGGCACTAATTCTTGTGCAGGAGCATTCGATAGATGCTACTTCCCTGACGAAATGTGTTCCCCGGGATGCCTGATTGGTTGCTTCCATCGCCAGAGCGAAGGCAAGTGGTTCAGCAAGGGTTCTTTTCCCGGCCATCCTTACTGCTGACTGTAGCTTCGAATCTGCAATTCCCCTGATAAATGCATCTTTTGCCATTTCGTCGATAATTTCCTGGCCTGCGGTGGGGTATGACAGATGTGCCAGTCTACTCACGTCTGCTTGGAGATGCTGAAGTGTTTCTCCTCGTTGTTGCGTTCGGCTTTATGCGTTTCGATGTCAACTGTTTGCAACAATTCTGCTGCAGGACCGTTCAAGGCCATTGTTAGGGCAAAGCACTTTTCCTCATTGTCCCAGTCGTTTGCACAGGCAGCCATTTCAAACTGCTTCTTATAAGTAGACCATGAGGTCTGGCCATCGAATGAGCGAGTCTTTAACTCTTTTCTCCTTGGACCGCTTAAGTTTCTGTTTTCGCACTGTGTCGAGCTCTTTTGCCAGTTGCTGAACTTTGCTGTACATTTCTTCGAATTTTTCGCCAACATTCTTCTTCATTGTATCAAATTTGTCATCAACGTTCTTATCTATTCTTTCAAATTTGTCATCGATTTCTTCGAACTTTTGCTGGAGAATGTTCTTTTGTTCTTCCAGATTATTCTTTTGTTCATTGATTTTCTGTTGAAGACCGTGGAGATTGTTGGTTTGTTCGTCGAATTTTTGTTCGAGGCTATTCTTTTGTTCTTCCAGATTTTTCTTTTGTTCATCCAGATTTTTCTTTTGTTCATCCATTTTTAATAAGAGGAGTTGCATCATCGCAGCCATGTCACTGCCGGTACTTGTCTGTTCATCCTCGTCAACATCAAGCGAGTATGCATCAAGATCGTGTCCCTCATTTTTCAAAGCCTCCTGAAGTCGGAGCACCAGGTCACTTTTTCCTCCACTGGCGCTGAGGCTTCTCTTGTTCAACTCGGATTTGAGTTGGACGAGGGTCAACTGCAATAGTTTTCGACCCATTCTAGCTTTATCAAATAGTCAAAAAAAAAAACACTTTTTTTTCTTTTTTTTTTACACACAATAAGTCCTATCCCACTTCTGACACCAATGTAAAATGTTTGTGTGGGTACAAATGATAGAACTTATTCTTTTCGATAGAAATCGCTTTATTGAGTATAGTTACAAATCACTATTTAATTGTTTCTCTCAGTACAATCCAATTTCTCAACCGCTTATACTTTTCTTATCTTTTACTTAAACCACTTAATCACTTGCCGTAATTAACACTTCAAATTTCACTTTAGAACTGATTTGCATACCTTGGGGATGTTGGTATTTATACTCGAATGACATACTTCGAGAACAATCCTCGCCATCCAGCATCCCATACAATTTCCAATTTGCTAGAAAATTCGATTCCACTCTCCAGTCATCAATGGTCGAGACTTTGTTATTCAAGTATCGAAATCTTCTGGTCTTCGAGTATCGACATCTTTTGCTCTGTAAATTTAGATGTCGCTGCTCACATTTAAGTGGTTATCACACTATCAATTAATAACGCCATATTGTATTGAATACTTTTGGAGAACACCGTTAAAAAGCAGTCAATCAAGCTACACGTCTTTTTTGATTTCTCGCTCGGCAAATCATTTTTTTTTTCTGTAATTTTGAACAGTTGGTGAACCCGCATCTTTTTAAATCGTCAAAGATAACATTTCACCTTCTATTTATAAGCCCTTAGTTATATTGACTCGAAGCCGGTTCGGCTTTAGTTTTGGGCTTTTTGGGAACCGGTACTGTTTCCTCCAACGATCTCAGGCACTTGGAATAGTCCTTTAGCGAGTGGATAATCCATCTTTAAGGGTGTCATTGGCCCACTAAATTTTTCTCTTTATGTCCACAGTTTCCCCAACCTCCGGAATGGATCCGAAGGTTTTAATAATGCGTACAGCATTTCGGCGTCTGATATAGAGAGCCTTGGATACGGTTTACCGACGAGGCTGAGCCCCTTTGAAGGAGTAATTTTTGTAGCAGCAGGAAGGCCATGACCTTTGACAAACTGCTTGCTGCCAGGGGTGGAGAAAGTAATAGAACCATAGCTTGGCACAGTCTTGCCACTCCTTGAAAGTTGGAGTTTGGCTGGTTCCGTTTGCATTTAGAAGAGAAGCCTTACCGGTAGTCAGTCCAGTCACCGTTCTAAAGCCCGGTATTAAAAGAGTACCGGTCTCAGGTTTTATGGTTCATCTGTACAGCGATCCGCTGTATACAGATAAGGTTAGCTAATCTGGAGGTCGCCAAGTATCCCTTCACGACTGAGCTATTTTTTGAGATATTAGGCCCTCAGCAAGGCTGAACCTCGACACGGTTCGTATAAGACCTTGACCCAACCCATGACAGAAAGGTGTGGAACGGAAGGTGGAGAAGGGAAAGGGGATTAGCACCCTTTAGTTGCGGGATTCATCTGATGAACTTCTCCAAATTTATTGGCCTTACTATACAACTCGATAAGTTCGATCTCTTTATAGCTCGAGCCGTACCATGCCTTTTCTTCAGACTTGATATACTTATTATACTTGAGCCGATGAGGAATAAAGGATCCCATTTAAAAGACAATAGTGTCTGTGATCATATTACCAACGGCACTCACATCGAGGAAACATGCCGTTATTCTCTAAATTCCCAAAGAAAATGGTAGGTCCGCTGTAATTGGCTTTCTCATATTGCCACACAGGTTTTTTGGGTAACGCATCAACAGTGTATTTATCAGGGTGAGAAGTTAAAAATAAGTACAGGGTGTTGGCGGTATGACTATCAAAGTCTGGTATTCGTGTGGTCTTATTTATGAGCTGGATCAAGTTTTTTTTTTGCAGCGGAGATATCAACATAGCATCCTTAGGGTGTTATCTATCCAGAATTTCGAACCAACATATATTTGTGTATATTGACATCGCCCTCAATAAAGACTTCAGTATGAGAGTGCATGGGATACATTTTTTTACGTGGTGTCGTTCAAATGTGCGGCCCTGCTGACCGCTTCTTAGTATCAAAATGACATCTGAAAATCCGAAAAGTCATTACCCCACAACTCGCATGGTATTGCTTTTACCGGCATCTTTCTCTTCAGTATTAGGGCAATTATTAAGGTGATGATCGACTTGTCCACAAGAAATACAGGCATTGGTCGGCCTTGGTGGTTTGGGATAGCTGATTTTGTAATATCCCATCTTAGAGCAATTATAACACCTCACTTCGAATAACTTCACCGGTTTGACTGCGACTGCTGGCTTCGGCACGATGACAACAATCATCACTTATGAATATTTTAGAGGTTTTTAACAGTAAATTTAGCGATCTGACTAGGTGTATAAAGTCCACCGCACAATGGACATGGCAACCGACTGTTCCGCTGGAATTTTGCTGCATCGCTGTCCTTTTCAATCGGGAGCACCTGAATCCAAATAAGATTCAGTATTTTCCGGCATTGTTTCTGAAAAGTCTTGCGTTCTGAAAATATATTGGAAGTGTTGAAATGAAGTTGAGAAATGCCTATCTCTATTTTTTGTGAAGCAGTGCCAGCTGGAAATGAAATATTTGTTATAATTTTGTACGCAATTTATTACTAAAACAAACAATTGTTTTATGTAATATGATATATTGTTACGGGTTCTTAATAACCAGAAATGCGTCTCTCGCATTTTCCCATCGAATGAAAATCGTAACAGCAGTCAATACTGTAAAAAAAGTGTGTGCCGCTATAGGAAATATCTTGTGTACAAACTTGGGAAACAAAAGATTGACTTGACTTGACAAAAGATGACTTGGGAAACAAAAGATTTTTTTGTTGCAAATTCCAGACGAACTCTACCCTAAAATGGATTTTCCCTTCCTGCATTGCAAGCATCGCTGTAAATTCCCAAGATACTCTGATGCATAGTAGGTTTTTCAACTCACTTACTTATTTAGTGCTATAGTCCGGGGTAAGCCTGGCCTTCAACCAACAAACCTTGCAATGCCTTCCAGATAGCGAAGAAGACATAGACGAAATAATTTCGCCAAATAAGTCCACTGAAAAAATGTTATTGCCTCCAATCAAACTATTGCAAAAATCCAGTGAATTTTTGCACAACCTTGCAACCACATAAAACTTCTGTCTGCACTAATTCTTCCGCTGAAAAATGTGCAAATTGCAACGGACCGCACAAATCAACCGATCAAATATAAACAAAATGTTATGTCAAAGACATCCAACCGACAACATTTTCCACCACCCACTCACACTAAACATTAACTCTCTCTCTGTAACTTCCACAGCGGCGCGGCGTCAACTGTTTCCCGCTTCTCACACTAATCAAACAATGTTTTAAAGTGTCGCCCTTCCAACAATCAACAATGTTTCCGACAACATTCCACTTACGTTCAGCAATATTGCCGCCACCGCGACTTGCAACAGTTCTAGCAACAACACTGTTCGCAGCGGATGAATTAAATAGTCTAGGTATGGAATTAATTACAAATGTAATGGAATTAATTACATGTAAGTATAAGTTTGAACAATTTAATGTTATCACACCGTTAACAATTAAGTTTTTGTATCATAACTATAAATAATATGACAGATAGGCATTTAAATATTATTACTTGGAATAGTAGAAGTATACGCAACAAAATCACCGAGTTTGATAACTTTTAAAAGCTAGAAACGTCGACATAGATCTTGTAACTGAAGCATGGCTTAAACAGGACTTACGATTGCCCACACCCGTCTTCAAATGCTATCGATGCGATAGAGTTGATCGAGACGGAGGTGAAGTAGCAATACCAATAAGAAGATCTATTCAGCACTCGCTTTTGCCTGTAGTTTTCACTACTCGGTTAATAGAAAACATTGGAAGTAGCTTAAAATTGCGTAACCAGAGAGAAACTAAAATCTTTTGTGCTTACTTTTCCGACGATAGAAGCTCATTAGAAAAAAAGGTAGCTTTTAAGAATTATCTCCGCAAATTTATCTCACTCCAAGGTGAATTTATTATTATTGGAGACTTAAATTCTAGACATAGAGATTGGGGTTGCTTACGAGCAAATGCCTACGGTACGATCCTGTCAAATCTATGTTTAAGTTTTCCAGCATCTGTGATATTCCCTTCTAGTCCGAAAATTTTTCCGAGTTCTAACCGTAGTCCATCTGTACTTGATTTATTTTTCTCTAATGTGCCTGGTTACCTCTCCCAACCGGTTTCCATTAACGACCTCAGCTCTGATCATAACGCTGTCTTTTCTCAGCTTCGCACATCAGGTGTGCAAAAGTTCGTATGTGTGCTAGATCTGAAAAATGCGAATTGGAATCGTTTCCGATCAGTACTAACTTCCAAATTCCGGAACTTTCTCTGTAATCTAGACAGTGTTACCTCCACTGCCGATGTTGATTCCATTGTCTCAGATTTTAGCAAACATGTACTAGACACTATTGAATTATGTGCTCGTAAAGTCCCTAAAACAACCTCGGCAATCAAGATTCCCCTTACTTCCTGTAACTCATTCAAATTAGAAATGCGTGTCGAAGACATTGGCAAAGATGCCGCCAGCCGTTCTACAAACATAAAGTTTCCCACGTCAATAATCTTATTTCAAAACTTATTTTTGATTATATATAGTACTACAATAAGAAGTGGAACACCAAATTACGATCTCTAGATTTAAGTTCAAAACCTTTATGGAATATTAAATATCAAAGTGGTTAAAAACAAAAATAGGCAGCTTCCCTTTCTTAAGGATTCAGATACTACGTTCTGTACGTTTCTTGACGAAGCTGACGCACTTGCTCTAAATTTTCTGTCTGGCACGACGGCCTTATATACAAAATGATAAATTTCAATTTTCAACCAAATTTCTGTAGAATTGTCCGTAGTTTCTGGTTCAACCGCTGTTTTAGAGTACAAATTAATAAATATGTCTCCAGCATTGTCTACTTTTATTCTTTTGTTCCTCAAGGCTCAGTCCTTGGACCTGTTTTGTATAACCTGTTTACGTTCGCGTACTATCTGTACCCAACTGTGAAGTTGCGGCTTTCGCAGATGATATAGCGATATTCTCTTCCCACGAATTCGCTCTCAACATCGAGAGAAATGTCGACTATGGGTTGATAATATTTCAAATTTACTTTAATAAATGGAAAATACAACTAAACGAGCACAAGCTACAAGCATTCTTTTTTACTAGGAAAAGAAAAGCCTGTTTTCTACCAACTACATGTGAATGGGGCTAATATAAGTTTTAAACCCTCAGTAAGGTATTTAGGAATTCATTTGGATTTCAAACAAACATCTAATACGCACATCACAAATACCTCAAACAAAATTTCTGTTGCGACCAAGATGTTATACCCCTTCATAAACCGAAAGTCAAGACTGTCAAATGCCAAATAACGATACTTAAAGTTATTTTTCAAGCAATACTGCTTTATGGTTGCCAAGTGTGGGATAATTGGGCGAAAAGCCATCTTAAGAAACTGCAGGTTTCTCAAAATAAACTTTTGAAAATGATGCTTATTTTACCTTGGTATCACACAACGCGCGATATTCATCAAAAGGCGAATGTTGAATTAGTCCTTGATGGAATACTAAAAGTGAATCAACGTTTTCCTGTTCGATGTGATTTTGTTGATAACCTGAATGATAATAACTTTCCAACTTGATACTCTTAATTTAATTTATTTACCTATTCTCTATTTATTCTTTTTATTATTTGTTTAACTGTTATATTTATTTAACTATTTCTCATTTATTAGTTATTTATTTATTTATATATGTATATATACGAGTATATATATTTTTTTTATTTTTATTATTTTTTTATATTGAAGGGTTTTTTCCCGTTTTCCCTTCGTAGAGATAATTAACATTCATTTAATTTCAAATTACTCGTATATATTCATAATAATATTACAGGTGAAATATAAAACATGTATCATATCTCTGAACTGTAAAACGTGCAGTAGCGAAACCTTGGAATTTTTATGTGAAATAAAGAACTACTCGTATCTCTACAATTTCCCTAAAGTGCCACACTTCAAGTTGATTAAGGTCCTCTCCCATTTGCGTGCGCCAACTTAGATGCGGTCGTCCCCTGGTGCGCCATCCCTCGGCACCGAAAATTTTACACAATACCTATCTCTTGGAAAAGCCAAGTGTTTCTTCATCTGCTTTTGACAAGGTCGAAACCTCTAAGTAATAGAACAGAGCAGGGATAATAAGGGTATGATGTTGTATAAAGCTAGTTTGGTCTTACGAAAGTTTGCTTTGTTCCTAAATTCCTCCCAAGCGATCCAGTATTTGAATCTACGAAGGCGCAGTATAAAAAGACCTTAACTCAATTTGCGCACGCAATTGTGCGAAGAAAACTCGGCTTACAGCTGTATTCGTATAAAATCCAGCTGATGCAGGAAGTAATGCCAAAAGATCATGATACAAAAATTTGCGAATTATACTCTTGAGCAGCACGAAGCCGATTCTGATTTTTATGAGAAAATCATTTTAAGTGGTAATACGTTTCTGCAGTCAGCAGCAAATCCAGACGATACTCATGGGTTTAGTTTACATTGTTAGGTCATTTCTTTCCAAATATCATGCTTCGCCTTGTAGCAGTAGCTAACTTTCCGAACAATGATTAATTTTCTCCAAAAATATGCCGTATCTTAGCGTTTTAAGGAAAGCCCACATTTAAACGAGATCAACGTTTCTTTGAAAGAGCAACAGTAAGGGATGTTCGTGAAAGTCCATGCATTGGATATAATACGACTTACCATAGCCGCGTGGATCATCGGTGACAAGCGCAATGTCTTGCCAATTGCTCCTCTATATTTCCAGAAATCCGACTGCACCTTGAAGATTCTTAACGTGGCATGTTTAGTCCAACAAACTGGTTATCCAGTTAGCTTTATTAGAGAAAGTGATGGAGATGCTTTTAAGCGCTAGATGGGTCAAACCAGTCACCTTTGTCCTTCTCGTAAAACGAAAAACGAAGATTGACTGAGAGTCAAATTCTAGTGCAGCAATCGTCGATCACGACTAGAGCTGCATGCACTTTAATGCAGACAGTCGTTAGTAGATCTTACAGCTATATCTGTTGACATCCACCATCACAGTCATCTACGCCGAGTTGTGTAGCGGAGTTACACATGCCGTCAAAAGCTGCGTTGTCGAAAGTACCCTCAATGCCAATGAAAATACAATGAATCCTTGTACCGTCGTTCTACGCCGGCTTCATAATTTTCCACACCACAGTTCTCTCCTACTCGCGCATTCAAATCTCCAATTATAAGGACGTTCTGTGTATCACAGCATATCATTGCTTCCTGAAAATTCCCAAATTCGCGTTCCCAATAATTGCAGTTTAGATATACCGGGATTATATAAAAATCCTTGCTGTCCAATCGCAGACTCACATATGTGAGTTGTTCGAACATTCTAAACTCACAACAGATGTCGAGAACTCTCCTAAAACCAAAATAACATCCTCCGCTGGCTCTTCTTCTTGGGTATGGCGGGTATCCACTTATACTCGTAGTTTAGAAACTTATTTTCAAAAAGCTTGTAATTATTTTCTGTTGTATATGTTTCAAATAGGAATATAAATTCAAATTTATTAACAAAGTTATAAAATTCTATAAATAGGGACTTATTACCTAACCCTGCTATATTATAAAACAATATTTTAAATTCTTTAAACTTATGACTATTTTTGTTTACTTTAGCATTAATTATAGAATGGCAGACGGTATTACAATTAAAAACGATTTTGGAGCCTGGTTTCTCTAGTTTGGGAAGCAGTGTTGAGATTCCCGCTTGTGTTTGCACCATAAGCATTCTGGTCTCCACATTCTGTCCCTATCGCTTTCGTTCTATCATTGCGCATTTGTTGGAGTATTGCCTTTCCGTTCGCGCTGTCACACTGAATGTTATGTTTTTGTCAAAATAAAAAACGTCGTCACCTGCTCTGAGTGTTTGCTCCCGTAATTCAGTTTTTATGTTGCTGTTTCTCTTTATGACTTGGATTTTTATTTTTAACAATGGTCTCCTCCTTTCTCTGAATGCCGCCGTGTAATCTTTATGCATCGAAATACCAGTGCCGCGAAGATTAGTTGCTGATCGTAACATACGTTCCACATCTGCCCTGTTTCGCATTCTGATAGTGACATTTGTCAGGTTGTTTTTTGGTCGTAACCTCCGCGTATCTGCAACTACTGAGCTGTCCGTTGTGCTCAAGAGTTCCAGACATAATTCTTTAGCCCTAGACTCCGGCTGCACTTCAGTTTGCGTTGGGATAAGCACTACAATATTCTTCTCTATCGCTCTTCTTTCCAGGAATTCGACTTTGCGTTCTAGGAATTCACATCGTTCTTCCATGAGCTGCACTTTGGCCTTGAGTACTATATTGTCTGATTGCAATTCCTGCATTTTCTGTGATATCCAGCCAAATCGGACTTGATCGGTAAATTTTTCAGCCTGCCTGTCATCCAGCAGTGTAGCCATGGAACCCTCAATCAGTGTCTTTAGGTCTAAGATAGATATGTTGACCACCGCATTTTGATGCGGAGAAGCTTTTTTAATAGGCAGAGATTCCGGTGACGTTTCTATGATACGCCGTTTGGAAGTAACATATGTGCCGGTATCTCGGTGCTATTGTTACTATTGGTTTTAGGTGGTGTTCTTGCAATTTTCGATCCCCTATTCATGGTTGCTTTGGAATTTGTTGAATTTAGAGCAAAAAGGGTTTGACTCACCAAGTTTACACTGTTCAACTGTCGACCACATTTTCGTATTGAAAAGCTTAGCAGAGACATTTATAAGCTGAAATAAAAAACTCTACGCCTTCTTTGTGGACTTCAAAGCGGCCTTCGATTCTGTGAACCTAACGCCTTATTTTATAAGTTATATAGTATGGGAATGTAGTAATATAGTATGTTTCAGACGGAGGCAGTAGTAAAACAGGGATGTTCGCTGAGCTCTAATCTATTGGCCCTCTTTATCGACGATATAGTGGACTTTCTCCCAGGAGGAATAAAATTTGCAGGAATTCTCATTAAATCCCTCCTGTTCGCAGACGACATTGTACTGTTGGCTAGCTCACCGGAATCCTTGCAATTGATGACTAACAAATTGTAATAGTACTGCAGCCTATGGAGCCTGGTCGTGAATTTCGTTAAATCCAAGATAATGATATTTAAAAAGAGAGGTGGTAGACTTGCTTACAACGAAAAATGGCATTTTAACGGAGGCATTCTTGGAATCCTTTTAACAAGAATCCTTAGTATGAAAAGACATCTGAAGGAGCAACTCACGAAATCTAAAACCGCCATCAATGTAGTGTGGAAAAACTGTTTCAGCAACCCACAGATTACGCACAGCAGTAAATTCAAAGTATTTGAAGCTGCATCGGAGGCAGTAATGCTCTACGCGGCGCAAGTATGGGGTTATAAGCCTTATGAGGAAGTTGAAAAATTACAACATTTTTTCATTAAGAAATCCTTCCACCTCCCTGTAAAGACTCCGAACTATATGCTCATGCTGGAAACAGGCCTATCTCCGCTATTCCTTAAAACGCTGAAATTGCCGGTAAACTACATACTAAGGGTTATCAACATGTCAGATAACCGACTTCCAAAGATAATGGCCTTACATGCGATTCGGAACAAAATAGCATGGTTCGAAGAATGGCTAGAGTTAGCTCGCGGGTGTAGTGTAGAGGTGAATGCGGAAACCATGAACTGGGAGAACTCACTATACCAGATCATAACGAGAGTTGATGAACAGGCCAGAATGAAGTTTGTAGAAGAAGCGTCGGGATCACTACGTATAGCCGACTAAATTACAATCTTGAAAATATAAACTACTTCAAAGACATCCATACCATTCTCGAAATATCAACAATACTTAAACTTCGCGGAGAACTCCTAAAACTCAATTATATCCCCCATAGAGAAGATCTTTCTATATTCAGTAGTATGTGCAATTTGGAAGAAAGAGAAGATACCATGCATTTTCTAGGCAATTCTAAGGGAAACAAGGAGAAGTTTCTTTGGAAAAGACTTCTTATCGGAACAAGAAATGATATCCCTTCTCAATGAAGTAAACGTTACTAAATTATATGGATACTGCAAAATTGCTTTAAAGTACGAGTATAGGGAGAATATACTAGCAGGGACGTTCTAAAATGTTTTTAAATATAAATAGTAAATATAAATTAATGTAAAACTTATTAATAGTTCTGTTGTCAATCTGGCAGGCGGCAATGCCATGCTAACTGATTTTATATAGTTATTATATTATTATTATTATTACTTTTAAATAAATCAAACTATCTATCTATCTATCTAACAATGAAAATATAAAGGGCATAGTGCGCCGTCGCCGTCGAGTGTGACTCCACTTCCGCCTACTCGATTTTAAAAAGCACCCTCGCAAGATCCTCCGATTTGATAAGTGTATTGCATCGCTAACAGAGCTAGTCCAATGGTTTTTGTGGATTCCAAGGTCCGGACTTCGTATCCACTTCTGACCTCTGACAGTAATTTTTAGCCGGTAATCTGCCTAGCATAAATGCTCCAGCTTCCAGTGATTTTGCGGATTCTAAGGTCTAGACCTCGTATCCTATTCTGAATTCGATGTACCTGAAACCCAGGATATGATTGCCTCTCACGTTGCATTTGCTACTACCCCAAAATATATTGTGAAGATTAGCACGACAGCATATGATAGGTCCCATCTTCCTGGAATCACAGTATTGAATGAGTTCGGCTACCGCCTACGGTGCAGACGAAAGTTTCGTTGCCTTGGTCTGCAGCCACTAAATCTTGTTTGCGAAATTGGCCAACTTTACTTGGTGAGAGTAAGTTCTCTGTACAGCAATAAATATTCTATTGACACACGTGGGGAAAAAAAATAAATAAATAAAAAATAGTGCAGGGTAGTGAAAAAAAGAAAATAAAATAAAAAATATCACACATTGCGGGTATCCCACCTCGCCCGCTCCTGCTCGAAGAATGTTGTTTTACTCGGTCACTCCCATTAGTGTATTTACCATAAGGTACGGGCAGTGACTGAGTGTATGTAACAACTGATGGTTAGCGGGTTGTGAGTGAAAATTTTGCTGGTGCACTGTTTCATATTGTTATAAGGGCATAGCACCTGTAGCAATTTGATTCGTTAAACCAACGTCAGAATTTTCACTTCTCAACCTTGATTAGTATCGCCGATGTTTGTGTTTTCTCTGTTTATGACTAGCACATTCAGGGTTGACGTAGCCAATATACGCTGGATAAAAATTAATCGCTTTCCTGCATAAGTCCACGTCTGTAAGTACAGACCACCTGTTTCGGCACTTAGTAAAACATAGGTAGTCCCCGCCCACACCTCTCAGATCACTCTGATCTGAAGCTACCTGGCTACGAACTAGTGCTATTATTGTTCTCTCCCCGCGGTCTCGCCATTTACGTGCGTACTGATGTAGCTTACCAAACTCCACCACAATGTAGTCCCTGTTCCAATCCGGAATTAAATTTCATAATTATCCAATACTGCTTTATTTACAGAAGCCCCAAACTGGACAGCAATTCAACTTTTAACGAGTTTGTTGGGCTGTCTGACTCCGTTCAAAGAATTGTATCCCTGTATCCTCATACTGAAATTGTTATTACGGGCGATTCCAATATACACAATTTTGGGTGGCTTCGACATTCTGGACAGATAACACATGAAGTTCGGTGTCTTGAGATCTTCGCTGCAGAAAATAACTCGCTTGTAAATGAGCCCACATGAATACCAGACGTCGATAGTCATAGCGCCGATACCCTGGACTTATTTCTAACTTCTCACCACGACAAATACAGGGTGCTTTCACCTCTAGGCTCGTCGGACCACTGTGTCATATCAACTAATTTCTCGTACACTGATCATATAGTTGGAGAAATGATTCCTAAAAGGACCGTATGGCAATACGAGGAAGTCAATTGGAGCGAACTTAAAAGCTTCTTTAGAATTTTAACTGGTCGTTATATTTCCTTGATAACGACGTGGATACCGATGATATGATCACAGAAACTATTTTCTTTTGAATGAGATGCTTTAACCCTCATCGGATGAAGAGTATCAAACCAAAGAAAACAGCATGGTATGACTGGAGCTGTAAAGAACTGGTTTTTCGGTTATACAAGACCAAACCGGCAGAGGAAAATCAAAAACAGACTGCAACGCCTTTCTTAAGATTGTGAAAATTTAATATGACCAAAAACTGATGCAAAAAATACTACAATTTCCCAAAGGCAGTAAAACCTTTTGGTCGCATTTTGGTCGCACTCGTGTAGTAGCAAGAGTACTTAAAGATCTTAATATACATAAATCCGCTGGTGCAGATGGTATATCTCCCCTTCTTCTGAAGAGGTGTACTTCCTCGCTGGCAAAACCACTGCGTAAGCTTTTTCATCAATCCTACTCTTTAGGATACTTTCCGAGCAGATGGAAAACAGCATTTATCCAGCCCGTCCCTAAAAAAGGCGAATCTTCTTCCCTAAATTCCTACAGACCTATTTCACTTACGACCCTTCTTTCCAAGGTCATGGAAACACTGATAAACCGTCAGCTAAACAAATATCTCGAAACACGAAAACTTCTCAATGACTGACAGTATGGTTTTCGTAGCAACAGGTCAACTGGTGATTTGATGGCATGTATTACCGAAAAATGGAACCAAAGATCTGGTGAAAGCAAGATAGTTGCACTTGATATTTCGAAGGCATTCGAAAGAGTTTGGCATCAGGCACTTTTGTCGAAAATGCGTGCTTTTGGGATCGATGACACTCTTCTTCAATGGATTAGTAATTACCTTTCGAAATGTTCCATTTAAAGTTGTTTAGGATAGTTTCAAGTCTGATATTCCCAAAATAAATGCTGGTGTGCCCCAGGGCTCGGTTCTGTCTCCGACACCCTTTTTAATTTGCATTCATGATCTCTTGTCTGCTACGTTCTTTTGCTGACGAAAGTACGCTCTGCTTTTCATATTTATCCCCGGACTCACATCCCTGCTTTTCGGCTGTAGATCGGGAATGCCAGCATATGGTAAGCTTACTAAAATTAAATATTAACAGCATAACAGGGAACTATCAACAGAGTGAAATTTAATGCTTCCAAGACTCAATGCAGTCTGCTGTTATTAAAGCGAAATTTAAATACCCAGCCATTATCCATTCATGGCACATAAAAAAAAAACCTAGATAGCAAACTTTCCAAATATAGGAAAACCAAAACCGAGTTTCTACTAATCTCCTCTAAACGTGTGACCCTGTCTGTGAATACGTGTGAATTTTTATCAATGACAATTTCCCTCCCATTTTACGAGTACACAAAACCCGCCTATTTTACCCAAAAAATGTCATCCACATTACACATACGCGTGAAAATCAGTCTTATTCCTACAACTTTGTTTGTAAATTGCTCTCATTCTAGCAAATTCTGGCAGGTTATAGAAATGTAAAAGTGTTGGTAATTCACTTACAGAATGTCTGTACCAAACTTAAGGATTTGCAAAAGTATAAGTAGAGTTTTTCATCTATGTTGGTGTTAAGCGAACTTGGCACCACACTTTTCGATTACCAATAATCGAAATAAATTGAAAAGGTGCAATATATGGGAAAACAAAGGACTATCTCTTTCATCAACTCAACGCGAACACGCGGCAATTTTCATAACCTTCATCCACCATTTTCTTGATCATTCATTTTTAAACCGCCATAGAAGCCGGCAAGCGAAGACAAAAAATAAAAAATAAAATAAAATTATCCAAGTAAATTAACATTAATAAATTAAGCCTAATAAGATAAATTGAAATAAAGAAAACTAAACGTAATTTACCACGAAATAAATCTACCTAATACTAAAGACTTATTTATTTAGGAAAATTAAAGTATATCCAATAAAGTACTATTACTTTCGGAAAATTTCTTATTTCAATTACTGAATAAGCTTGGAGTTGAACTCAACATCATCTTTAATTTTCGTTTAAAACGAGGAACAATTCAACTCCAAGTTGAAACAACTTGTACAAAGGCACGTCGCTTTGCACCGTTACAATCGTCCCCATTTCGTGTTCGTCGAAACCTCATCAGCATCAAACTCATTAAGACTTCATCATCGTCATCATCCTCATCATCGTCATCACCTTGATCATCGTCATCATCTTCATCATCTTCATCATCGTCATCACCTTCATCATCGTAGACATTTTCATCCTCACATCTGAACATCTCATCACACATTGCACCACTCTCCTCATAGTGTCCATCACCTTCAAACCATCATTCGCACCACGTTCAGTGGAAAAAAAAGTAAGTTCCGCATGTCTCATAATTCTCGTAGTCATAGTCATGGGTGGGGGTCGGGTGTTCACAATGCTCAAGGGTCAGATAGTGAGGTTTATAATTGTAAAAATTGTACTGCGCCAGATAGCAAGTCGCCCATTGTTCAATGTGATACCTGCGAAGATTGGTTTCATTGCACATGCGTCGGGGTTACTAAAGCAGTAGAAAAGGTAGACTGGCATTGTAGCAACTACCTCAAAATATTAAAAGCACCGCGTGCTACAACCTCCAAGGTAAAATCGAAAATTCCTGCTGCAAGCGAAGAAATTCCGTCGTCCTCCAAGGAGGGTAATGCTAGGAACGGCAAGTCAAAAAGAGATTGTGAAGTTACGGGCGTAAAATCGACAAATGTAAATATCGAAGATCAAGAAAATGCAAATGCACAATCAAATGACAAATCCATAGCTAGAGATGACACCACTCTATGGAATACCAGCTCGGCTGCTGAAGTTATTCCTCCGAAGGCAAAGTACTCCACAGCGGAAAGTACTCCACCGCGAAAGCAGGGCAGACCAAGGTCAAATACTGATCGTCAAGTCTTAAACTAAAATCGTCAACAATCAGAAGTTCAACTTCAACGTCGATGACAAGAAAGGTGAAAATACAACTTCTTAAATTAGAGGAAGAACGCAAACTTTAAGAAAAACGTGACCAAATGTATATAGATAAAAAATATGAAATTTTTGAACAATTTGATTCGGACGAAGATGACGTTTCAGTGGCAACTTCGTTTGAGAGCGGCGGTCGCGTTGAAGAGTGGATACAGAATTCAAACTTGCAAGAAGAGGCTCGTGCTAAGCATTGTAAAAATGAAGTTGACGAAAGACAAAAAAATGAGAGAAGAACAGACTTAGGGGTGGCTATGAATTTAGCTCCAAAATTAAATAAATCCCAAATCGCAGCAAGACAACTTATGTCTAAAGAGCAAATTCAATTCACAGGTTGAACCGAAGAGTGGCCGCTTTTTATTAGCTGGTGGAAAAAACGTCTGAGGCCTGCGGGTTCAATAAAAACGAAAACATGCTTCATCTTCAACGGTGTTTAAAAGAAAAGGCACTCGAAGCGGTTCAGTATCGATTACTTCATCCGGACCAGGTCGAGAGCATGATAAAAACATTACAAATGTTGTTCGGTAGACCCGAAATAATAATTCAATCACTTATTAAAAAAATAAGAAACGAGCCTGCACCTAAATACGACAAATTAGAAACCTTAATACAATTCCCACTTGAGATTGACAATATGTGTCGTATGATGGAGGTCACTCTCAGCTCATTTAAACAACCCCTGTTTATTACAAAAGCTGGTAGAGAAGTTACCAGCACAAATTAATTATATTGGGGTATGCTCAAACAAAGTGTTTCCTGTGTCGATTTGTCGGCGTTTAACGGCTGGCTTGCCAGCTATGCCAGGGTTGCGTCGGAAGTAACATTTACAGTTCCGCATTCGTTCGAAATTAAAAATGAATAAGAAGACTAAAGCCTTTATTAACGTTCACCAAGATGAAAAACCTCAGGAAAAAAGTAAGTGCATTGCGTACAAAAATAATTGTAAATCGCTAACGACGTGTCTAAACTTCTCAAAATTTCCACTTTCGGAAAAATGGCAGCTGGTGAAGCGTTTCAATGTTTGTCGAACTTGTTTACGCCGCTATGGCTCTCGTCGTTGTCTGTCATCCCAACTATGTGGTGCTTCTGGATGCACCTTCCGACATAATGCACTTTTGCACAACGATGATATTCAGCTAAGAGTTAAACCTAATGACGGCGATTTAAGAGTAGACCAACCAGCAATGAGCAGTTCAATTAAAAAAGCTCATTATAGTGGAACGACACTGTGTCCGAGTACAATGTTTACATTGTTCAAAATTGTTCCAGTCCGGTTGCACTTCAACGAGAAATTTATCGAAACCTTCGCCTTTATTAACGATGGATCTTCGGTAACACTTATTTATGAGGAACTTGCATTTTCTCTCGAAGCCAGCGGCACAAAAGAACCACTTTGTCTTAGGTGGACTGCTAACACACATCGTTGCGAAGAATCTTCAATGAAAATAACTTTTGAAATATCGGCTGGTGACAGCAATCGCAGATACTTACTTACAAACGCTCATACAGTTAAATCACTAGATCTTCCAAGAAAATCGCTGGATTTTAACAGTTTGACACAACGATACACTTATTTAAATGGATTGCCGATAAAATCGTACTGCAATGCGTAGCCACAGATTCTAATTGGTCTGCAACACTGGCGGCTAGGTATGCCCTTAAAGACTCGAGAAGGTGAAGATTCTCAGCCAGCCGCTATTAAGACCAAGTTAAGATGGACTCTTTTTGGCGTTGGATCGCATGATGATACCTCAAAAGAAGACCTCAATACATTAATTATATTCATCCTTGTGATTGTCAAAACCAAATAGATGTACAGATGCATGAAGCAGTGAAACAATATTTCTGTTTGGAAAATTTAGGTACAAAGTTTACAAAGCGAGGTCTTTCTGATGAAGACAACAAAGCAATACAATTATTGGAGGAGAAAATTGTTTTCTTGGGTGACTCTTATGCAGTACCACTACTTTGGAAATACGAACATATACGCTTGCCAGAGACTAAAGCCATGGCTGAAAGAAAATTACGCTGTCTGGAAAAACGACTTTCAAACCAACCTCAGTTAATCGAACGAATCAACATGCTAACTGAACAATATCTCAAGAAAGACTACGCAAAGAAATTGAATGAGGATGAGGTGAATAACTCTATGCCACGTGTATGGTACCTTCTATTCCCGGTCATGAATCCAAACAAGCCTGACAAGTTGCGAATAGTTTGGGATGCGGCGGCGAAAGTTGGAGGAGTGTCTCTGAACCCGTGTTTGATGACAGGGCCAGAAAATGTACCGTCACTTCCATCGATTTTATTCCGTTTTCGTGAAAGGAAGATTGCAATTTCAGCCGACATCCGCCAGATGTTTCATCAAGTAAAAATTCTGGAAGAAGACAAAGATTCTCAAAGGTTCTTGTAGCGGAACAACGAGAATGGAAATGTCAAAGTGTGTCAAATGCAAGTAATGACATTTGGATTTACCTGTTCACCGTTCTGCGCTCAGTACATAAAAAATAAAAACGCTGGGAAGTTTGAGAGTCAATTTCCGAGGGCAGCTAAAGCGATAATCGAAAACCACTATGTGGATGATTTACTAGACAGGGTAGACACAGAGGAAGAAGCCATCGCCCTGGCAAAAGACATAATATATATTCATAAGCAGGCTGGTTTCAAAATTAGAAACTTTATTTCGGATTCTTCAAACGTCTGTAATTCTAATGCTACAAAATCATTTAAAACATTTTCAGAAAACGTTCAAATTGACTTCGAAAAACTTCTTGGGATGTGGTGGTCGCCAGGTGCAGATATGTTCGTCTATACTTTCAAGTCAAGTAAGTTGCGCAGTGAAGTAATGAATGGCGAACAGGTCCCAACGAAACGTGAGGTATTAAGAGCTCTGATGTGCATTTTCGATCCTTTCGGCCTTATCGCGAATTTTACAGTCCAATTGAAAATCATCCTACAAGAAATTTGGCGTTCTGCAGTAGAATGGGACGAGCAAATAAAAGAACGACAATTTCAAAAATGGAAATTATGGTTGAGTCTAATTCCCAACATAAGAAATATATGCATAGAAAGAAAATATCTCACCAATCTACAATTTGGAAAGAGAAGTCGTGTCGAATTGCATATCTTCGTTGACGCGGGAGAAGAAGCTATGGCCGCAGCAGCTTATCTGAGAGTCTCTGCAGAAGATGAAGTTGAATGTTCCCTCATAAGCGCAAAAACAAAGGTAGCGCCACTCAAAACGCTTTCAATTCCTCGGCTTGAGCCAGAAGCGGCCGTACTAGGAGTCAGACTTTCGAAGTTTATACAAAGTGGTCACACGATTAAATTCGATAGTATCACAATTTGGACAGATTCTCAAGTCGTACTTAATTGGATAAAGTCATGCAACAAAAAATTTTAAAGTTTTGTGGCCATCCGCATTGGAGAAATCCTTGAAAGCTCGAATGCCAACGAATGAAATTGGGTTCCCAGTAGAGATAATGTTGCTGACGATGCATCAAAAATTAAGAGTAATTGTGACTTCAGTTCATCGAGCAGATGGTATAAGGGACCAACGTTTTTATACCAAAACTCCCTTCCCTTTGAAATAGAAATTCCAGAGTTCCCTCCGAATGATGAAGTTGCAGAAGAAATTAAAGAATGCTTCATGCATCGCACTTCAAAAACTTCATTCGTGTTGGATTTCAACCGATTTTCACGATGGAAAAATCTCCTCAAAACAACGGTGTATGTTTACCGCTTCGTAAGGCTCTTCGTGAAAAAATAGCGAAAACCAAACGCTTCAGGAGAATCAATCCTTAATGAAAAAGAAGCAGTAAAGATATATCTCTTCCAACAATGTCAAGGGGAAGATTTTCCCCACGAGTATGAAGCATTAGTCAGTGGAATAGTTTCCGGTAGTGAGGTCAACATCAAGAGAGCCAGTTCTCTGTATAAACTCTCACCCTACCTAGATGAACATGGAATAGTCCGCATCTCTGGACGATGCTATAAGTAATGTATCATTTGAAACTTTCTTACACTGGAGTGGATTACTTTGGCCCACTTTACGTTAAAGTCGGCAGACATCTTGAGAAAAGATGGGCTATGTTATTAACATGCTTGACTCTACGTGCAATCCACATAGAGATTGTTTACAGTCTTTCTAGCGATTCCTGCATTTTGGGCTTCAAAAGGTTCATTTCCAGACGAGGTATGCCTAAAGAAGTGTACTCAGACAACGCAATAAATTTTCGAGGCGCTAGTAAAGAGCTACAGCAGGCCATAAGTGAATTAAATAAACATGTATTAGCTAAAGAGTTCGAATTGGAATTGAAGTGGAACTTATTCCTCCAGCAGCCCCCCACATGAGTGGGTAGATGACGGAGCAGCCATTAAAAAGAATTGGCTAGCAGCTGAAAAATACTCACAAACCTTTTGGGAAAGGTGGCTTCGCAAATATTTGCCTGATTTGACTCGGCGGACTAAATGGTCCGCACCACAGAAACCGTTGCAAGTAGGTGATATTGTGATCATCGTCGATCAAAGCAACCCGAGGAAAACGTGGCCCAAAGGCAAAGTTCTGCAGGTGATTACCGGCAACGATGGAACAATACGGAGCGCAATTGTGCAGACTCAAACATGGATTTATACACGTCCGGTGGTAAAGCTTGCAGTCCTTGACGTTTTCAAGTTCGGAGGTGGTAATCTTGATCTTAACCCAGGTACCAGGGGGAGTGTTAAGTGAACTTGGCACCACCCTTTTCGATTACCAATAATCGAAATAAATTGAAAAAGTGCAATATATGGGAAAACAAAGGACTATCTCTTTCATCAACTCAACGCCAACACGCGGCAATTTTCATAACCTTCATCCACCATTTTCTTGATCATTCATTTTTAAACCGCCATAGAAGCCGGCAAGTGAAGACAAAAAATAAAATAAAATTATCCAAGTAAATTAACATTAATAAATTAAGCCTAATAAGATAAATTGAAATAAAGAAAACTAAAGGTAAGTTACCACGAAATAAATCTACCTAATACTAAAGACTTATTTATTTAGGAAAATTAAAGAAACCGAAAAACTTTCCATTTTGGAGTGCAATGCCCACATCTGGTCAGGTGCTAGATGGGATTCAAAACCGTGCGACAAAACTCATATGTTAGGTGATACTAATACCAGTCAGTCAATTGGCACCCTCGAACACCGACGTCTCCTATCTCACTCTATTTTATTGCTATTTCCACAATCAGTGCTCCATTGAAATCACCAGCAGCATTCCGCTCATTCAAACTTTCAATCGTAACATCCGTTTCGCTATGAATGCTCACAGTATACCCTCAAGCCCATTTTCGGGTGTACTCTAAAATATCGCCCGTACGGATTCTTCCAGCTAATCAATTTCAAGTAATTTTGCTTACGTAACTTATGTGTACGGATGTATCACAAAGACCTAAGGAAGAGCTACGAAAAATCGGAAGGCTCTAGAAGGTTCCTTGTACCACGTGAAAGTCTAATTTAACAGTAGGTGGTCATGTATTAAGCTGCGAAAAGCTGCAGCAATTGGCATATGCTATTGAACTTAAAGACGAGATGTCTTTAGATTCTTTTATCTCTACAATCAGGTAATTACTACCTATTATTGGAAATAATTTGTTACTACCAGGCATCTCAAGATTTGGAAGAAAACCCAGAATCTTAGGCAAGTATACTAGAAGCAAGATCTAAATCTTAATACACTCTTATATCTTTCTTATATCCAAGACTGCAAACCTTACCAATCTAGCCTTATGAGATCGGAATAAAGTACTTATACTCATAAATATGAGTTAGGTAATAAAACACCGAATTAGTCGAACACAGGCCAACAGAAATTTTCGTTTGTTGTGTGATTACGTCTTTCTTCAAGTGGAACCTACAAAACCGGAATTTGTTAAGGTCTTCGCCGTATCTACGTATGGAAATATATTGCAAATCACTAAACAATCAAGAACAACTTCTTCTTTATGTTTTTGTTTTTATTCGATTTTATTTCGGGGATTTCTTTTTTCCGCATGCTGACCACTCACCCAAGACTATAATAGTCAAAAACTTCGTGTCAAACCTTTCCGCGCATGACTTGTTAATGTTCTTTATCTGAACTAAACGACTCATAATTTTACAGCAGAGAAGAATTTTTATTTTCAAAGAATAACATACACCGAAACGACCTAGTAAATCACTCTGTTTAGGCTCTCTATTAATGTTCCCGTTAAAAACCGATAATAGTCTCATTTGATATTTAAATAATTTTAGAAAATTTCTACAACTACAATTTTCAGTGTTGCTAAAGACGTTGTATACTCAACATCAGCTCTATGATGTGCGGAAGTATTCAGGTAGTATTTTTCGGTTTAGTTTTTATTGCGGGTGTGAGTTTAAGGCCACAGCAATCTAATTTCGATTCTAATAATTTTCCCAATAACGTAAGACCTCCACCACGACCACCGTTTGGTACGGGTGCATTGGAGAGTGCTAGTGGTTCATCTGTATTTAATGCCAACTCCTTTGCTAGTAGCAGCAGTAGTAGTGGCAGTAGAAGTGTAGTGTTTAGTGATGGATCATTTAATTTGCCAAATTCCACAATTCCACAATTTAACAATCTGAATGTCCTTTTTGATAGCAGTGGTCATGTGAATAGTGAAAATGTAAAAAGTGGAAACAAAAAGCCTAACAACAACCCGAATAAAGGCACAAAAGGTCCGGTAAGGCCTAAGCCAATCAGCAATCCCAATAACAACAGTCGTGGGGATAATGATCTCGAAGATAGGAGTGGAAATAGCAATGGGTTCTCAAAAAATCCATTCTTACCAAATACGACAACATCAAAACCATCTCATCAAACTAAGTCGCCACAAAACTCAAAACAGCAATTAACTACAAAGTCATCTAAACCACGAACAACTAAAGGACCATACAAGACAACTTCCGAAGAAGTTCAGGGCAACAAGATAAATAAGAAGCCAGCTACGGTAACATCAACTTCTACCAACAAAAATAAAAATAAGAAAAACAAA
Source organism: Volucella bombylans (assembly GCA_949129095.1). Taxonomy (NCBI): domain Eukaryota; kingdom Metazoa; phylum Arthropoda; class Insecta; order Diptera; family Syrphidae; genus Volucella; species Volucella bombylans. Next base: position 137,157,923 of record OX422140.1, read on the forward strand.
ACCGGAAATGGTCAAAAATCTCAGAACAAAAACAAGCCCATGGCCAAGAAGAGAGTCGGTGAAATAAGTAAGAAAACAAGCCGCTATTTTAAAAATAAGCTAACTTGATTTATGTTTAGGATATGAGCAGTATCTATCGAGTATCTTCCCCGATTCTGAAGACGTTGTTCAAGACATGGATTTGAACGGCAGAGAACTGGCACGGCCAGGCCAATATCCTCACATGGTACGTACATTCATATGTTAGATACAAATGCGTTCGATTTATTATGATTTCGTAATTTCTTTCAAAATATGAATTTGGCTTAATTTCACTATAGGTGAGTGAAATAAGGCCAACTGATAAAAATGTACTTAAGTATAATTTTGTTTATCGACAACAGTCTTACCTACGTTATTATCGTTAATATCGTTCATGTATTTTTCTGAAGCTGTGTAAAGCAATTCAAATAAAGTTTGAAGTATTTGAAGAGCTGTTTGTCTTTAAATTTTTTTTTTGGGTTGTTAAAAAATTTCAAAAGTCCCATCTAAGGACATAACAAACTCCCTTGCTTTAATACGTTTCTAGTCAAGTAAGCAATTAATAAATCTAAAAAAGTTTCCGTGCTTTATAAGTTTTTGACTAAGACGACTATTATAACTTTCTAACGCACTTGTGGTTCTCTTCGGCACGTTGAAAACCGAGAAAACTACTGGTGTTTCCTAAAGAAGTAAGTAAGTGTATTTTGACATGCCAAAATCATGAAATTAATTTTTCATTATGGAAATCTATTTATACAGTTGTTTTATTTCTGGAATGTACAAAAGCAGGCCTCCTTTCCTAAAACCCTCTAAGAACTCAAACGGGAATACTAAGTCACTTTCCACACGTGTTTGCTTCTTGTCAAACTTTCACTTACTAATCAAATGATCTCAATTCTTACTTAAAAACTATTACCATGTCGATTTAAAGAACGGTAAACTCTTCTGTTATCTTAGAAACAGGTTATTGTCTTGTACAAATTCAATAGTTTTATTTGCTTTAGCAAAGTGAAATAAGGCCAACTTGGTCTTACTACTCAAATTTTGTTGGCGTAATTGCACATGGTCAAAGTGAAATAAGACCTACTGTTGAAAGTCGGCCTTATTACAGTTTAGTACAGCGAAATAAGGCCAATTTTTAAAAGTTAAAAGTTATTTCATGGCACCGACTAACAGCCCCCGTGTAATACTTATGCCTTATATTATCGAGCAAGTAACTTCGAGATGGTGGTGGAATCCGCAGTGACGCATTGTATACTTGCGTTACAGAAAGATACCTTGCTATACCTTGAACATATGCTATCGTACACATTTTTGTAAAAGAAATTTTCAGCATTTCCAAACGATTCAGTTCCCTCTCCTTCAGCAGGCAACCAAAATTTCTGGTGCTGCCGAAAACGTCCCTCTTATCGCGACTTTCTACCGCCCTACTGAGCAGAAGATGCTCCACACTCCAGCGAGCGATATCTCTAACGTAATTGATATTGAGCTTATCCGCAGTTTTTTGAGTAATGTTGAGGATAAGTGGTACCGCTTGTTTATCCTGAATCAGCCCCTTACTATCAAAATAAATAGAAGAACGCCTCTGTAGAAGTAAAGCCGTTGAAGCTTACAGCGTACTTATGAAGCGTAATTTCATAGTACATATAATTTGGGCAGAAAGCCTCGGAGATCGGGTTGCTCGTCGTCGTTGCTCTTGCAAAGGGTCATGGCTTCTGTCTCACTAGCTTTGTAATTCTTGTAATTGTGATAATAATAAAATAACAAAATTATCAAATTTGTAGAGAAGTAAATCTAAAGGTAATCCATCGGGCGGCGTCCGATGAACTTTTCCCAGGCTGTGGCGATATCATCCGACCGTTCTTCTTTAAAAATCAAAAAAAACCGAAATGTCACCATCGATAACACTTAGTACAGAGCCATGATTAATGATTTTTTGTTTTCAAAAGTGCGTCAATACGTCTCTGGGACATTTAGGATGCTGCCACATGCCACTGCCACTACGCCAGTGAAACCACCGAATTATTGAAATAAGTGTTCGATGACAACATTATCGCCAGTACCTGGCCTCCAAAATCAAGTGATTTGACACTAATATGAAATATCATCTTTCATAACTATATCCTTGCCCTCAATACACCTTGCCAGCACTCCACAGATCACTTTTTGACATAGCTTGCTGATATTTGAAAGTAGACTTATCGGCCGAAGATTCGTCTGACTGAATGTGTTTTTATCCCATTTGAGAATTGGCTTTATTACCGTTGTCTTCCAGTATGATGTGAATGAGAGGTGCTCAGTCCAGATCTCCCACATGCCTTTCGTCGGTGATGGCAGTATGTTTTAGTATTTGTATTTTCGCCATTGGGATTAGCCCTGCATTTAATTTCGAAAGAAAAAGTGCAAACAATATATTGCTTTTTGTCCTTTTCTCGAAAGGTCGGTCGTTTTGTCTCTATCTCCTCTTGAAGATCTCCGACCACAAAAAGTTGTCATCATCGACGATCGACATTAAAACTTGATGTTAGCAGTATTTGTTGATTTATATCGTTTTGGTCTTTCCTCCGAAATATCTCTTTTATTGAGAAAACATACTCGGAGAACAAGGTTTTTAATCTTGAAAACAGTCAACTTTTGTGTCGGTGCAGTGCGTCAATTATTGTGTTGCGGAATGTGTCTCATTGTCAGCCTGTTGATATAGAGGACAGTATGATGCCCGTTGTTCATTTCATAGTCTCGTTTATTTGTTTAATGCATCTGTCAAAATGATCGTTTGACAGGTTCCTATTTGACCTGTCAAAATGTTCTAGTCAGTAGTCTGGAGAAGTTCGTCGATCGTACCCTGTTTTATTGGTAGAAATACCTTAGAACAAACTCTGTCAATTCCGAAATTTGGTTGGGAATGATTATTTCAGTAGTGATACCGTAATAGTGTCTATGAACGAGCAAAGACAATTTATTATATGTTGGCTCGTGTCTGCTAGTTGTATCCGTGAATCGAACAACATACGAAGAAGATCCAGATCTGGGAAACGGCGGACTATCCGTCCATCAATTGAGTACTGGGTTCCCTCTAGTGTAGTGCTGAGTACCAGTAATAGGTGCATAAACATAGACCATTTACAATGTACAACCGCTTTCCATTACGGAAAGGAATCTACACAATGCATACTTCCAACGACTGGAACGTACGCACTACATGACTGTACACTCTTTTAAATCGCAAAACTTTTCTTATTAAGATCGCAACACGACTTCCCTATAAGGAGTTGGGTGGGTTTCGACTATATTGTACCGTTTTTGGTTAGCTTGGTTTCTCTTATCAAAAATGTTGGGCCAAAAAAATAAAATTATTTTAATACCTTTATGTGGGATACTTTATTAAATTTGCTCCTGTTACAAAATACACGTCTCTTCGCGCTTAGGACTGAAGGAAGAAGAAGGAGTTATAATAACTTACCGAAAAAGAAAGAAATGTTCATATGCTACTTCATTTATGTATCTCTTTTAAATCAGTCTTGCCACTTTGCTTATAAAATTCCAACAAAAAACACATCATAGAATTGGTCTTTAAGCAAACAGTGTATCTATTCATTTAATCAATATCAGTGAAGTTTTTACTTAACATATATGCTGGAATTACAACTGGAAGTACGCTAAGCCTAATAACAGCGCATATATTTGGTTCATGTGCGTTTTTTTTTTTTTTTACATCTGACGGTGCAGCTGCGATAGAGAACAACATAGCCGTTGAGCATAGCAGTTGAATAGAGTTGAACAACATAGCAGTTGAGGTGCGCTGAGTCTCATTCTTTCCTTGTCATTATGGGCGTACGTAATTTGGGAAGTGACGGCTGGTGTTTGACTGAGAACTGGTTGTCATATTTTTTTTTTTTCTGCCGGACTAGAGCACACAGCCAAAGAACTAGTCCATTGTACTCCTGGTGATCATCTTACCCCCACCTTACTTTCCTGCAACTTGAAACAACCCCGGTAATTGGAGTTCTTGCATAAAAAATCCGGTTTTTGTCAGATACTCCACATGCAGCCAGAGCACATTATTCTGTTTTCCTTTCCATACTTCCGTACTAGTGTTTCGCATTTTGGAGTGGCACACCCGAAACTTTGGCAGATTATTCTTCAATTTTTTTGTAGTGTACAATCTGGTACTCTAGGGCTTTAATACTTTTTTAGTCATTTGCTTGTAGTTTGTATTTCCTCCTCTTAGTTCTAGCCATTGTGAACGGTTTGACTCCTGCAAAAGTGAGCTCGCCGCCTTCTTTCTCTTTGAACAGTGCATCGGTCGAATTTTATAGTTCTATTATAGCGTTTACCTCCATCTTTAATTGTTGCTTCGTTCATTTCTGCTATTCTTGTTGTTGTTGTTGCTGCTTCTGTTGTTATGTCTGCTGTTTTTCTTGTTGCTGTCATTGCTATGACGGAGTTTCTGCTGCTGTTGCTTCATTTCTTTTTTAAAAATTGCAGTTTAATCTTATTTGGTTATTGCTAATTTTGTTACTGTTGCGGGCGCTTTTGATGTTGTTGTCGTTGCTGATACTGTTGTAGTTAATCAGAACTTTGAAGTTCATGTTGGAATAATCTGGGTTTGAGCCCGCACCCTAGGGTATACTCATCGGTTACTACAACCACAAGATTATCTTGTTTCCCAAAAATAAAATGTCTAACACTGAATGCAATAAAATACTTGTGCATTTATTTGTTTTCACAAGAAAAACCGAATAAACTGTTTATTTATTTTATTCATAACTAGTATCACTTTCTAAACACCTTTCGCGTCAGCGCGATAGTTCCAATTGAGTTTGGCATCCACAACTACATAGGTATACTCACACACATGTAATCCGATATATTCATGCCTTTGGAACATCCTATTATTTCCCCAAAAATTAAAAATTTTAATTGCTTTTTCTATCTAGCTATCTCCGTGATTTTCAATGTGATCACTCAATTATTCTTGACTAGTTTTCTATGAAGTTTATGACAGTTAAAAATATGCTTTCTGGGCACTAAGAATTTTCAATTTCCCATACTTAGTTTTAGGGATTGGTCCAGCCTAGCTTTATTTTTCTTGAAGATTTTAGTCGCGCCTCTATCTTGCTATGGAAGTCAATGAGTGTTCGGAGACTTTCTACTTCGTAAACTTTATGCAAATTAGGAACTGTCGCACTGCCCTCCTAATGACTTACCAGCATGACGAACTGTTCATTAATATACCATACCATGATATTACAAAAACTGTTTACAGATCTACAGTGGTCGTCTATGTTGAGTGGTAACATTGTATGGTGATCGTTCTTACTTTGCTCTAGAAACTAGTGTCAGTAATAGGTCACCGCGCAGTTGTGATGATAGCTAGCTAGTGCTAGCTCTATTATAATTATAACTATTTCAGCCGGCCTTTAGAGTAAAACAATGTTGTTAGTTGGTGCAGGTTTCTCCATCTTGTTTACTTGACCCCATAATGCCCTTTTAATGAACTGTGTTTTAAACTTCAGAAATCTGTATTTCTATGGACTTCTCGCCATGCGTCAAAGGGTATCCTCGCTTTCCAATCGTTGTCCAATTCGATAACCAACATTGCGATTGGTATAGTTGTCAACCACAATGGTTTCTAATCAAATTGAACTAGTAGCTTATTGATGTATATAACAATTTATTTTCCTTTTCTTTTTCCTTTTCTTACAAAAACACTTTAAGAGAACCACACTCGTCCGATGTTAAGAAGTATATAGTGATGCTGGTAGCGAGGTCAGTCAGTTCAGTTTATATGCATTTTCATTATGTTGAATTAATTAACACTTACAAGCTATACAAAAAAACGCTTAAAAATTAGCTTAATTAACTTAAAATTATCTTATTTTAACTTACTGGCCCCCTGCGGGCACTCTAAGTTAAACCTAACACTCAAACTATGTCTTTCGACGTTTTGACAGGTTTTGTTCTTATTCTTATAGTTAGGACAATACAGCTTAAACTAAAAAAATCCTGCGGATCCTCGATCACAAAGAAGTTGTCATCATCCACAGCCTCATTTGGATCTATGCCCGCTGCTGCCAGTATTTGTTCGTTGTTCGTCGTTCGGGCGATTTTAAGACATGAAGGTCGTTCTGATTATTTCTCCGAAATATTTTATTTATTTGCGGGAACATATTCGAGCTGCTGGTGTTTACATCCCGAATTTTATTGTTCCAATACAAACTTACAGATGCTCTGTAATTTTCTTTTATTAATGTTTGGAGGTTTTTAATCGACGACTTCAGTGTCATGATCTCCGGGTTATGTCTGTCAGTAAACTGTCTGTACTATGTTTTTAGTCTTGACAGCAGTCTACTTTTATGTCGGTGCAGTGCGTCAGTGTTTGTCCATTGTTCGTTTGATTGTCTCGTCCATTAGCCTTAGGGCATGAGTTATTATGGGTTGTAATGAGCAGGTTTTCGTTCGCTGGTAACTAAGAATATTCATCCAACCATCACTAGCACCTGTTCATATCTTGGCACTATCGACGGCAGCAGTAACTTGGGTCAGCGGGTTACCAACCCGTCAAGCAATTCTCGGTTCCTAGGTTCGAATCTCCGTGTAGGAACATGTTTTTTTTCGTTTCAATTCCCCTAGTTTCCACATTGCGCGATCCGACGTCATGGTATCGTATGATATTCCTTCGGTAAGGATTAGCGGATGTAGAAATCAGGAGATGTGGTCTGATCTGATGAACCAGTTGAACACAAAAAAAAACACGGATCATGGTAGGTGGTACGAGTTTGGAGAAAACAGGCGACTGGTAGGGCGTGGAAAAATCGGAAGGCTGCGATTGAAAGTGAGAGTCAGTTAGTCAGGCAAGCAGTTCGGTAGTCCGGTGGAAAAAATAAAAAATATTTAGCAGTTTAATAGAAAAGGAATACAGGAAAAAAAGTCAAGTAGAATACCTTAAATTAAATTTGAGATGCCGGTAGTGAATTAATACACAAAAGAAGACTTAAAAAAAAGGGAATAGGAAAAAAAAAACAACTCAGGGAGGAGTTTGGCAGTGCGAGTGATAGGAAGCCACTCAAGTTTTTTTTTTTTTGAAAAAAAAGAGTGTATTAAAAAAAAAACAAAACCAACATACGAGTACGTATAACGAAAAAAAGAAACCGCGAATTTAATAGTGCCAGGCAACAACCTAAAAGACAAAAGTGACAAACTAGTTCGGTACCACATAAGTGAAGATCCAAAAGATTTTGTCGGTAGTGTCAAAGTAAATAAATCGAACTTTTATATTTGTCGAGCACCTGAACGAATTCGTAAAATGAACTCTGACCTAAAAGATACAAGGCAGCTAGTGGCGCTGTAGAAGTGCGTGCCAAGCAGAGACAAGGAAGCAGCTGTAGACGTGCTGAACAAGACGAAGATACATATGTTAAGCCTAACTACAAGTTATAAATATATAAATATATCCACCTTATTATACGAGTACCTATGATATTCCGCTTACGTAGACACGATTAATATCGGAATTAAATTGAAATGCCGTTGATTAGCGGGTGGTTTAATTCGATTTCGTAAAAGCAACGCTTGGCGCGGAGGACGGTTCACATACGGGTTCTATTTTTTTTCTCTTCTTTAAGATTTTGTATTTAATATAAGTTTAAGGAGTAGAATTGTTTAGTTGAGATCTATTTGTAAGTTAGTGTTTAAGTTGTTAATTTGGTTTGAATTAAAGAAAAAAAAAGAATAACGTTGTTGTAAATAGTCGTTTATAATTTATTCTTCTTGGTTGAAATCGGTTCGTCGGCACGGGGAAAAAGAAAACGCGAATCCTCCATTTAGTCGCGATTCTGGATGTGGGTAGTAAGACGGAAGTACAATCGCGTGGCGCCCATTTTAACACCTTAACCCACGACCACTCTCTGTGGTGGTCGGGCACTCTTCCGTTGTACGGCGCGTTGAACGGAGAATTCGGCGGTAACATTTCTGGCGCCCAACGTGGGGCCTAGCAATAGAAAAAAATCGTAGATTCGCCGTAATAATCGAACCGCCGCGTTAGATACTCGTATCAATAGTCGAATTTTTATTTTTTTTTAATTTGTTTTGGTCTTTTATTTTGGTCTTGGGTTGTTGCTTGTTTAATTTTCAAATTCAAAGAATCTCTAACCGCGTAAGTAAATATCTTAAACTATAGCATGGAGGATAATAGATTAAACTCGGAAGAGTTAAAGTACGAACTAGATGTAAGAGGACTTCGAGGGGGTATGTGGACGAAATGAGGAAGATGCTCCGAACTGCTTTGAAGAGGCACTCAAGCTTTATATTGCCAGATTACCCCTACACCTTTGAAGAGGATAAGGAAGCCATTGTCCGTAAATTAGAGGAGATTCTTAGGTTGGTAAACGAATTCGTGACGAGCAATCCAAGGAATTTAAAAAAGTAGTAGCTAAGTCTGAGTGGGTTTTGAGGCGTCTTGGAAGGTCTCAAGCTAGTGATCCTGAGGAGAAAGCTTTCCTTGTAGATGCTAGGCATCAGGTGTTAGGACTACTTTCCAATATAGATATAAAGGCTAGTATAGAAGGGTCAAAAAAAATGGAAGCCCAAGTTCAGCCGAACGCAGTAGAGCTTCAGTCCAATCAACAGTCTAGTAATGCAGGTCCCGAAAACTTAGTATTACGATCTCAGCAGGCAGGAGGTTATAGACAATCTCAAACCTACCCACAGCCAATCGCAACATCGTCGCCTATGTTTTTCCCAACAAAAAGAGTACCCGTCACCAAATTGGGAGTCAGTTTTAGGGGAGACCATACTCAGTCCATTAGCATTTTTCTGGAGAAAGTAGAGGAACTAAGAGAAGCCAGAGGGTACACCAAGGAGGAGCTTTTCGCTTCCGCCTATGACTTATTTGAAGGTAAAGCAGCTATATGGTATAGAGCGAACAAGCCGTATTTCAACAGTTGGGAACAATTGATAATAAGACTGAAGGCTGAATTCTTACCGCCAGGGTACGATGATAGACTTTGGGAAGAGATTAGGTGTAGAACACAGGGACGGTCAGAGACCATCGGTCTTTTTGTTAGTGTGATGCTAGGACTCTTCTCTAGGCTCAGTGAACCTTGCACCGACGATGTTAAATTGAAATGGATTCGAAGGAACATATCACCGTTTTACCAGACGCAGATGGCTTTGGTGGAAATTTCTTCCTTGGACCACTTAGTAGAAGTAGGCCACCGCCTAGAAGCCACACGATATCTAGTGGAAAGTTTTATCCCCCCACCATCGAGAAGAAATACCATACTTTTAGAGCCGGATTTGGCATAAGTGGACGTGGAGAGTCCAGGAGAAGTGCAGGTGTTTGCTTCCCCCTCACGTCGCGAGCCTAACACGCTGACTTGTTTCCGGTGTAAGCAGCATGGCCACATCGCTGCTCAGTGTCCACAACCAGTGCGCTGTTACGGGTGTAATACTGCTGATACTATTCGGAGTTGTTGTCCCCGTTGCAAATCGCAGGTGGCGATGCCGGGAAACCGCTCATCGGCTCAACGGCTCAACGGCAGGCGGGCCATTGAGTAGAGCGGAAACAACCGCGGTAAAGGCAAAAAGGGTGACGGGGGGGTGTAATATTGGGTTGGATTTTATTTTAGAGACAAAAGGATTAGATCGTCGTCCGTACTTGTATGTTGAGATTTATGGGGTCAGACTATTAGGGTTGCTGGATTCAGGGGCTTCTAGAACGATTGTAGGCAGTCTGGGATGGGAAGCGCTGCGATCATTAAAGTGTAAATTGTCGCAGGCAGAGTTAGAAAAGGTAACGGTTGCCAACGGGGATGGAGTGGAGGTAGTTGGGGCTATAAATGTCCCCATAAGGGTGGAAAACGTTGTGAAAGTGATGGAAATACTCGTGATTCCAAAGCTAGCGCATAGCATTATTTTAGGTGCGGATTTTTGGGAACGTTTTTCTATAATTCCAGATCTAGGGAAACGAGCTTGGAGTTTTAGGGAAGAAACGATGGATGTAGTAGAGAGTCTTAGGCTTGAGGACTGTCAGAAAGTCGTCTGAACGAATTGGTGGATCGGGTATTTTTGTCGATGGGTGATGGTCTAATGCGTACTAGTCTTGTAGAGCACATGATAAGGACCAACGCAGACCCTATTAAACAGCGCTACTACTCTGTTCCACCAGTAGTCCAGCAGAATATCAACGTTGAAGTCGATGAAATGCTCAGGACGGGTGTTTTCGAACCTTCTTGTAGTCCTTGGTTCTCCCCTGTCTTACTGGTCAAGAAGAAAGATGGGAAGTATCGTTTTTGTGTTGACTTTCGTAAACTTAATCAAGTTAAAGAGCGTGATGCGTATCCCATTCCCTATGTCTCTGCGACCCTCGACAAATTGAGAAATGCTAAGTTTTTGTCCTCCCTTGATATTAAGTCCGCATACTGGCAAGTACCTATGGCTGAAAACTCCAAAAAGTACACGGCGTTCACTATTCCGGGAAAAGGGCTGTATCAATTTTGCGGTATGCCCTTCGGGCTTCACAATGATCCTGCTACCTGGTAGCGTTTTATAAAGGGTCCGCCATTTAACTTTTTTTTTCAACTAGTGCTTATTACGTGAATGGTAACACCTAGCTCATGTCTGATTTGACAGATAATTAGTTTTATCCTTCCGCTGAACGAATATGGTTGTGTATACAACACTGGGAAATATTGCGACCTTACTTTGAAAATCATGGTAATGTTGCAGATTGTGTGCGAAATTGCGTACGGATTTTGGAAGAAGAGAAGCACCGTCAGCTCCGTATGTTCGTTATCTTGTGAAAAAAGTGAAAGAAACTGGCATCTTCATCGATAAACCAAAGCGTGAAAAGCCAAAAAGAGTGCGTACACACGAGAATATTGCTGCTGTGGCAGCAAGTGTGCGTGAAGCGCCATCAACATCAATTCACCGTCGTTCTCAACAATTGAACATTTCGGAGACATCATTGAGACGAATTTTGCATAAAGACCTTGGTATGGCGCCATACAAAGTCCAATTGGTTCAGGAGTTGAAGCCAACTGACCATCCAACGCGTTTTCGCTTCGCTAAGTGGGCCTGCGATCGACTTAGAGAAGATGCCGATTTTGCCAAAAAAATCATCTTTTCAGATGAAGCTCATTTTGATCTTGGCGGGTATGTAAACAAGCAAAATTGTCGCATTTGGGGCACAGAAAACCCGCACGCATACATTGAAAAGCCGATACACCCAAAACGAGTCACTGTTTGGTGCGGATTTGGGCCATTTTTCTTCGAAAATGAGCAAGGAGTGGCTGTTACAGTCAATGGCGATCGTTATCGGGCCATGTTGAACGAATTTTTGTTCACAAAAATTGAAGAGGAGGATATTGGCAACATTTGGTTTCAATAGGATGGCGCTACGTGCCACACAGCCGAAGATACACTCGATGTTTTGCGCCCTGTTTTTGAAGATCGCATTATCAGCCGCAGAGCTGATGTCGTTTGGCCACCTCGGAGCTGCGATTTGACACGGTTGGACTATTATTTGTGGGGTGCCGTAAAAGATAAGTGTTACGCCGACAAGCCAGCGACAATTGACGCTTTAAAGGACAATATTCGTGAAGCCATTGGTGAAATACAGCTGCACACAATCGATAATGTGCTTAAAAATTGGACCGATCGTGTAGCCTACAGCATGGCCAGCCGAGGTAGCCATTTGAACGAAGTTAGTTTCCATTATTAACCGGAAGGATAAAACTAATTATCTGTCAAATCAGACATGAGCTAAGTGTTAACATTCACGAAATAAGCACTAGTTGAAAAAAAAACGTTAGATGGCGAACCCTTTAGATACAGTCCTTGGAGCCGACCTTGAACCGAACGTATTCGTGTATCTTGACGATGTTATCATTGTATCAGAAACTTTCGAGAGACACCTGGAAATCCTAGAAATCGTTCTGTCACGCATTAAAGACGCAGGTTTGGTGCTGAGTCGAGAAAAGTGTGAGTTTTGTAAACCAGAGCTGAAATACTTGGGATATATTCAACGGGAAAGGACTTTTAGTGGACCCCGACAAGGTGAGGTGCATGGTTGAGTATCCTCGGCCCACATCAGTGTCAGCGGTACGAAGGTTCATCGGTATGGTGTCATGGTATAGGCGATTCGTTCCAAATTTTTCCGCTTTGACCTCCCCCATAACCGAACTTCTTAAAAAGAGACGCAAGTTTTTATGGAGCGAGGAATGTGAACACGCATTTCGTATCTTGAAAGAAAAGTTGGTGAATGCACCCATCCTCGCTTGTCCAGATTTTTCCTTACCCGTGCATATAGACGCTTCGGGTTACGGGATAGGTGCTGTTCTTACCCAAAATAAGTCGCCGGATGAGGAAACAGTGATTAGTTACTTGAGTAGATCTTTATCCAAGACGGAGCGGAATTATTCGACAACGGATGTGAGTGCCTAGCCGTTCTATGGGCAATTGAAAAACTTGGAAGGGAGTAGCTTTACTGTAGTAATTGATCACCATTCCTTATTATGGGTAAATAATTTGAAGGATCCACAGGGTAGGTTGGCTCGGTGGGCTGTTAAAATGCAGCAGTATGATTTCACGATCTTGCATAGAAAGGGTAAGGAGCACTTTGTTCTCGACGCATTGTCTAGGACAAATGAGGACGTAGAGTCATTGTCGATATCCACCAAGGATACTTGGTATTTAAAAATACGGGATTTAGTTAGTTTGCAAGGAGAGAAATACCCTGACTGGAGGGAACAGGATGGGATGCTTTTTAAAAAGATACCTATGAGATATCCAAAACTGACGAGCGAGGGAAACCAGTGGAAGAAAGTTATTCCGAAGGATGTCAGGGCAGAGGTGTTGAGGCAATGTCATGACGATGTTTTGAGTGGACACGGAGGAATACAAAAGACTTTGGATAAAGTTGCTAGGAATTATTTTTGGCCCAAAATGAAATCCGATATAGCCCGCTACGTCCGTAGTTGTGGAATCTGCCAAACGGTGAAGCCTGACTTACGAAAGCCCGCAGGGCTTATGACTTCCCGATGTAAAGTAAATAAGCCATGGGATATGATATGTGTGGATTTCATAGGGCCACTTCCGAGGACAAGAGGCTACGCCTATATTTTGACAGTAGTCGACTACTTTTCCAAATTTCCATTGTTCTTTCCTGTGAGAACGGCTACTGCCAAATCTGTGAAAACCATTTTGGAGGAGTAAGTGTTTTTGGTATTTGGTGTGCCTAAGTGGATCGTCTGCGACAATGGGGCACAGTTCACCAACAACGAAATATCTGAACTAGCGGATGCCTACGGCGTAACCATTGACTTCACCGCATTCTACCACCCACAAGCCAATCCTGCCGAACGGTATAATCAGACCCTGAAAACGAAACTTCGTGCGTATATTTCTGATAATCACCGAAATTGGGATATTCTCCTCCCGAAAGTGGCTTGCGCCATAAGAAATGCAACACATGAGGTTCTAAAGACGACTCCATATTTTGTTCTGTTTGGGAGGGAAATGCAGATCAATGGAGATGGATCTCCTCCTCCCGCAGAAGGTTTTATCGCTGATAGGTCGGTAGATATTCAGGCTTGCTCGAAGGCGTTAGGTCAGATAGTAGAGGATATAAAGGGTAGAATAGGAAGTTCGGCTCAGAGATCTGCCAACCGCTACAATTTGCGGCGCCGCGATATAAGGTTTTTCCCAAAGGATTTAGTTTTGAGGAAAAATTTCGTCCTCTCTGATGCTGCCAAGTATTTCTCCGCAAAGCTCGCTCCGAAGTTTGTAGGACCCTTTGAGGTAGTAAAACGAGTTTCACGTTTGACTTACGAGTTGGCTAGCAGGAATGGGAAGAAGGGAGGGGTATGGCATGCCAAAGATTTGAAACTATTTACAAAACGGGAAGACCTTACTTAATAAAACCGATTTGTAGCGCAAGTAACGAAAACCTTTGAAAGGAAGGGGGGAGTATTATGGGTTGTAGTGAGCAGGTTTTCGTTCGCTGGTAACTAAGAATATTCTTCCAACCATCACTAGCACCTGTTCATATCTTGGCACCATCGACGGCAGCAGTAGCTTGGGTTAGCGGGTTAACAACCCGTCAAGCAATTCTCGGTTCCAAGGTTCGAATCTCCGTGTAGGAACATGTTTTTTTTTTCGTTTCAATTCCTCTAGTTTCCACATTGCGCGATCCGACGTCATGGTATCGTATGATATTCCTTCGGTAAGGATTAGCGGATGTAGAAATCAGGAGATGTGGTCTGATCTGATGAACCAGTTGAACAAAAAAAAAAAACGGATCATGGTAGGTGGTACGAGTTTGGAGAAAACAGGCGACTGGTAGGGCGTGGGAAAATGGGAAGGCTGCGATTGAAAGTGAGAGTCAGTTAGAAGGAGTAAGGCAAGCAGTTCGGTAGTCCGGTGGAAAAAATAAAAAATATTTAGCAGTTTAATAGAAAAGGAATACAGGAAAAAAAGTTAAGTAAAATAACTTGAATTAAATTTGAGATGCCGGTAGTGAATTAATACACAAAAGAAGACTTTAAAAAAAAGGGAATAGGAAAAAAAAAACAACTTAGGGAGGAGTTTGGCAGTGCGAGTGATAGGAAGCCTCTCAAGTTTTTTTTTTTTTTAAAAGAGTGTATTAAAAACAAAAAAAAAACCAACATACGTATAACGAAAAAAAGAAACAGCGAATTTAATAGTGCCAGGCAACAACCTAAAAGACAAAAGTAGCAAACTAGTTCGGTACCACAGAGGATAAGTGAAGATCCAAAAGATTTTGTCGGTAGTGTCAAAGTAAATAAATCGAACTTTTATATTTGTCGAGCGCCTGAACGAATTCGTAAAATGAACTCTGACCTAAAAGATACAAGGCAACTATTGGCGCTGTAGAAGTGCGTGCCAAGCAGAGACAAGGAAGCAGCTGTAGACGTGCTGAACAAGACGAAGATACATATGTTGAGCCTAACTACAAGTATAATATATATATATATGCACCTAGTTATACCTATGGTATTCCGCTTAAAGACGAAGATACATATGCTGAGCCTAACTACAAGTATAATATACATATATATGCACCTAGTTATACCTATGGTATTCCGCTTACGTAGACACGGTTAATATCGGAATTAAATTGAAAGGTCGTTGATTAGCGGGTGGTTTAATTCGATTTCGTAAAAGCAACGCTTGGCGCGGAGGACGGTTCAAATACGGGTTCTATATTTTTTTTTTTCTTCTTCTTTAAGATTTTGTATTTAATATAAGTTTAAGGAGTAGAATTGTTTAGTTGAGACCTATTTGTAAATTAGTGTTTAAGTTGTTAATTTAGTTTGAATTAAAGAAAAAAAAGAATTATAACGTTGTTGTAAATAGTCGTTTATAATTTATTCTTCTTGGTTAAAATCGGTTCGTCGGCATGGGGAAAAAGAAAACGCGAATCCTCCATTTAGTAGCGAATCTGGATGTGACGGAAGTGCAATCACGTTTCGCCCATTTTAACACCTTAACCCACGACCACTCTCTGTGGTGGTCGGGCACTCTTCCGTTGTACGGCGCGTTGAACGGAGAATTCGGCGGTAACAGAGTAACCCGACCAAGTAATATGGCATAGACTAATCACTAATTTTGTGGATAGACTAGCCCTAATTGCAGGTGTTGGTTGCGACCAATATGTGATGGCGGGGGTTAACTGTGGTTGCCCGGGAGGCCTGTTAAGGTGCTTGTTGGTTGACTCACTGCTTAACGCTCCCAATATTTCTAACCTCTACTCTCAAGCATATGCAGGTGATGTTGCTGTACTATCATATACAGGGACTGTTTGCACCGCTGTTCCAGAAATTGCCTTTCAGTCAATCCTCTCAAACCTGAAGATGTTCTTTTTATGATGAGAAGGAATGTTCTGGCTTACCTTTTAAGGTTTACTGTTTGAAACTTGTAGTTTTTTTATGTTAATTAGTTTTATTTGATATATGTAAATACAAATGTGATATTACTTTAAAATGTACAGTAAAACTGAAAATGATTGTGATTGTGATAGGCAACTTATGAATGGAACTGTCGTCGTCGACAATTTCTCTTCAACTGCGCTGATGCGTGTACCAGTTTCGATGACTAGCTGGTGTTTTTTTCTTTTATGGCGTAATATATTTGGCTGGAGAGTACGGAGTTTTTGACAAAGGATGCATATTTTAAATCCTAAACCTTTTCCCGCAAACAATTGGTGTGGTGTAAATGCCTCTTGAAGTCTTAATGTTGACAACTCGAATCTTATTATCACGTCCAGGATGAAGTTTGATAATCTTGTCACTTAGATTGCGATAGATTGATTTTGATAGACTTCACACCTGCCTCCCATAAACTTGCAATGGTCAAATCTCCTACAAGACCGGCGTAGTTACTAGATATACCCCAATCCTGCTGAATGGTCCTGCTTAGGTTACCCTTTCAGTTGCAAGGTTGCTGATTATTTGAGATTATGTTTCTTTCCTAAGTTTAAAGCAGGTGACGCATTGATGTTCGATTTGTTTAGCTAGACTTCGTATACCCAATATCCAAAATTCCTGGGGAAGTGAATAAGTAAGCTCTGAAATGCCAACCTGTAAATTGGAGAGAGAGAAAATAGCGCATGATCATTTCGGAAACGATGTGTTTATGATACAAGATATTTGGATGCTTAATTGAAAATGTTGCTTCCGTGTCCATGCTGTTCAATAAATGGAGCTAATGAAAAAAGTTAGCTTTTCACCGAAATGTCTAAGTGACTTTGAAATCATAAACTTTTCCTTTTGTACCTCCTGCAGATTAAAGTTACGAGACTTTGAGAACTCTCCGGTTATTAAGAACATTGAGGTTTTGCAAAAATGCGAAAATAATATAATAGTATTACTCATTTTAATATTCTCGAAAGCTCTGTGTGTAAAGTACTATTTTGAACAATGATGTGAAAGAATTGGGCACGTGTGTTGAGTCAACTTTTTCTTCGCGATCGATGCTTTTAAATTCCATCCCTGTAAGATGTTGATCTAGCTAGAATGATTGCGACTGCCTAAGCCCAGCTGGGTTTATCCACCAAATGTTCCCTTTGAGAAGTGATGTTGAATAAATCCCTCATGAAGAACAGTCAGCTGAATTGACGGCTGAACGGATATGATTCTAATGAAGGCGGCCAAATGTTTGTAAAATTTCTGTAGTTCGATTTGAAATGAAAGTAGCGCAACGCTTAGGGGGAGAAGACAACCAATGTAATAAGTTGAGAGAGTCTGTTCATAAAAATATCTGAGACACGTCAATATTGGGGATACCAATTTCGATTTTAATAACTTTGTTAAGGGAAGAGCCGTACACAGCTCAATTCGAGGAATTCTCACGGGTTCTATCAGCGAAACTCTGATCTCTGCAACTATAAAATTCGTAGTGATACCCTCGTTGGTCTCTGATCTCCAGTATACGATAGCAGCATAAGCACTCTTATATGCATCACAGAATCCATGATACTGAACTCAGAACTCAGCAAGGTATGTACCTCGTCGTCCCAACTTCATTTCAGTGGGGCCACAATTCTTAAAAAATCATTTTGATCAGGCGCAAGATGTACCGTAAGTGACAGTCCTCAGTCTATAGTGAGTTATTTCATTATTCTTAGGATCCTTCCAAAGAACTCGTTGGTATTCCCATGTTACCTGATATAGCGTAGCGATGCCAGCTACACCGAAGAACAGAAATAAGATCTTTTTGAATGGGTAGTCCTATCAATAAGGTATCCTTTAACGCTGGATAATTTTCCATTATAGACGAACCATCAAAAACTACTCGCAAGCTAGATGTAGTACTACCCTCTTTGAAGACAGGGTGATGTGGCAAGAAATAGCACTCAGGTGTAGGTTCTTCAATTGACCTTTTCCATGTGCCCAAAATTAAGATAGTCATTCATAAAAGCAAAATATTTTTCCTTTAAGAAAGGTTTTGAACGAAAACGATTCTCTGTTTCGGAAAGGCGTTTGAAAGCAGCATGAATAGAATTTCAATAGGCGGGGCAACCTTAAAAAGTAGTGCAACGCAGAATTTACCATCACTACCGCGGACGTAGTTTACACGAAAATGATCCTCTGCTTTTAGATCTTCGTTCAAAAAAAATTAGCTCTTTGGAAACATCTTGTAATTCCCAGGATCGGTCCAGAGTTTTATCGATTTCCAGATTGATGGGATAAGTTTAATAGAAGAAATTGAAGAAATGTCTCGTACTATCACCCACCCAAAGATTGTTGAAATTTCATTTGGATATCCTGATTTTCCTGATAATTTAGATCACTCAAGTATCCCAAAAGTATATCGATTTCTGACGATCTGGCAGCTCTAAAGTGATATATGAAGAAGCTTCAAAGTTGAGTGTTAGTTCGGCGAATGAGAAGTTAAAATGCGAAGAATATGTGCATTGAGATCGAAGGTTTCGAAGATTGATTTGACATATGAGCTGCATACCATGAATCAAAAGATGGCTAACTGGCTGCTGGATGCAAAAAGAAATGATGCTTTCTTTGACAATTATGACAGTTAAATGTGAATACGCGAGGCAATTTTTATTTATTTATAAAATATTTATAAAATCTCGTAGAGCAGAATTGCTCATTGCCAAAATTTGATAGCAACGACTTATTTCATGATCACCCTTACATTTCGAACATATTTTAGCGACTAAAGATAGATGAACCTTTATTGAATTAAAAAAAACTGCAACGCCGAAACACCCAGACACGAAATTTCTGTTTTTCCAACCAAGCCTCTAAAATTATTCATGATTGCGATAAAACAACAACTAGCCAATATCGATATATTGCACATACAATCTTTAAAGAGCAAGCCAGTGAAATTGAAGTAGGGGTCTGAATGCGAGCAAGAGTCCAGGAGCTCGCATAATTAATAGAAGTCTTGAGCAATGACTTGTACCCATGTTACTCAAAGCATCACTCATACCCCCAATCTTTAAAAATTGTGTTACAGACAACTGCGAGAACTATAGGCCTATTGCTATTCTACCAGTAGTTGAAAATGTTTGGAAGAAGTTGTGGTGAGACGCTTAAACAGTTTCATAAGCAAACATAAAAGACTGCAAGAAAATTAGTACGTGTTTCAAAAAGGGAAAGCACCGAAACACTATTGGGAGAGCTCTCCAACTCGGTGACTACGAGCTGAAATGCAAATCATCACGTAATCATTTTGTTCGTGGAATTTAGTAAGGCTTTGGTACGCTTAAAACTAATAGGATTGTT
The DNA here is from genome assembly GCA_949129095.1 of Volucella bombylans. Classification (NCBI taxonomy): domain Eukaryota; kingdom Metazoa; phylum Arthropoda; class Insecta; order Diptera; family Syrphidae; genus Volucella; species Volucella bombylans. The sequence continues at coordinate 137,177,215 of OX422140.1, forward strand.
GAAGTTTTGAGTAGAATCGGTATAAGAGGATATCTTCGAAAGTGGATGTAGAGTTATTTGTCCGGAAGAACAGCAAAAGTGAAAATATTGAACACAATGAGTGGAAGACTAGATACTCAATACGGTGTTCCACAAGGCCCGAACTTAGGACCTGTACTGTTCATACATTTTTTGTAAATTAACTTTTTCGCTTTTCTGAACGAAGTACAGTTTTTGCATATGCGGGCGATATAGCAATTTTTGCAAAACAATGTTCCAATAGAAACAAATATCATGTAACAAGAGTTTGATAATCTTTCAAGATGGTATCAGAAAACCAAACTGATGCACGTTCGCACTCCTAAGCAACGAAAAATGGCTATAAATATATAAATTAAAACTGTCCCACAATTCCAAGAAGTGATCCTGTGGAATCAATGAAAAGCATTTAGAATCTAGGAGTTATAATCGACGAGCCTTTCCTATGGTAAAACCACATCAACAAACTCATACGTTAAACGATATTCAACGCTACAAGTTCAAAAGCGGGTATATTACTCACTGGTTGAATTGCGGTTGAGATACGACATATTAACTTGTGGACATGCCTCTAAGACTCACATATAAAAGGTGATAGGTCTTCAACCGCGTATTATTAAGCTAATGCTAATTCAAGGTTCTAGACGTGAAGGTTATATTTCTAATGACAGCTATCTTAGAGTATTATGAAGATTAACCGTTTCAGCAACCAATAAGTCATACCCTAAACACTAGAAGATGGCTGCAAGACTGTTTGGAAACTCTAAGTTTCAGCAACAAATATAATATTTCATAACAGCAATATTGAACACTTTACCCACGAATTTAAAAAAACATCCACAGTTTCAAGAAACTAAAAAAATTATCAAAGATTTTGTAACGTAAAATCATTCATTCTTAAACAATAATGCTAAATCTTGTTCCTTCAAGTACTTAATCAATGTGTATGGAGCTCAATTACTAAATGCAATATAAATGAAGAACTTCCAAAAAAGAGATATGTGCTAATATACATGTAACAATCAGCTGCAGATAAGCACTAAGCTTCGCAGGTAACAACCATTGTAATGCAAACTGAAGTGAATAAATAATAATAAATAACAATAATAATATAAATAATATAATGGCGAGAAGAACAGGACTTTTCGTTTTGATGGCTTGCCTCGAGAATAGAGCATGAAATTTGCAAAAAGTCCAAGAATTCCTTATTAGTAAGAAACTCCCTATTTTTATATACTCAGTTTTAGCTCAGTTATCAGAGTTTAATTAGATTGCTGGAATACTGATATACCGAATTATTTATGAAATCCGGCTCGAAGGACCAATAATTTATGGTTGAAACTTGTTTTTTTTTAATTTTATTTGATATATGTAAATATAACTGTAATATTACCTTAAAATTGACAGTTAAAATCAAAATGATTGTGATAGGCAACTTATGAGCTGTCTTCGTTTGCAATCCCTCTTCAACTGCGCTGATGTGTTTTCCCGTGTCGATGACTAGAGGGTGTTTTCTTTCTTTTATGACGTAATACATGTATGCATGAGAGTACGGAGTGGTTCACAAAGGATGCACTTTTTAAATCCTAAACAGCTTACAAAGTAAAAATATCTGTACGCTGCATATAGGAGTATCAATGGTAGTATGCTATCAAATAGACGTATTCGAGCATTTACATAAAATTGACAACCCGAACCTCAATGTACCTTCTTTAGCTTGTCTTAATTTCGCAATATCGTTAAAATTTATTTTACTTTGCGTAATATCTGTAGATTCATTTGTGCAGTAAACGATTATTGGTAAAGCCTGGTTGAAGTGGTACATTACATTGGTATTATATGCCCCAAAGATCAGGCTATTATCGCACGCCATTGCTTTACAACCTTCGCTCAAATCACATTTATTATAAAATAGTCTACCTCTCTAGTAAAGGATCTTTTTGGGATAATATTTTATGTACTCAGACTCTGGTGTTCTGTACAATCGAAGAGAGTTTCAAAGACACTGTCTCTCTATCAGAGGAATCATTTCCATGTAAGACAGCGCTACATTAAACCACACCATACAACCGTAAGCGATGATTTGCCTTCTTAGCGCCACGTAGCATATGACTTTCAACCTGGAATCAAGTTTCTATCAACAACCACACAGGCGTCTGTATGTTTATCAAAATATAAATACTTATGAAGTCCGTTTCTCACCGTTAGTGGCAGTCCATGCTCTCCAATGATAGCCAAATTTCGTCAGTTATTTCTCGTATCCCAAGAGACTCTTCTGAATGGAATTCTAAATAAGATTGGTTCTGATTTTTTAAAATTCATTTGATCGAACCCGCATTGTAAAAGAGTGTTAATAACTTCTATTTTTGGGCCTGATCTGTTCGCCACTAAATCATCTGCATACGCCTTAGCGTAATTGCGGGTACCTATTAAATCACTCGTGTAAATATTGAACAGAGTGTCGGAGAAATAACCGACCCCTGCTATACACCATTTTTATGATGAAAACTTTACTCGAAATCACGCAGCCACATTTGAAAACGAACTTCTTTCCCATAAACATATTGTCGATCATATGTATATAGCAAAGGTTTCCACATGACCATTCTAGTTAGCTTGTAGAAAAGCCCCTCTAACCGTATGGTGTCAAAAGCTTTCTCGAAGTCAACCAGACAGACACCCGTACATTGTTTCTTACTTATATCGGAGATCAGTTTTGATGGCGCATGAGTAGTATTATGCCCCGCCCTAAAACCAAAATGATTGTCCGGGATGATATTCTTATCCTCCACCCATCTCAATAGAGCTCTGTTGACCACTCTTTCGAATACCTTATTAATGTTCGGAATTAGACCAATTGACCGAAGATTAGCACGTTGGGATAGAATGTATCACTGCTATTTATTTTCCAATGTGTTGGATAATATGGTTTATTCAGCGCATTGTTAAATTGTGTAGGAAAAATATTCACTATACCGCGTACTTCTTGTTCTTCAGTGGCTGGCTGTTTGTCAGCCTCGTGGGTGACGTTTGCGTGTTTGCTTTGTTGAATACGATGAAAGCGTGGTTATCAGATCGCAAATTACGGATTTCGTTGTGCAGATAGAAAAGATTTACGTAAGTTATGTTTTCAATATCGTGGTGTTCACCGTATGCCCAATTTCGAACTAAGTACCTAGAAAATCGACTCTTTCCTGGAGGTCTTCAACCACGAAGACACTTTCTGGACTTCTTGGATGTCATTGTGATATTTCCGCCTAAACAATTTATTTATCTGTGGAAACATATTCGGACTACTGGATTTTATAGCCCGGATTCAATACAGGCTGACAAATTTACTGATTTTTTTTTTAACTATTGAATTTTCTATTTCAGTATCGTTTCTGTCAGTAAACCGTCTGTATACCGTCAACCTCGAGACCAATCTACTTTTGAGTGAGTGCGTCGATTGTGAGAATTCGATACTTATTGTCTGATAGTCTTCGAAGTGTTGTACTAATCCGAGAGATAAGCAAGTTTACTTCAGCCAACGTATCCGTTTCTGTGTAGGTTCCGGAGCAGGATAGTAATCATTTTTAGCTTTCTGAAGTATGCTGTAGCAAGAGAATAGTCTTTGGTCGCTTGTAGTAATTGTATCATACTGCTTTCGCGATAAGCCTGTCTCCGCAGAAGTTGAAAGAGCTTGTAACATTATGTTTTTTTCTAGATTGCTAGATTTGACTATTTATTTTAGAATTTTCGAAGCATACGCCTTTTAATTTGAGTAGCAAAAGTAAGCTCTTCTGTTTTAAAATTGTAAGATAACCTTTTAGTTTTTCTTCTTTTACTACGAACGGCCAACGATTTTGTTGGTCGTCCTGGTCTGTCTGATGTGACACGTAGTTCAAAGGTTCCCTGAAGCAAAGGCACATCATTTTGTTAATTATAATTGTTCTATCCGTTTTGCAGTTGACCACCTCAACTTAAATTCAATCGTTTTACTTTGCGCTAAAATCTAAAATCGTTAAGATCGTCCGGATAACAGCAAGCCCTACTTAGAAAATATTTTTCTTAAATTAGTATAATTAATTAATTAAATTATTTTTCTAAGAAATCCAGTTTTGCTGTAGAATCGTTTCTTCTACTCTCTTGCATCACGTCATACAAATGGTTCTGGGTTAAAACCCTCAACAAAGATGAATCCTTTAAGTAAGAAATGTAGCTTAAGATTACCAAATATGCCACACCTGACGCAAATATAAATAGCGTAAAATAAGGCTACATACCAGCAGCTGAAATGAAAAACAATTAAAAAAAAAGTATTACATAATATTAAACTTATATTAAATATAATTAATATTATAATATGAGTAGTGCATTGTTGCTTAGACATTTGATTATTCGTTAGAAAAAAATGTCTTTTTAATTCCACGTTTTGAAATATCGACTTTTTGCTGGTTTTTGCATGCAAATGTGCGCTGGCTCTCTGTTAGTTGTTGTCAAGGAGCAGTGATATCGCATTATCGAATTATAAATGTTAAATCACCTAGCACAAATATTTTGCTATCTTTTGCAGGGCGCGATTGGATTCAGAAACACAGTTCTTAACAAGACCGAGTACAAATGTGGAGCAAGTTTGATTAGTTATGACTTTGTGGTTACCTCAGCGCACTGCACCAGTCTTAACGGGTGTGTAAGTTAAGTTTTAATTATTAAGCAGTATTAATAAAATACTGTGTTTAATTTTAGTCTGACACCAACTTTTATCCGGTTTGGGGACTTGAATCTTAGAGCAGCTGAAGAAGATGTCGATCCACAAACGAGAAGAGTAGCGCGAATACTCAATCATCCAAACTACAAGGATGAATCATTCTACAATGACATTGCTCTGATTCAACTGACAAAACCCGTAATGTAAGTTATTAGTCTTTGATGAGGGTTCAATATTAATAGTGCGAACATGTCTAGCAACACTTTGCAAAAACCCCCTTTCGATTGGAAATAAAAATTTCTCTCTTCAGATTCACGGAATTCGTCCGACCAATTCGTCTTTGGTATGACGAAGAGATACCCTTTAAGTATGCGTTCGCTATGGGATTTGGAGCTGTAAAGTTTGCTGGAGCTGCTACAAATCGTTTGACTGAATTTAATTTGACGATTATTCCAAATGATATATGTAACATGCTTTTGCCGAAGCAACCAAATATCAAAGACGGAATTATCAATAGTCAGACATGTGCTACCGATTATAAGAAGACCGCAAGTGATACATTTCAGGTAATTATATGGTATACATATACGTAAAATAACACTCGCTATTTTTATTTTTTTTTGAATGAATTTGTTGGATTTTCCAGGGCGATTCAGGTGGGCCCTTGCAAGTGAGCTTCGTTGGACCTAGACAGCAAAGTTATTTGATCGGTATAACATCGTTTGGAGTTATTGGTGCTACCCGATATCCAGGAGTATACACAAGGGTTTCCTCCTATGTAGATTGGATAGAACAGAATGTATGGAGCCCTGTATATTAGGGCTAAAATAAATTTTTAAACGCAAATTGTCTTACAGTTTTCTTACTCTTTCCGATATTTTGCAATCTAAATTGTAAGTTTTTATATTTGATTGCACCCTATTTCTGAAAAAGCATTAGATGGTTCGTTTCTGTGTGGAATAAGAAAGATCTTACTTTTGGTACTTCCGACGACTTGTAATAACTTTCTGATAAAGAAAACTCATAGTATTCTCCAATCGTTTTTGATATTTCATATTATATTAGAATTTAGAACAAGCCAATCCAAAAATGGTCAGAAAACAGGTTAAGCCCGACTGGTTGAAAGGTTTTGGAAAAGCTAAGAAAAAAAACGGGGCTGATAGGCTTATCTTCCCTTTGGAAAGATAAGAAAAAGTTGAATACATACTTAAAGTGAATTGGAAAAGAGTTACAGCACATTAACTTTGGTTAACTTCAATTATTTATCTGACATAAATACGTCCCTTCAATTATAAGCTGCCTGGAAGCTTTTGGTCTTTTTATGGATGGCCAAAAGAAGTCGGTAATCATCCACCTATAGCGCTCGCCGTTGACAGTGATGGCCTGGCCAACGTCGTTCTCAAAGAAATATTGGCCGATTACGCCGCCAGCTCAAAATCCACACCAAACAGTGACTTTTTCGGGATGTATTGGACGCTCTTGGATCTCATGTTGACTTATATCGTCGCAAATTCGACAATTTTATTTGTTGACGTACCCATTCATCCAGAAATGGGCCTACACGCATCATCGAAGATGACTTTTCGATGAAAATTAGGGTCAGTTTCCAATTGCTCCAGAGCCCATTCAGCGAACACACGTCGTTTTATATGGTCGTTTACCTTCAGCTACTGGGCCAGTTGATTTTTTTGCGCATGCAGGCCCAAGTTACGACGCAAAATTCGCCAAGTTGTGGTCTGCGAAAGGCCGAGTTCTTGTGAGCGACGCGAAATCGATTGCCTCGGATTCTCTTGCACACTCTCACGGACAGCGGCGATGTCGATGTACGGGTGTTAGTTTATCGTTTACTAAACCAGTGGATTTATTTCAAATTTATCCACCACACTGCGAATAGCCCTCTCGGTAGGACGACTATGCCGACCGTAAAACAGAGTAGAAAACCCATTTTGATAAAACAATTTTATCATTTGCACCTGTTGTTAAATGCTATGTCCGTCCGTAGTGATTTGGCAAGACAAACTGAATAAATGACAGTCAATTTGACAGATGTAGCTTCAACAATATAGTCGCTATAAACTGTCAAAGTTCGGAAGTCTCTATTGGAAGACCCTGTAGTTTATGAAACAAATAGGTACGAAGAGCAGCAAATAACTCGTGAATTGAGATAAAAAAATTGGATTTCGATAAACGGTCCCATGTGGGATTACACCTGGAGAAAATGTGGTTATAGACGAAACATGTATTCCCTGGAGAGGAAGGCTCATTTTTCGACAATATATTCCCAACAAAGCTCTTCCTTATGATGTTGTAAAGTTATTCAAACTTTGTTCGACAGAAGGTTTTGCCTGATCCACTAAGATTTACGCCGGCAAAAGTGCAACAGGTGTTCGAGAAGTTAGTCTGCCGAAAAACGTTTGTGAAGAACTCAGTTCTTTTTTAAAAAGAGAAGGGCGTACTCTTTTTGTGGAAAATTTTTATATCAGCTACGAACTGACACGTTCTATACTTGAGCAAAAAAAAATACATAGTTGGAACACTTCGAGCTAACAAAAAAAAATTCCAAAGGATGTGATGAATGTCCAGCTGAAGAGAGGTGAAATCGTAGCACGAGAAGAAGAGAATGGCATTATTGTTTTGAAGTTTGAAGACACTAGCGGTGTTAGGATGCTTTCCACAAAACATGCTGCTGTTATGGCTCCATGTCCGACCAACCGATTTCTGTCCCATTAACCAGTAGAATCAGGAGACCGTGCTGACAACATAGCAATCATTGAAGACCTCTTGCAATTATTGAGTACAACAGGGGTAAGATCGGCATTGATCTCTCGGATTAAATGGTTTCCTATGCTACGAAGCTGAGAAAAGAGAAAAGAAAGGTTTACACAAAAAATACAATTCAAATCCGAAAGTTTAGAGAATAGGTTGCTGAAGGTTTACTGGACCTCTTGTCTCCCTCAACCAGTTGTTCCCAGTAATCACATCAAGAAAACGAATAATGATAATGGAAAACCCATAAGACTAGCATGTGAGCTAAGAAAAACTGATAGAAACAATAGAAAAACTGCGAGAAATAGCATAAAAAGGACAAAAACATTCTGTCCAGAGTGCCCCAACAAACCTCAATTGTGCGTTACTTACTTTCCAAAGTATTCTCATTCTAAAAAGTAATTTTATTTAACATTTCTCTTGAAATAAGAAAAGTAAAACTGTCTTTTTTTTTAGACAATAAACTTGTAATTCTTTGGATTTCTGCTTTTTCTTATTTGCTGAAAACGATTTACTTTTTAGAACAATAAATAATAATAAAATTATGTATTTTTTTTTAATTTTTATTTTACGTTTTTCCAATAAACCATATTGAATAATATGAAACAAAATTAATTCTTTGAAACAAATACTTTGGAATTACAAAAAAAAAAAACAAGAAATTTCTTTCTCATACATTACCAAAATGTTCAACGGAGGCCAGACAATCCCATACAAAATCCCATATGCTGACGCACAAAAACCTACGACATGACCTGAACTGAAGTACTAGGTGTCGCACGAGTAATTACAAGGTGTCGTACGAAAACGTACGACATGGCAGTCAAAGTGTTAAATAATGACGGAGATAATCCACATATGATGGACTCGAATAAGAGAATAGAGTTAGAATCTTGCAAAAATAATCTTCCCGAACCAACTAAACCAATTGTTTTGAGTAGGTATCCTCAGAGCCTAGGTGAGGCATATAAAAGCATATATGATTGAGGTAGGTCATCAGTCTTTAGGACCCAATAATTGTGGAAGTAGAGAACATGAGAACATTAAATATTCGGGAAATGAGAGTTCTATCAAACATTCAATCGATCATTTGGGCGCACCATTCAATCAGATATTAAATACAAAATCCCCCTGTTTAGAGAATTTAATAAAGCTAGCTAAACATAGAATACCAGTTTCGCAACTTCTTTTCGGACTCATAGGCAACAACGTTCTTTGCTAACTTAATCCAATTATAAATTAAAAAAAAAAACAGATTGCTTAACACAAACGACGCAACATTAACATCAGATTTTAACGAAGACGAAGAAGAGTATTCAAAGAAGTGTGTTATCGATACAAGTTTTGACATTTGTTTCCATGAAGCTTTTGAAAACAAAATAAATGGTAAAAACAATATTTTCAACCCACTTGAGCAATGCTGATGCTTCAAGGTTAAGATCCTTTTATAAAGAAGACTTTAATCTGACCTCGCAATAACCTATCAAATAAAAAACAAAAACGGAAGTTCTAGTCTCCAGAAAACTTTATAAGTATCCAGAAATACGGGTACATGCGGAGAAAGTCGATAGGCAAATCGCAAAAATTCTAGAACAGGGAATAATTGCACCGAGATGCAGCCCCTACAATTCACCCATTTAGATAGTACCCAAAAAAGATGATAGCAATGGGCAAAAACAGTGGCGAATGGTAATCGATTACAAGAAGCTAAACGAGCAACCGATAGAAGATAGATTCCCTATGCCGAAAGCTAATGACCTGTTCGATAAATTAGGGAAGTGCAGTTATTTTTCAAGGATTGACCTAATAAAGGGCTTCCACCAAATTGAAGTGGAAATGCACGATAGACCGAAAACAGGCTCCTCGACCAAGAATGGTCAATTTGAGTTTCATAGAATGCCATTCGGGCTGAAAAGTGCCCCTGCGACTTTTCAGAGCTAATGTATTCCAATTCTAAAAGATTTTGTTAACAAAATCTGTGTCGTGTATTTAGATAACATTCTAGTGATCTCAACTAGTTTTGAAGAACACTTAGACTCATTGAGAAAAAAGCTTAAAAAGCTGCTAACAACACAGCCCATCCTTAAAAGTCCAGATTTCATAAAACAATTTGTCTTAAGGTTGCTTCCAATTTTTCTGTTTTAATCTAAAAATACATTAGAACAAATATTATATTAGTTTTTATTTTACAAATTTTAAAAGCTTTGTACTTATGCTTTTGACTTATGTCAAAATATTCAAGTTATTTTATAAAACAGGATAGTTGCGATGTTTTCGCATTTTAACTTACAGTTTACATTTTCTGCGTTCAAATGTCAATACCAGTCAAACAATAAAGGCGAAATGCGGTGTGAACGTGGTCCAACATTATTAGATATCCGAAAAGTTGTGATCAAGCATTTTAATGAGTGAACATCAGTTCGAGAAATAGGAAAAATAGTAAGAAGCCACTCAACTATCGGAAATATTATAAAAATATACAAAACCCATAATTTATTAAACAATTTACCAAAATTTGGAAGGCCAAGGAAGATCACTGAAGAAGATGAACGAAAGATTGTCAGGTAAGTTCGGAAAAATCCCCGTCTAAGTGCTCCCAAGCTAACAGCAGAAGTTAAAAATTACCTTCACAAAGAGGTAAATCCTGAAACAATTCGTGCAGTGTTGCAAAAAATCTAAAAGGCATATTCGACCGAAATAAATCGTTTATCAGCACTATAAATAGAATTAAAAGAAATAAATTTGCCCGACATTACCAAACCAAGGACTTCTCTTTCTGTTTTGTTCTCGGACGAAAGTAAATTTAATTTATTTTATTCTTATGAGCAGGCTTTTGTGTGGCTAAAATCTAAAGAGTAGCTAAAGGAAGAAAATCTTCGCCGGACAATTAAACATGGATCGGTTTTTGTGTGGGATTGTGTGCTTGCTGCTGGACCTGGAAATCTCGTCATCATTGATGGAGTTATAGATCAATAGGTACAAACACATTGGCATACCATACATTTAGAAATAATTTGACCCAAAGTGCGGATCAATTCGGAGTATTACTTCGATGATTATTATTTCTATCAAGACAACTATCAAAAGGAGAAAGCCCTTAAGATCCGATTTTGGCTTCTTTACAATTTTAAATTTAAAAATATACTAGAAACACCATCTCAGTCCCCTGATGTAAATGTTATAGAACATACTTGGAAAACCAGCTAAAAACTACACAATTTGTACAATAGTAAAAAATATTTAGTAACCACGTTAAAGCTAGAATGGAACAATATTCCGTTCTCGCTTTGTGGAAAATTGGTACAATCGATGCCAAAAAAGATTAAAACGAATTAAACAAAATAAAAGGATTACCTACTACTCGTAAGTATTAAAATATAACAAAAAAAGCATTTCCATTTGTTTCTTTCTTTTAAAATTGGGGTGTCCGACTTCTTTTTTGAGATCAGAATTGTTGGATTCAGCATTTTTTCTCTCTGCAGTCTGTTTAAATATAATAATCTTAATATTATGTTATAAATTTAAAGTATAAACACAAAACCTTCAAAATGTATTAACAAAAAATTATAATAATTGTATAAATATGTATAACATATTTTTCGGACTAAAGTTAGAAATACCAACTGTCCGAGTTCTTTTTCGACCGATTGTATATATGAAATGTTTTCTGAATTGAAACATTTCTATTTTTACCCGAACATACAAACGGAAATTTGTAAACAACTGCGAGGTCTGTACAGTAGCTAAAAACGATAGGAGACTCTTTAAAATACATATATAAATTACCGAAACACCGAAGTTTTTGAAAGATATCTTACACATAGATATGTGGTTTCCCGAAAGAAATAAAATATATCTAACAACGATAGATCAATTTTCAAAATACGCGACCATCCAAAACTTAGGCGATAAGAACTAGATTATTTGAAAATAATCAAGTTTTTAGGAAAGCCTTCTACACTTTGCAGTCGAACAATTCCTTAAAGAAAATGGCATACCTACAATTTTAGAATTTCACAAAACTACAGGTTCAATTACGACTGGCAATGCCTATATAGAAAGGTTGCACGGAAGTTTCAATGAACTCCCGAGAACCAGAAACGCATCCAATGACAACTTTGAATTAGAAGACAAGAATTACCAGAAATATGACTAAAGAACACATTAACTCTTTAACAGAGCAATTTCAAAGAGAGAAAGTAACAAAGGTGGAAAATCTGAACAGAAAAAACAATAACCCGCAAGAGAGTAATCTTCAGGAACATAGTTAAAAATCTGGTAAATGTAAGCAAACTGAATGAATACAGAGATGAGGGCAATTACGTTATCGATACCTGAACAAAGAGAAATCCAGAAATACACAAAACACGACTTAAAAAAAAATACAAATACCAAAATTCATAACCAACATTCGTTTGCACACGTATTGAAACAATTAAATTCGCTACTTGCACAATTATTCGCAACGCTATTCTCGTACTTCCATATTTACACATGCGAGTATAAGTTTTTCCCATCTTTTTCTTTATTCCTTTAAATAATTTAATTTTTGAAAAGAAAGACATTTCCGTGTCGGTTTTGAATATTGCGACGAATATAAAAGTGACGGATGGGTGCCTTCAAGATCGTAACATACGATAAAGTAAAGGGTCCGCCATCTAACGTTTTTTTTTCAACTAGCGCTTATTTCGTGAATGTTAACACCTATCTGATTTGACAGATAATTAGTTTTATCCTTCCGGTTAATAATGGAAAATAATTTCATTCAAATGGCCGCCTCGGCTGGCCATGCAGTAGCCTACACGATCGGTCCAATTTTTAAGCACATTATCGATTGTGTGCAGCTGTATTTCACCAATGGCTTCACGAATATTGTCCTTTAAAGCGTCAATTATCTCTGGCTTGTCGGCGTAACACTTATCTTTTACGGCACCCCACAAATAATAGTCCAACGGTGTCAAATCGCAGCTCCGAGGTGGCCAAACGACACCAGCTCTGCGGCTGATAATGCGATCTTCAAGGATTCCAGTTTCTTTCACCTTTTCCACAAGATAACGAACATACGGAGCTGACGGTGCTTCTCTTCTTCCAAAATCCGTACGCAATTTTCGCACACATTCTGCAAAATTACCATGATTTTCAAAGTAATGTCGCAATATTTCCCAGCGTTGTTCAAGCGTATACACAACCATATTCGTTCAGCGGAAGGATAAAACTAATTATCTGTCAAATCAGACATGAGCCAAGTGTTACCATTCACGAAATAAGCACTAGTTGAAAAAAAAACGTTAGATGGCGGACTCTTTAGATACACATATCGCAATATTCAGTGCTGCCTAGTTATTTCCGTGGAGGGCTTATTCATTTATGGTGGATGTACATTTTCGTTTAAATTAAAATTAAAAATAAAAAATAAAAATGGAAGTCACACATCATAGCGAAGCCATTTGAGTATTTACGAGTATTATAAATTTTGCGTAAATTGTGTACGAATTTAACACTTAGTTACTTTCACGTAAGTGTCACAAAATGTTGCACTTTTCTCCTTCTTTCCTTCTCCTCTTCTTCTTCACTACATCTACAAAAGAGAACACATTTTCCTGTTTGTCCGCGAGTAGGGAGTAGGTAACGTAACGATACCTCAACAATATATACCCAGTTTATCCGACAGCTCAATTTGCGCTGAAACAATCCGCATTGGTTCAATACGATCGAATAAACACCACTTCAAACCGCATTGAAATATTCAACACGAATACGAATTCCTGCTTATAAAACGCATTGAAAATTTATAACCGCTTTGAAATATCACATAAACATTTTCAAATCGCATAGAAACCTTTTACTCTCTCGCGCTCTCATCATTCTTTCATCATCGGGCAGGTATTAGATGTGTACTTAAAATGTGGGGTTGCAAACAAATAAAAAGAATGTATTCTCCCATTATCGGGCAAGTAATCAGTTGTGTATTTAAAATGTGGGATTGCAAACGAAATATTTGGAAAGAGAAAGAAATAAGAACCATGTATCAGTGTTAGTGTGAAGTGTCAGTTCAACCAGCTGTTTGTTAAACTTCTCTCAATTTTCTCTCGCTCAATTTGGATAATTTCATATAAACACCAGCCTTTCTACGGGTATTGTACCAATGCGAATTTCTTCAACGCAAATTGAGTGGTCGGATAAACTGGGTACTATACATATGTATATCAATTCGATTTGTCGTGGGTAGCGGTCAATAAGTCCGTGACTTTTGGAATAAAACACAGATTTTTTGATAAAAAAATAATTTTATTTTTCAACGTAGTCTCCCTTGAGCTCTATACACTTTGTCCAACGCTTCTCCAATTTTTTTATCCCTTCCAAAAAAAATGATTTGTCGAGGTCCTCAAAATAGCGAGATGACTTCATCATTGGAGTCAAATCTTTTTCCACCAAGCCATTTCTTCAGGTTTGGGAACAAGAAGTAGTCGCTCGGAGCCAAATCTGGAGAATAGGGTGGATGAGGGAGCAATTCATAGCCCAATTTATGGATTTTTGCCATGGCAACTGCACATGTGTGCACTGTGCACCCTTGCATTGTCTTGGTGGAAAAGAACTTTTTTCTTGGCCAAATGAAGTCGGTTTTTTTTCAAATCGTCATTGAATCGGTCCAATAAGTTGGCATAATATTCCCCATTGATTGTTCTTCCCTTTTGAAGGTAGTCAATGTGGATTATCCCGCGTGCATCCCAAAAAACAGTCGCCATAACTTTATTGGCTGACAAACCCACCTTGGCCTTCTTTGGTGCCGATTCACCCTTAGAAACCCACTGTTTGTTCTCTGGTGTGTTGTGATGGATCCATGTTTCGTCCACGGTTACAAAACGGCGCAAAAACTCCTCCATATTGCGATTAAACAACGCCAAACCTTCCTGTGAAGTTGTTACACGATTGCGTTTGTGGTCGACTGTGAGCAAACGCGGCACCCATCTTGCGGAAAGCTTTCTCATGCCCAAGTGATCATTCAAAATTGAAACCACTGAGCCATGCGAGATCCCTACGGCTTCCACAATCTCTCGCACTTTCAATCTTCGGTCGGCCAACACCATATCGTGAATTTTTTCGATTGTTTCGGGTGTAGAGACCTCAACTGGGCGTCCAGGACGTTCGGCATCTTCAGTGCTTGTACGGCCACAACGAAATTCAGTAAACCACCTTTTTACCATTGAAATCGATGGTGCAGAGTCCCCATAGCATTTATCAAGCTTAGCCTTGGTCTCGGTAATTGTTTTTTTTCGCAAGAAATAATGCATAATAAGCACACGAAATTCACTTTTTTCCATTTTCTCCTCAAATTAGTGAGTAGTCTGATAAAAATAGCTGTCAAACACAAACTAACTGACGCAGCAAGTTTAAATTTTGACAGGAGTCAACTGACAGATGCCTGTTGACAGGAGCAGTGTTGCTGTTTCAGTAAAGAGGTCAGAAATTCAAAAAATCACGAACTTATTGACCCACCCTCGTATATAGGATGGTTTTCAGTATCCAAATCCGTCATTGGGCCTTTAAACCCATTTTTTATAATTTTTTAACTGAAAAAAAACCTTTTTTATGCTTTCTTCAATTAGTACATTTCATGGTGAAGAGATTGATGTACCAATCATTATGTACCAAAAATGTAATTATTTGAGATTTACATATTTGACAGATATACAGGTCATTGCAATCAACAGCCCACCAGTGGAGTTCATGTTTATCAAATAAATTTTTTTTCTTCTCTCTTCTTTCTTTGGAATATTGTAGGTTTCTTATGTAATCATTTGCCTTATCAGCAAAAAGCACAGGATAGATGTGATAGCCACCAAGGAACTAGATTAGACATTATTTTGAAACTGCAAGAAATGCTGCACGTAACAAATAACTACGAGTACATTCAAAGTTTCAAGTATGCTTTGGAACACTTATCTGTCAAGGAGTATACAATTATTATTGATGCTGACAAGAGATCCTCTGGGGTGTATGTTTGACGTTTGCAATGAAGTTGCTATCATCATAAGTGGTGAACAACATAGCAAAAGAGACACTGTTTTAAATATAGAAATAATAATGATATTGGGGGTGTCAAACGTATCAGTGAAACACATAGATCTTATGATGCCTTACAATATCCCCCTTTTATTCCTAAATGGAGAAGATGGCTAGCATTTCGTCGTTCCTCAAGCGGATTCAAGCTCAAGAAAGACTGTTTCTTGCATGGATTTCTGCAGCTATTACTTCATGACTCGCAATAACAACTTTAACCATTTACATCGATGTCAGCTGTAGACATGTATGTAAAGGTAGAGTCAGAAAGATTGTGCTATATAAAGAGTCCGCCATCTAACGTTTTTTTTTCAACTAGTGCTTATTTCGTGAATGTTAACACCTAGCTCATGTCTGATTTGACAGATAATTAGTTTTATCCTACCGGTTAATAATGGAAAATAATTTCATTGAAATGGCTGCCTTGGCTGGCCATACAGTAGCCTACACGATCGGTCCAAAATCGCAGCTCCGAGGTGGCCAAACGACATCAGCTCTGCGGCTGATAATGCGATCTTCAAAAACAGGGCGCAAAACATCGAGTGTAGCTTCGGCTGTGTGGCACGTAGCGCCGTCCTGTTGAAACCAAATGTTGCCAATATCCTCCTCTTCAATTTTTGTGAACAAAAATTCGTTCAACATGGCCCGATAACGATCGCCATTGACTGTAACGGCCACTCCTTGCTCATTTTCGAAGAAAAATGGCCCAATTATGCCTCTGGACCAAAATCCGCACCAAACAGTGACTCGTTTTGAGTGTATCGGCTTTTCAATGTATGCGTGCGGGTTTTCTGTGCCCCAAATGCGACAATTTTGCTTGTTTACTCGTACATACCCGCCAAGATCCAAATGAGCTTCATCTGAAAAGATATTTTTTTTGGCAAAATCGGCATCTTCTATAAGTCGATCGCAGGCAATATTTCCTAGCGTTGTTCAAGCGTATACACAACCATATTCGTTCAGCGGAAGGATAAAACTAATTATCTGTCAAATCAGACATGAGCTATGTGTTACCATTCACGAAATAAGTACTAGTTAAAAAAAAAACGTTAGATGGCGGACCCTTTAGTTACTCGTAAAAAGGAACTCCGAGTTGATTGTTACATACATTGAAAAGACAGCATCCAAAATGATGCTACCGGGAGAAGTCTAGGCCAAATTTGTATTCTTCCATCAATTTTCACAGGAAGCCCTCGGTACATGCATGAGAGGATATAGGATGCGATGACATATGTGCGAAACTATGGACGGAAATTCAAAATGAACTACTGCCTGGTCAAAGTTATTTTCACCGGCACGATCTTTCGTTTAAAATTGGTATGATTAATGGATCTAATTACGAAATTTCATATTTTTGGACCTGTTCGATGCCACATGTATACCATAGAATGGCAAAAAAGAGTGTTACTTCACGCCCACATTTGTAATTCCGTTAAATCTATCAAATACGTATGCAAGTATGTGAACAAAGGATCCGATGCTGCTATATATTTTCTTCAAGATACCACCGTCCACAATGAAGTTACCCAATATCAAATGGGTCGGTATATAAGGAGTAATGAAGCTTTCTGGACAATCTTCGGTTTGGCTATTCATGTAGATACCCGACAGTGCAACACCTAGCTGTCCATTTGGAAAATGGTCAGAGGGTCTATTTCACAACAGATACTGCCGCACTTGCGCGTGTCAATCTCCAAGGGAAACACTGACAGCTTTCTTCAAACTATGTCAACAACTCTTATGCTAGAATTTTATTGTATAATCATATTATACATAGAACAACAACCAATGGAACTGGAGAAAAAGTGGCACAGTCGTAGAGGGTCATACGGGCATTAAATACGATACTACTATTGGAAGAATTTAATATTTATTTAATAATTTAATAATTTAATTTATCTACTGTCCATCCCAGCCAACATGAATGCTTCATCAAGTTACAGTTCCTACTACATTCGCATCTCTGCGAACTATAAATGATTATGTTTGTGAGACTTACCGAGATGCTTGCTTTAAGCGAGCATTATTTGAAGATGACATGCAGTGGGGAGCAACTTTGTTAGAGGCAATACTATTGCAGACAGCAAAATTGCCTTCTTGCAATCCTACTTAGAACTTGTGAAATTAGCAATCCTTTGGTATTGTGGATCAAATTTAAAGATGATTTGGCAGAAGGTTTTAGATACCGAAGTTGAAATTCAAAATTCTGAAATGGAAATTGGCTTTTCGGATGGAATTTATAATTTAACTTTACTCGATATCGAAGATAAAATAATTTCCCTGGGTGGTGAAAACTTACATTCTGTTGGTCTTCCTTATACCAAAACAAATGAATTTAATAATTTACGTACTGAGATCTTACAGGAAACCTCGTATGACATCAACAGCCTCACCAAATATATTCAGGAATATGAATCAAAATTGTTACCAGATCAACATCATGCCTATTCTGTCGTGCTAAATCAAGTTGCAAAACGAACGGGTGGCATATATTTTCTTCATACACCAGGTGGTATAGGGAAAACGTTTATGATACATCTTATGCTTGCTAAGTTAAGACAGCAAAAATAAATAGCGATAGCTGTGGCATCATCATCTAGCATTGCTGCTACGTTACTTCCTGGAGGTCGAACGGCTCATTCTGTTTTTAAACTTTCATTAAACCTAAACGGTAATGATTTCCCTGTGTGTAATATAAGTAAAACATCTGGGATGGCTGAAATTATTAAAAGGTGTAAGCTTATTATTTGGGATGAATGTACAATGGCCCATAAAAAAGCATTAGAAGCCATTGATCGAACACTGCAAGAAATATTCAATTGTACTATAAGCCTTTGACGGGAGGTATACCGGTTCTTTTATCTGGAGACTTTCGACAGACGCTTCCAGTCATTCAAAAAGGAACCAAAGCAGATGAGATTCAAGCTTACCTTAAGTCTTCTTACCTTTGGGGTTATGTTAAAACCATGAAGCTTTCCACAAACATGCGAGCACATCTTCATGGCGATACACTATCCAGTGTGTTTGCGAAAAAATCAATTGAATTGGGAGAAGGAAAATTAAGTGCTGGTATTGATGGGAGTTTGAAAGCTGATCAAGTCAGTACAGACGTCGATTCGATCAATGAACTGACCTTGATCATAGATGGTTACGCGAAAGAGCAATTCTCGCACCAAGAATGTCAACAACATCAACAACCAACTTCTGGGGATAATACCTGGGGACTGCCAAACATATAAATCGATTGATACTGTGGTGGATCTATCGGAAGTTGTGAACTATCCAACCGAATTTTTGAATTCTTTAGAACCACCAGGCTTACCTCCATACAAATTGCAATTAAAAGTTGAAGCTCCCAACATGCTTCCACGAAATTTAGACCAACCTCGCATTTGTAATGGAACATGACATGTGATTAAGAGACTATTACATCATGTTATTGAAACTACCATAATTACTGGATGTGACTATGGGGAAGATGTCATTTTACCATTCATACCACTTATACCTTCAGATACACCATTCCAATTCAAAAGGCTACAATTTCCTATTCGGCTAAGTTTCGCAACTTCAATAAATAAATTCCAAGAGCAAACTTTAGCAGTTGCTGGTTTGCAATTTGAGGAACGTTGATTTGCAAATTATACGTAGTATGTTCAAGAGTTAGAAGTCAACAGAATCTTTTTGTCTTCACAAAAGATGGAAAAACGCGTAATATTGTTTACCATAAAATTTTTTCAATGTAAAAAATTATTCGTAAATTAAAATTTTAATTTTGCATTAAAAAGTTGAGCATATTCTTCCTTTGTACTTAAAATTATGAAATATTTGTACTTTCTTATTCTTCCCCCAAGAGTCTACCTTATGTATTCTTACATATACCGTTGTTGTAGTCTGAAATGAGAACTTAAAACTTTGCATTTAAGCACAAGCATTATTTTATTTATATATAAAAAAACAAATAAAACAAAATTGAAATATCATTTCATCACTTAATTCCATATTCACATATGGATTCTGAAAATATATACATATATATGTACATATGTGTATTTAATTTGAAAAACAAAAAATTATTGTATATCCATATGTACGTACTTCAGGTACATTAAAGGATCCAGCAAAGCGGGTACATCCAGCTGGTTGTTAATAAAAGTTTATCGTTAAATATTAGGTTAAAATTAAGTCAGTAAAATTGTATTAGTACGTAATAATGGTGTCAAAAATGTATAAATTAAAAGATGATTGTAACAAAAATAGCTACCTGGCTACGACAAACTAGAACCATTATTCTTTTGTCACCGCGGTCTCGCCATTTTCGTGCGTAGTGACCTAGCTTACCAAACTCCATTACAATGCAATCCCTGTTCCAATCCGGAATTAAATTTCATGTGGTTAAAATTCCATATCCGTAAGCAAATTATCAACTATTGCTTTACTTACAGAAGCCCAAACTGGACAATGATTCGGCATTCAATCAGTTCGATGCGCCGTCTGACTCCATTCAAAGAATTGAATGAAGAAGCTTGTAAATAAGCCCACATGAATACCAAACGTTGATTGTCATACCACCAACACACTATACGTGTTTTTAACTTCTCACTCTGATAAATACAAGATCGAAGTGCTATCCCCTCTAGGCTCGTCGGACCACTGTGTCATATCAACTCATTTTAAGTACACGAACCACAGAGTTAAAGAAAAAATCCCTAAAAGAACCGGATAGTAGTACGAAATAGCAAATTGCTGGTGATATAATCATAGACACTATTTTCTTTGGAATAAAATCCTTTGTCCGTAATCGGGTGAAGAGCATCAAACCAAAAGAAAGGGAATGGTACGACTCGAGCTGTAAAGAGTCCGTCAGGGTTAGAGAATATTTTCGGTCCCTGAAACCAACCCGACAGAGGAAAACCGAAAAAAGTTCAAACGAGCCAGGAATGACTGCAACGCCTTTCTTAAGCGTGTGAAATTCCAATATGACAAAAAACTGATGCAAAAAATATTGCAATTTCCCAAACGCAGTACAATTTTTTGGTCGCACTCGGTAGTAGTAAGAGTACTTAAAGATCTTAATATACATAAATCCGCTGGTCCAGATGGTATATCTCCCGTTCTTCTAAAGAGGCGCTCTTCAACGGTGGCAAAACCACTGCGTAAAGTTTTTTCAATCCTACTCTTTAGGACTCTTTCCGAGCAGATGGAAAACAGCATTTGTCCAGCCCGTCTCTAAAAAAGGCGAATCTTCTTCTCTCTCCTTCTACAGACCCATTGGACCCATTGCACTTATGTCCCTTCTTTCCAAGGTCATAGAAATGTTGATAAATCGTCAGCTCATGAAATATTTCGAAACATGCAAACTTCTCAACAACCGGCAGTACCTGTGATCTGATGGCAGTACCTGTGATTGAAAGCAAGATAGTTTTACTTGATATTTCTAAGGCATTTGACAGAGTTTGGCATCAGGCTCTTTTGTCGAAATATAATACAAACAAAAGATCTTGAACATAATATAAATAAACCTGAACCACTGAAGAATAGCTCATGATATCCCTGTACAAATGGCAAAGGACAAAAGGGCGGACGTTATCATGATTAGCGTCTGTTTTCCAAACAGCGATGGAGGAGGCAAATCATTTGTATATATCTGTAGCCACAGCTACACTTAGAGCCCGGATGAACCCTATTACGACTTCCGAGCTAGTTCGAGAATGCAACTTCTCTAAAAGCAGTCGGAAGGATAAAATCACTTAGTCTTGTCTGGATTTCCGGCCATAATGAGATCACAGGAAATTAAATCGTCGATGTGTTTGTTAGGCAATGCTCAAAGGAGAGTTTTGCAGGACCCGAACCAACGTTATGTTTGCGTCCTCGGTTAGGGCTTCCATTGAGTGTTTGATTTCATATGTTGTCCTGCTGCTGTCGCTCAGAAAGAAAGCTGCAGTCTGCTTACAAGCCTCGTGACGGGGTACTGCACTTTTGCTAAGCACTTAGTTGTGCTACGCATAAGTGATACAACATCCTGCCACGCTTGCTGTAAAAGTGATGAAGACACCGCGCAGCACTACTTCTGTGAATGTTCAGCTTACGTTCGCATCAGTCTGCAGGTACAGGGTGTTAACGTGGTCAGTGCTGGTACGGTAGCCACTTTATCACTGAAGCGTTTACTCATCTTTATTTGAAAGACTGAAAGATTCCATTAAAAAGAACTTACAGAGAGTACAATGGACTAGTTGTTTGTATGAAAAAGATAGAAAAAAACGACGGATGATGAATACTCGTGGACGAGATTGATGGAAGGAGGGCCGAGTTGTAACATCTATAAAAATCGCGTATTTAAATCTGCGGAGTAGACTTTAACTAATCAGTCAAAAATTGTCAAAGAAACAGACCACAATTAGAGCGTACAAAGCAATAAACGATTATTTTTTTGTCTAATTTCCCTCTTATTCTACATAAGTATCTCATTCCCCCGCCTTTATAAAATACTTTAGTTTTCATATTGTGCGACATCAGTTTCAATGATCGGTAGTTATTAAAATTTCTCGTATCGACACTGGTTAGGTTTCCAATCGCCTCTAATTATTTTATTGCACACAATTGGTAGTCAAGACCTCGGAGTGTAAGTTGTCTGGCCCTACTGCACCCCACTGGTTAATTTTTTACTTTGCCGCCTCTACTCCGGCTTCGCTAGATACGAGGAACTGGGGAATGTTATTTGCGATTTCTTCGTTAAAAAATGTGTTAAAGGACCTTTTCCAACTAGTGTATATCCCGCTGTTCCTCGTTTGCAGGCGGCGCTGGTCATGTTCAATATATTTCGGCGATTGGATCGCAGGTTTAAAGTAAGTAGTAAACTTAAGTCTATTAAAATTTTCCATAAAATACGAGTATTTCAACATATGTAACATTTAGCATTCTAATACGCAGATGACTTTCGGAAAGAAAAAAGCAGCACATGTCTGAGTCTGTTCACTCGTAAGGTCAAAAAGAAACAGAAGCGTACACAAATATACTACAAAAAAGTTCGGAACGAGTCTTAATGCACTCTTTCATCTTAGAATACAAACCTGACCAATCTAACCCAACCGGATACGATTTAGGTTGTTATACTCCTAACGATCACCTACACCATTAATCCAAGCGAAACCGCAAAGATTTTTGTTTCTTATTTGATTACATCTTTTTGTGCGCCGAACGTTTAAAACCGGAATCGGCCGACGAATTCGTTAATGCAAATCGATAAACAATCAAGAAATACTTCTTTCTGTTTTTATTCGAATTTTTTTCATTTATGGGATTTTATTTTCATAGTTCCATCGCTGATCGCACATTCCAGACCATGATAGTCAAATCTTTGATCGCAGTCCTTTCGTACATACTGTTGATGTCGATCTAAATCTCTATGTTAGGGCTTTCTATTCATCTTCACTTGAATAGCGATAAGAGCTCCAATAAAGGAAGGATTTTTGAAAATCTTTACCAACTTTTGATTCAGCTGGTCAGTGTTGCTTAAGTTTTTTTGTATACTCAACATCAACTCTATGATGTACGGTGGTATTCAGATAGTTATTCTCGGTTTAACTTTTATCGGGAGTGTGAATTTGCTGCCCCAGGATTATAACTTTGGTTTTAATAACTTTTTCCAAAATGACGGAAGACCACCACCACTGTCGCTCGAAGGTGCTGACACTGAATCCTTTTCCAATAGAAACCCCGTCTCCAGCGGCAGCATAAGTGATCCTAGTGATTTTAGTGATCAATCATTTAATTTGGCAAATTCCCCCAGATTCGATACTTTTAATGGCCCGTATAAGAACAGAGGTCAGCTGATTAGTGAAAACGTTAGACGTGACCACAGTCGCCCGAAAAAAAACTATCAAAGTCTAGTTAGTGATCGCAACAAACCAGCTGTAGCAGCATTGATTTCTGATCATAATAGGAATAAAAATAAAAAAAACAGAGGAAATGGTCAAAAGTCTCGTGGTAGAAACGGGGCCAAGGGCAAGAAGAGAGTCGGTGAATTAAGTAAGAAAGAAAATACCCTACTTTACATGGTACAGATGCTACATCGATTGATTTATATTTAGAATACGAACAATATGTGTTGAGTATATTCCCCGAGACTGAAGACGTTATTGAGGATATGGATCTTAATGGCAGGGAATTGGCACGGCCGGCCCAATATCCACACATGGTACGTACATACAGCTGTAATTCAGTGTAAATGGTTCTACATTTTGAGTTTGAAAATAAGGCATGAGGATCGTAGATAGTTTGTATAGTCCATGCGATTATCTATTATATGTTTGTATGTGCTGTAGTAATTCGAGCACTTAGACATAAGAAATATTTGTTGGCTGGGTTAGTTAAAGTTAGAGTGGTTCTCTTTTAGGTGCACTTAAAATAGTTATTAGTCCATTGTGATACCACTGGGAGAGCGTAAGAGAGTGATGCCCCAACTAATCACGGAACCAAAGAGATTTTTTGAAAACGATATCCAAATTGGCTATCTTGCCAAGTCAACTTGCAAATGAAGTGCACAGCTCTTTGTCCATGCAGCTTCCACAAAGATCGTTCTGAGGAATATTCAATGGCCAACGCTTTAATCTATCTTAGAGCCATCTGTGAAGATGAAAATTAACTAACTGAGGAAGACTTCGCGTCACTTTCAGTTGATCGAAAATCTGTTATAGGGGGAGGATGAGCGAGTGTGATTAGACCGGCATGTCCCACATTAAGCTTTTCCTATTGCTCTCCCAGCCTGAGGGCGGAGAGGTTTTTAACGCGCCAATGATACTCATAAAGTCAGCTTAATGGGTTTTTTTTAAACAGGTTGATATTAATTCGTCTTTTTAGTGCATTTTATTTTTTAGAAAAAAGAGAAAAAAAATTACAGTGAGAGAAAGCAAAGTAAAAATTAAATATGTATATAAGAAAAGAAAAAAGGGATTAAATAGAAAAGAGAAAGTAGTAAGTTCAAGATAAATTCATAAGGAGTAAATAAAGAGTTCAAAAACATGTTCATATAAGTTTGTGCATATTAGATTATTGCTAAAGTCCGTACCAACTGAGTTTGCCATTCTACTGCACAGGTCTCTTTAAATTCCTTTTCTCATCTCCTAAATTGGCAAATATGACCTAAGAAACACGAAAATGAGTGGCGACATTAACAAAAAGGATCAACATCCCAACATTGCTTTCAAGATCGCAGTTGCGTTCTGACTGAGGTTGGTATTTTATTTTCCTTCTATTAAAATGAAGTTGAGAGGGCACTGAGACGGCCATTTTCTACCTGAGGTATAATCATTGTGTGTATCCAGTTTTCCAAAAAATTATTATAAACCTGGTTTGAGAGGAAATGTAGATCCTTATATGCCAAATTTACTTCGAGAAAATTATATTCTGAAAAAATATAAAAAAAAAGTTCTGTATATCTGTTGGTACTGTATTGGATTTGCGTATGATGACCATTGGATAAATGAAGAAAAAGGTCTCGCATGAATTTATTGTTTGATTGTGTTTCTATGTAGCTATAAGGTTTTTGATTATTTGCTCAAACGTTTTTTGTTTATCTCATTTGAATTTTCTGCCAATCCCGCCCTACATAACAGGTAGCATTACATATGAAGTGCGTTGGAATTTATCGACCCCATAATAAAAAAATTAAAGTAATTTATGCAACAGCATTTTAGCTCTAAGCCATGTAAAGTTGGGTTAGACATTGTAATCTTCAGGAAAAACATTTACTCTTTCGTACCATTTTTGTTCTCTTAAATCCTCTCTCTGCCCAATGAACCGTTGGAATGCTCAGTTGGTACGGACGACTTAAATTTATTCGTGCTTGTTCTTCTTCTCAGGTCAGTAGGTAGAGAGTTCCAAGGCTGGACTTAAACAAGGAATTTCTGCTCAGAAGTGAGTCAAAAGTATCTTGGGTGAACTAGCGAAAACGATCTGTGCGATTGCAAAATTTAAGCTTATTAAAGAGGTAATCTGGCGCTCGAGTTTTAATAACGTTATGCAGAAGAGATAGCTATCTGTATTTTAGGAGGCTGGGAAGAGAGCACTCTGTTATTTGCTTAGAAAAGTGAGATATATCATATAAGACCACGCTGCCTGATATTAAAACCGGGCCTATTTTTACTCTTTTCCATTTGGAGGAAAGAAAAAATAGTGAATATACTATTAAAGATGTGAGTATTGTGAGGAAGTATATAAGGCAGAAGCAGTTTTATAAACTTTGGATTTCGGCAGTCGATACCAGTAGCATTGGATTTTGTCGAGAGGGGTTCTTCAACAACATCTACTGCTGAGTCTATATTGAAACAGATATCCCCTTCAGTGTCATTTGCAGTGTTTGACTCTAGAGGATCAGGGCTGCAAGAAGGATTGCCGCATAAGGAAATGAAATGCAAGTTCACCTGGTCGCATTTAACATCACTGGGGACTATGATATTTTTCTTAGCTATGCCAAGATTGTGAAGTTTCTTCTACATATTCGTAGAATTTCCCAAGGTAGACGGGTTAAACTTGTGATTATAAAAAGTTATTTTGGCAGATGTAATTTTCGAGGCAACTTTTTTGCGCAGTGAACGATATTCATTTCGAAATTCATCGATACTTCCGATATTCCGTGTCACTTAGGACTATGGGATTTCTGATATTAAGGGTAAATCATTGCGGGACTTAGAAGTGCGTAATATTGTACATACGGTGTACAAATATTTAACATGTAGGTATACCCACTTTCGAAATCTGCACGTGCTCGTATTAAAATTTTAAATTCCCATGCTATATCTATGGACCACATTTCATTTTACATATTATAACTTGTGGTCATTTTCATTTTCATTTTAAATGCATTTTTATTATTTTCAATTCATTAACACTTATACGCCATACAAAAAAACGCTTAAAAATTAGCTTAAGTAACTTAAAAATAATCTTATTGTAACTTACTGGCCCCATGCGGGTACTCTAAATTAAACCTAACACTTAAACTATGTCTTTCGACGTTTCTTACAGACTATTTTTATTTTTGTTTTACATTTATTAAAACTAAAACTAAGAAAATAAACTTTAAATAGAAAAACTTAGTATATGGACTTTTTGTTATAATATAAAACTTAAAACTAAACGTATAAACTATTTACAACTATATCTTAACCTACTTAATCCTACTTAAACTATCTAATCCTATACCATATTTTAGAGTATCAGAGTGTTACCCACTTCTGCTCTAATATAATTTTTTTTTTTTTTGTGATTTTTATTTTTGATATTTTTTTATTTTTTCTTAAATCTACCCTAATTCTACCTATAACTATGTAAGCCGGCCACAGCTAATCAAACTTGCAGAAGACCGACTGCTTCCTACGGAGCTACGTAGTACTAGAGGAATTCGACGACGAAACTTCCCCTCCTTCATCTAGCCACCAGAATTGCTGGTGCTGCCAAGCAACATCCCCTATGTCGCGACTCCCTACCGACCTACTGAACCGGAGACGCTCCGCACTGCCACGTGCGACGTCTCTGTCGTAGTTGAGTCGCCTGTCCGCAGCTTTTCGAGCAACGTGGAGGATTAGCGGCACCGCCAATCTGTCCTGGATCAGACCTTTCATATCTAGGCAGAGGAACGCTTCTGGAGGAACAAAGCCGTCAAAGCGAACTCTCTCATGATACATGTAATTAGGGTAAAAAGCCCCGGAGATCAGGTTGTTCGATGCGGTCATTGCTCTTGCAATATGCCTTCGAGTCAACTTAATGACGAAATTGTCCACTCTTATTAGGTTCGCCCTATTACTCGTATATAAGACCTCATTAGGATAGAATTTTATGTACTCAGACTCTGGTGTTCTGTATAACCGAAGACAAGTCCTAAGACAAGCCCTCTCAAACACCCGAATCTTTTCCAATAAACTTGCTCTCACGTTGAACCACACGGGACATCCAAATACAAGCATGGGCCTGATAAGGGCCATGTAGCAGATCACCTTCACCCTCGCATCGAGTTGGCTGTTATAAAACAGTCTCTTTGTAAGGGCAAAAGCACCTTTGGCTCTGGCCAGAGCAACATCTATATGTTTGTTAAAATACTGATATTGATCCAGCCAGATTCCAAGGTATCTGACTACATTTCGACAAGCAAGTGGCTGCCCGTGCTGCCCCACGATCGAGAACCTTCGCCAATTCTTTTTGGTATCCCTAGAGGCCCCAGACAAAAGCGTACTAAACAAAATGGTTTCCGACTTCTGAAAATTGATTTTCAACTTCCAGTCATCGCAATATCGCTTAATTTTATCGAAGTCACGTTGCAAGAGTGTATTAATAATCTCAATCTTTGGACCTGATCTGTACGCGATTAAGTCGTCTGCGTACGCTATGGCATGGTGAAGTGAACCTATCAGATCACTTGTGTAAATGTTGAATAGGATCGGCGAATTTACCGCACCTTGTTGCAGACCGTTTTTAATGTTAAATGTTCCAGCAGAAGTCACATCGCCATTCTTCACGATGAACTGTCTACTGGAGAGCATATCAAAAAGAATATACAGCAGTGGTTTACTAATGCCCAACCTGTCCAGCTTGAAAAAGAGTCCCTCTAACCATACGGTATCGAAGGCCTTCTCCAAGTCAATCAGCCAGGCACCAGTGCACTGATTCTTGCCTTTTTTCCATTGGATATCAGAAACCAGTTTAGACGCAGCATGAATAACATCATGCCCCGCCTTGAAACCGAATTGATTATCCGGAACTATATTTTTGTCCTCAACCCACTTAGTCAGGATTCTATTGATTATCTTCTCGAAAACCTTACTGATGTTTGGAAGAAGACTGATTGAGCGGAGATTCGACGGATTGGAAGTGTCTTTATCCCTTTTGGGGATGGGGTGTACCACCGCAATTTTCCAATGCGCTGGATAATGTGCATTATTCATTGCATTATTAAACAGGGTGGTATAAATGTTCACCGCTTCTAGAGGGAGATGTCGAAGCACAATGTTCGGTATTTTATCGGTTCCCACTGATTTCTTACTTCTAAGTGATTCGAAGATCGTCTGGAGCTCTTCCTTTGAAATGAACGGGGGTAGTACCCTATCGTTGGTGATGACATTATTTGCCATATTCTCGTCACTGAACTGGGTGAAACCCGAGCTCTCGAATCGCCAATTCACTATTTCATTTCGAAGGTAGAAATTGTGCACAAGGACTCGATTTTCCAGGTCGTGGTTCGGGCCAATGACGTCATTCGCCTTATATACTTCCTGGAAAGTCGCTCCTATAGCCTCTACCTTCTCCTGCGGATCCTCGATCACAAAGCAGTTGTCATCATCAACAGCCTCATTTGGATCGATGATTATAACTTGTGGTAGTCAAACAAAGATGCCGTTTTGACTAAAATCTATTACGGTCCACTTTCCATTTATGACTCAAATTTCATGAAGATTCACTTAGTAGTTTTTGCGTGATGTCAGAATAAACAAACAATCAGAAATTAGTTTTCATAATACTTTTATATTGTGGAATAGATTAATGGCGTTTGCCCGTGGCTCCGCCCGCGTGGTATTTGAAATTTTAACTTACCTACCTAAGAAAGTACCTAAATGTTAAGACTACTTATTTTTCCAGTTTATACTTAAAGTACCTCTTCATATACTACATTAGAGGTTCTGGCTTGAGGTGTTAACACGACCAGTCTGCTAGGTGCTCTCACTCTCGACCAGGCCACGTAAAACTGGCCGTCCGAAAGCAATACCCCTAAGTTTAGTTCCTACTGTTTCTACTGTGACTGACCCTGAGACTTATTTATTTTAAACTCGAATGGGTAATCCAACGGTATAAATGGTATTCGCAGTATATACGAGTACACCGATTCACCTCGAGCACAGCCAATAAATACCACGTTTTCGTGTAAGTCTTTTACACGCAACCAGGTTTCATTGCACAACTTGGGCGGATTGAGCTTTCTCAGTAGCATTACTGGAACTTCCACTTTCAGAATAAGTATGTGGAAGGGTAGACCAGGTGGGTTGAGTGTATTTAGGAACTCCACAGGGTAGTGTATAGCATCATCCGTATGCACTACAGTGTCCACGGATTTGTACTGGTATGCTGCATCTTCGAACGATATTCTCCGTTTGCAAGTAAAGTAGGAGATCGGAGAAGGTGAAGTTTTTTGATTAAGGTCCAAATATTAAGGACGAGATTTAACGACAGCTTGAAGCCAGCGTGAGCTGTCTTGCCTACTTCTAACAGTGTTGATGAGTTTCCTGACAATGCGACAGCTAATGCGTCTTACTTTTGCCAATATCAAATTGATAAGAGTAAACTTAGCCTTCTTTTTAATTTTTTTATTTGTCTTTAAGATTTTTGTTATATTCCTGTCCTTTGACTATCCTTTGTTCCGCTTTCTCTCTCATTTGTCTCAAGTCTCTCTCCTTTGGCATTTTACTATCTTTTAAAGCTTCCTCTAAGGTTTCTTTTAAAAAAATCTATAACTATTCCTTTTTGAGCGACTCCGAATAAAAACTGACTAGGAGTAGTACCAGTACTTCTATGAATTGTATTATTCATCGCAAACTCTATCTTTGGCAAGATCCCACCTAGGGCCATCATAGTACAAGCACTCGTCAGCTTGGCAATCATTGGCGCTAAACTCCTATTAACTCGCTCTACCTGCCCATTAGCCTGGGGTGAACCCGGTGCTATTATTATGTGCTTCACATTATTTTCATCAAGAAAATCCGAAAAATTCTTTGAAGTGAAAGCACTACCTCTATCAGATATAATCACCTCTGATCTACTATAAGAATTAAAATAACTTCGCAAGCAACTATGTAAGTACTTCAGTAGTTCCTGTTGTTTGTACCGCATACAGCCTTTATTAAATGCATCTATAACAAGTAAAACATATTTGATTGACTCCTGACTCATTCGTATATGATGAAATGCACTTTTCAAATCAAGTAAAGAAAATATCTTTTTTATTAGCTAATCTATAGTGTAAATCATCTATGAGTGGTAACGGATAATTATCCTTTAACGTAACTTTATCCAGAATGTGATAATACATGCAGAGCCTAATGTCACCTGTTTCTTTTTTCTAACTAACATAATAGGAGATTCGTATTCTGGTTTGATAGGTTTAATCACTCTTTTTTCGTAAAATCTCATCTAAATTTGTCTGAACCTGACCTTTCTCACAATATGATAACCGTCGTGGGGAACAGTGGAAGGGATTATCATAATTTAAAACCAATCGCATTTGACACTCAATTTCTGGCTTTTCGGGACGCTGTATTGTGTAAGTAATTCGAATAAAATATATCATAAAATAACTGTTTGTATTCATAATTAATATTTTCATTATCAATAAAATTCTTATTTCATTAGTCTCAATGTTCATTCAATTCATACATTCATTTGTAAATTCATTATCGAAATCTGATTTGTCTAATTTTATTTTTATATTAACGTTTTTTTAGAAAATCCCGGCTTAAGAGCATCGGATATTCCATTGTGTGGTCCTATACCACTAACAGATTAATTTCTATTTCTCTATTTTGGAAAATAATAACGCAATTGATGTTCACTTTACAATTTAGTCTAGTCTTACTGATTCCGAAAAGGTTAACATTATTCTTAAAACTAACGATTTCATTGAAAAATACGGGAGGTAAATACATAATTCTCCCGTATAAGGGAGACGGAACTGCCGGTATCGATTAATTTCTTATTATAATCTGATAATTTCTTATATATTATTCATTGTCATCTTCCACCTGATGAATAATCCTCAATCGCAAATCCTTTCGCTCCGGGCATACGGCTTCGAAGTGCCCCTGCTTGCCGCATGCATGGCATGCGACCAGCTCTCGTTTGGGTTTTCTGCATCCATTCGCCATGCGTCCCATTGAATTGCAGTTGAAACACCTTACTTGAATTCGTGGTGCTCGTGCTGCATTTTCACTCGTTTGTCAAGGCCATGGTGAAGATAATCTTGTCATTGTAGTAATCCGTGAAAATCTCGTTTGCGTTCTTGCCTCGAATCGTCTTCTTGTCGTCAGCTTGTCCTATCGTCTGTCATAGAGTTCTCTTATTTGTTTTTTTAGGTCATCAGTACTTTCCTCCATGAAATTTGGTTTTGTATACAACCACTGTTGTGCTCTGCCTTTTAACTTCGACAACATTAAGGTTCTTAAGGTAATGTCGTTGAGGTTGTATACTCTAGCCAAATTCGATAGCTGCTGTAGCCAAATGTCCAACATCGGATCGCCGTCGTATTTTGGCAATAAATCCTTTACTGTGTTAAATGGTATTTCGGAGACGGCCCTGAGTGCTGTCATTTGTCTTTCGTTTGTGTTATCACTCGTTCTCACATCATTTAAATTAATTTCACTCATTTGTCGCAAGATTTTATTTTCCCGTTCGATTATTTCTTTTTCCTTCTTCAAGACTATCTCTCGTTTTAGAAGTTCCAACTCTCGTTTTTTTGGTCTCTCATTTGTGTTGTTTTTGTTGGTGTCATCAACTTCCACATCTGCCTCTATGTCATCGTTGCTCTCGTTATCTGCGCCGCCGTCGTTGTTGTCGCCATAGTCATCCTCTTCTTCCATCGAGGGAAAACTACCACGCTCCACTTCTGGTATCGCCTTCAGCCGCAACAACAATCGTTTTTTGTGGCCTGTCGACTTCCTTTCTAGTTTTTGTAACCAGAGCTTCAGTTGCGCAGCTGACAACTTTTGGATTTCGCTGTCCATTGTCGATACCGTTGGAGGAATGAGAGAACAAAGAAAACAACTGTTGCACAGTTGCGAAGGTATAAGTTAAAACATTTAATTAAAAAGTATTTAAAAAAAATACTTTTTTCTGAGGATTACAGTCTTTATTCAGATGTAACTTAACAACTTACTACTTAGAAACTAACAATTTGACTTATCACCTAACTTATTCTAATGTGGAGCATCGCAGTCGTGAGGGAATGTGTGGGATCAGCAGATTTCGGTGTGGGTTTCAGGTGGCGGATCCACTGTGGTAAATGATGTGCATAGGAAATATGGGAGGGTGTCATTTGCCGACTTGTGTACTGAAATGACAAGTAAATCATGTGGATGAAGAATTACCGGATGATCGTGGAGGTCTTGTCTTGCACATTCTTAGGTGTTTGGGAAAATCAGCGATGTCGTGTTAACTCATCCTTTTTTAACATCAAACGTCCTCGTTTGACCCAAATTCAAAAGAATGGGATTTGGTGTATTATGGATTGCTTACAGGTTGTTTTTGATGTACTAGTAGGTCTTCTTGGTTTTTACTATTGTCTTCTTCTTGTATTACGCAATCTTGATTATTTGTAGGTTCTGGGATCGAATTCGGCGTTAGTGGGATTTTCGGGAATTCGTTGGTAATTCTGACTTGTGGCATTTTCTTAGCACAAGTGGTTTTTACTAGGATAAACAGGATCAATATTGATATTGATGTTACCAGTCTAAAATTAGTGATCGAGCTTATTTTTGTTTTTGCTTCAACGACGTTGATGACTTCTGTATTGTTTAGGTGAATTTCTTTTAGCACTTCGAGTGTCAAAATTTCTTCGAAAGAGTCTGTATTAAATTGGGGCTGTATGAGAGCTGGAAGTGGTTTGTATCGGCCTTCGAAACTCGACAGATATGTTGTGCTTCTAATAATGACTGAGGAATTTTGTATTTTTATCGAAAATGTACCGGTGAGATTGAGAAGATCGTTGTTAGCGAAAATTGTTCCACTGAAGTTGTTTAAGAGGATGATTCCGGGGAGTATTTCTTCAAAAGTGGGTATGTGTTGATTGTTGATTTTAGTGCAATTTGAAGGAATGCTTTTAAGGAGATTGGGTATGCACGATGTTCCACTTATATTTATTATATTATTCCTATTACATATGGATAAACCATTAAAACTTTTGCAGGTTGACTTAATACCATAAATTTTAGTTTGACATTTCAAAATATTTTCATAATTAATTTTATTGACATAAGTTTTCGTTTGAATAGGTTTTATAAGAATAGTTGCACATGGTTCTAGGCTAATAGTAGGTAAACTAACAACGTAAATAATAATAGTATTGTTTGTAGCGATTTTTATGTTTGTAAACTCTATGATTTCATTAATTGATTCATATGTTAATTTCTCATTGTCTGAAATATTTTTTATTATATTTAATTCTATTTTAGAAAGGAAAAATGAGTTTATTATCTTGTTTTTTGCCCAGTGTGTGACATACTCTACGTTTAATAGTTATTCTTTTAGTAATTTCATTTTGGATTGAATAACATTAACAAGGTCTATTTCAAATATTCTATTGGTTTTTAGTTTGTTCAGGATTTCGTTAGTAATATTGTTTAATTTATTTATTCTTTCAATTGAAACTTTGTTTATTGTTATTTGCCTGTGTTACTTTCGACTATATTATTAATTTTTTTCTTTAGAGCGTCGAATTCGTCATGGTCAGGATTTCCTGCTATTCAGTGAACCTTTTACTCTAGTAGGTTTAATTCTATATAAAAGGTTTTGGATTTGGTACAGTTACAGGGAGAGGAAGTGATAGGTCGGGTAATTTTTATTGACCTTAGTGCTAATGCATGTTGATATTAACTTTTCGTAAATATCTAGGTCTATTTCGTGAATTAATTTGAATGAGCCGTTCTGAAGCCTTGCGGTTCCTACCTTTACTGCATTTGATTTACTATAGTCTAGGATTTGCCCTTCGCCGGATGTAACCATGGCTGTAGTTAGTCTATTGGGAAGGATTATGATTTTTAATATTGCTTTTTTTTTAACATATATTTCTTCACTAGGGGAATAGGTTCTAATTGGTTGTCGTTTTTTATTGTGGTTTTTTAGATCAGCTTCTTGCTTTTTCCTAAGTTTCTGAATGTTTTCTTTCCTAAGTTTTTTGAATTGAGTCGGGTCAGTACTTACATTTCTTCCGAAAAATAGTTCTATTGTTTTTTTTTTCCGTAGAGGAGTGAATGGAGAAATTTTACTCGCAAATACCACGCTCTAGCAGTTCTTGGAAGTTTCTGTGAATGCAGTCTGTTTTCGGACAGGGTAGAATGGAACCTTTCAATGGGTCCATTAACGGAACTAGTAAAAGGAGGGGCTTTGTAAATTTGTATACCTAGCTGATCTTGAATCATGAATTTGAAGGATTCGGAGTTCAAAGATTTTCCGTTATCTATTACCATCATCTCTGGGAGTCCGAAGGAAAATAGTAATTCTCTCAAAGGCTGCCTTATGTCTTCTGTTGCCCTAGATTGAAGAATTTTAGCTTGGGCATATTTAGAGAATTTGTCTATTGCCGTTAGTATTAAATAGCCTTCTGTTATGTAAATGTCTAGGTGAACAATTTGACCGGGATATTGAGAATAATGGCTTATTAGGGTGTCTATCGTATCTATTCCGTTTACATACTACACATTGTTTTACGAGAGCTTTTATTTTTGAATTCATTTTAGGAAAGTATAAATTTTTAAGTAACTAAATTTTGTTCTCACGGGCATTGCGATGAGCATGGTTGTGTGTTTTTAATATTTGCTTCTCCTGGTCTTCCTCCTCTTTTAGATCTTCGATCTTGGTTTGGGTAAATCTGATTTTATATTTTTTAAAGTATAAATTGTATATTTCTTGAATCTGTCCCATGATCTGTTCGGTAGTCACTAAGCCGTTTATAACGAATGGATTTAGATATCTTCTGAATATGGATATAATACTTTCTTTGGTATATGTCGGTTGAATCAATGTATGCCTTAGGTAATTTGAAAGGGGTTTCCCAATTGATGGTTATTTTCTGGACCTATGGAAAGAATTATTTTGTCTTGGAACCATTTATTGGGGCTTATATGCAAGGAATGAGTTCTCGTGGGGAATTTTCTGCGCTATGCAGTGTAGATGTTAGTGCGTTGACTTCGGATGAATTTGGAGTACGGGAAAGGGCATCTGCAACGACATTTGTTTTTCCGGGTTTGTATAATAATTCGTAATTATACTCTTCAAGGAAGGCTTTCCAGCACTTCATTTTGCTGTTGTTATTCTTGTTACTTAGCGCGAATGTCAAAGGTTGGTGATCTGTTATTATTTTCACCTTAGAAGAACCGTATAGGTAATTCCTCAGGGACCCTAGGGCCCAGACTATGGCCAACATCTCCTTTTCGTTGGTCGCATAGCTTTCCTCAGTCTTGCTGAGGGTTCTAGAAATAAACGTGCTTGGTTTTTGGTCAGTAGTAAGCTGAAATTCTTTTGTGAAATCGGGATATTTTAAAAGTGTGTCTTCTGACACTAACGTGGTTTTTAATTTGTCTAATGATTCCATTACTTTAGCATCGAGTTTAATGATGGTTTTATTTGAGGCATGTTTAGACATACGGCCCCTCTCCTCTAAGAAGGGAAGTAAGTGGCTTAGCCACCTTGGCATAACCTTTTATGAACCGTCTATAATAGTCGAAAAGGCCAAGAAAAGATCGAAGATCTCGGAAGGTTTTGGGGCAAGGAAAATCTGAAATATCTTTTACTTTGACTGGGTTTGTTTTAATTCCCTCGTTCTCTCGTTCTTAAAAAACTCGCACTTATCGAGTTGGATTTTAACATTAGCTTTCTCTAGTGTTTGGAAAATTTGTTTGATGTTCTCGAGAATATACTGAATACTCGTATAACAATGTTGTCGATGTAAATAAAGCAGGTTTTTCCGATATGTTCGCTAAGGATGTCATCCATTGCGAGCTGAAATATGGAAGGAGCGTTCTTAAGTCCGAAGGGGAGACGAGTAAATTCGTATTTTGCATGGTTTATGGAAATGCAGATTTCGCGATTCAGATTCTTTAAGTGGAATCTGATGAAAACCACTCTTAAGGTCGAGGACAGTAAACCATTTGTTCTGGCCGAGTTGAGAAAGAACTCCATTAATTAACTAACCTGTAATTTTTTACTCCGGATGCGTCGGGTTTTTTTGACACGATCCATACAGGTGCATTATAAGGGGACTTTGATTTCCTTATAATATCGTCATCCAAAAGTTGATTGATTTGCCTCTCGACTTCGTCTTTCAAGGACATAGGATATGGGTAATTTCTAGAGAAGACATGAGTTCCGCAGGATGTTTGTATTTCTCCCTTAACATTAGTCATGTAGGTAAGCTTTCCGTTGGGTTCTGAGAAAAGATTAGGTACGTTGCTTATGAGTTCATTTAAGGCGGATTTTTGATCAGGTGTTCAGTGCGCAAATTTAGATTATTTACGGATTGTGAAGGTTGTTGTCTGATTTTTATTTTAAGGCCCTTCTTAAGTTCCATGTAATCGTTCTCCGTGTGGATTATTGCACATAGCTCCTTAAGGCTATCATTGCCCTATATAGCATGGAAAGATTTTAGTGTTGGTAGAAGGAAAAACTTAATTTTGGGATCTTTTATTCCAAACAGGTTGATTTCCACATAGTGAGTTATCTTGACACTGCCTCTGATGGAGTTAGCGTAAAAACATTCTTTATTCGGAGATGGGTTACTTATAAGGAAAGGTTTGTTGTAGTTTCTCGTGGAACCTGTATCTATAAGAATCTTAATGAAATTTCCATTCTTCGTTCTGCTTATAAAATAAGGCAACGAAGAATTATTTAGTCTAAAAAATTTACATCAGTAAAATCAAGTGTTTTGTTGACGTTGGGGAGCTCGGGATTCTGTTCGTAATTGTCAAGGGTTTCCATGCAATTGTTATTTTCTGACTTGAATGCCTCATTGTATACTAGGAGTTCGGATTCTATATTGTAGTTAGGGACTGGTCTATGTGACTGTTGTAATTGCTTGAACTGAGTTACACCTCTCTGGTGTTGGTTCTTTACTTGTGCGCTGGGACCTCTATCTATAGGCTTTAGTTTGGGTTGCATTGGAATCGCAGAAGTATTAGTAGCTCGAGGATTGTGTTGTGGCCTGAAAGTTTGTTGATTATTATTTTGATACTGAGTTTTCACTTGGGGGGTAGACTGTTGGTTTTGAGCGCGTGGTATCGCTCCCTGCGGGCTAGGGGTTTGCTGTGATGGGAAGTTAATTGCATGAGGTATAGGCGAGGCGTGGTTGGGATTAAAGGATTTTTTGTTAGCATTTTGGTTGTCGTGATTGGGATTCTGAAACTCTGGTTTACAAGTTTGAGACATAAATGTAAGGCTTGGGGTAGGTCTGGGCGTTCGCGTATAGCGAGAAGCCTGGGAAGGTCGCCCTTCAAACCTCTAATGAATGTATCGAGGGCTTTGTCTCGATATGTTTGCTTGAGGAGTCCCATGGCCTCGTTGCCAATGTCAACACAACCAATCTTATTGAGGATAAGTGACAAGTGGGACATGAGTTGGTACTCGAGGGTACCTAAGTCTCTTTTGTCAGCATAGTGCATGACAGGGCATCTAGGTATACAACCCCAATTCAATGGAGTTTTGTATAGTATGACTCTAAGGCTACATCGGGTTCGCCAACAATTTTGTTGCGTGCGACGCTGAGGATGCCGAAGTATTTTGGTGTACCCCGAATGGGTTCGTAAGTTGCGAAAATTCTATCCACGCTTCGTTTCCATGAAATGAATTCACTGCAATTGCCAGAGAATTCTCTCAGGCACCTGACTACTTCCGGTATCTTGTCTAAATCGGATAGGTTTTCTCTGTGTTCCTGATGGATGGTCTGGTCTTCACCAGCGAACTGATCTGCATTCGGGTTTAAAGTTCTTATAATTATATTGGGTATTTGTTTTTCCAAGACGCGATTTACAATACTTGTGGTTAGTGCTTCAAATTCTTGAGATGTGCCAGGTTCTTGATTTTGCCGTTCGGCTCTGGAAGAAGTAGATTGAAAGGAGCAATTGTGGCTTGGCTCATTGTTCGATTCACGCGATGTACTTGGTACAGAAGTAGGAGGGGTAACAGAGGTAGGAAGTACAGTTACGTCTTGTGAACCTTGGGTGGTAGGATGAAGTTTGTTGGTAGTTACTGACCTTGTTGTAGGCCATGTTAATTTAATTTAATTTTCTCGAATTATAAAAGCAAGTCAAAGAATAGCAAAATTTTTAAATGTTAAGATTGGAGACGAGTTAACTCACTATAAAACAATTGTTTGATAAAGAAAAATTTGTTATGGATATTTTTTTTGTTTAATGTAGTTACACAATCTTAAATCTAATTTTTGGGCACTTAAAAATTAAAATTTAATTTTCTTTTTAAGTTTATATGTTTAAATATGATTTTCTTATTTGGAAGTTATTCTTCAATTTAATATGGTAAATTTCTTTTGCAGTTTAGTATATTCTTCTTCTTTTAAAGCTTAAAACTAACTCACATAACTATCCACCGGAAGATATTCATTGTTTTCTCACTTTTAATGATGTTGCGGCTGACGATTCGTCCGTCTCCTTTTCTTCCGTAGGGCGAAGGATTATCTGCCTACGGCTACTGGGGGCCTTTGTGTTGTTTCTTTTTCCACTACACTTTTACTGCACACGCAGGTTTTTTTTTGGGAGGACCACAGGAAATTTTTTTTTTCATATGCGAAAGACTTCTGTGCTAGTTGAGGACTTTTGCCGGTTCGCGATTTTATTCGAATCTTTTCAGTGAGCGCATCTGTGCTACTTAAGGACTTTAACGGCTAGCGATTAAATTACGCCAAACGAAAATAAACTCATTCACTTTAGCGACTTATACTCCTCGGTCCCTGCTCGGGCGCCAGTTAAAACATTTAATTAAAAAGTTTTAAAAAATTTTTTTTTCTGATGATTACCCTCATTATTCAGATGTAACTTAGCAACTGACTATTTAAAAACTAACAATTTTACTTATCACCTAACTTATTCTAATGTGGAGCATCGCAATCGTGAGGGAATGTGTGGGATCAGCGGATTTCGGTGTGGGAACACAGAGCGGGTTTCAGGTGGCGGAATCCACTGTGATAAATGATGTGCATGGGAAATATGGGAGGGTGTCATGTGACGACTTGTGTACTCAAATGATAAGTAAATCATGTGGATTAAGAATGACCGGATTCTCGTGGAGGTGTTGTCTTGCACATTCTTAGGTGTTTGGGAAAATTACCGATGTTGTGTTAACATATATATGTATTTCTTTTTTTGTTTTTTCGTGGGCATGCGCGTCGTTTAGGATTTTTTTTTGTATTGTGTCTTGCCCGACGTGCGTTTATATATTTATTATTCGTTTTTTCCTCGAGAGGCTTAGCTTATCCCACTTCTGAGGTTGTAAATTTAGTCTTCTTTTTAATTTCTTATTTCTTTTCACTCGTTTGTAGCGATCTAAATAATAAGACGTCCGATTGCGTTGACATATATCGAATTCTTTATTTTAAAATATCCCTACCTAACTGGCAGTCCCTCTTTATTCAGCCAGTTCAGCTTCTTTCTTTCTCTCTTTTGTCTTTTACATTGTTCTCTTTTTTTTTCTTTGGAAGTGTTGCCACATAAGGAAAGTTTTCCCAGTGCCAACAAGAGCATCCGGAAAAAATATTTACCCAAATCCTTTCTCAATATTGCAAAGGATCTGTTGATAAAAGTAAAGCTGTGCATCCGTCAGTAACTCTTCATAAGACGACGCCACTTCTCTCAGGGCACCGGGGTCATAATTGATCTCCCTTAGATATTCCCGATTACCGAAATTTGCTACAGATCTTTTTGCCTGAGGCAATACGGATTGTGCAAAGTCTTGCACTGCTTGTGCAAATACTGCATCCACGATCAATATTAAGCATCTGTTGTACACTTTGTTTATGAGCAGTTGCGCACTATCTTGCAATTCTCTCTCCAGTTGCTGTTTGATGTCTTCCGAGAGACTCTCTTTGTATTCCACCCAATTGTGTAAAGGATCAGAGAATTAGCAGAAAATTAGCATTATTGTAAATGGCTCTCGCAGCTTCAAATGAGAATCGTACAATGCAGCTTCATCTAAAGTAATGTCCCAATGCTTGTCGTCTTCGATCAATCCAAGAGTCTTACATTCAGACTGAAATATTGGATGGAAAATAACATTCACAGTTTTTATGTCTTTAAAAGATGTCGGTCCTATAACCTCATGGAACAGCAACTATAGATGGCAACACTCGGTGTTGTGGTGTAGACCCCACGTGCTCTTTTTTCAGTCTGGGCCAGCCCTCTACAACTTCCACCCCTTGTCCTTCTAGAAAATTGTTTATTGTTCTAGACAAAGAAAGGGACTTCAGAATACAACAA
Organism: Volucella bombylans; assembly: GCA_949129095.1. NCBI lineage: Eukaryota > Metazoa > Arthropoda > Insecta > Diptera > Syrphidae > Volucella > Volucella bombylans. The sequence continues at coordinate 137,217,982 of OX422140.1, forward strand.
CGTTTTAGCATAATTGTCCGTTTTGCAAATTTTAGAAAAAGCTAACAGCGTTGTCTGGGGTAGACTTTATTTCCTCTGACAAGAGTTATTGGAGGTGAAGTATACACGCTGGCCGTTTTCAAGATGAATAGCGGGATTTAAGACGGAGGCAACCTTTCATAAATGGGATAGCTTAAGATCCTTCTAACTGCTTCAGAATTGCTTATGTACTGGCCTCTTTCGTAGATTTTCACCTCATTTTTCATATTCCTATAGTAAAGGCCGCTTGATCACTGCAAACATAATGGATATACTTAGCAAAGCTGCAGTAATCCACATTAATATAAACATTGAAAATACGTAACATGACATTATTGTAAGGGATCATCCATCGGATGACCAACTCAATTTCATTATTTTTAATTATGTAATCAACGTCAGCTTGAAACCTCCTCCTATATTGCGGATATCCATCGTCTTATGTCTGTGTGTCCTTGAGAAATAGTCGAGGATACTTCTTATTGCAGCTACCATCTTTCATGCAGGGCGATTTCTGGTTTAAATTTCTAGTTTAAATGCCATGTATCATGTTGGCCTTCACAATATCGTAGAGGAGAGGGTCTTGCTCTGGACCAGGTATTTCAGCTCTAATAACATTGTCGATCTTATCTGGGGTGATAAGCCTGCTCTAGCCATAGTAAGATGCGAATATGGGGAGGACTCCGTTTTTACTATTACACCGACTGCAATATACTCGTATAAAGCAAGGCATCACTCCAAACAGATTGCCTTTGATTAGAAGAGCCATCTTCTGATCAACCATTACTAAGGCCACCTGATTTGACGCAGGTTTATTGAAGCGACCCCTATGGCTGTGGCTTCCTCTCAGCATTAATGACTACTTTGAATGTTTTAGATGTTGTCCAGGACAACCTTCAAGTCTCTTACATAGGCATTAAACGTATAGTTTCTGACTTTTTAACGTAAACCTGTCATGGACACTTATGTTTACGGGATTCCCATACATCCATGGGGGCAAGGATACGCGTTGCAATCGATCTGCCGCCTTACTGAGATACCAAATCGGAACTGTGTTGTCGGCACAAGTTCCACCCTTGGTATGAGTCGAGGCCGACTTAAAACCTCTTACTACTCTTATTGTCGCAGCACCCAGTACTTACTGCAACTCTACATTTTGTCAACCAAAGGAAGACCCTTCCCGCGACTTTGGGTTTAAACCACAGCCACCATGACGCTCCCATAAGGGAACCTACCTGTTTGGAACTTCTACTGAATTTACTCAACTTTATATTGTATAAAACATTTAATAACTTCTTTAACTTTATTTGCGATTTGTTCTTATTGTTTTCATTGCCAAACATGTATACATCACACTATTTATAATTAATCAATTACAAGTAACATGAATTTTCATTATTGCAGTAGCATATGTTAAATGTACATACACATACGAGTATATGTATTAGATTATCAGTTATTTTCTTCTTCTTTGATCTTCATATTCTTAAAGTACTAATCTCGAATTTTTTGATAACATCGCTCTCTTTCGCTGTTGAACCCCCAAAGGAACAGGTTGTATACATTTAATAAAATAAAATTTGTAACGTTTTCTTTAAAGCAATTTGTCTTTCGCGTAAGCTTTTTTTTTCTTTGGTTATCAAACATTTGTTGGTCCTTCTAACCCGGATTTTGAACAGAAATAGTGCAAAATAAGATCATTAATTATTATCTATTCCTACTGAACAATTTTGATTGCATGTGAAAATCATTTTGTGAAACAAGCGGTTTGATATTGATATGAAATATACATATGGATGTGCATGTAATACACGTGATCACATTAGTTGGTACTAAGTAAACGCTCGAGAATAATCGTGACGATTTCGTTTTTTCCCTCTTGCCGGACTCTATAAAAAATACATACCGTACATTCGTATTTAAAAAATGAACTCAATTAAAATGAAACGTGGTCATTTAAAAGGGTGCTTGACTAGGGCTGAAACATTTGCAAACACTATAGACCAAAATATATCCCTTGAACTCCTTGAAATACGTCGTAACAGACTAGATGAAACGTGGTCGGAATTCGTGTTATTGCAAAATCAATTATTAGAACTTAATGCGGATGGTGATTTAGATACGGAAAACGATTTTGCCGATTATGAGTCCAAGTATTTCTTGACTCATTCGAATCTTACTAAGGCCATTCGCGAGCGGCAAAAAGCCAAGAATCCTGCGGTTGAAAAATCGGGGGTAGAAAAGTCAGCCAGTCAAAATGTAGATTTTCTTGCTACATTGCAACCATCGGGTTCTATTGCGTTGCCAAAAATAAACATTCCCACATTTTCCGGTGACTATAAACAGTGGCCATGCTTCCGTGATCTTTTTATCGGCTCAGTAGATTCTAAATCCAATTTAACTCCAATACAAAAATTTCATTACCTAATATCTTTTCTTCGCGACGAAGCAGCTGGTTTAATTCGTCATATAACTGTTACGGACGCTAATTACGTGGACGCGTGGGAGCGTTTAGAGCAACGGTATAACCGGTCTAATTTAATCATCCAATCGTTTTTATCCATGCCCTCCATGAATTCAGCGAACGTGCAACACTTACGCAAAATTACCGATGGTGCTGATGAGACAATATGGGGATTAAACGCGTTGAAAAATACTAGTCGAGACTCTTGGATAATTTTTATTTTGCTACAAAAGTTGGATCACTATACGAGACAAGCATGGGCACAAGAAAGTGGTTCTCGTGATAACTGTACTGTCAATGAACTACTTACATTTTTGCAGGATCGTTGTGATGCTTTAGAAGCATGTCAATCTCTTTCTCGTTCTAATCAGTCGCGTGCGAAGGCATCCAAACCTATTCATTCTCATTTCATTGACGCTAACTCACGTTGCCCAAGTTGTAGTTCTGATCACATCCTGAGTAAATGCCCAAATTTTCTATCGTTTGACATAACAAATCGCCGATCTTTAGTAAAGGAACATACACTCTGCTTTAACTGCCTCCGGTCCGGACACAATTCGAATAAGTGCCGCTCTAATTTCCGCTGCAGAATTTGTAATTCTCGCCATCACTCACTTGTGCATCTTCAACCTTCATCGTCTAATTCCGAAAAAAAAGCTTCTTCAACTAATTCATCTAATGCTCCAGTAGTCTCTGATTTAGCACTCGAAACAACACCTCCAATCTCGCTCTGCTCATCAAACGTCGCAGAATGTAATTCTTGTACATCGTCTCGTTCCCGTCAGACGATATTGCCGACTGCTATAGCCCAAAGTCGTGATAAGCAAGGTATTCTTCAAAGTGTTCGGTTGTTGTTAGACTCAGGTTCGCAAGTGTCTTTTATTACCGAGCAAACTGTGCAACGGTTGGGTCTTATTCGGAAACCTGCTCGGATACCTGTCGTAGGTGTTGGATCAACGTCGGCTGGTTTTACAAATGGGATAACAGCTCTCAGATTATATTCTCGTTTCTCCAATAATTGTGTATATATATCTTGCTATATCGTTTCGAAACTTACATCCCTGGTTCCTGCTTCTGAATTGACGATTACCAATCCGAATTCTTTTTTCAAGTTTAAATTGGCAGACCCCAAATTTAGTGTTCCAGGACATATCGACATTCTAGTAGGTGCAGATAAGATTTTTAGCATAATTAACGGTGCTCCTATTCGAAGTCAGCAAGGAAGACCTGATCTTATTCCAACCATATTTGGGAGTGTCGTGATCGGTAAAATGGATAACCTCACTTCAATTCAATCTGTCAACTCATTGTGTACTCATTTGGACACAACGCATACGTTTGATCTTGAGCATTTTTGGCGTCTTGAGGAAATTTACCAAGAACCCAGTTTGTCACCTGATGATCAACGCGCTGAAGATATATTTTGCAAAACACAATCTCGTTTACCTGATGGTAGATATATAATACAACTGCCATTCAAATCCAATGAGGAAGTGGATTTCAAAGGTAGTTATCATATTGCCCTTAAACGTTTTCTCTCCATTGAACGTAAACTTGCAGCGGACCCATATTTGAAACAGAAGTATGTTAGTTTTATGGAGGAATATTTGCAGCTAGGCCATATGGAGGAGGTACCAGAAAACGAGCTTAATCTGTGTTCTACAAGGTGTTACTATTTACCCCATCATGCCGTTTTCAAAAATGACAGTACTACGACGAAAGTGAGGGTGGTTTTTGATGGGTCTACTAAGTCGGATGGGAACCCTTCTCTTAATGATACGCTTCTGGTAGGTCATACATATCAGCGAGATCTTTTTTCAATTTGTATTGCATTTCGCCGACATCTGTATACAATTTCTGGAGATATCGAGAAAATGTTTCGGCAAATAAGGATAATTTCACCGCATGCTGAATTACAACGCATTCTTTGGAGAAAATCGAGTGATCTACCTCTAAAACACTATCGATTATTAACTGTTACATATGGAACAGCTTGCGCACCCTTCTTAGCTGTTCGTACTTTACGCCAGTTGGCACAAGATTCCATCGAAGCTTACCCGCGTGCATCAAATGTATTGCTCAACGACTTTTATATTGACGACGTGATGACTGGGGCAGATTCCGTGGAAGAAATAACTTCTCTTCGTTCAGAGCTAGTAAGCCTTCTCCACTCAGGCGGTTTCAATCTCCGAAAGTGGACGACTAATTGCTGGCCATTGCTTTTGAGCTTGCCGGAAGACCAACGTGAACTATCTCCGCGGGAATTTGAGGAATACAATTCAGTCAAACTGCTTGGCCTGCAGTGGTCGCCTGCAAAGGATTCTTTTTCTTATAAGGTCAACCTAAAACAAAGCTCATCAATTACCAAACGTCATATACTTTCAGAGTCATCGAGAGTATTTGACCCCCTGGGTTTTCTTACTCCAGTCGTCATATCTATAAAAATCTTATTCCAAGAACTATGGCGCAAAAAATATGAGTGGGACGACGTTGTGTCACCGGATCTTTCTAGTCAATGCCAATCCATTTGTGCTGAGCTACCTGCCCTCGAAACGTTAAATATACCAAGAATCATCTGGATTTCTAAAGCTAATGTGGAGTTTATCGGGTTTTGTGATGCATCTCTCGACGCGTACGCGGCAGTCGTATACTGCCGCAGTGTAGATTCAATCGGAAATGTGTCTTGTACCATCGTTGCCGCTAAGAGCAGAGTTGCTCCTATAAAGGTAGTGTCTCTCCCCCGTCTTGAGCTTTGCGGAGCAGTTTTACTCTGTCGTTTATTCAACAAACTTAAAACGTCTTTACAATATAAAGACATGCAAGTTTACGCTTTTACAGACTCTGCAATTGTCCTACACTGGTTGTCAGCGTTGCCAAAAAGGTGGTCGATTTTTATCGCAAATCGTACTGCGGAAATACTAGCTGTTATACCAAGAGAATCATGGTATCACGTACGATCACAGCAAAATCCCGCTGATTGTGCTTCCCGTGGTATTCTACCTTCTCATTTGTTAAACAATGAGTTGTGGTGGTTTGGGCCATCGTGGATTCGAGATGAACACTCAAATTGGCCATGTTCTAATTATACCTTAGATGACATACCTATCAGTGATTTAGAACAACGAACAAGAAAACCAGCGCAAGTATTAGTGTCGACGATGACACCCACCAGCATATTTGAAAACATTGTAAATAACTCTTCTCGCTATATTAAATCAATTCGCGTACTCGCATATGTAATTCGATTTATCTCAAACTCTCGCATCAGCAGTGACTCTAGGCAAACCCAATCGTTAACATCCGAAGAACTGTTAAATGCAAAAACTAGACTCGTAAGGTTTTACCAATTAATTAGTTTTCCTTCAGAGATTAAAACCATTAAGAAGTGCGAAGCATTAAAAAAAGGAAATAAATTGGCATCCCTCACACCGTTTTTAGATAATCAAATGGTGCTACGCGTCGGTGGTCGTATTGAAGAGTCAGATGCCAACTATGCAACAAAACATCCTATTATTATTGACAAAAATACTCGGTTCGCGGAACTAATAGTCGAATATATACACAGAAGGTACTTACACGCATCCATATCTCAAATGTTTGCTATACTTCGTCAGGAATATTATATAATCGGTGTCCGAAATCTTTTACGTAAGGTTATTTACAAATGTGTGTCGTGCTTCCGCTATCGAAAGTTCGCTCAAGACCAACTTATGGGTAATCTGCCGGCAGAACGAGTCCGTTTTGCGCGTCCTTTCAGTAAGGTTGGAATAGACTATGCGGGGCCGGTAACACTACGCCTTTCCAGGAGTCGAAATCCTAAATTCGTCAAGGCTTATATAGCACTGTTTGTGTGCTTTACCACCAAGGCGATACATGTGGAATTGGTAGGCGACCTCTCTACTCCCGCTTTTCTTGCCGCTCTTGATCGCTTTGCCGCGCGCCGATCATCTTTCCAAAGATAAAATCGCATGGCGGTTTATTCCTCCTTTAGCACCACACTTCGGTGGACTGTGGGAGGCGGTAATAAAATCCGTCAAGTATCATATAAAACGAGTCATCCGGGACCATAACCTGACGTACGAGGAGATGTATACGCTGCTTACACAAATAGAAGCCTTACTAAACTCACGACCGATGTGGCCCACGTCAGATATGGATCCAATGGCACTCAGTCCGGCTCACTTCCTGATTGGTGAACCCCTATTATCTGTTCCTCGTCCTGATATGTGTAATAAACCTATAAATCCGTATATTAATTGGTCTCTTTTACAGACAATGAAACAAGGCTTCTGGAAGCGGTGGCATGCAGAGTATTTAACGTCGTTACAGCAGCGACCTAAGTGGCAAAGTGAGAAGTGTACACTCAAGATTGGTGATGTCGTCCTGCTTAAGGAAATGAACCTTCCCCCATCAAAATTGTTGCTTGCCCGCATAAAGTGCCTTCATCCAGGAAGAGATCAACGCAACTGAGTTGCAACAATAGTTACGCAAACAGGAGAATATGTTCGCCCGATTGTTAAGCTAGCTCCTCTACCATTCTCTGAAAGACCAGAGTCTTTCAGGGGGGGCTGAATGTTTGGAACTTCTACTGAATTTACTCAACTTTATATTGTATAAAACATTTAATAACTTCTTTAACTATATTTGCGATTTGTTCTTATTGTTTTCATTGCCAAACATGTATACATCACACTATTTATAATTAATCAATTACAAGTAACATGAATTTTCATTATTACAGTAGCATATGTTAAATGTACATACACATACGAGTATATGTATTAGGTTATCAGTTATTTTGTTCTTCTTTGATCTTCATATTCTTAAAGTACTAATCTCGAATTTTTTGATAACATCGCTCTCTTTCGCTGTTGAACCCCCAAAGGAACAGGTTGTATACATTTAATAAAATAAAATTTGTAACGTTTTCTTTAAAGCAATTTGTCTTTCGCGAAAGCTTTTTTTTTCTTTGGTTATCAAACACTACCTTTTCAAGTCAGGTCCGGACCGAGATCCGGGGGCTCCTGACTCCCATGGTATCATGATTTAAGTCCTGGTAGGGACTACCGGTGGACCAGCCGCCAACAAGACCTATGACCGGCAACTTGTGACTGATCAAATCGTAGCAACCTTCGGTAGCGTCATCTGAAGATGTTTACGATAAGACCAGTACTTTGCTCTGCCACCGTTCATTATTAGATAACATCATTGATAGGCGAACCCTTGAAAATTGGGCGGGGGCCCGCATTAAACGTATGTAGCATTCCCTGTAGTTGTTTGATTAAGCCAGGTTTCACATAGAGATAGTTAAAGCGCCTCAATTGTACTCCTCTGTTATCTTCGCCAACAAAATATAATTGTAAGAATTGTGGTTCCTTTTGAGGTGTTGACAACAAACTCTAGCTAAGTGATATACTCGAACCGCGAACTTTAAAATTAGGCATAAATCCGTCCTTTATTATCTATTTAGCACCAAATGAAGTCATTTGGAAGTAAATATTATATTTAGGAATACCGTTCACGAAATGTTTATGTTCTAGATGTATATTATCAAGCTGTAAAGAGGCTCGGGTAGCTGTTCATAAGGCGGGAACTGCACTCTACTCGCGCTACAGCACATGCCGAGTGTTTCCTTCTTTTACCTGAGAGCATTGCACCATTGGCACTTGTTGATCATGGAACCCAAGGCCACGATGCTGCCGCTTTCATGCTCTGTATCGATATCATATACCATGCTGGAGTGAGTCTTGATCTTCCAAAAACGTCGCTTCCTTTCTACTCGTCTACCAGGATTATTTAGCTCATATCGCCCCAGTCACCTCAATGTGAACTTGCCTGTACCCAGCCACTGGTTCTCTATTCACATTCTTGTAAATTTGTTGATATTTCGACACAACAGCACGGTGAACTGCTGGGTGTTTTTGCATATACTTTTAGAAACGTCGGTGCGTCTGACACGACATTTTTAGAGTATTTGGAAGAAACGGTAAGAGATGATAATTGATACAGAGATGAGTCACAATCTGGTTCTGGTGACAGCGATGAGATATCAGTCACTTTACGTCTTCTCGTAGTTATCCTTTTGTCTACGACACGCGACACAGATATTGTCGCGGCGACTTCAATAGATACGTATACATCGAAATGGCCACGTGATAGATCATGATTACCTGCAGTACCAAAACTTACATATGTAAACACTAACACCTACTAATATATACATTTACTCAATTCAAAAATAAAACATTAGATAACCAATTTTCTGTTTTCAGTTTATTACGAGTATGTTCAACATTTATTCTTTCTTTGATCCGTCACACAACCGATTGCTCTGAAGTTCGTACAAAAAGTGTTTTTGTTATTTCAACCCTTATTGGGCTTATCTCTTTTCTTTTGTTTTCTTTTGTTCCACCGGCAGCCTCTCTTTATTATACTTTACTCTTATTGTTCGTGTCGCCACACATACAGCTCACCGTTACGGTGCTGCTTCCAACTCACATAAACAAGTAAAAGGCCGTGATATGTGAATGCAATATTCAGCCTCAGTGAAGTAATTGGGGGAGAGTAGGATAACTTTGGCTCCAAGAATTTATAACGGTATTTTGTAGAGGGGTTAAAAACTAGCATTTTTTACTATTGGAAGGGGGTCTATCTCGCCCCGTTTAGGAGTTAGGGGCAATATTTGAAAAAAATGACTTAAAATAGGAAATAAATTATTAAAAAAACAACGGCAACACTTACAATAAAGTACTATACAGGATTTGAAAGCCCAAAAATTTGCTCTTTAATATAAAATTTACATCAAATTATTCGTGTGAATGGTTTTTGAATAATTCGTATTCAAACTTAAATTTTTGGTAAAAAATTAAAAAAAAAATTTTTTTTAATCAATATTATTCAAAATTGTGAAATGATGTGCCCAATTGTAAGCATATCAATTCTGAATCGAACACAAAAAACCGCATGGCTTTATATCTTCTAGTTTTTGAGAAAATTGGAAATTACTAAAACTGTTTTTTATAAGACGTTTTTTTGGTATTTATGGTGATCTCACTTTGAGGATTAATATTGATGATAGGGTCATCTTTGTAAGTAAAGTACAGCAAGTCATTTAGTGTGACCCGGAATGCACCACGAGGAGGTAGATTTGCATTGCATTTCGCATCCCAGTCAGTCAGTTTGTGAGTAAGTTAGGTGTTAGTTAAGAGTAGTCAATTAAATGTTCAATGTACGAGTACATATTAAAAAGGTATGTAAGTTTCGTCAATGAAGTCATCGTCCGTACTGGTGTCAATGTCGAGTTCGTCGATGATGGTGACGAGCCGAGGTTGTTTTGGTGGTAAAATACCTTCTAAGTGCTCATTGTGAACGGTCGGAGGGTCGAAGTCCTTCAGTTGCAAACCCACACTTTACCTTTGACAAAACCTGGGTACACGTTTTTTACGTCAATTAAAAATTCCGTGATTTGGGAGCCCATGTCGTCCTTATAATTTTTTTCAAGGTAGTATTTCCGGTAAAAGAAAAGTGTCATATATTGGTGAAGGTGCTGCGTTCTATTGCGGCATAAAATTGATTTTTTCAGAAGCTTGTTCTGATTCCCAAGATCATTTATAGTATTGGCTGCATCGGTCTTGTCAACATATTCGCCTTTGCTGTGGTTTGTAATTTCATGAGTCGTAGAAGTAGGGAACATTTTCTCAATACCTATGTATTGGCGCGCGCTGTCGGTACAAATACGACTGCTGTTGGGGTTAACGTATTTGTGTATATAAGGCCACAAGTCTTCTTTACTTTTGGAGTTCATTTTAAAGAAGCATCCGACCTTATCTTCTTTACAAAATAAACCTAACACTACAATTTTCATTTGTTCGATAACACGGCCTCTGTGGTATTTCCTTTTTGTAAGAAAGGCCTCGTCGATTTGTACAGTTTTTCCTTCGCCGCCAATGTTAACATCGACGTGAGATGCTATTATTTCGGCTATTTCACGACAATAGTTATAGTAATCCATTATAGTAGATTTACTAAGCTCACTTTTATTGTCGTGATGGTGCCAAGCGATTATATGCTAATTTTAAAATAATAACATACATGTAATAATATTTTTAAAAAATCCTTAGGTTGTAGCTTAAGGTTTAATTAATTTACCTGAAAAACCTTGTTCACAGGCATTTTGATAACAAAAGCGATAATTATTGCAAGCACCTCGTGAATCTCTAGCCGACATTGAGGTCCATGAAAAAATGTACCGATAGATGGGTTGATTGTATTTCTAAAATTTTTATCACCTTTTTTTAGAGCTTTTCTTTGAGCACCGCCACATTCAACCGCACTTTACATTTCTACACTTTTCTACCTTCATAGGTAAGTTTCAACACAGTGGGGGAATGGATGTTTTAGTGGGAATTAAACCAGATTCTTCTAAAAATTCAATGCTTCTTTCGTCGGTCGATACCAAATCTCCGAACGAACAAAACACTGAGGAGTTATTTAGTTTAGGATGGATTAGAAGATGCTTAGCCGTCATTGCTTATTCACAAAAAATGTCACTTGATTCGCATTACGGTTGAACACCTAGTGATTTTTGTGAATATCAATAACTACACGCCTTATCACAAAAAGAAATAACGGTATAAAAGCCAAACGTTTGTTCGGTTATATTTTTGCATCATTATCAAGTGCATTACATATTACATACGTACAAACATAGATATTTCGCAAAGTTAATAATTTACTGCAACATTGGAACATGTGAATTTTCTATAATGCGAATTAGTGAAACTTTGTTATTAATGGGAACTTTGTAATTTTGTGATAAGTACTGTGGATGAAGAGTATTGATGACATAGGCGCCTGCCTGACGAAAAGCACATATCCCGAGCGGAGCAATGAAGTTGCGTGAGCGGGACCTGCCGCCTGCGGAAAGAGAGTTGAAATCCCTTAATCCCGCGAAGCGGGTCACCCGTGTACTCTTAATTAAGAAAACAATTGATATGGGCGTCTGCGAGATGTTTAAATAATACTCATTAACTTATTCAAAGGAAGACTACGTACATAAATGCCAAAAAACAAAACTAAAGTAGTAATTTCAATTTCAATTTGCTCAAAAACTAGAAGACATAAAGCCATGCGGTTTTTTGTGTTCGATTCAGAATTAATACGCGCATTGAATACAAATAATTTGGCCCATTATTTCACAATTTTGAGTAATATAGTTAAAAAAAAAAAATTAATTTTTTACCAAGAATTTGAGTTTGAATGTGAATTATTCAAAAACTGTTCACACGAATAATTTGATGTAAGTTTTATATTAAAGAAGTTTCGGGCTTTCATATTCTGTATAGTACTTTATTGTAAGTGTTACCGTTGTTTTTTGATAATTTTTTTCCCATCTTAAGTCATTTGTGTTTAAATTGCCCATAACTCCTAAACGGGACGATATGGACCTCTCTCCCTCCCATAGTAAAAAATGATAGTTTTTAACTCCTCTACAAAATACCGTTATCGATTCTTGGCGCCAAAGTTATCGTACTCGTGCCAGTAATTGTAATTGAAAAATCAATTAATTGCACTGAAATGCACACTTTATAAAAAAAGGAATAGAAAATGAAATAGAAAAAATTAGAAATTTAGAATAATAATTTTCGGAATTCGGATATTCGAATCGAAAATAGTTTTGTACTACAAAGTACTATTCAATTATACCGTAAACGGTCGTAGCGTTTGCGCTAAACGTGTTATCGAGACAAATGTTGCATTTATTATGACTAGGCAAGCATACTCGCGCTGCTTATATATTCGTACTATCCTGGAAGCGACGAGTGCGACTTTGGTGGATGATAATGACCTTATAACTTTGAAGCAGTGGTTTTGTGACTACAATTACCTCCTTACATGCCAAATTATTATTATTATTATATATTAGATAGCTGGTTTTACCCGCTTCGCTGGGTCTTTAATATGCAATTTAATGTACACTTTTTTTAGAACACTCTCAATTTTATAAAATATGAAGACATTTGACCCGCCCAAGTTCATCCACACCCAAAACTATAATTCGTTTCCCGTTGATTAAAACTTTTTACCTGTAACTTCTTCAATTTTTTTCCTTACTTAAAAATGGCAGAGCTCAATATTCATTGTGCAACAGTAATGCACGTGCATAGACATCTCATTTGTTCGAGCTAAACATAGAAGTGTAGAGAATATATTTACTGTCAATAAGAAAAGACAATTCTGTAATTAATGTTGAAGTAATTTATTACATTTGAAAAACTTCCGTGTATACAATGTTTCGTGTTTTTCCGGTTGGGGTATAAATGAACAAATTATCTGGACTACCAACTCTTGAACATCCTACATATAGTTGGCCATGGGAAAAGCAAGATTCCTCTAGTTGTAAACCAGCAACAGATAGAGTTTGTCCTTGAGATTTATTAATAGAAGTGGCAAAACTCAGGCGAATCGGGAATTGTAGCCTTTTGAAGTGAAATGGTGTGTTTGATGGTATCAGAGGAATACGTGGTAGAACAACGTCTTCTCCTTCGCCACAGCCAGTAAGAATAGTTGCTTCGATAACATGATGCATTAGTTTTTTAACCACCACAAGTCTTGTCCCGTTACGAAGGCGAGGTTGATTTATTTTTCGTAAGAGCATGATTGGAACTCTAACTTTTAACTGCAGTCGATGGGGTGGTGGGTGGGGTGGGGGTAAACCTGGTGGCTCTAATGAATTTAAAAATTCAGTTGGATAGTTAACAGATTCCGATAGGTCGACCACAGTGTCAATCGATCTGTAGGTATGGCAGTTTCCAGGTTTCAGGAGTTGACTATTGATGTTATTAACAGTGATATTTCTTGGTGCAAGAATAACTCTTTCGCATAGCCATCTATGATTGTGAGAATTTTTTTTGAGGTTTGGAAATACTCTTTCCACTAGTTCATCAACTGACTGCACCACAGTGCTGACTTGATCAGGACTTAAATTACCATCTCTGTCAAGGGTCATCTTTCCTTCTCCAAGTTTAATTAATTTTTAGCAAAGTGGCCTGATAATTGATCCCCATAAAGATGTGCTCTCATATTTGTGGAAAGTTTCATTGTTTGCACATGGTACCACAGGAAAGGAGACTCAAGGTAAGTTTTGAATTCATATGTTTTGGTTCCTTTTGGGATGACTGGAACCGTTTGTCTAAAGTCCCCCGACAATACAATGGTTATACCTCTCATCAGAGACTTGCATTCTAATATGTCTTGCAGTGTTCTGTTAATTGCTTCAAACGCTTTTTTATGGGCCATTGTACATTTATCCCAAACTATAAGTTTACACCTCTTAAGAACCTGAGCCATTCCAGACGATTTGCTGATATTACAAACAGGTGAATCATTAGGGGCTAGATTTAATGGAAGTTTAAAAACAGAGTGAGCTGTTCTGCCGGATGAAGCCACAGCTAAAGCTATTCCTTTCTCTAGTCGTACTTCAGTGAGTAAAAGCTTTGTGACAAACGTTTTCCCTGTGCCGCCTGGAGCAGAATATATATGTCTTTGGGCTGGTAACAACTTTGGCTCATTTTCCATAATGTATCGAGTGAGACCATCGATGTCGTAAGAAGTCTCCCGGAATAGCTCAGTATTTTGATTATTCACTTCTGGTCTGTTAGTTTGAGGAAAACCAAATGGACGCAAACTTCGTCCCCCGAGAGTAAAAACCTTATCTTCTATGGCAATTAAAGCTAAGTTATAAATATCTTCAGAAAAACCAATTTCCATTTGAGGATTTCGTACTTGAAGTTGGTGCTTAAAATCTTCCGCAAAATCATCCCTGAATTTCATCCATAGATCCAAAGGCTTACTAATTTCGCACGATATAAGTAGGATAGCGAAAAGACACCGAAGTTGTTTTGCTGTTTGCAGCGATGAGGCCTCTGACAAAGTTGCATCCCAATGTTCGTCGTCTTCTAGTAAGCCTCGTTTAAGGCAAGCATCTCGGTATACACAAATATAAGTATCTACAGTCCGTAGAGATACAAATGAGGTGGGACCTATAACTTCATGAAGGAGTAGTCTTAAGAAGAAACACTCGTGTTGGCTGGGATGGACAGTATATACTCTCCCAATGGCAGTATCATATTTAATGCCCTGATAGCCTTCTACTATTTTATCCCTTTTCCTTCTGTTCCACTTGTTATTGTTCCATGTATAATACGATGGCACCTGATTGTTTGTGCAAAAGAGTCTTGTTGGCATAATTTGAAGAAACCTGTAAGTGTGGTATCTCTTGGAGTTCGTGCTTGTTTTGGGGCAGTAGCAGCTGTAAAATAAACTCTCTGACCATTCTCCAAATGGACAGCAAGATGTTGCACTGCCGGATATCGATCATGAATGGAAAAACCGAAAATTCTCCAGAAAGCTTCATTGCCGCTTATATATCGACCCATTTGGTATTGACTAACTTCATTTTGAACATTTCGGTTTTGAAGTGCATATATTGCAGTGTCTGATCCCTTGTTAACGTATTTGCACACATATTTAATTGATTTTACTGAGTTACAAAATTCTACGTTAATATGGGCGTTAAACGTCTTGGACAATAGAGGGCAATAGGGTACAATCCACTTGTTATCAACTTCATGTTGCCCTAGCTTGAAAACCACCCTCTTCAGGTTTTCTTAGCCTATAAGAGGGATACCCATCCGCACCAATCTGTGTTTCATAAAAAAAATTTTAGGGAATCGTTTGTTGCACTTGCCATCTTTCATGCAAGGGGAATTGTAATTGAAGGAACCACATGGACCATGGACCATCTGTGCCTTAACGATTTCAAAAAGTACTTTGTCCCTTGTAGGATCTGGAGATGAGTGAATCGATTTGATTGGAATGGATTTTCGTTTGATTTCGTTTTTGCCATTCTACGGTATACATGTGACACTTTGAATTTCGCTCCATTTTGCGTTACATGTAAAGGTAATGAATAAATCAGGTCGGCCATGATTTCGTACATACGTCATTGCATCCTGGGTCCGCTCATGCATGTACCTGGGGCTTCCTATGAAGCTTGAAGGAAGAATGCAAATTTGACCAAGATCTCTTCCAGTAGCATCATTTTCGATGCCATCTTTCAAATGTATGTACGAATCAACTCTAAGTTCCTTCTGGTGAGTAACTATTTATATAGCACAGTCTTTCTGACTCTGTTGTGGCATACATGTCTACAGCAAATTGGTGGAAAAGTTGCTGGCTTCGATGAAAATCGTTAAATCGTTAAAGGAATTATTGCGGATCATGAAGTAATAACTGTAGAAATTCATGCAAGAAACATCCTTTCTAGAGTTTACACCAGCCTGAGGAATACCAAAGTGATATCCATCTTCTCCATTTGCAAATAAAAGTGGATATTGTAAAGTATCATATGATCTGTGCGTTTCGTTTTTGTGTTTCATTACTATATCTATACTTTAAAACAATATCTCTTCTGCCATGTTGTTCATCACCCATAATTACAATAGTCGGAAAAAGTATTTTGACAAAACTGTGTGCAATGTTATCTCGCTTGTTTTGATAGACTGAGAGAACCAACGGGTCTCTGTTGATGAGCAAAACAAAATATATGATTTTAACTGTAAGTGCGCAAAATATTTCCTTTATTATATTACGCATTCATTTCACTGTCAGCTGCAATGTAAGAACTGAACTGAAACTAACTGGAAAAAAGTATTTTGACATCATATCCTTTTCAGTTTTTTTCCTTTCGCGTGCCATGAAAGCTGGGCCCTGTTAATTACAAAGTCTCTTTTTAATATAATTTATTAATTTTAATGACATTCATTAACATTTAATTGGTAAATATGGGAAAAAATTTGGAAATAAGCCAGGCTATAAGAAATGAGATGGTGATCAAAAATGATGCGGGTATTTCAGTGGAATACTTAAGCGAGCTATACAAAGTACCTCGTCAAACTGTGAATTATCAAATAAATAAGCAAAAGAAAAATAAATCCACAAGTAACTTGCCACGTTCAGGCAGACCACGCAAGACAACCAAAAGAGAGGACCGTTTAATTGTGGGAAAATTTAAAGATAATGTGCTAAAAACTCCAAAAGCTGCAGCAATTGAATTGAGTGATCAGCATAATATTCAAATTTGTGAAAGACCGGTAAGAAATCGTTTAAAAGAGGAAGGTTTTGCCACTTATTTAGCCAGACCAATACCCCAAATTTCACAGAAAAATAAGCTCAAACGTCTGGAATTTGAAAAAAAAAATTGTAAACAAGCCTTCATCATTTTGGCAGCAAGTATTGTGGACTGATGAAAGCTCTTTTCAGTACCATGCATCAAAAAAGAAAATTTTCTGCAGAATTCCTAGATATAAATAAAGAAAGATATAAAGAAAAATGTGCGATTTTTTTTTTTGTCAAAATACTTTTTCCGACCATTGTAAAGCAACTTCATTGCATTCAGGAGCATTGAAGTGTCGAGCGTGTTCTCCAGATGGTCTTTTGTTAGCATCAATAATAAGCTTATACTCCGGGATAGATGAGAACTCTAAAACGAACTTTGAAAGCAGCATTTCTTGCAGTTTCAAAATAAGATCTTTTCTAGTTCCTTGGTTGTAATCACATCTCTTCTATGCTTGTTGTTCAAGATCACTAATAAAATAAACTTGAAAGTATTTGGGCCCTTTACCTGGCATTGGTTGAAGGGATCCAAGTGTATGGTACACCTGTCCTTGGATTTTAAATGTTGGCATAAATCCACCTTCTGTAATAATATTTGCTCCAAAAGATGTCATTTGAAAAGCAGAGTTGTCTTTTCGAATATGCTGTAAAAAATGCCTGGATTCAGGCGTCGTGCCTTTAAGGAGATATTTTAAAAGTTCTGGTGGGTCTGACTTGTTCAATTGAATTTTTCCATTGGAGCAACATATGCCTGGTGGTTCCTTCACCCAATTTTTGTACCCTACAGTAGAAAAGCAAAAGAGACATGTGGCCTATTTTCACAATTTTTTCTGACGCATATTCATGATCAGATTCATACTTGAAAGCACATTGATGCCACTGGCTTGTTGTACATGGTCGACTTCTTCTGTTCGTAATACAATCATGTTCCTGGTGTCGTATAGCAGCCATTCTATCTGCTTGGGCTCGGAGTCTTCCGAGACATTGATCTTCTGTTTCTCTTTGCCGGGCTATGCTCAGCGCATTAGCAGATCTCACAGGCAATGAACGCTTTTTTCGTGGCATGTTAGCACCTACAATAACGGGCATGCAAAAACATAGCAATTGAATATGATAATCCTCTAACTACTATAACTAAACTCAAGTTCTTAAGAAATAAAATATTGTTAAGCTCACCGTAATTCTCGAATAGTCAAAACGTACCAAATTAAATAAAAAACAAAGAAAAACACGTATAATCTTTAATTAAAGGATTTCTCGAAAAACACTTATCTATTTAAAAATCAATTCAAGAGTGCAATCGCACTTCTCAGTAGGTCAACCAGTGCCAAAAGAAAAAACAAAAACAAAGAAAGAGAGAATATCCGTTAAGTGAACATGACACTCAGCCACTGGTGCGCTGTTGATTGCAATGACACGCGATTGATTGTGATTTTTCGGCTATGCAAAAAATTATACTTTGGCTCACTTCTCCGGATCTAGAGAGCACAGATTAATGACTGATATATCAATCTCTTTCGCAATAAATGCACTAACCAGGTAATATCAATTATATTCAAATCGGGTGTGCCATTATTAAGTTATAGACGTATATATGAAATGCACCTTAAAGCACATGGAGGGATACATAAACCTGTTTATAGGACAAACAAATTAATCTAGGATTTTAAAATTTCTTTCTGGTGTTTCTTCTCTTCAAAACGAATTAATTGATATAAAATAACCTTGTGGTTTCGTTAGCCTACCTCCATTTTTCTCGAGCCAAACACAAAATATGGCTTCTAAAATATAGGGATAGAGAAGAGATTGATATTTACTTTTTATATTAATTTTATTTACATAACCATATTCTGGGTCCTGGCATCTCTATAAATTTATAAACGGAAATCAGAGTTTCCTTAACGTGTATGGTTGTGGTTCTCTCATGTATTTTAAATTTTGATGATAAGTACTTCAGCACCAACATGTATTTCATTTTAAATAAAGGGTGATTTTTTTGATATTTAGTTTTTCAAAGTTTGTGAAAAATATTTTTCGCGCATTCCGACCATTTTACGGTCGTCACAATCGACCTACTGAGCAAGCAATTCAAGCCATAATGACCAAATTTCGCACCAACTTCACGCTATTGGATATCAAGCCACCTACCCGTATGCGTAGAGTGCGTACAGCGGAAAATATTGTCCATTCGTCGCCGTTCGCAGCAATTGGGATGGTGCTACTCCTCGACTAGGTGGAAGATTTTACGCAAGTATCTTGGTCTAACACCTTAAAAAATACAGCTCGTTCAAGAACTGAAGCCGAACGACATGCATTAGCGTGGAATTTTCGGTTAGTTTTAGTTTTAAATGCATTTTATTTTCTTAATCACTAACTCTAAAAAATGCTTAAATGCTAGCTTAAAATTACTTAACAATCTTATACTAACTTACTGGCCCCACACAGGCACTCTAAGCTACTCTGAATACTTATATCTATGTCTTTCGACTGCAGTTACATTTTATTTATAAATACTTATTTTCTATACTTAAGGCTAAAGTGGAATTTTCGGTGAGTGGGCCTTAGAAAAGATCCAATTTTAGTAAACAAAACTGCCGTATTTGGTCCGATGAGCAACCTCAGGCAGTACAAGAGCTGCGAATGCACCCGGATAAATGCACTGTTTAGTGTGATTACCGTTACCGTCAATGGCGCACGCTATAGTTCAATGATTTTGAACTTTTGTGTACAGCATGCGTATCAATGGACCAATTGAGAAATGAGTTCGGTGAGCAATTTAGCTCTTGTTTTGGACCGGTGAATTGGCGATCGTTTGATTTGACGCCTTTAGACTATTTTTTATGGGGATACGTCAAATCACTCGTCCATGCCGATAAATCAGCGTCAACTGCAGCCTTTGAAGACACCAGCCAATATGCTCGAAAAAGTGATTTAAAATTTGACTTTTCGTATGGACGACTTAAAACGTAGTCGTAGTCAAATTTACATGAAATAATATTTGAAAAGTAAATAGAAAAAATCAATTTATCAGCTCCAGTAACAATTTTATACACTCTTGCGATTTTCTTATGTTTTTTTTGGACAATTGAAATCAAACGCTTTAAAAATCACCCATTATGAACATCAATACATTGAAGAAAATTCTCTGCTTAACATTCATCCATTTCAGAGAGAGCCAAATAAAAAGTTGAAATCCGCAAACGTTCCACACATAGGGTGGAAGCTAATTTTTAATATAGACATGCAAGCAAACCACTGGGTGTGTACAAGCCATATCGAATAATAGTTCATTATTGCCCATGAGCAAAGTTGTTGAGCAGAATTCGAAATGGGGATTTACAATAGTATATATATGGCGCACGATGTAGTGATGTTTTTCCGAATTATTTTGAGAAATCCTCTCTTTTTAGATATCTTTCCTAATATAAATGTCATATGGCTATTAAAGCTCATGGTCGAGGGATACACCAATATATTTTATTTCTTGTACTTGTTCAATACTTTCACCACTTATTTCTATGTGAATGCGATCAACACTGTTTAAAATCATACCCGTTGTATTTTATCGATTTATTTAAAGTATATTGAATTTAAGCCGGTTAGATAAGCTTACTTAAGATTTTTAACACCTATAAACTTTAATTTAGAGACATTTAACAGCTTTTTACCACTGTACATATACATGTATGTATATACGAGTATCATTTACGTAAACTAAAAATAACAAAGGGCTGAGAGTAGTTCCTTAGCGACACCAAGCCACGTATTACGATTACCTAGAATTTACGAGTACACTAGTTTTTTGCGTTCCCTCAGACAGATAAGAATGAAACCATTTAAGCTAATGTTTTTGACACCATATTTTGTAAGTTTTGTCAAAAGTATCTTTCTGTCAATTGTTTCAAAAGCTCTTTGAAAATCTAAGTACACTGTTATTATTTTGTTTTTGCTATGTTGCTGTTCAAATTCGTTACTAATCAGTTCAGGGACGTTTTGCAGGAGTGGTCATGTCGGAGACTTGACTGGTTTTCGATTTACATGTTGTTACCACAAATGTATTTCTACAATTGTAGATATGCACACTTATTCACTACTAGCCTTTTTGTTCACACACTTTAGTGGTCAACTCTCTAGGAATAGGAACAACTATGGGCTCCCTTAAATTCTTTGGTAACTCAGAGCTTAAAAATGATTTGATTTGTTTACAATTTGAAGAATTATCGAACCAATAATATCAAAAGAATATTGAATAATTTCTACAGTAAGACCGAAAGCACTTTTGGTATTTATCGTCTTACACGCTTTTCTCAATCTATTCATATTTTTTTTCCCAGAATTTAAACGTAGATTGAGATCCAGGCAAATCCACTTAGCACAATGAATTTGTTACGAGTATTGAACTATCGCATTTACGCATTCTATGGAAAACAAGTTAAACTTTTCTGCAATTATTAAGCTGCCTTTCTATAATTTATCATCGAACAGGACTCCAATTACAATATTTCTGTTTTTTGTTTTTTTTAACAATAAGTTCTTTCTTAATTGTCTTCCACATTGCTTTTCGGTTATGACATGATTCAATCTTCTTAAAAATAGAGTTTCATTTGGCCAATTGCAGTTTGTTTTTATAGGCGACACAACTTGAATTTTCACAGCTTATCTAGCCTAAAACGTTTAAGTAAGATTTTTAATACGGGCATAACGTTATTATATCCTTAAAGATTATAAAACTTCTCAGATACGCAACAAACATACATACGAGTATCTATAAGCTGTCGTATCTGCTCACTTTCAGCCTGGTAGCCAAATACAACCAAGAACTTCCTAACGCAAAGATATCGCATTGCGTATAACATAAGTACATTTTTAGCTTAATAGTTTGTAAGCAAAACACAGTTTCGTGATCGTCAAATATCTATATCTACTGATCTATCTTACTATCACTTACAGGGTGTAATTGGATTCAGAAACACAGTTCTTAACAAGACCGAGTATAAATGTGGAGCAAGTCTGATTAGTTATGACTTTGTGGTTACCACAGCGCATTGTACCAATTCTAACGGGTGTGTAAATTTAGTTTTCATTATTTACCAGTCACATTAGAATAATCTCTCATTGCAGTCTTTCACCAACCCTTATCCGGTTTGGGGACTTGAATCTCAGTGCCATTGAAGAAGATGTCGATCCACAAACGAGAAGAGTAGCTAGAATAATCAACCATCCAGAGTACAGAGATGATCTACTCTACAATGACATTGCTTTGATTCAGCTGGCAAAACCGGTAGTGTAAGTTCTGATACCTTGTAACACTTACAAAGAAACCCTTTTTGTTAATAAATGTTTATTTCTTCAGATTCACGGAATTCGTCCGCCCAATCCAACTATGGTACAAAGATGAGATACCCTTCACGCATGCTTTCGCTATGGGATTCGGTGCTGTACAGTTTGCCGGGGCTCCCACAAATCGTTTGACAGAATTCAATCTGACGATAATTCCAAGTGACATCTGCAATATGATATTGCCGAGGGGACCAAATGAAGAACACGGAATTGTTGATAGCCAGATATGTGCTTTAGATTTCAAGAAAAACGGAAGCGATACTTTTCAAGTAAAAATAGAACATATTCATTGCTTATTTCAGTATGTAATTTTCGAATTTTCCAGGGAGATTCAGGAGGACCTTTACAAGTGAGCTTCATTGGCCCTAAATGGGGGCGACAGCACAATTATTTGATTGGAATAACTTCATTTGGAGTTGTCGGTGAGACCAGATATCCAGGCGTATATACAAAAGTATCGCACTATGTAGACTGGATAGAACAGAATGTATGGACTTTTGATTATTTTGATAGAAGTTAATAGTTAATAGATGGAAAATTGTATATAATCTTTTTTAAATGTGAATTCTTCGATATCCTGATCACTTTTTTCATAAAAAGCTCAGTTGATGCCATAGTACATATGGTCATGAATTAAGTGGTCCAAACACAAGTTTCATTTTAAAAATAAAATAAAATTAATTGAAATCAATTATTTTCGGTATATTGTAGCTTTAGTAGAAAGAGCAAATATTCCCATTAGTTATTGAATACGATTTCATTCATGTGGGTGCCTCGGCTGACTTCACAGTAGTGCAACCTGTCAACCCAATTATTCAAGACCTCGTTGACTGTTTCTGTTTCTATCTCACGAATGACTCGACGATATTCGCCTTAAAGGCTTGCATCGTTTCTGGATTATCCGCATAATATTCATCTTTAAGGGCACCCCACCAAAAAAAAGTCTAAGTCACAGGTCCTAGGCGGACAATTGACATCGCCAAGGCGACTGATAACAGAATTACCGAACGGCGTGCCACCGTACTGAAACCAAAGGTCTATCAAGTTTTGTCTTCAATTTCAGCCCACACAAATTCGGTAATCATGGCCCTGTAGCGCTCACCGTTGACCAAAATGGCGTTTCTATCAGCATTTTCGAAATAAAATGGGCCAATGATGCCATTACTTGAAAATCCGCACCGAACTGTCACTCTCTGCGGATGCATTGGCTTCTCAGATGCGGCAATTTTGTTTTATAATACAGCCGCCGAGATGAAAATGCGCCTTTCTGGAATACCTAAATCATTTTTCGGTCAAATTCCACATTCAGTTCGACCTGAAAGTCCAAACTGAGAAGCGATTGAAATGGTTGGTCATTTGTCTTCAATTCCTTTGTCAATTGGACTTTGTAAAAGAATAATGCGAGCTTTTGTATTTGGGTCACCCGTTACCATATGTTTTTTTTTGTTTTTTAATTTGTTTGATTGAAAAATGCCTTACACCCTGTTTCCCAAGTCCATGAATGTTTTGTGTATTAGGAAAAGCTCAGATTGGTTCTTGTCATGAGTAGTTATCCATTGTTATATACGAGTATAACTGAGAGTCTCTAAAGTAGAAACTAAATAGCCATGCTGCTGGAAAAAACTGCAAACAATTACAGGAACTTAAGTGGGCCAAAGCTACTGGAGCAGCATTGCCAGAATAACCACTGTTGAAACACACATTTTTTTGGAGACCGGCTCTCATGCGATGTTTCACAAACCAGTTGTCTTCGCCGGTGAGCAACATACGACTAGATTTAATTATTTTGCTTGTAATATATAAAATGGAGTTAGCCGAAATATATTGAAGACGACCAAAGAAACATACTAAAGAAAAACTACTAAATTTGTAATAGACGGAATTAGTATCTTAACACATTACTTAACGAAAAACTCGGCAGCGACGCATGGGCGAACGATATTACGACATCTGATGTTAGCGAATCGGTGAACAGAATGAGTCGTGCACATGCAGTAAGACTGTATTGCATAACCTCTGAAGTACGACCAGCGGAAATATAGGATAGAAATGGCTAGCGATTTTGTTTAATGATACGATGAGATTCCATCCTATCCCTAACCAATGGGTCCAGATTCTTCTTTCATAACTTTCTGAATGATGTCAAAGATGAAAATGCTTTGATTCAGCTAGCAAAACCGGTAGTGTAAGTTCTGATACCTTGTAAATCACAGGTCATATTAAAGCATATTAGCTTTTCATAGAGCAAGACTCATGACTCTTGATTGCATATGGCATGGGTGGAGACTAAACACAAATAGACTACTATATGTATATGCTGGAATAGCACGAGTAAAATATTCTAAAGTGGTCGACTGAATTGCTTGTGAACAACCGCTGAAAATCGGCATCAGTCGAAAAAATAAACTGGCACAATTTAAACAAGGAAACAGGCCCTGGAATTGGCCTAAAAATGGCTTCAAAATACCAGAAACCAAGAAGAAGAACTAAGCACATAACACAACCGGAGCATGTACACTCAGAGGTATAGGCTACCATTGGAAATTTTTCGTTTAATTGCCTCACGATTTTACTCAATCAAACGATGATCGAGAGCTTCAAATGGTCTGCATATCCTCTTCATCGACTTTGAAAAAGCGTTTGGCAAAATTTTCAGAGATATTATTTGGACGGAACTACGATCTCAATGTATTTCCGAGATGAATATAAGAATGAAACACGGAAATAACCGGAAAATTCGCAGTTAAAGTTTGAGTACACCAAGGCAGTGTAAAGGGCCCGTTGCTTTTTAATACTAACAAGATTTCCTTTTGAAGCAGCATATTGATGATTAAGAAACTACTTCTCTTCTCTCCGCCGATGATAGCGCTATTATTAACAGCGAGCAATTATGCTCTTCAGGCAACTCCTAAAAATTTGATAAAGTATCGAAATCTTCTGGTCTTCGAGTATCGACATCTTCTGCTCTGTAAATCTAGACGTCGCTGCTCACATTTAATTGGTTATCACATACCAATGAGAAAGTATGCACCACAGTTAATATTCAGCCGCCACGTATGCAACACATTTTTCACACCAAATCACCCACTTCAAATTCTCGCAACGAATCCTCGCCCTCTGATGGCAGCATTATGTTATAATGAAGTTTGCCGACAAATGTGAGAAGCACAATATGATACGAGCAATAGCAAGCTCCGCAAAAACAAAATAAAAGCTCCTCCAAAACTTCTTGACGTAGGCTTCGAGTCATCGGAAAGCTTTTTCAACAAAGGTAACTAAAAACAACTACGTTCTCCTTCGTAAAAAGCAAGTAAAAAGGGAAGCTCATATAACATCCGTCCACACATATGTATAATGGGCAAATCCACATTCGCACTCCAAGCTGCCAAATCCCAATCGTCGTTCACAACATTGGAGTTATAAAGAACGCCATCGGACTTGACGTTAACAACTAGAGCTCTTGATAGTAGGTATGTACGAGTAGTTACCCGGGTACTCATATTTTCGGGTATTTCCTGAGTACCCATAAGGTTTTGGGTACCCGTTATGTTTCTGGTACCCGCGTTATTTCTCATGTTTCTCATATATCAAGACCAGACAAACTATTATATTACAAAGTAAGTAAACTTTTCTATTTAGAAAATATCTGTCTTTTGTCTATAAATTATTTGAAACAATGAATTTTATTACATTTCTTTTATATATTTAGCGGTCGGAACTGAGGATTAATGTATGGGGTCTAGCATTTCATTGCATTTCATTTACATTTATTTGTATTCTTATTCATATAAGATATATAATATACATCTTTTAACTTATTGAACAAGCTTAGGATAATTATAATTATAATGACTTACACAATCTGTACATAATTTGAAATATAGGAGATAAAGAGAAAAAAATAGGATAAAGAGAAAGAAGAAAAGATGAAGAAATAGAGCATTATTAAATTAATTATTTTCTTTATAGTACTGGAAAACTTTCCTGCTAAAAGTTTTTGTGTCGTTCGTACGCTTAATTTCCAGGGGTAAACGATTCCAAAGCTGAATCGCATGCTCGAAAAATTGACGAGATGTATTAAGATACTTACACCTGGGAGTAATTAATTGCATGGCTCTATGATTTCTTGCAAAACGTATTTTCTTAAAAAGATAATCCGGTTGTTTGGTTATAATAAAATTATGTAATGATAGTATGGTTCTGTATTTTAGGAACGCCATTAAATTGCAGCCGGTTATTTGTTTACTGTAGTCGGAAATGTGTTCATATCTGTTGATACAAAAAATATGTCTTGCGCAACTATTATAGGCTACTGTGAGTTTTCTTTTAGACTCATGGTCCTTATTGGAAAATATTTCGCAACGATAAAGGATGATAGGCAATACAAAGGACTTAGCAAGTTTTAACTTAACGTAAGTTGGCAGGTAATTTGCCGTGGGACTTATTCCACGAAGTGCTCCATAAATTTTTGATACAGTTTTACTTATATGAATATTCTTGTTCAGGTGTTGACCGAGATGAACACCAAGATTCTTAATTGTTTCTACATACTCAACAGGAGAGTGGTTTAAGAGAAGAGGGGGAAAAAATTCCGTATTTCTAGAACCACTTATCACCATAGCTTTTGTCTTTGCCGGATTGAGACTTAGCCTGTTTTCGATTGACCATTTACTAATTTTGTCTAGCTCACAATTCATGCTGTTTATCGCCTGGATTTTGTTCGATTTCAGAAACAGGGAGTATATTTGGAGGTCAGCGGCGTATATATGATGTCCACCGGTGTTAAGTCGTTGAGAAATATCATTTATGAAACATGTGAACAGTAGATGCCCTAACACGGAATCTTGTGGGACACCTGAGGGAACAAGAAGACAAGACGAATATTTGTTTTTGTGATAAAGGATTGGGAACGATTAAATAAATACGATGACATAAGACTGCTTAAAGCGCTTTCAAATGAAAATTGTCTTTCGAGTTTCTTTAATAATATAGTATGATTTACAGAATCAAATGCTTTTGAGAAATCAAGAAATATAATTATACTCAACATATTCTTATCCAAACCGTTACGTAGATCCTTTGTTATGTTTAGTAAAGCAGTGGTGCAGTTGTGCTTAGTGCGAAACCCGGACTGGTACTTTGCTATTAATTTGTTATCATTGAGATAGGTCTATATTTGATGACTTAAAATGGTTTCAAACACTTTACTTAGAAACGGTTATTGCAATGGTTCGGTATTTTGGAATATTTGATAGTAAGGATTTTCTCACCGGTAGCACTTTTGCGATTTTCCACCCATCAGGATAAACTGAGGTTGTGATTACAGTGTTCACAATGTGCGTGGTTTGATGGAGAATAGTAGGTAGGAGAATTTTAAAAAAACTTTGGTTGGATATTATCTGAACCCATTGCATTAGATTTGATGTTTAATATTGTCTTGCCCACCTCATTTTCAAGATTCTTTCAAGATTGTTCTCTCGAATAAAAGAAGTCGACATAACCGGCCCGTTTGATTTTTCACTATTGGAGACGAATTTTGAATTAAGGTCTTCTAAGTCTGTAGTGCTAGGAATTGATGTCTTATCTGTTGTTAGTCCAATATGACGAACTTTTTTCCAAAACTCGGAGCTTGAGCTAACAGAGTCGAATTTGTGTTTGAAGAAGTTTCTTGTTTTTCTCCGAATGAGGGTCGTCACTGCGTTACGAGCAGCCTTGAACTCCCTATGTAGGGATAAGCATTTGTATCGTCTCCACCTGGAGTACAAAAGGTTACGTGCTCTTATAAGGTCACGAATATCTTGAGTAAACCATGGAATATTAGTTTTTTTAATCGTATTTATTTTAAGCGGGACATATTTATTAAACAAATATAGGATGATGCTATTCAGATATTCAACCTGAAAACTGGTATTGTTCGTGCTATAAATGGGCCACCAATTCAAACGACGACATTCAGCAAAAAGCTCTTCCAAGTTGATATGAGAATACTGATATGATGTAAAGGTTGTATCATTTATAAAAGAAGGAATTGCATCTATTGCTGTGAAAATCATGTCATGATGGGAAAAAGAAGGAGCAGGAAGTTGGTTATAGTGCATTATTAAATTGGGTTGAGAAAACAAGAAACAAAGTCTAGTAGAGAAGGCATACAATTGGGTTCAAAATGAGTTGGTTGATTGGAATTTACAAAGGTTAAATTGAGTGCTTCTATCATTTTTCGAGTTGTTCGATGTTTAGTTAGAAGTTTAGATTAAAATCCCCACATATAACGATTTTGGAGTTTATCGGACCTAATTCCTCAAACACGTCCCTTATGAGTGCATAATTGGCTACATCGGATGCCATGTATACACAACCAAGCAACTTTTTATCCGTGCCACAGCCACCTAGCCACTCCTTGCCGATTCTTTACGACATGAAACGTATAATTCTAATTGTTTTTAATGTGCATGGCGACAACTCCGCCTCCTTTGCGCTGCCTATCACTCCGAAAAAGTTCCATATTATCTAGTTTAAACAGATTGGAATTCATTTCTGACTCCAGCCAAGTTTCTGAAAAACAAATAACATCAACCATGCTATTATTAAGTATAAATTAATATTACATTTATTATTTAAAAATAAAAAAACTTTATTATTTCTTTTTTTGGGCAGAGGTTACCCTTACACTTGAGTACAAACTTATAACTGAAAACTAACAAAATTTGCATAAGCTTAAATACTAATGGTGCAGTTGATAAGACTGTTACATCAGCGGATTCCTTCACGTACGTCCAGCGACACAGGTGTAATTGGAGCACTTGATGTCTGTGGGAATGGAATGTGTTGCTCGTTATTGAAATTGGATGTTTCTTTGGCGTGGGCATACACTTGCAGTCTGGGGATTTGTTGTTGTTGTTAAGTGCAGTTGAGATGGATGTGTAGTTTGGAGATTTGGTGTTGTTGTTTGAATGTTATTCGCGTTAACTCCTCCCCTCTTAAATCAAAACGTCCTCGTTTTGTTATTTCCTAAAAAATTGGAATTTGGCTGATAGTGGTTATTCTTGGGGATATTTGTGGAGTTTCTTGTTTTTCTGCTTTGGTCGATATTTCTGGTGCTTCTGATTGTTTGTCTTCTGTTACATGGCTGATGATTTAATTGAACGTTACCCTGGTAGGTGAGGTTTGTTTTTCCGCCAAGGTTTGATAATGCATATGGCGAGTATGATAATAACAGCTACAGACATGCCATATCCTCCAATATGCTTAATGTTATTTTCCAACTCAAGTAATTGAATAAAATTTGTTGTATTTGTATGAAGATCCTTTATCATTTTCAGTGACAGGATTTCTTCGTATTCGGACTTGTTATAATAGGGCTGTAACAACGCTGGTAATGGTTTCACACTCACTTTCTGCACGGATAGATATTTCTTCCCCTCTGCTGTTATCGTTGTATTTTGGAACCGTATGACGTAAGTTCCAAGTAGACTCATCTTTTCCTTGTTTACGCTGATTGTGCCATTTATTGATTAAAAAAAAAGGATTCCGCTTGCGATCTCTTCCACTGATGCTATGTTTTGAATGTTAATTTCTCTGCATAATGAAGGTTGACTTATAAGGATGCATAGAGAATTACTAATATCTATTACATCTTTGTCTGTGCAACTTATTGAATGACTTACGAGGGGCGTTCAACATATTCTCGGTATCGGGGTGAAGCTGTGGTTGTATATATAAATTGACTCATTTATCAAGTAATACTATTATTTTAGTGCACTCATGTGAAATTTCATATAAATGTGATTATTAAATCGCGTTTTATCTCTGGTTAAACAGCATCATAATGGCAACTGAGACGATGATGGTGAAAATTGAGCATCGCGCTGTAATTAAATTTCTCACTAAGCAAGGAAAAAGTCAAAAAACTATTCATGGAGAGATGGTGGCTGTTTACCAGGGTTCCGCACCTTCATTATCAACTGTGCAAAAGTGGTCAAGTGAGTTCAAGAGAGGCAGAGAGAGCATTGAAGACGACCCCCGCTCCGGCGCCCCGGCTACTGCTTGTACGGGAGAAAGCATCAAAGAAGTCGAAAAACTTGTTCTTGAGGATTCCCGAATAAAGGTGAAAATGATGGCAGAGATCACCAAGCTTTCAATTGGTACCATTCACACCATTCTTCATGACCATCTTAACCTTTCAAAGGTCAGTGCAAGGTGGGTGCCACGAATGCTCACAGCGCCTCAGAAAAAAGTGAGAATCGCATGCTGTAGAGAGCTTTTGGAGATGTGTAGTGAGAACGCGGACGGTGTTATGGATCGAATTGTTACTGGGGACGAAACATGGGTCCACCACTATGACCCTGAAAGCAAACAAGAGTCCATGCAGTGGCATAAAAAAGGAACAGACCCCCCGAAGAAGTTCAAAGTCACTCCGTCTGCCGGGAAGCTCATGGCCACAGTTTTTTGGGACTCAAAGGGAATCTTGCTCATTGAGTACAAAAAAAAGGTGAAACCATCAACTCCACATCTTACGCTTCCACTTTGCGTAATTTGCGAGAGGAAATTAAAAAGAAAAGACGGGGTAAACTCGCAGCGGGTGTGTTGCTTCTTCATGACAACGCTCCTGTTCACACGGCGCGAGTTTCCAAGGCTGCTGCGCGAGATTGTGGTTTCGAAGAAATCCAACACCCACCCTATAGTCCAGACCTTGCCCCTAGTGATTATTTCCTGTTTCCGAATTTGAAAAAATGTCTTCGTGGAAAAAGATTTTCGGATGATGAAGAACTTAAGTCGGCAATAAATGGGTATTTTGCAGAGAAAGAGGAAATTTATTTTTGTGAGGGTTTAAAAAAGTTTATCTCAAGATGTAACAAATGCATTGATGTTAGGGGAGATTATATTGAAAAATAAAAACAATTTAAATTGAATTCGCATTTTCCTTCATATCGATACCGAGAATATATTGAACGCTTTCGTAGCTTCATGTGAAGCACAGTGGGCCAGCCTAATTTTTTTTTTAGCCATGGCAGGCTTACATACGAGGGCGGGTCAATAAGTCAGTGACTTTTGGAATAAAACACAGATTTTTTGATAAAAAAATAATTTTATTTTTCAACGTAGTCTCCCTTGAGCTCTATACACTTTGTCCAACGCTTCTCCAATTTTTTTATCCCTTCCAAAAAAAATGATTTGTCGAGGTCCTCAAAATAGGCCTTTGTTTGCGAGATGACTTCATCATTGGAGTCAAATCTTTTTCCACCAAGCCATTTCTTCAGGTTTGGGAACAAATCTGGAGAATAGGGTGGATGAGGGAGCAATTCATAGCCCAATTCATGGATTTTTGCCATGGCAACTGCACATGTGTGCACCCTTGCATTGTGTTGTGATTCACACACCACATAATCCCAGCACTTGCTATCACAACAATCCACCTATCCAGCTGCATATGCATTTTCGGTCAAGTTCATACCCGAGTCATTCACCGAAATTCGAAGCCGCACGTAAATATATACCATACGTGCTGGTGTACATTCGCCGCACTACCGAAATACGACGCTAAACATGTTTCGTATTTGGGTCAATCCCAGGAAACAATTAAAGAATAATTATGAATGGGATTGCACTTACAATATTCGGAGTCTGGAAGTGAATGACAAATGGGATGACATTTGAAACCGACAAAAGAAAAACCACCCAAGCTGCAAAATAAACTGGAACAAGCGGTGAATGATCGTAAGTGTTATGGGAATGGTTGCGCAAGCCGATTTGGCTACGCACAGAAAAAGGTTATAAAAGAGATACGATGCGAAAAGAAATTCAGTTTTTTATTAGACTAAATTCAGACGACAAGGTTGCAGCGACGCTAAAGACGGCGGACCTTTAGTCATTAAAAATGACATATAATAAAAATATTGATATAATAATAACGTCTTTTAATTCAACTCCGGAGTTAGACTCTTCTCTCTTCGATACGAGAAAGCACGGTCTCGCGACGATATAACAATTGTCTTGGTGGATAAGAACTTTTTTGTTGGCCAAATGAGGTCGGTTTTTTTTCAAATCGTCATTGAATCGGTCCAATAAGTTGGCATAATATTCCACATTGATTGTTCTTCCCTTTTGAAGGTAGTCAATGTGGATTATCCCGCGTGCATCCCAAAAAACAGTCGCCATAACTTTATTGGCTGACAAACCCACCTTGGCCTTCTTTGGCGCCGATTCACCCTTAGAAACCCACTGTTTTGACTGTTGTTTGTTCTCTGGTGTGTTGTGATGGATCCATGTTTCGTCCACGGTTACAAAACGGCGCAAAAACTCCTCCATATTGCGATTAAACAAACCTTCCTGTGAAGTTGTTACACGATTGCGTTTGTGGTCGACTGTGAGCAAACGCGGCACCCATCTTGCGGAAAGCAAGAAAGCTCCTGTTGACAGGAGCAGTGTTGCTGTATCAGTAAAGAGGTCAGAAATTCAAAAAGTCACGGACTTATTGACCCTCCCTCGTAGTTGTAGGTAAGTTTACGTTAGGTTTTAAGAAAAAAAATATATAAAAACACAAAAAAAAATACAAAAAAAAAAAAAATATACATACATATACTTATATATTAAGTATACATGTATTATGGATATATATATATGTGTGTGTGTGTGTGTGTGTGTGTATTAGGCGTAAGTAGGTTAAGTAGATTAAGATTTATTTTTAGGTAGTCTATAAGTTTTTAGTTTTAAGTTTTTATAAAGGGTCCGCCATCTAACGTTTTTTTTTCAACTAGCACTTATTGCATGAATGGTAACACTTAGCTCATGTCTGATTTGACAGATAACTAGTTTTGTCCTTCCGCTTAACGAATATGGTTGTGTATACGCTTGAAATACGCTTCGCTAAGTGGGCCTGAGATCGACTTAGAGAAGATGCCGATTTTGCCAAAAAAATCATCTTTTCAGATGAAGCTCATTTTGATCTTGGCGGGTATGTAAACAAGCAAAATTGTCGCATCTGGGGCACAGAAAACCCGCACGCATACATTGAAAAGCCGATACACCCAAAACGAGTCACTGTTTGGTGCGGATTTTGGTCCAGAGGCATAATTGGGCCATTTTTCTTCGAAAATGAGCAAGGAGTGGCCGTTACAGTCAATGGCGATCCTTATCGGGCCATGTTGAACGAATTTTTGTTCACAAAAATTGAAGAGGAGGATATTGGCAACATTTGGTTTCAACAGGACGGCGCTACGTGCCACACAGCCGAAGCTACACTCGATGTTTTGCGCCCTGTTTGTGAAGATCGCATTATCAGCCGCAGAGCTGATGTCGTTTGGCCACCTCGGAGCTGCGATTTGACACTGTTGGACTATTATTTGTGGGGTGCCGTAAAAGACAAGCCAGAGACAATTGACGCTTTAAAGGACAATATTCGTGAAGCCATTGGTGAAATACAGCTGCACACAATCGATAATGTGCTTAAAAATTG
The DNA here is from genome assembly GCA_949129095.1 of Volucella bombylans. Classification (NCBI taxonomy): domain Eukaryota; kingdom Metazoa; phylum Arthropoda; class Insecta; order Diptera; family Syrphidae; genus Volucella; species Volucella bombylans. The sequence goes on from OX422140.1 coordinate 137,251,431, forward strand.
GACCGATCGTGTAGGCTACTGCATGGCCAGCCCAGGCAGCCATTTGAATGAAATTATTTTCCATTATTAACCGGAAGGATAAAACTAATTATCTGTCAAATCAGACATGAGCTAGGTGTTACCATTCACGAAATAAGCACTAGTTGAAAAAAAATCGTTAGATGGCGGACCCTTTAGATAAAAAAAAAGTCCAGACACTAAGTTTTTTTAATTGAAATTCATTTTCTGAGTTATAATAAATGTAAAAATAAAAATAAAATTAGACTGTAAGATTCGTTGAAAGACATAGATTAAGTATTATGTTTAATTTAGGGTGCCCGCATGGGGCCAGTAAGTTACAATAAGATTTTAAGTTATTTAAGCTAATTTTTAAGCGTTTTTTGTTTAGCATATAAGAGTAGTTTAAGTTATAAAAATGAGAATGCATAAAAACTGAAACTGAACTGAAACTGACTACTGATTTCTTTTCTGGAGTGCTTGGTAGTCTAAGCTGTTTTCGGCCACCTCCTTGATGGAAGTGCAGCAATATATCCAGTCGTTCATAGACCTTAGTGGCGATAAGACGCATTTTCGTGTTCGGCTTCACAAGTGAAGAAAATAAGTAAAGTAAACATTGAAACAAAAAAAGCATCAAGTGGTCGGTAGCCGAAGTGGCAAACACTCGGAAGACATCAGCCTTGATGTGGCGATTCGGAGGCCTGAGTTCGATTCTCAACAGGAGACATTGTTTGTTTTTTTTTTGTTTTTTTTTGTTTTTTTTTTCTATTGAAATAATAAGTGAAGTGTAAAAAAAAAAAAAAAGAGATCAAATTCACGTGATGGATTGTGGAGAGCGGTCCGCTATGCCAATAGCGGGATCGCCTGAGATAGCAGGTGAGGTTTCGAGTGGTTCGAACCAAACACCAAAGCCAAAGAGGAAGAGGATGCTAAAATCAACCTCTAACTTGGCAGAACGTCCTACCCTACAAACGACCACTGTAAAGCTTGGTGGAGTGAGGGCAGGAAACAACTTCGCTGCATTGGCAGCAAGCGAATCTGACGACGAAGAGGAGGAATTAAAGTCGATAAGTAGCAGCATAAAAATGCTACAGCAAAGGATACAGGCCATTAAAGAACAGCAAATGGTCAGAAGGAAGAGGGATGAGCACGAGCAATCCCAACAACAGCAGTCGCAGCTTTCTCAAAAGCAGTCCAAACAAAAACAAAAGACAAATACAATACCACAAGTGCACCAACAACACCAACAAATGCAAAATAAACACCAGCAACAACAACAAGAGCAGCAGCCACAAAAACAGCAGCAGCAGCGACAACAACAACAACAACAACAACAACACCAACAGCAACAACAGCAGCAGCAGCAGCAGACGAAGAAGAAGGAGAAGGTGCCTCCTATCAACACCTATAAATTAGAGGTGAACGCAACCAAGGACCTATGTACGAGTAAGTTGGTAATTGGTAGTAATTTTAATATCAAGAGATTGGGGAACGATCGCCATGTCATCCACTGTAATACAGTGGAGGGCTACGCGAAAGTGAAAGAGCTCCTAAAGGAAACGACGACGGAGCACTATTCATTTACACCGAAGTGTGAAAAGCGGCAATCAATGCTGCTGAAGGGATTGGAACCGTCTTCTGATCCTGAGGAGATCCTTGCACTGCTCAAAGAGAAGGAGTGCGAAGGACTCAAGTTTGTGGGGGTAAAGCCATTTACCACAGCTAGAGCCAGGCGGGAGAAACGGAGTCTGCCGTTCTTCCTGGTGCAGCTCAGTCTCGAAAGTCGTCTGGATGGTCTAAGGAGAATCAATGTCCTAGACTATCAGGTGATTCACTGGGAAAAATTAAAAAGGAGCGAAGGCGTTATACAATGCGTTCGCTGCCAGAGGTTCGGGCACGCCGCGTCGAACTGCCAAATGCAGCCTCGATGCGTGAAGTGCGCAAAGAACCACAGTTCCGAGGAGTGTGCTCTGGGTAGGGACGGAGCATCCGATAGGACGCAGCTCTCGTGCGTGTTATGTGGGAACGTGGGACACACCGCAAATTATCGGGGTTGTCCTAAGTTCACCGACATTAAAAAAGCAAAATTGGCTCGGCAGCAGAAGGTGGAGGTCAAACGTTCACCTGTTAGGTTTCAAACACCAGCCGTCACGCCCCAAATTTCCTACGCCCAAATGGCGTCAGGTAGGGGGGCTACGGTACAGCAAGCGACTGTTGCTTCTCCGGCGCCGATGCCGAGAACAACGGAAGCTGCACCCAACATGCTAGCCATCTTGCTCGCAATCCAAGGGCAGATGGCTCAGCTGCAAAAGCAGGTTCAAGAACAGGCCAAGCGGGTGGACCAGATCTACGCGCTGCTGCCGGGCCTAACGCAACACATGTCGTAATGGGTACGCACATGGTGGAGCAAACTTTGAAGGTCCTTGCGGTGAATGTTAATTCACTGATTAGGATTGAACGAAGAGCCGCGATGTTTAAATTGCTACAAGACCAAACTCCTGATGTGCTTTTCGCTAGCGAAACTAAGCTAACCGATAAGCACAAACTGGAGTACAATAATTATATCGTTAGAAGAAGAAACCGGCCCAGATCCAAACGTGGAGGCGGTGTCGCGATCTTCATTAAAGAAGATATAAAATTTCACAGAGTGTACAAGGGCGTGTTGCGCAGGTTCCGGGTGTTGGAGGCAGTCGTCATGTACATCCCGCTCCGCAGTGGAAAGCGGCTGTACTTGGCCTCTGTTTATGCACCTGATACTTCACAATCCACCCTATTCATTACAGAGCTCGACACGCTTTTTCGACTTCTGAGGCTGGAATCGGGGGCGAATTATTTTATAATCGGCGGGGATTTCAACGCTAGACACAGAGATTGGGGAAATAATTTGCCAAATACTAGAGGGAACCTACTACTCGATTGGTGGGGTCAGCACGATGTCATGTACAGACTCGGTCTTAAAGCGACGGATAATCCGTCGTTTCCCAGAGGCGGGTCTTATCTGGATCTACTGCTGTACGACGAACGTATACGACTGACAGGTACGAATTTACAAACATTAAACTGTCTGCGCACATTTGTGTACGACAGCGACCATTGCGGTTTTAGCACCGAAATTACAGTTCCTAACGAAATTGCGGAATTGGAGGAGTTTGTCCACAGATATTCTTACAACTACAGTAAAACTCTATGGACACGATTCTCCGCAACCTTGACAAGAGCGCTCTCCTCGAACACGCTCCACCCACCGCCCAATAGGAATTTGTCAAACGAGGAGATCGACAATTACCTAAAACAAATGGACGAGACAATTAAACAAACTATGGACACTACAATATCGCGGTATTGACGCACGACTAACGAAGACCTGTTCCGCAATCCTACTATTGACGCCCTGCACCGACAGAAAAGTAGACTTCTGACAAGACTTAAAAACTTTTACAGACAGTTAACTGACAGACAAGACCCGGAGATTAGGACACTGAAGTCGTCGATTAAAAATATTCAAACGCTAATAAAAGAGAATTACAGAATTTCTGTAAGTTTGCACTGGAACAACAAGGTTCGGGCTATAAACACCAGCAACCCTAATATGTTTCCGCAAATAAATAAACTATTTCGGAGAAAAAATCAAAACGACCTTCAGTGCCTTAAAATAGACCGGACCACAGACAACGAACGGTTACTGACAATAGCAGGTATTGATCTAAATGAGGCCGCTGATGATGACAACTTTTTTGTAATCGATGATCCAGGAGAAGGTTGAGACCATAGGGGCGACTTTCCAGGAAGTATATAAGGCCATTGATATCATTGGCCCTAATTATGACCTGGACAATCGCGTCTAGGTGCACGACTTCTGCATTCGAAATGAAATAAGGAACTGGCGATCCGAGGGCTCTGGTTTGACCCGGTTTAGCGACGTAAATATGGCAAATAATGTCATTGCCAGAGAGGGTGACCTACCACCGTTCATTTCGAAGGAAGGACTCCGTGAGATCTTCGACACAATCAGAGTTAAGAAATCAGTGGGGACCGATGGTATTCCGAACATCGTGCTTCGACATCTTCCTCTAGAAGTGGTGGACATTTACACCACCCTGTTTAATAATGCAATGAATAATGCACATTATCCAGCGCATTGGAAAACGGCGGTTGTTCAACCTATCCCCAAAAAGGGGAAGGAGATATCCAATCCGGCGAATCTCCGGTCGATAAGCCTCCTTCCGAATGTCAGTAAGGTGTTTGAAAAGGTAATCAATAGAGCTCTGTCTAGGTGGGTTGAGGACAAACATATAGTTCCGGATAATCAATTCGGTTTTAAGGCGGGACATGATATCTCACATGCCGCGTCTAAACTGGTGTCCGATATCCAATGGAATAAAGGCAAAAAACAATGTACTGGTGCCTGCTTTGTTGACTTGGAGAAGGCCTTCGACACCGTAGGGTTAGAGGGTCTTTTCTATAAGCTGACTAGGCTGGGTATCAGTAAACAGCTCTTGTACATTCTTTATAATATGCTACACAACAGACAGTTCATCGTGAAGAATGGCGATGTGACTTCTGTCAGAATATTTCAAATTAAAAATGGTCTTCAGCAAGGCGCGGTCAATTCGCCGATCCTATTTAACATTTATACAAGCGGTTTGATAAGTTCACTTCCCCATACTATTGCGTACGCAGACGATTTGGTAGCGTACAGAACAGGCCCAAAAATCGAGGTTATTAACACCCTCTTGCCGCGTGACTTCGACAAGATAAGAAGATTTTGCGATGACTGGAAGTTGAAAATCAACTTTCAGAAGTCGGATACCATTCTCTTTAGGACGCCTTTGTCTGGAGCCTCTAGGGATACCAGAAAAAATTGGCGAAAGTTCTCGATTATTGGACTTGCCTGTCCTTGACTTGCCTCTTGCCTGTCGAAATGTAGTCAGATACCTTGGCATCTGGCTAGATCAGTATTTTGGCAAAAATGTAGATGCTGCTCTGGCCAGAGCTAAAGGCGCTTTTGCCCTCACAAAGCGACTGTTTTATAGCAGCCAACTCGATGCGAGGGTAAAGGTGATCTGCTACATGGCCCTTATCAAGCCCATGCTGGTATTTGGGTGTCCCGTGTGGTTCAATGTACGAGCAAGCTCAATGGAAAAGATTCGGGTGTTTGAGAGGGCTTGCCTTCGCTTGTACAGAACACCAGAGTCAGAGTACAAACAATTTTATCCTAATGAGGTCCTTTACAATAGGACGAACCTAATACGAGTGGACAACTTCGTAATTAAGCTGACTCGAAGGCACATTGTAAGAGCAATGGCCTCGACGAATAACCTGATATCTGGGGCTTACTACCCCAATTACCTTTACCACGAGAATGTGCGCTCTGACGGCTTCGTTGCACCGGAAGCATTCCTCTATCTAAATCAGAAAGGGTTGATCCAGGATATATCAGCGGTCCCGTTAATCTTCCATGTCGCTCGGACAGCTGGGGACAGGCGACTCAACTACAACAGAGACGTCGCACACGACAGTTTGTATCGCCTCAGGTTCAGTAGGGCGGTGGGGAATCGCGATAAGAGGGATGTCGTTCGGCAGCACCAGCATTTCTGGTGGTTGAATGATGGGGAAGATGTTTCGTCGTCGTTTCCGTCAATTACGGACCAGCCTCACTAATGAGGCAGAGCTGACCAATCTATTTGCTCAGTAAAAAGCGATGGCCAGCTTACATAGGTTTAGGTTAGCATTTTAGAAACATATACATATATCAGTGTATACAAAGGTGTATACTGATATATGTATATGATTTTGTATAATGTCTATGCGTGTTTATGTGTGTATTGTGCATTTAGGTTAGGTAGGCTAAGGTTTATTTTAAGTTAGATACTAAGTTTTTATAATAAATAAATGTCCATATGCTAAGTTTTTGTAAACAAATTTTTTTTTAGCCTTAAGTATAGAAAATAAGTATTTATAAATAAAATGTAAATGCAGTCGAAAGACATAGATATAAGTATTCAGAGTAGCTTAGAGTGCCTGTGTGGGGCCAGTAAGTTAGTATAAGATTGTTAAGTAATTGTAAGCTAGCATTTAAGCATTTTTTGTTAGAATGTAAGAGTTTGTGTTAAGGAAATAAAATGCATTAAAACTGAAACTGAAGGACGATTTCCCAATGTGTTCACGAAGGATGTCATCAAGGGCTCGTTGGAAGATTGATGGTGCATTCTTCAACCCAAATGGCAATCTTGTGAATTCGTATTTTCCATGATTGATGGAAAAAGCTGTTTTTTCTATGTCTGCTTCCCTTAAGGGGATTTGGTGGAAGCCACTCTTTAAACACTGTGAAAATTTTGTTTCTTCCCAATTGTGCAATGACTTCACCAATATCGGGAATGGGATAACGATCGGCTATGGTAACTGAATTTAGTTTTCGATAATCAATTACCATCCTGTATAGCTTGGCTCCAGTCGAGTTTTTTTTTTTTTTGGTACAATCCGCATTGGTGGATTGTACGGGGACCGTGATGGTCTTATGATACCGTCTTCAAGCAGTTTTTGTATCTGTTTTTCGACTTCTGACTTAAGGGATGCTGGGAAGGGGCAATAGCGTGTGTACACAGGATCACCGGTGGAGGTTCTAATTTCTGCTACAACTTTTGTGGTGTAAGTCAATTTTTCTTCTGGCTCTCAGAATAGTTTTTGGTAACTACTTATTATTGAATTTAGAATAGTTTTTTTGATTTGGTGTGAGGTGATCAGTTTTTAGTGTTATTGAATTTACGTATTGTGACTTTAGCTGTTTAACATTTATTCGAATATTGTCTAATATGGTCAAGTAACTATCTTTAGCGTGGATAACAGCTGATAACTGTTTCAGGCTGTCATTGCCTAGAATTCCGTCAAAGGTTTTTAGCGTAGGTAAGATAAAAAATTTCAAATTTATATTTTTAAGGCCGAAAAGATTTATTATCGTGTGGTGGCTGATTTCGATATCGCCAGCTATGGATTTGGCATAAAATATTTGCTCATTAGGAATTTTTCGTTTTACTAATTCAGGTTTAATATTATTTTTGCTAGAACCAGTGTCTATCAAAAATTTTAAAATTTCTCCGCTTTCCTTCTTGCATTCAAAATAGTGTAGCGAAGAATCCGCTAGCCTAAAAAATGAATGTCACTGTGTTCTACTAACTGCTCGGTTGGTTGTTCGCATACTGCATTATTCGATTGACATTCGCCTGGATATTGATAGTTGAATTCCATAAAGCTGTTCTGAATTTGTTCTTCATAAAATTGTGCTCTTCATTCATTTGCTCGGTTACGGAGAGTTGATCAGAGGCTGTGGTATTGTTCGTTTCCGGATTAATATGAAAATTAGGCTGCCTCGTTTTCAGAGAAGATTGTTGATTAAAGGGTTTTGGTTTCATCATCTCAGTTGGTTTAAATTGGTGGCTGTGTCCTTGAGTCATAGCTTCTGTTTTCATAGGAGCTTGGTTAGAGAATTGGTTTCTAGGCTGATAATTCTGATGGTAATTGGGATTAAAGTTTTGAAAGGGTTGAATATTACGATTCGGTTGTTGACCGAATGATTGAAACTGTTGCGATTGGGAGTAGTTCGGGTAAGTTCGGCTACGTGATGCAACGTTGGTTGGGGACGTTAGCCTTGCGAGTGCTGAGGTCGTTGCACATGCTGTGTATGGTGTGGATTTTGGGAATGATTTGGTATTTGAAAATGCTGCGGAGGCTGTGTTGGAACAGGCTTCTTAAATCCTCCTTGATTAGCTCGAACATACTGAGCTCGGTAACTTTGGTTTTCATATTTCAAACATAGGTGCAGAGCTTGCGGCAGGTCTACTGGTTCTCTCATGCCTAACAAATCTGACAAGTTACCTCTCAACCCTCGGATAAACGTATCCAACGCTTTATCCCTATATGTCTGCGTTAGTAATTGCAATGCTTCAGGTCCTACATCCATACAGGAAATTCTATTTATAATTAGAGTAAGCTGTGTACAGATTCTCTGGTAAAATTGTTGGATGCTGCTATTACCCTGGACGAGGTTTGACAACTGGTACTCCAGTGTGGTCACGTCTCGCTTGTCCGCGTAATGCAGAGTGAGGCAATTTATGATACTATCCCAATTGAGCGGGCTATTGTAGGATTCGAGTGCAGCATCAGCCGGACCTATTATTTTATTTCGCACTACATTCAGGATTCCATAGTATTTGGGAGACCCTTTGATGTGCTCATAAATTTTGAGAATGCGCTTGACGCTTTTTCTCCATGACGAGAACTCGCCAGCGTCGCCTGAGAAATTCCTAAGGCATCGAACGAAATCCGGAATTCTCTCCAAATCTTCGAGTTGGTTCCTATGCTCTGGGGCAATTGTCTGATCAGTACCAGAAAAACGGTGGGCGTTAGGGTTTAGCACGCTTTCGACTAGCTGCTTACCTCGTTGCTCGAGGATGCGACTACCTATTGATGTCACAAGCATGTCTAATTCGGGGTGTGCTCTAACTTCCTGAACATCGACACTAGAAGAGGTCGATTAGTAAGAGGTATTAGGGTCTTGGGTTGTTGGTTGTGGTATAGTAGTCGGGGCCATGGTTGGTAATACACTTGGGTATGGGTATCGTTATTTCATCTGGATCTTGTTGTAGGCATTTTGATTTCGATCTAGGCTTATATATAGAGAAAGGATAAAGAAACAGTAATACAAGGATCTTAGATATATTATGGGTAGGTATTTACGCACGGTGTCCTGACAAACTTTTTAAAGTAATACACACGGATTTATACGGAAAAAGAATATTATTAAAAAAGATATTAAATATTATTAAATGGGTTATTCCTAAAAACAATAATAATGGGTTTCACTGTTACTAATATTTTATAACTAAGTTGTTGAGAAAAAAAAAATTATTTTCCTTTTTTAACTAAATAAATTTGTAAATTTGTCACTGTTAAATTATAGTATACCCGTAGGTTGTTACTTTTCTTAACTTCGTTTTGTTTTGATTTAATATATTTTTTCGTATATTTTTTTTTTGTTTACAATTAATAACTAATTTCTTTTCTTAATATTATTCTTGTAGAGTAAATTCTTTTTTATATATATATTGTTCTATTATTATTCTTTACTTTAATTAAAAAATGTTTTCACTTTTTCTTCTTAACTCTAACTTAATGCTGACTTACAGGGTAAGTATCGGTATCATCCCTCGCTGGTGTTCCAGATGACTCCCTTTTCTCCGTCGTTGTCCAGTGACTCAGGTTCTGGGTGGCACACTTTAATATTTACGAGGTCCACTGAGGCGTTTCTACGGCCTTTTAGAGGGGTTACACTTTTTTTTGGTTCATGGGACCCGAAATTTGCACTAAATTACTTTCTTTTTTTCGACCGGATTTTATATTTTCCACCGACGTGAACAGAACGCATTATACCGCAGTATGACTGTTCGTAACCGTAACTTTATGCACTTCGGGTCCCTGCTCGGGCGCCAATTAAAATTACATTTATTATTTAAAAATAAAAAAACTTTATTATTTCTTTTTTTGGGCAGAGGTTACCCTTACACTTGAGTACAAACTTATAACTGAAAACTAACAAAATTTGCATAAGCTTAAATACTAATGGTGAAGTTGATAAGACTGTTACATCATCGGATTCCTTCACGTACGTCCAGCGACACATGTGTAATTGGAGCACTTGATGTCTGTGGGAATGGAATGTGTTGCTCGTTATTGAAATTGGATGTTCCTTTGGCGTGGGCATGCACTTGCAGTCTATGGATTTGTTGTTGTTGTTAAGTGCAGTTGAGATGGATGTGTAGTTTGGAGATTTGATGTTGTTGTTTGAATTTTATTCGCGTTAAATTATATAACGTAAGTTGTCTATTTTGCTGTTTATGCTTTGTGCGTTCAGGTAACATATGTTGAAGCCCTTTTTTTGTTTGCAAAGAACGTTGATTAAAATCTTATACTCATCGTTGGAACCACCCTGCGCGTGTGAATTGTTACTCATTTCGAGATACTAAGCCACCTTAATGCGACGAACAACACAAGACATGCAGGAAAGTCAAAAAAAGTTACATCCAATTTGAATAACAGCTCAATAGATTTAAAAACAGAGAAAGAGAAATAATAAAACAAAGAAAGTAAAGTAAATAAATAGAGATAGTTAAAGAGATGAAACAGAATAGAAAGAAAGAAAAAAAAGAAAGAGAATAATAGAAAAGATAATTTTACATGTCATATGCAGGAAATTTGTCATCGTGGGTACTCGTGCTTGTTGATGTTTGGATTTGAACGGTGATTGCATTTAGGGTCTCTTTATCATTAGTAGTTATATTTCTTCCATTTTTATGTGCTCTTACGACAACTAAGCCATTTTTCGTAGTAACGGAGAAAAGTAGCTCACGCTGCTTGAGACGGACTGCTTGATGTAAAAGCGAGCGATTTCTTTTGGTGAGACTTTCGTTTATGTAGATGTTAGCGCCAACATTCGGCTCTTGGTCCAGGCCAACATCACTGATGCGTAACTGCCTTTTCTCGTTCTTCCTATGTTCGGCAATGGCCTTCAATGCAAGGTTTTTGTCGTGAGTAGAAGGAAATTTTAGAATTATCGGTGGGTCGTTGGTGTTGTCCCGTTTTTGTACACGAAATATAGTTTCCATGATCGGAGGGCTACATTCTACGGTGTGGCAGAGATGGTGAAAAATTGACTTCAAGTTTTCTTCGGCCAACTGTGGAACTCCAAAGAGAATTGCGTCAGATGCAAGCTCCCTTCTCTCCAATACATCGCATTTGTTACTTAATTCAGTTAGGTTATCGGAAAGAGCTTTTGTAGTAAGAGAGTGTGTCTCCAATTGTCATGCAACATTGCCTATTTGCCAACGCAGGCTGCTTTTCAGCCAATTTTGTATTATGCATTATGTCGATTTCCTCACAATATTTGGCTGCATTTATCGTTTCCCCTGGTTGAAGAGATGAAAAGTGGATTGGTCCTTTCGAGGTCCACCAGATTGTCACCATAACCTTTTTTGGGTGAAGATCGGGCTTGGGGGTGTGTTTTGGTTTTTCATCTGAATCCAAACACTGCCCAGATCTTTTACGATTATCATACAGTATCCACTTTTCATCACAGGTGGCTATCCGGTGCGAAAACGGTTCAGTTTGGTTTCTTAATATAAGCGATGTGCAGATTTTCAGGCGCCGTAGTTTTTGGGATTCGTTTAGTTCATCGGGTACCCACTTATCGAGTTTCTTTACCTTTCTTATGAAAGAAAGGTGTCGACTTATTGTCACTGGGGATACTCCCATTATGCAATCTCCCGCACTGATTTCGTTGGGTCCGCATCTACTGTTGCTCTTAAAACATCGTCGTCAACTAAGGTTTCCGGTTTCCCTCGTGGTTCATTTTCGAAGCTGGCAATTCCCGAATGGAACTTTCCAAACCAATACAAACCATTGTGCGTTCGTTTACCGCTACATCCTCAAATGCGTCATTAATGTTTTTGATTGTCAATGATGCATTATGTCCTATTTTAAATTCGTAAAGGAAGAGGGTTCGAATTTGAACTACCGACAGCATGGTAAATAATTCCTAGGAAAAAAAACAACGGTGATTTGAATTCAAGGCAATTAGACATAATATGTTGTTAAATATGTACGAGTATATCAAGAAAAATATGTTGTTAGATATGTATGTTATGTGTGGATATGTTAATAATTTGTTTAAAATAAATGTTTGTGTAAATGTGTTTGAAAAAGGTGTAAATGTGTGTTATGAATTTATGTATATACAACCCGTTTCCTTTCCTTGCTGTATTTTCCTTGTGTATTGTGTAAAATGTGGAATGATGTGTATGTGTTTGTGTATTGTGTATATTTTAAATGTTATTAAGTTAGAAAGTTATTGAATTAATAAAGCGAATAAAACTCTCAACTACAATCTGATTTGCTATATATTGAAACAATTAATTTAATTTTTATGTGTATACAAGTGTTTGTCAAAATGAATGTGAAGCGGTTGATGCTCAAGACCAGACTGCCGCAAAATCGACCAAATTAGAACAAGTGTCACAATATCCGTTAAAATGAATTTTATAAAGAGACAAAAGAGAGAATCGTGTATATGCAATACATTGCTGAATTAGAATAGTTTAGAAATACAGTTATTTTTTACATTGGCATAATAATTTTCTTTAAATATAGGGTGATATTTATGATGTTTGGCTAAGTGTGGTGAATTCCCTTTTTCTTCGTGTTAGATTTTTTGTTTGGTGTTATGTGAACAACGTTCCTCAACATCCAGCCCCCCCTGAAAGCCTATGGGCTTTCAGAAGTAGGTAACAAAGCCACTTTATTTGTTGGCCGTACATATTCTCCAAACTGGGTGCGAATTGTTACGACTCTACATTTGTTATCAGCTCCAGGATGGGTTTTTACAATTCGTCCGAGAATCCATTTGGAAGGCGGCAAGTTTGGTTCCTTCAAGAGAACTATGTTGTCGACTTCTAAATTGGGAGACGATTTCCTCCATTTGGGTCGTTGCTGAAGTGATGTAAGGTATTCCTTATGCCAACGTTTCCAAAATCCTTGCAGCATTGTCTGTAAAAGAGACCAATTAGTTTTGATGGATACTACAGGGTTCTGAACATTTGGTTGTGGTACGGCAGTATAAGCTTCCCCGATTAAGAAATGTGAAGGCGAAAGGGCGAGGGGTTCAGAGTCTGATGTGATCCACATCGGTCGTGAATTCAACAAAGCCTCGATTTGTGTTAATAGGGTATACATGGATTCATAAGTAAGCTTCGTATCACCTATGACGCGTTTCAAATGCAATTTTACCGAACGAATACCGGACTCCCACAATCCTCCGAAATGAGGAGATGAGGGTGGTATAAATTTCCACTGGATGCTGTCCTTCGCAAGATGGTTGATGACTATGTTGGTATGTTGTTGACTACAAAGCAGTTTATACATTTCATCCAAAAGTCGTTTAGCGCCGTGAAAATTAGTCCCGTTGTCGCTCCATATCTCGTACGGCTTCCCGCGACGTGCCACAAATCTGTCAAGAGCTTTTAAAAATGCCACCGATGACAAATCTCCAACAAGCTCCAAATGTATAGCCTTAGTTACGAAACATATGAATAAGGCGATATAAGCTTTTACAAATTTGGGATTTCTTCCTAGATTAAGACGCAATATGACGGGCCCTGCGTAATCGCAGCCAACCCTGCTGAATGGCCGCGAATAGCGTATGCGTTCAATGGGTAGGTTTCCCATTAGCTGGTTTGTTGTGGTTTGACGTTGACGAAAGCAGATAACGCACTTATGGACAACCTTTCGGACGAGGTTTCTACCGCCGAGAATATAGAAGTTATGTTTAAGAAGGGCAAATAATAGTGAAACACCTGCATGTATATGTTTTTTGTGTTCGTATTCGACAATTAGTTTTGCGATTGGGTGTGATTTGCAGAGCACGATAGGGTGTTTTTCAGAATAAGGTAATTGCGAATATTCCAAGCGACCACCTACCCGAACAATACCGAACGAGTCAAGGAAGGGCGTTAAAGGTGAGAGTCTGTTCTTTGATGGTAATTCCGAATTGGTTTTGAGATGTTGGATTTCTTCTTTAAATAAGGATAATTGAGCACTTTTAAGGAGTTCAGTTTTTGCGGTAGACAACTCTTCAGTTGATAATGCAACGAGTTTTCGCGTATTTGACAATTTCGACCGAACCGAATTATGTACGCGACGATTCGTATCAACCGAAACCAGCTAGACGAGTTAAATATCATTTGTTCAAGGACGTTTGTGGTTGGTAGTTGTGCTACGAATACCTGTGATGTTGATACCTTCCTCTCTTCTAATTGGTTTATGTCGACATCTTCTTTACAATGGCTGGGTAAAGGCCATTTGGTTTTGTCTTCGGTGAGCCACTGTGGTCCTTTCCACCAAATGTCAGTGCTTAAAAGTTGAGAAGGGAGCATTCCACGAGTTGCTGCATCTGCAGGATTTGAAGCCGATCGCACATGGCCCCATGAGTTAAATGGAATCGATGTTAAGATCTCAGACGTTCGATTGCCAATGAAAACTGACCACTTCTTTGGTGACGCCGCTAACCAGTGGAGTACTATTGAAGAGTCTGTCCAGGCGAAGGTGTTTACATGAGGCTCCTGCAAAGAAATCTTGATTTTGTTGATAAGGCGCGTTAGTAATAAAGCTCCACATAATTCTAGCCTCGGAAGTGGCAAAACCTTTAAGGGCGCTACCTTCGATTTCGCCGCGACGAGACACACTGAAATCGACCCGTCCATGTTGATGTTTCGACAAAAGACGACTGCTGCATATGCATCCAGGGATGCATCGCAGAAGCCGTGCAATTCCCATTGTTGTTTATTTGTAATCATTATTCTAGGAATAGAACATGACTCCAGCTGAATTAGCTCATGTCTGATGGCGGTCCATCGATACGAGAGGCCTTCTGGAACTTCCTCATCCCATTTTAACTGTTTTCGCCAAAGTTCCTGCATTAAAATTTTTATTGAGATTACCGTAGGTGCGAGGAATCCTAATGGGTCGAAGATACGCGATGCATCAGATAGTATTCGGCGTTTTGTGTAGACAGTAGAAGGATTTAATTTGACCTTATAAGTAAAACAATCTCCTGATGGACACCACTGCAGACCCAGGATTTTGACGGAAGTGGACTCCTCAAACTCAACAGGGGAGATTTCGCGTTGTTCGTCCGGTAAAGAGATAAGCAGAGGCCAACAATTTGTGGTCCATTTTCGAAGATTGAATCCACCAGATTTAAGCAAGTCGACTAGCTCTGTTCGAAGACTAATAAGATCATCAATTGTGTCCGAGCCAGTAATTACATCATCTACATAGAAGTCATTACGAAGAACTGCGGATGCACGGGGATGGGTATGAGCAGAATCTACGGCCAGTTGTTGTAGAACTCTTATTGCTAAAAATGGAGCAGCTGACGTTCCGTATGTGACGGTAAGCAACCGGTAATGTTTGAGTGGCTGTTCTTGGGCTTCACGCCAAACAATTCGTTGATAATCAGTGTGGGTGTGTGAAACCCAAATTTGCCGATACATCTTTTCAATGTCTCCTGTCATGAGATAAAGATGTCGACGAGACCGCAAACAAATTGAAAAAATATCTTTCTGAATTGCTGGACCGATCAGCAAAGTTTCGTTTAACGACATAGATTTGTCTGTTTTGGCAGAGGCATCAAAGACTATTCTTATTTTTGATGTGCTACTATCACTTTTAAAAACTGCATGATGAGGCATATAGTAGCTCATTTTATCTGTGGGTTTGAATATTTCATTGGTCGGAATTTCTTCCATGTGCCCAAGTGCGATGTACTCCTTTATAAATGAAGAATATTGACGTTTTAGCTCGGGATTCGAACTAAACTTGCGTTCAATGTAATGAAATCGCGAGAGTGCAGTTCCAAGAGAGTCTCCGAAATTTAATTGCAGTGAGGGCTTAAATGGAAGCTGAACTTCATATCTTCCATCTTGGCGACGAATATGATGGGTTATAAAATGTTCTTCGGCGAGTTGCTCCTCCAGAGATAACGGTGGTTGGTTGGAAACTTCTTCAAGTTTCCAGAAACGTTCGAGGTCAAATTCCTCGTCAAAATTTAATTGCGTGCAATAGGTTCCAACGGATGCATGCTCAGGATGGCGTCCTGTTATTACCCAGCCAAAAATGGTTGGAATGGAGGTCAATTTTCCCTTGTCTTCGAATCTAGATGGTCCTTGGATGATATTAAAGACTGTGTCGGCGCCGATCAAAACATCGATTGGGCCCGACCGATTGTAATGCGGATCAGCTAGTTCAAGAGAGAGCAACGTTTGAGGGATGGTATCGATGGACAATGGCGGAAGGGAAGAAGTAATATTTGGTAAGACGAAGCAACTAATTTGCACTGATTCCGTGCTATAACGCGAAAATAGGTTGAGACTAACCAATCCGTTAGTCACTCCTGCTGAAGAAGACCCGATTCCTATGATTGGAACCCGAGAGCGCTTACGCGGCAATCCCAAGCGTTGAATGGTTTGCTCTGTAACGAATGATACTTGAGATCCTGAGTCGAGAAGAACACGCACGTTTTGATACATTCCCTGCTTGTCCTGAATCCGAGCGACGGCTGTGGGTAAAATGGTTGTATATCGACGACGAGATTGCAAAGTGTGGGTGGCGATAACCGGTAGTTCCAATTCAGGATTTTGTTGAAAAGATTCGGAGTTCGGATTTAGAGTTAGAGTTTGCGAAGGATGCACTAATGAGTGATGCCGCGAATTGCATTGGCGACAGCGAAATGTTGACCGACACTTATTAGATGCATGTCCTTGCCGAAGACAATTGAAACAAAGCGATTTGGATTTTACGAACTCCCGGCGAGCGGCGAGATTTAAGGTAATAAAGTCTTGGCATCGCGAAAGTGTGTGATCTGCCTTGCACTTTGGACAGCCTGACGTCAACGACGATCCGGCCAGGAGTGTGCGAACTGTGCGAGTTTGACTGGAGCGAGAAAGAGACATGCATGATTCCAGACAACGGCAACGAGATTGAAGGAAGTCTAAAAATTCATCAATTGAACAATCATCGCGTGTTCCTACCTCTTCCGACCAAGCGCGTTTAGTTTCGTGATCAAGTTTTTGGAGAAGAAGATAGATGAGCCATGGATCTCGAGTGTTTATATCTAACGCGTTAAGCCCTCGTATGGCTTCATCAGCTCCATCCGCGATCTTTCGAAGTGATTGAAGATTTAAAGCAGTACAGGAGGGTAGGGTTAGAAACGACTGAATGAATGACTGGGCTATTAGATGTTTATGATCGTAGCGTTTCTCCAACCTGTCCCAAACTTCGACATAATTGTTTTCTGTACATGCGATATGCTTAACGAGATCCTTGGCGCTTCCACGAAGAAACGATTGCAAAAAACGAAGTTTGTCTGTGCAGGTAAGGTTTGGATTGGAATCGATGGTGCCAGTGAACAAGTCGCGAAACGCTGGCCAGTCTTTATAATCCCCAGTGAAGTGTGGTATCGATAAATATGGCAACTTGACTGACTTCGATACATTAACCGCTTCAGGAATTTCCGGAAGAGAGTTTGCTAGAGGTGTTGATGGAAGCTTAGTTTCGGAATTAGTTTTCCTAATAAGAATCGCGTCGGAAATTATCGAACGAGCTTCGTAATATTTATTTTGATATTCCGCGAATTCGGGTTCGCGGTCAACATACCCTGATTCATCCATAAAATCCAGCAATTCGTTTTGCAAAGTTACGAATTCCTGCCATGCTTCATCTAGTGTTTTGACTCGAAACTCGAGGCTTGCTATTGTTGCGTTAGGTTCAATGGATTTCGCGAAAGTTTCGGCTTGAGTGATGCAACCCTTAGCACGCCCACGCTTCGCGACGACCTTTTTCATATTTTTTGTTTTATGTTGTTATATCTATACCAAAAGAGGTGAATTCACGATCGAGAGAGTACGAAAATGATTGTTTGTATATTAGACTTAAAACGTAAATCAGGGTTGGAATACTGAATACAATTTAGAATTAACACATGCACATCTATGGTATAACGCGTGAGTTCGTATGATAATTGCGCAGGCTTGTACAGTTAGAGTGGATTCAAAAATCGTATGACATGTGATGAACGGCACATGTGTCGGATGTATGTATAAATGTGTATAAGGCGTGATGGTACAGTAATTTTAAGTCCGTTTTTTTTTTTTTTTTTATAACCGTAGATGCAGATTTTATATCAGTATAGCGGGCGACGAAAGCTTAATATGCGAAATTTGATAGCGACATGAGATAAAAATGCACATCTATTTCTAATTAGATTGTTTATAAAAATTAGTGCTAACAATTTTCACTTTTGCTGGCTTATCCGGCTTCAAGAAGGACCAAATTATGATTTGAATTCAAGGCAATTAGACATAATATGTTGTTAAATATGTACGAGTATATCAAGAAAAATATGTTGTTAGATATGTATGTTATGTGTGGATATGTTAATAATTTGTTTAAAATAAATGTTTGTGTAAATGTGTTTGAAAAAGTTGTAAATGTGTGTTATGAATTTATGTATATACAACCCGTTTCCTTTCCTTGCTGTATTTTCCTTGTGTATTGTGTAAAATGTGGAATGATGTGTATGCGTTTGTGTATTGTGTATTGTGTATATTTTAAATGTTATTAAGTTAGAAAGTTATTGAATTAATAAAGCGAATAAAACTCTCAACTACAATCTGATTTGCTATATATTGAAACAATTAATTTAATTTTTATGTGTATACAAGTGTTTGTCAAAATGAATGTGAAGTGGTTGATGCTCAAGACCAGACTGCCGCAAAATCGACCAAATTAGAACAAGTGTCACAATATCCGTTAAAATGAATTTTATAAAGAGACAAAAGAGAGAATCGTGTATATGCAATACATTGCTGAATTAGAATAGTTTAGAAATACAGTTATTTTTTACATTGGCATAATAATTTTCTTTAAATATAAAGTGATATTTATGATGTTTGGCTAAGTGTGGTGAATTCCCTTTTTCTTCGTGTTAGATTTTTTGTTTGGTGTTATGTGAACAACGTTCCTCAACAAACGGTATTTGTAACGAACCCTAAAATTCTCACACCGCAAGCACACGTAACACTTTATTCTATAAAAAACGAAAATTTAATGTTCTGGCAAAAATGTTTACTCGAGAACTTCATATTTCCGACTGAAAAAAAATCGGACATTTCATGTACATTATATAGCCCAATACAATGTTTTATGCAGTGGAGAAACCACGTTCTGATGACACCGATGTCACTCGCACGCAAAAATATTTTTTGGTCAGAAATGCCAGGTTTGAATATGTTTCTGCATTATTTTGCCGCCATTTTAATGGGTCAGAATTTTTTTTTTTTTTTTATAATTTACGCGCGCCTAAGGGGTTAGATACCCTTTTACTGTTGCCAGGGCGCGGGTGGAAAGATAGAAGGAGGAGGAAGGAAAATTGTTTTTTTTGTAGTGGTTTGAAACTCAGGTGTGTTTGGTTTCTATGTTTGCTCTCCAGGGGTGGGAGTCCGAATAGGACGGAGAGTTTTTCTTCACTCAGAGCGATTCGAGGTATATCACAGTATTTTTTCTTTTCTGTGCTTGAAACTCTACAACAGCCAAATCTACGTGTCAGTGTTATGCCTTCACACGCAGAATTTTTCTGTCTGAGTTCCAATTACACAATGAAAAACTGACTTGCCATGGGCAGGATTCGAACCTGGACCCTCCGAGTGAGAAGCGTTTGCTACATTTTCATTCATTTAATATGCATTTTTATTTTCATACTTCATTTACACTTACAAGCTAGACAAAAAAATGCTTAAAAATTAGCTTAAATAACTTACAGATAATCTTATTCTATCTTACTGGCCCCATGCGGGCACTCTAAGTTAAACATAATACTTAATCTATGTCTTTCGACGTTTCTTACAGACTATTTTTATTTTTGTTTTTACATTTATGAAAACTAAAACTAAGAAAATAAAATTTAAGTGGAAAAACTTAGTATATGGACTTTTTGGTTATACTATAAAACTTAAAACTAAACTATAAACTACTCGTACCTAAAACTAAATCTTAACTACTTAATCCTACTTAAACTATCTAATGCTATACCGTATTTTAGAGTGTTACCCACTTCTGTTCTAGTATACTTTTTTTTTATTTTTTTTTTGTTTTTTTTATTTTTTTTTTGTGATTTTTATTTTTTATTATTTTTTTTATTTTTATTTTTTTTTCTTAAATCTACCCTAATTCTACCTAACACTATGTAAGCCGGCCACGGCTAATCAAATGTGCAGAAGACCGACTTTGCTTCCTATGAAGCTACGCATTACTGGAGGAATTCAACGACGAAACTGCTCCTCCTTCATCTAGCCACCAGAATTGTTGGTGCTGCCGAGCAACGTCCCTTATATCGCGACTCCCTACCGACCTACTGAACCGCAGACGCTCCGCACTGCCACGTGCGACGTCTCTGTCGTAGTTGAGTCGCCTGTCCGCAGCTGTTCGAGCAACGTGGAAGATTAGCGGCACCGCCAATCTGTCCTGGATTAGACCTTTCATATCTAGGTAGAGGAACGCTTCTGGAGGAACAAAGCCGTCAAAGCGAACTCTCTCATGATACATATAGTTGGAGTAGTAAGCCCCGGAGATCAGGTTGTTCGATGAGGTCATTGCTCTTGCAATGTGTCTTCGAGTCAATTTAATGACGAAATTGTCCACTCTTATTAGGTTCGCCCTATTGTATAAGACCTCATTAGGATAGAATTTTATGTACTCAGACTCTGGTGTTCTGTATAAGCGAAGACAAGTCCTAAGACAAGCCCTCTCAAACACCCGAATCTTTTCCAATAAACTTGCTCTTACGTTGAACCACACGGGGCAACCAAACACAAGCATAGACCTGATAAGGGCCATGTAGCAGATAACCTTTACCCTCGCATCGAGTTGGCTGTTATAAAACAGTTTCTTTGTAAGGGCAAAAGCACCTTTGGCTCTGGCCAGAGCAACATCTATATGTTTGTTAAAATACAGATATTGATCTAGCCAGATCCCAAGGTATCTGACTACATTTCGACAAGCAAGTGGCTGCCCGTGCTGCCCCACGATCGAGAACTTTCGCCAATTCTTTCTGGTATCCCTAGAGGCCCCAGACAAAGGCGTCCTAAACAAAATGGTTTCCGACTTCTGAAAGTTGATTTTCAACTTCCAGTCATCGCAATATCGCTTAATTTTATCGAAGTCACGTTGCAAGAGTATATTAATAACCTCAATTTTGGACCTGATCTGTACGCGATTAAGTCGTCTGCGTACGCTATGGCATGGTGAAGTGAACCTATCAGATCACTCGTGTAAATGTTGTATTGGATCGGCGAATTGCAGACCGTTTTTAATGTTAAATGTTCCAGCAGAAGTCACATCACCATTCTTCACGATGAACTGTCTACTGGAGAGCATATCAAAAAGAATATACAGCAATGGTTTACTAATGCCCAACCTGTCCAACTTGAAAAAGAGTCCCTCTAACCATACGGTATCGAAGGCTTTTTCCAAGTCAATCAGGCAGGCACCAGTGCACTGATTCTTGCCTTTGTTCCATTGGATATCAGAAACCAGTTTAGACGCAGCATGAATAACATCATGCCCCGCCTTGAAACCGAATTGATTATCCGGAACTATATTTTTGTCCTCAACCCACTTAGTCAGGACTCTATTGATCACCTTCTCGAACACCTTACTGATGTTTGGAAGAAGACTTATCGAGCGGAGATTCGCCGGATTGGAAGTGTCTTTATCCCTTTTGGGGATCGGATGTACCACCGCAGTTTTCCAATGCGCTGGATAATGTGCATTATTCATTGCATTATTAAACAGGGTAGTATAAATGTCCACCGCTTCTAAAGGGAGATGTCGAAGCACAATGTTCGGTATTTCATCGGTTCCCACTGATTTCTTACTTCTAAGTGATTCGAAGATCGTTTGGAGCTCGTCCTTCGAAATGAACGGGGGTAGTACCCTATCGTTGGTGATGACATTATTTGCCATATTCTCGTCACTGACTGGGTGAAACCCAAGCTCTCGAATCGCCAATTCATTATTTCATTTCGAAGGTAGAAATTGTGCACAAGGACTCAATTTTCCAAGTCGTGGTTCAGGCCAATGATGTCATTCGTCTTATATACTTCCTGGAAAGTCGCTCCTATAGCCTCTACCTTCTCCTGCGGATCCTCGATCACAAAGAAGTTGTCATCATCAACAGCTTCATTTGGATCGATGCCTGCTGTTATAAGTATGTTCTCGTTGTCAGTCGTTCGGGCGATTTTAAGACACGAAAGGTCGTTGTGATCTTTCCTCCGAAATATTTTATTTATTTGCGGAAACATATTCAGCCCGAATTTTGTTGTTCCAATACAAACTTACAGATGCTCTGTAATTTTCTTTTATTAGTACTTGGAGTACTTTAGCGTCATAATCTCCGGGTTACGTCTGTCAATAAACTGTCTGTACAAGGTTTTTAGCCTTGACAGCAGTCTACTTTTATTTCTGTGCAGTGCGTCAATGGTTGCGTTGCGGAATAAGTCTTCGTTGTCAGTGTATTGATACCGAGGTATCGTTTTGTCCATTGTTCGTTTAATTGTCTCGTCCATTAGTTTTAGATACCTGTCAATCTCCTCGTTTGACAGATTTCTATTGGACGGTGGGTAGAGCGAATTCGAGGAGATTGCTCTCGTCAGTGTTCTGGAGAAGTGTGTACAGCGCACCCTACTATAGTTGTAGGCATGCCTTTGAACAAACTCGTCCAATTCCGCAATTTCGTTCGGAACAGTTTTTTCGGTACTGAGGCCGCAATGGTCACTGTCATACACAAAAGTGTGTAGACAGTTTATGGTTTGTTGGTTTGTGCATGTCAGCTGCATTCGTGTGTCGAACAGCAGGAGATCCAAATAGGACCCGTGTCTAGGAAACGACGGACTATCCGTCGCCTTGAGGCCGAGTCGATATATCATACTGCGCTGACCCCACCAATTGAATAGTAGGTTCCCTCTAGTATTTGGAGTATTATTTCCCCAATCACTATGTTTGGCGTTGAAATCTCCGCCGATAATAAAGTAATTCTCCTCCAATTCCAGTCTTAGGAATCGAATAAGTGTCTCGAGCTCTGAAATGAATAAAGTGGATTGAGTAGCCTTAGGTGCATAGACAGACACCATGTACAACCGCTTTCCACTACGGAGGGGGATGTACACGATGCATGCTTCCAGCACCCGGAACCTACGCAATACACGACTGTATACTCTTTTAAAACGTATACCTTTTCGTACGAAAATCGCAACGCCACCTCCCTGAATGGAGTTCGGTCGGTTTCTCCGTACTATTTTGTATCTTCTGTGCCTCATTTTGTGTCTCTTGGTAAGCTTAGTTTCGCTAACCAAGAGCACATCAGGGGCTTGGTCTTTAAGCAACTTAAACAGTGTGGCTCTTCGTTCGAACCTAATCAGTGAATTAACATTCACTGCAAGGACCTTCAGGGTTTGCTCCGCCATGTACGTACCCATTACGACTGGAGGTGCGTTAGGCCCGGCAGCAGCGCGTATATTTGATCTACCCGCTTAGCCTGTTCCTGTATTTGACGCTGAAGCTGAGCCATCTGCCACTGAATAGAGAGCAAGATAGCCAGCATGTCAGGTACAGGTTCCGGTGCTCTAGGCGCTGGGGCCTGAGAAGCTACCTTTGGTTGTTGTACCGTATTTCCCCTACCTGCCGCCATTTGGGCGTAGGTAACGTGGGAAGTAACGGCTGGTGTTTGTGTCTGCACGAGTGGATGTTTAACTTCCACTTTCTGCTGCCGAGCCAGATTTACTCTTTTGATGTATTGGAATTTGGGACAACCCCGATAATTTGCGGTGTGTCCCGTGTTCCTACATAACGCACAAGAGAGTTGGTTTTTTTCTGACGCTCCGTCCTTATCTAGAGCACATTCCTCGGATTTGTGGTTCTTTCCACACTTCACGCATCGAGGCTGCATTTCGCAGTTCGACGCGGCGTGCCCGAACCTTTGGCAGCGAACACATTGTAAAATGTTTTCACTCCTCTTTAATTTTTCCCAGTGTACAACCTGGTAGTCTAGGATTTTGATGCTCCTTAGACCATCCAGTTTGCTGTTGGGACTTAGCTGAACCAGGAAGAACGGTAGTTTCCGCTTCTCCCTTTTGGCTCTAGCCGTGACGAATGGCTTAACCCCTACGAATTTGAGCTCTTCGCACTCCTTCTCTTTGAGCAGTGCAAGAAGCTCCTCCGGATCAGTCGACGGTTCTAACCCCCTCAGCAGCATTGTTTGCAGCTTGTCCCCTTTCGGGGTGTAGGAGAAGAACTCCGTCGTCGATTCCTTCAATAAGTTTTTTTATTTTATTATAGCGCTCCACTGTGTTACAGTGGATCGCGTGCCTATCTAAACTAAGTCTTTTAACAAAAAAATTATTGCCTATGGCCGACTTACATAGTTCAATAGTTTCCTTTAGTTCCATCTTATATGTGTTTATAGGTGGAACTCGTTGCTTTGTTGATTTCGTTTGTTGTTGTTGCTGTTGCTTCTGCTGCTGCTGTTGTTGCTGCTGCTGCGATTTTTGTTGCTGTTGTTGTTTTTGTTGTTTATCTTTGGGTTGTTGTTTAGGATCTTTCTTTGTTAGTTCTTGTACTGGTTTTTGTAGTTTTTGTTGTTTTAGTGGCTGGTTATGTTTTTCTTGTTGTGTTAGCTCCACGTTGGTGTTTTGTTGCTTCTGAGGGATCTGAAGTTGTTGCTGTAACTCCTTCTCCCTCCTTGCAACTTGCTTCGCTCTTATCGCAAGCACTTGTTGCTGTAGCTGCATTATGCTACTATTAATGGCTTTGACCTCATCCTCTTCTTCATCTGACTCAGAGGCAGCTAGGAATGAGAAACTATTGTTTCCACCCATGTAGTGGCCTTCCCCACCGTCAGAAACATATGGGTATTCGTCTGTCCTCTTTCGCTGTTGTTGTTGTCTTGCTGCTTTTGTAGAAGTCGTTGGCGCCTCTTCCCTTGCTCCACCGGGCAGCTTCTCAGTAGATGCTGGAAGGGAAGGGCGCTTCACGAGGTTTGGAGTTGGCCTCAGCTTCCTCCTCCTCTTAGTCGTAATTTCCGAACGGGCCGAAATTACGGTCTGGTCATCAGATGACATCGTGCCATCTCCCGGACCCGCTATTTGGATAGCGGACCGTTCACCACCACTCATCTTCTGGTTTCACTGAACTTGTTTTAATTTGTGTTATAATTACTTTCTTTGATTTTTAATTAATAAAAAAGTCCGTCCTTTTCCGGGAATCGAACCTACGACCCTTGGTTTCTCGGCCGGCACCACTACCTATTGCGCCACCGAAGCACTTGGCTTAAACGATTCTATTTGTTTTTTTGTAATTTTTTTTTTTCACATGAAAAGAAACCGACACACGTCTATCCTCTGTCGAGGTCTATGAACGACTGAGAAGCGTTTGCTACTACCACTATACCACGGCCACCCCTAATTGTGGTTTAACTGTGGGTCATACAGATATGTACATGTCGAACTCATTAACGGCCTCACCATCTGATTTGGTTTCTAATAAAAAATCCATGGCGCTACACCTTTAACTCACAACTTCTCTACTCTCGATAGACACAGAGTTTTCTACCAAGTTCCGCACATGTTTTCTAAAAAGTTCTCTCACTTCTTTAACCTCGACTTCCAAGTTTTTATGTCTTGGATCCAAAAAAGGGGAACTTGTTCTGTGAGAATTTCTTCGAATTCTTGCCTATCAATTTTGAAACTGTTCTGCAAGCTTCCTTTTATGATTCCCATGAAGCTGACAATATTTTCATTATCTCAGATTTTTGTTTTTACGTGTTTAATAATTATATAATTTATATAATCCACATTTACGAGTAATCGGCTGTAGAATGGAAATTGTTATATTTTCTTCGCAAAGTAATGTTGTTGCAACTTGGAATGGCTTCAATATTTTAACCATCCCTTTTGTTTGTGACCATTCCCTTTCACTTACTTCAAGTTTCAGAGCTAATTTTGAACATGTAATACCTCTATGTGCCAAAACCGCAATAACAGCATTTCGATTTGCTAAGAGCCTTTCACATATTAAATAAGATGTATTCCATCTTGCAGGACAACTTTGAATTAATTTTAGCTCATGCAAGCCAAGTTGTCTCTGTGGAATATGTTCCCCATCCTCACCAAAGGTGAACATTACCAAGTTTATTAAAATAGAGTATCTGTGACCTTTGAGTACCCATTACCCGATATTGTCGGGTACCCGATAGCTGACATTGACCTGAGTACCCGGGTAATTGTTGAGATGGGTATTACCCAGGTAAAATCAAGAGCACACTTAACAACCCTTCGCACAATAATGACTAATCTAATCGTATTCCTTCTCTTTATCAATTATCTCTTATTCGTATTTCTTGTCTAATTTTCGTTATGCTTTTTCTATTGTGCCATTCTTTACTTTCTCTGTCGCACCAAGACTCATTTTCATTTGATTGATTGATATCATTGGCGAACTTTTTGATAAACATGTTTCTATCATATTAAGACTGTCATTAACAAGCCTGATAATTGCCTTTGGCTCTTAGCTGAGATACTAAGTGCTGTGAGGAGGAGGGACACTCTATACTGAAGATGGAAGCGATATGGATATGCAGACATATATAGAGAGTTCAAAATATCTTGAACTCTTGTAACAAGGTTGATTCGGTCGGTTAAATAAGACTTCCACACCAGTAAATTTAACACCAACCGACCCTCGAGGTTTCTCTGGAGCCAAGTTCGTAATATTGGCCAGACCAATAGGATTACATCCACTTCTGACGAAAGTATTGACGTCGACGAAATAAACCATAGGTTTAAAGCCCCGGGTACTACTCCTTTGCCAAGCTATACACCACAAACGCTTAGGCAGAACGACAGAAATGATACCTTTTCTCTATCCGATGTTATGGCCAATCAATTCCACGGGTTCAGTCTTTTCAAGACCTTGGCATATTCGACTGTAACCGTAATTTCCGTTTGCATATGGATAAGATGATCCTTAAAGCCAATTCTTCACTTGATTTTATTATACGGTGGTCCAACCGTATGTAACCGTATGTTACCTTTCTTCGCCCCCTGCTTGAATATACCAGTCTTCCTTCCACCGACTTCATGTTTCCCGAATCGAGGGTATTCAACGTCGATTCCTCCGATTTCCTTTGCCTATTAATCTTGCCTATTATATTATATACTATTAACCTAACAGGACCGCCTCAAACTTCTCAATATCAATTCGTTAGAAGAACGTAGGAATACTGCTGACATTCTTTTCATTCATCGACTGCTCTCAGGTTCCATCAACTGCGCATCCCTTTTCAACTCTATTTCCTTCAACACCAACCCACGTAATTTATGTTGTCCTCGTCTCTTCTATCTACCGATCCATCGCAACTCTTATGTCTCCAACGAACCAATCACTCGTATGCTCCGCAGGGTCAACCCAAAACTCTCCGTTTTTGATTTCAACCTGAACACTCCTTGTCTCAAACAAGGACTCCTCCATCATTCCCTTGGTTCCTAGCTCTTAAGTCTTTCTCTTAGTTTTTAAGTTAGATTAAGCCAACAAATTAAAAATTATCTGTAGTTGATGACTACAGAGTTGGCTGTGCTATTTCCGCTATAAACAGCAAATCTGTAGGCCTTGAAAACATTCATTCGGACTTCTTAAAAATATTGTTTCCTCTTATACTTCCGTACATCACCCATCTTCAATACAGTTATAATGACCTCAACTTACTCTGCAGACTGGAAAAAAACAAACATTATCCATACCATAAAAAAGGTAATCGTTTCCTGCCTAAAGCCTTTGAATCAGTTCTGAGCTTCCAAATTAAGGAATATATTGAACAGGAAAAACTATTAAATTCTCTTCAGTCAGGCTTTCGACTGACTGATTGGTTGGTTATAGCTGTGTCTCAGCTCTTTTAAAGGTTTCTGCTGACAATTCCGAGCATGTTCCTCCATACCGGGATTACGGGATTTTTAATATGTAAATAATTAGATTATGTGGTTTTTTATTGGTCTAAATTAAAAACAAATCCTTAAGTTATTACTTTAAAATTGTTTATTTAATTTGTTGTACAAAAAAATTTATTAAGCTAAGAGAAACATAAAAGACTACACTAAAAAACTATTTACAATTTCGAAAATAAAACCGTAGAAGTACACCCAATGTTTGACTTCCAAGCCGGCTTCGGAGTTTATTTCCAATATAAGCAGTAGCTGAAAATGCTCGTTCAGGTTCTACACTGGTTGGAGGAATAGACAATAGATATTTATGTGCTAATTTTAAGTGGTATGCACGAACTCCTCCATTTTCAAACAGGATCATTTCACGTCTAATACTATTAACCAACCCCAATTTTTTTGTGTTTCAGAATATGGGGATTGCATGCTCTTGTCAATTTCCAGCTGTAGCTTTTTCTTTAGTGTCAATTGGGGTTGGAAGGTTTGTTGCCTTGGCTCGTTATCTGTTTGTGATTTCTTCCTTCTTCCGCTTCCGTGTCATCTGGACTATTTAATCTTTATATTATAGTCTTTATTTGCTTCCTCACTAAAGCTTTTATAGGAGCTGGAAATAAGTCAAGCCATTCTATATACAATAATAACTGACTTTCATCATCTTTTCACGGATTTTGTAAATAATTTAATACACCAGTTAAATCACTTCGTCGTTGCTTTATACGTTCCACTAAGCATGTTTTCAATTTATTGGCGAGTGCTGAGTTTTTGCAAGACAATTGTCTTACAAGAAATTTCCAAGCGGCATCAGCTGAGCATAAATTAGCATTTTGGTGGCAGATTGCTTCTACTGTCAATTTAATTGGGGTCAGCACATCAACAATTTTATTTTTCAAGTCAAAATCACTTTCTTTTAAACCAATTGGATGATTAAGATCTATGAGGGATTTCTGAACACAGGTTTTTAAAAGACAAAATAGCTCCAGCATGGTTAAAAGACTATTCCACCTGGTTTTACAATCCAAAAGAAGTGACATCTCTTTTCCATGTTTAATCTTCACATATTTTTGAAGTACTGCGTCATTTTTCAATTGTGATCTTTTGAA
Organism: Volucella bombylans; assembly: GCA_949129095.1. Lineage (NCBI taxonomy): Eukaryota > Metazoa > Arthropoda > Insecta > Diptera > Syrphidae > Volucella > Volucella bombylans. Next base: position 137,280,175 of record OX422140.1, read on the forward strand.
ATATACTACAACTTTGCGGATTTTCGTTATCAATGTTTCTACCTTCTGTTGACTCTGGTATGTATTCTCGCCCAAGATCATTTTGTAACATTAAGATTAAACCTGATTCAGGACAGTCTCAGTCTTCTAATTAATCATCATCATCATCGCTGTCGTCCATGCTCGCATGTAATCAGCAGTGACAGCTGGTTCATTTCATATATAGTATCATCTGAATAATTTTTTTTTTTATATAGAATATCATAGACGGCCAAATTGATACCATGTGCGAGACACAGTTGATGTTCAGTGAAAGCAATCCATCCCATCTTTGTCATAACGTTCAACCGGTTACATCGGTTACACTAGCCACTATATCAGTTTCCAGTAAAGTGTCAAATTGGATATCGATAGACAATTTTCAGTCGTCATACTTCCATGAATAGTAACGAGTCCTAAACTCCAATTTTTTTATATGAATGAACGTTGACAGCCATGAACCTTTTATTGGAAGTTGATGTCCACTCGCCAAAAGAAGAAAGACTGCATCTTTCGCCCGCACTTTTTAAATGATTTAATTCTGCAGTTACTTGCTTTTTGATTTTTTCACTGTATTTCATAACACACTTTTGAATTGTGACGGCTATCATTCATTCGAAGTTGTCAATACACTGAATGGAAATCCATCTATGGCAATCATTCTTGCCAAAACGTCATCCAGGCTATCTTCGGCACTTTTAGAAAAATAGTCTTCTAACTTTCGCTTAGTTGGTGGCGGCGTGGCGCGGCGGTGCTGTGTTAGGATTTTCAGAACCTTGAATTTTTTAAGTTGAAGCTGGTAACCGATAAACGTCAGCGAGAATCTTAATATTATGTTTTGATGACAAATGCGTATGTAATCCCTTAGTCGATCCACCCAAAGTCTTGAGAATGGCTTCGCATCGCTTACATTTAGCACTATTCCCTTCTTTCGTAATTAAAGAATGACTCCACATTGACGACGTATCACTGACTTTTTTATGTTGAATAAACTCTCCCACCATTTTAAGTAACTTTTCAGATTAAATTACGTAACCTGCGAATAATAAATGAAAAAAAAATAATCCTAAGTTGCATATTAATACAATAGTGCAGGCGATACCTTGCATATATTTAAATTTAAGTTGTTAAAGTTTTTAAATTTAACACATTGATTTACAAATATTTCTAAATCTTTTAATTTGCTTGCTTTATTAAATTCAGCTGGAAACTGTTGCGAACATGAATGGTGCATCCTTTTATATTGGTGATTTACGGGTGCAGGTTTTCCCGTATTGTCCGTCTGGCTATTTATGCTTTAATATTTTACTGCTGTCTGGAGCGGTTTGTTTGATGTTCTTGGTGGGTATTGTTGTCCTAGTTGTATTGCTTGTCCTGTAATTGCTTCTATAATTGTTTTATTGATATGTCTAGAGCGGCATGCTTGTTTTTATTACTACCGTGGAGTTGTACGTATAATAATAAGTTCATTTACCTTATATATTAGAATATACGTGGAAATCTCGAAAATCCCGAGACTTGACAAGTATAATCTCGGAATTTTCGAGGTTGGAAAACGGTCGTGATCCCGGGATTGGGAATCGCGAGATCCTGGGATTGTATTCTCTACTGTTGACATATGACTTGCAATTGATACCAATGAAACAACTGTTTGTCTTGATTGAGCTTTTCGAAAGCGTTTGACTGTGTCAACTCTTCTCTGTGATAAACTGATTAAAAATTTTAATTTTTCTGATATACTCGTACATACGTATAAGGTAAACTGATTTTTTCATATTTGTCTAACCGCACTCAAGCTGTTTTTTTGTAATAGTGAATTATCCTCCTTGTGCCCCGTTAATAGTGGTGTTCCCCAAAAAACTATTCTCGATCTACTCTTTTCAATATTTATCAATTACCTACACACCGTGTTATCCCATTGTCGTTATTATATCATATTATATTATTATCGTTATTATATCCAGCTACACTAAAATTTTGCCATTGGTGTGGTTGAAGACGCAATATCCACAATTAACGAAGACATATCTTCGATAGTAAAACTGGTCATCACGCAACGGTCTATAACTTAAAACTAAAGCAATGCTTATTTCCAAACATCAGCCAAAACTCTCAAATTTTTTCTCAATTCAAATAAATTCTTCCAAAGTTTAATATGTTTTTCAAGCAAAAAATGTCGGTATTACTGAGATGAACATATAAACTCCATAACCTCCAAAGTCTATACCTCGCTCCGAGCGCTGTCTGTCGCCAAAAATATTTCTCCCGGTTGAAGTCAAACTGAAATTGGTAAAACCACTTACTCGTATTGTCCCAATTGTGGCTCTTATTCATTTCAAACGCTGAAGGTTGCTTTCAATACGATTGCTTGGTTTGTCTTTAATCTTCACAAGATCGATCATATCTCAACAGAAACGCGTCAACTTCTTTGGTATAGTTTAGACAATTTTTTTATATATCGGTGCTGCGTTCTACTATTTAAAATTATTGACTTGAAGCAACTATTTGTTTCACAAAATTACTTATATCTAATCAGTACATTATTTTAAGACCACTCAACCATTCCTGTTTGACATCGCGAAGACAATTTTTCATATACTCGTATGTATGCTGTCGAACTGTAGAATAAACTGCCAAATCATGTGAAGTCTTTAATCGAAATCAAGCAGTTTTGCTCAGCTTGCCGCGAACACTTCTCCAATTTTAACTGAACTTACTTCTTATTTTTCTTAAATTTTCGTTATAGTATAATATTGTATGTGATCCTTATTTTTAAAAGTGTGCATTTTTTTTTGAGTACCCTGTGTTTTTGTTCCTTTGCATCTAAAAATATTACTCTATTTTTTTTTTACCACCATGTTAACACGTGACGCCGTAGCTTAAAGTTTATACAGTGTCAATGCAACTGCAAGAGCACTTCATTATCTCTTGTACATTTTTTCCATGTCTCTCTTGTATACAAACATTGGTTTTGACTTTTGTTTTTTCTAAGCAAGCGTAGGTGATGTTTTTAAATAAATAAGCTTCCGTTAATGTGTCAATTGAGCCTTTAAATAGTTTTTGGTTAGTTGAATTACTAAAAACTAAGCAAATAAATTAAAATGCCTCGTGAAAAATTGTTTTCGGTTAGTTTTATGAAAAAATCAAATTCTAGGCTCTAAAATAACCATCAAAACGAGAAGTACTTAGTGTTTTGTTTCATAATATGCGAAAAGTGAAATTAAGTTTTGCAAATGGTGTTATTGTAATTTGGTCATCGATGAGTGTTTAATTTTCTGAAAAAAAGCAATAATTTCAACTCGTGATCGATGTCATTGCTTAAAACAAAATAAGAAGACTTTACGAAGAGCTGCAAAATATTGAAAAGAAGAAAATTAAAAATACGGAGAAGTCACAAAAAAAAGAAACAGTTTTTTTCGGAAACCTTTGACATCGTGCACGCAACTGACTTAGACTTGATAAAGATAAAAGAGGAAAAAAATTTCTACTCTTACAAAGGCAAAAAGGTCGACCTGGTTGCATGCTTAGAACGGATATGAAACAAGTATCGAAAATAGAACAAAAGGAAATAGAACGTGATATAAGCAACAGTTATGTATTACATAATACAATTATCATTATATGCTCAGGTTATCATGTTTGACAATTACAATAAAGTTAATCTTGCAGTTCCACTGTTACCGTTGACTTGTCGTGTTATTGCTGGGTGTGCTAGCCTAACAGGTGTCAGAATAGTGAAAAAACCCCGCTGATAAAAAAAAGAAAAAAAAAACAAAGACCAAATATCGAATAAAAGAAAAGGAAATAAAACAGAACATAATAAAATTTAAGTAAGAATGCTTAATCATGCGGTTCCAGGCTCTAGTCGTAGTGGAAGCTTCGTTAAACCACCGGGCTACTTAGAAATAAGCGATACCAACATGTCTGTCAAGTGAAAAAATTGGCTGCAAAGATGTCAGTGGTACGCAGTAGCAGCAGAATTGGGGAAGAGACAGTAAGAGGAACAATCAGCACACTTTATGCTAGCCATAGGACCAGATACTACGGATATATGTATTCAATACATTTGGACTGGGTAAAGCCTATAGAAAGAAGGTAAGCGTCATACAATCAAAATTTGCATCCGTATTTGACCCCAAGATAAGCGTAACCTTTGAAACGTATGCCTTTAATAGCCTTGACACTTCGGATTTAAACAAAAAATTTTTAAGAAGACATCACGCACTCAAGACCCTGGAACAAATTTCCGCTCAAATTAAGAATTCAAAATACTTTACGTTGCTCGGTTGTAAAAAAGGTTTTTGGAAAATACAATTTGTCGGAGCGCACACAAAAATGTCAATGTCAACCCCATGGGGAAGATATTCGTATACGCGACTGCCGTTTGGTCTTACTTCGGCACCTGAAAGATTTCAAGAAATTATGTCAAGTCTTTTTGAGCAACATGAAAATGTCGAGGTGTCCATGGACGATATTCTTTTCCACGCGGAGACAAGGGATAAATTGAAGTCGTTAACAGAGAAAGTGCTTACCATATTTCTTGTGGCAGGTTTAAAGCTAAACAAAGAGAAATGCGTATTTTGCTCTAAAAAGGTAAAGTTCTTAGGTTATGTACGAGTACTTACATCAAGCGGGATTCAGATAGATAAAAGTAAAGTCGAAGCTATTAACAGATTAAAATCACCCACTAATGTTACGGAATTTCAAAGACTTTTGGGGATGGTAACTTACCTAGGAAAGTTTATTGGAAATTTGTCCGAGCTCACGCAACCATTTCGGGAATTAATTAAAAAGGGCGTTTGCTGGGAATGGAACCAAAATCACAAAGAAATATTCGGTAAACTAAAGAGGGTGCTATGTTGTACACTGGGTTTGCGCTATTTTGACCCAAATGCCGAGGTAACGCTTCAGGTCGATGCTAGTAAGCATAGTTTAGGAGCAGCGTTGTTGCAGGGCGACCAGTCAGTTGCATTTGTTTCGAAGGCTTAACCTCTGTATAGCAGAATTATCCTCAAATGGAAAAGGAAGCACCGGCAATACGAGTTGCGTGCAAGCGTTTCCACGAATATGTATACGGAGGCCGCCTTACAAATGAAACAGACCACAAACCCCTAGAGTCAATATTTAAGAAACCCTTGCACCGTGCTGCTTGTAGATTACAAAGGATATTGTATGAAGTGACGCCTTATAGACCTAAAGTTATTTACAGAACAGACAAAGAAATCGCATTAGCCGATGCTCTGAGCAGAGACTCTAGGCAAATCTCGAAGCGCCAGGTTAAAGACGAAACTGAAGAAGAACTTGAAATTAATTCTCTTTTGCAGGTATCCGAAGAATCTCGTAATACGATAGTTGACAGCACCAATAAAGCTCAGCTCCAAGAAGTCATGACGCATGTTCGGGATGGTTAGCCCAGCTTTTTAAAATTTCTGGAATAGCCAAAAGTACTGGAATTACAGAGATGAACTCGGTCTTGAGGTAGGAATTTTGATGATAAGGGAAAAAATTGTGATACCCTAAAGAAAACAATGCTTGGAAAAATTAACGAGGGACATCCGGGTATCCAGCGGTCAGTTAGTCGCGCTAGAGGCTGTGTGTTTTGGCTGGGAAGTCAAAAGCAAAGAAAACACTGATAGTGAAAACGGAAACGGTCCCTTCATTACCCTGGGAAATAGTCGTTGCGGATATATTCACATTTATGTCCAAAGATTACCTTTTAATCGTTGATAGCTATTCCAATTTCTTCGATTTTTGCATATTGGAAGGACCTACTTCAGAGCGAGTTAAAAACCAACTCAAAAAATGGTTTAGAGTCTTCGGCATTCCTACGATTCTTGAAAGTGACAATGGGCCGCAGTTCGCATCAAAGGAATTCAAGAAATAAGCTAAGACTTGGGACTTCCAGCAAACGTCCAGTCCCAACTTTCCTCAAGCAAACGGATTGGCTGAGAAGTACGTACAAGAATCTAAGAAAATCCTGAAATGTGTTGGAAGGATAACTCAGAAGTTGACCTGTTGAATTGGAGAAACACCTCACGAGATTCCGAAACGCAAACAACGAACCAGAGACTCATGTCCAGTTTAACGCGATTAACTCTACCACTAACAAAGGAGCAGTTAAAACCTGAAGTCATTGAAAACGTTTACAAAAATATGCTGAAGTCAAGGACATTCGGAAAACAGTTTTCTGGTCATAGAGCCAGGTCTTCAAAAGAATATAAACCCGGTGATCGTGTATATCTGCAAAAATGCCACCGCGATTGGGTCTCTGGAAGCGTTGCACGAAAGACAGAGGCACCACGTTCCTATATCGTCCGAACAGATGATGGACAACTATTCCGTCGAAACTCTATTCACATAAAAACTAATGACCATATCTTTACAGAAAAATCTATTGCTGTCAATCCCCAACAACCACAGACCCATTTCAAAAATCCTCAAAGTGAAACACCAGCATTACCATAAAACGGTGAAAAGACTTCAAGCTGTGAGACTAACATCAACTATACCAAGGCTAAGATTCCACCCGAAGCAGTTTCAACATACACAACTAGAAGTGGTCGCCTTGTAAAACCAGTTGCTAGATTCATACTAACTTAAATCTGATAGAACTATTAATATTAAACAGTTAATAATTGAAATTTAATCTTTATCCTAATAAGCTTAAGACCAAATACTAAATGGTCAATAACTGAACATGTATGTATTGAATTAAAACACCAACATAGTATACAAAGGGTCCGCCATCTAACGTTTTTTTTTTTGACTAGTGCTTATTTCGTGAATGGTAACACTTAGCTCATGTCTGATTTGACAGATAATTAGTTTTATCCTACCGGTTAATAGTGGAAAATAATTTCGTTCAAATGGCTGCCTCGGCTGGCCATGCAGTAGCCTACACGATCGGTCCAATTTTTAAGCACATTATCGATTGTGTGCAGCTGTATTTCACTAATGGCTTCACGAATATTGTCCTTTAAAGCGTCAATTGTCTCTGGCTTGTAGGCGTAGCACTTATCTTTTACGGCACCCCACAAATAATAGTCCAACGGTGTCAAATAGCAGCTCCGAGATGTCCAAACGACATCAGCTCTGCGGCTGATAATGCGATCTTCAAAAACAGGGCGCAAAACATCGACTGTAGCTTCGGCTGTGTGGCACGTAGCGCCGTCCTGTTGAAACCAAATGTTGCCAATATCCTCCTCTTAAATTTTTGTGAACAAATATTCGTTCAACATGGCCAGATAACGATCGCCATTGACTGTAACGGCCACTCCTTGCTCATTTTCGAAGAAAAATGGCCCAATTATGCCTCTGGACCAAAATCCGCACCAAACAGTGACTCGTTTTGGGTGTATCGGCTTTTCAATGTATGCGTGCGGGTTTTCTGTGCCCCAAATGTGACAATTTTGCTTGTTGACATACCCGCCAAGATCAAAATGAGCTTCATCTGAAAAGATGATTTTTTTGGCAAAATCGGCATCTTCTCTAAGTCGATCACAGGCCCACTTAGCGAAGCCAAAACGCATTGGATGGTCAGTTGGCTTCAACTCCTGAACCAATTGGACTTTGTATGGCGTCACACCAAGGTCTTTATGCAAAATTCGTCTCAATGATGTCTCCGAAATATTCAATTGTTGAGAACGACGGTGAATTGATGTTGATGGCGCTTCACGCACACTTTCTGCCACAGCAGCAATATTCTCGGGTGTACGCACTGTTTTTGGCTTTTCACGCTTTGGTTTATCGATGAGGATGCCAGTTTCTTTCACTTTTTTCACAAGATAATGAACATACGGAGCTGACGGTGCTTCTCTTCTTCCAAAATCCGTACGCAATTTTCGAATACATTCTGCAACATTACCATGATTTTCAAAGTAATGTCGCAATATTTCCCAGCGTTGTTCAAGCGTATACACAACCATATTCGTTCAGCGGAAGGATACAACTAATTATCTGTCAAATCAGACATGAGCTAGGTGTTACCATTCACGAAATTAACACTAGTTGAAGAAAAAAACGTTAGATAGCGGACCCTTTATTTAATCTTTGAATTTAAATCATTAATTATAAAAAAAAAATTGAACATTAACGAATTTGAATTAAGTATTAATCATATTGATCACAGGGGAACATGTCCACTTAACTAATATATATTAACTATATTACAAAAAAAAAGAGATGTTACCATAGGTTGTGTACCTCTGCACATTTATGTAATACACAATACAATTATTACTATATGCTTAGGTTCTCATGTTTGACAATTACAATGAAGATCATCTCGCAGTTCCACAGTGACCGTTGACTTGTCGTGTTATCACTGGGTGTGCTAGCCTAACATAAGTCTTCAAGTTCACCCTATTCGCATGAAGGTTGGTAGTAAATTTTATATTTATAAATGTTAGACTAAAAAATGTATTTCACTAGTGGAATTTTGTTCACCATTTTCATCTGCAGCAGAGAAACTTGTGGTTGAAAACTATTGTAGTTATGGGTTACCAGTTCCAGACAAAATTGAGGATGAAAATAATTCTGGTTCTGACCTAGCAGTTCCAGGCTCGTCATGCTCAAAAAAGGCACGGGTAAATATTTTAACTCCCAGACTCCCAGAATGCAAGGTAAGTGACAGAGATGCCGTTTACCTCTCGACAACTTGAGTAGAAGCCATTTCCTTAGATAATTCCAAAATTGTTATTAATTGCACTTCTAAGAATTATAGGGAAAAAATATAAATAAAACAACAGCGGTGTGAGATAGAAATATGATTCTGGCTTTATTTTGAAGCTAAGTTCATGCGCGGAACATCACATCATTCAAATGGCTGCCTCGGCTTCGCTGGTAGTGCTTCAATCGATCGGTTCAACTTTTGATAACTTGGGGTCCAATATAAGCGGCGTTATTCCGGCAATAGCGTGCCGGATAATTGAGTGGTGTCAAATCGCATGATCGTGGCGGCCAATTGATGGACGCTCGCAGTGAAATTACCTAGTCGCCAAATTTCTGCTTCACAACTTCGAGCGTTGCGTAGCATGTAGCGCCGTCTTGTTGGAACCACAGCTCAGATATATCGACGTTGTCGAGCTCTGACCACAGAAAGTCGGTTAACATCGCTCTATACCTGAGACCATCAAGTGCCCCATTAGCGAACTCCTGGCGTTGTCTATTTGCGTCAGAAAAATCTTGTATGTATGTGGGCCCAAATACAACCGTAAAATAAGCCGGGTTGACTCTCTGATCGATGCTTTCTTCAATACTGTCCGCTACAGCGGCTATCCCCCTTTTATAATTTACGCGCGCCTAAGGGGTTAGATACCCTTTTATTGTTGCCAGGGCGCGGGCGGAAAGGTAGAAGGAGGTGAAAGGAAAATTGTTTTTGTAGTGGTTTGAAACTCAGTTGTGTTTGGTTTCGATATTCGCTCTCCAGGGGTGGGAGTCCGAATAGGACGGAGAGTTCTTTCTTCACTCAGAGTGATTCGAGGTATAATTCACAGTATTTTTTTCTGTGCTTGGAACTCTACAACAGCCAAATCTACGTATCAGTGTTATGCCTTTACACGCAGAATTTTTCTGTCTGAGTTCCAATTACACAAATGAAAAACTGACTTGTCATGGGCAGGATTCGAACCTGGACACTCCGAGTGAGAAGCGATTGCTAGTACCACTACACCACGGCCACCCCCAAATGGTTATGGCTATGCTTTCTTCATTTCGTACCAACCTCTGTGCGCTTGGTGGCTTAAGATCCAAGTGTACAAATGCTTAAACTTTTCCACGATACGACGAATTGCCTGCACACTGAAGCCATGGTGACGACCAACCTTACGACGAAATTCACGTTGTGTATCTACATCTGAGCCGGAATTTCGATAATATTTTTTAAAAATTTCCGCACGTTCGTTAAGTTGTAAAACGATGCATGATGAAATGGTAAACCTTACAGAATATTTTGACAGCTGGATGCCATTGGTGACTTTGATAACTGCTGCAACATAACAATTGGAAAAACTATCATTGCTATCTGGTCACCCTATATAAGACTCTCCCCCAATATTTTCGGGAAGAAACGTTTACAGCAGGTAAAAGAACATTTATTGACTAGGTCCTAAGCTATTCCGTTGTTCGCTATGACTCTAATCTACTTCCCGATATAATTAGCTAAGCAAATGTTGACAGATTTCCAGTAATTGCAACTGCTCTTGGTGTACCGGAACTGTCAGTTGGAACTGGTATTGAAGGGTCGACTGCGGTGTAGGAGGTTTTAGAAGACTGGTCATAAGACGATAAAGTGAAAGCATTTGCATTTGACACATCTTCATCTAACACCGGACGTTTAAACGGAGCACGTGTATTGTTAGAAAATAAAATTGATATGTACTTTACTTACTCGTAGCTCGCACGCATCACTTTTTTAAAATTATTCTTGTAAGAGTTGTATTGGAAGTGTGAAAAATAGAAAAACACTCGTGTTAGTGAAAGTGAATTAAAAAAAAAAAAAAATTTAACTTGGTGCAATCACTGGAACAACTAACCAATCTGCAAGAACAGGTTGGAAGGGAAATTTGTACTCTTGCCCGCAACTACGGTAAAGACGGGGAAGAGCGCAAGACAGAAGAAAAATTACAACATCGGATAAAGAAGCTGGAAGACTTGTGGGATTTTCTGTTTATCACTGAAACCCTCTTCTTTATTTAACGATTCCCTTGTATTATTGTTGAAGGAAGGGAGTGTCTCTTCACTTGGCAACGGACACAAGTTATGGATGGCGCATTGAAGGACCCCTCCTTGAGTCTTTATGTTGGCCACACGAACTAGTCCGTCCTTGCCCTTTATAACCTCAACTACACGTCCCAATTTCCATTTAGTCGGTGGGTTATTGGCTTCCTTCAAGAGAACAAGGGTGTTTGGAGTTAAATTTTGGGACTGTGTTCTCCACTTGCATCTTTGTTGAAGAAGGTGCAAATACTCACAAGACCACCTTTTCCAAAAAGATTGTTGCACGTACTGGATTTTTCGATACTTATTAAGGCTACTCACATGCTTGTCGGTGATGTCAGGCTCTGGTATTGCCAGAGGTGGTGTTCCTATTAGAAAATGACCTGGTGTTAAGGCTTCCAAGTCGTTTGGATCCGAGGACAGTGGGGTCAAGGGCCTCGAGTTTAAAATAGCTTCAATCTGAACTGATATTGTCGTTAGCTCCTCGTAGGTCAAGGAAGCTTCGCCTAAGCATCGTCCCATTAGTCCCTTTGCCGACTTCACAGCTGACTCCCAGAGTCCTCCAAAGTGAGGCGAACGTGGAGGAATAAATTTCCAGTTGATTCCTATGTGACAACATGATGATTGAATTGCTGTTTCCATTTTACATGACCACAGTGTAGCCTTTAGTTTATCCAATTCATTTTTTGCACCCACAAAGTTCGTAGCATTGTCGCAGAAAATAGTGTGACACAATCCCCTTCTGCCTATGAATCTTTTAAGACAATTGATAAATGCTTCTGATGTTAGGTCACCAACCACCTCTATGTGTACAGTCTTTGTTGAGAAACACACAAAAATTGCCAAATAAGATTTTGAAGGGATCTTACCTCGGACCTTGTAGTGAGATTTTATCGGACCAGCAAAGTCTACCCCGGTGTAGTGAAAGGGTCTAGATGGCGAAACCTTCTCCTTTGGCAGATTTCCCATAAGCTGCATGCTTGACGTTGGCCTTGATCTGATACATTTTATGCAACTTCTTATCACTGTTTTGGCTTCCCTTCCCACACTCAAGATCCAGTATTGTTGTCGAGAAATCGCTATAAGCGCTCTATGAGAAACGTGCAAATTTGTTCTATGCAAATGTGTTAGAAGTAAATTTGTAATAATATTGTTTTTTGGCAACAATATTTGGTTCTTAGCATCCGGTAAAAGTTTTGAGTTTACTAATCTTCCCCCAACGCGAATCAATTTACATTTTTGATCGAAGAACGGAGTTAATGCTAATAAACTGGATTGGGTACTCACACTATTGTTCTTTTGCAACGTATTGTAATCTTCTGGAAATGCCATCCATTGGTTATATACCATCATCAAACGAGAGCCTTCTTTCATCTCGGCCACTGAGAGCATACCACTCCTTCGTAAAAGTTTTGGAATTTTTTATAAATCTGCCACAAAATGAAAATATTTTTTGTAAAGTGTAGAATGAATTTCTATGATTTATACGGCTTAAAATGGTTGAATCTGAAGAACCAGTCAATGCTATTCTAGTCTTACGTTGCTCAGGTAAAATTTCGGGCACAGTGTACTTACTTGGTTCCCATAAAGTTTCGTCTATTTTAAGAAAAGCTGGGCCTTGAAACCATGCAGATGAAGTCTGTAGATCCTCAAAATTACATCCCCTTGAAATTAAATCAGCAGGGTTAATTTCTCCTTTTACGTAGTTCCACTGCTGTGCCTGGGTCGTCGATTGAATCTTTGCCACACTATTGGCTACATATGTTTCCCAAACATATGAAGGAGCGCGTACCCATGCCAGAACGACTGTTGAATCCGTATAATACGCTATCTTTTGAATGTCCTTCTTAAGAATAAGAATCAATAGTTCCACCAACTCAACCATAAGTACAGCGGCTGCTAGTTCGAGACGTGCTATTGTTACAACCTACAATGGGCATATACGGGACTTAGAACACAGCAGAGTTGAATGGATTCGACCCGTTTTGTCAATACATCTTGTGTATATACTTGCTCCAAATGCAACCACTACTGTCTGAGAATGCATGTACGAGTAGTTCAATTATTTTGGGCGATGTACACATCACAAAGCGAGGAATACCTATATTTTCGATTTTTGTAAATTGTTCCACATACCTCGTCCATTTGTTCGCCAAATTTGAAGGAAGATGGTCATCCCAAGAGAGTTCAGTTTTCCATAAATCCTGCATAAATAGTTTACCGAGCATTATTACCGGACTTAATAAGCCCAGAGGATCGAACAATCGTGCTAAATCCGACAAAACAGTCCTTCGTGTTACTGGTGAGTTGTGAGTGAGTTTTTCTGAATTATAGCAAAATTTGAATTCGATCTTGACTTCTTCAAGCAACTTTCTCGCTTCACACATCGTATCTGCTCCTGCCAATAGATCGTCTACGTAAATTTGGTTCCTTATTAATTCCGATGCCCTCTTGTTATCACCGATAGTGTCATCTGCAAGTTGTACAAGGCACCGTGTTGCCAAATAAGGCGCAGAAGCTGATCCATATGTTAATGTGTTTAGTTTGTAGGTTCTCAGCTGTTCATCGCGCTGAGGTCTCCAAAGAATCAACTGATCTTCGGGCCTTTCTAGGACTTGACGATACATTTTGCTAATATCGGCAGTAAAGGCATATTTGTTCATTCTGAAATTTACAACGATTGAAAATAAATCCGGTTGAACTGTTGGTGCAACGCTTAGAATATCGTTAAGAGAAATGCCGGAAGTTGTTTTGGCTGAGCAATCAAATACAACACGAAGAATAGTCGATGAGCTTTCTGGCTTAATAACACTGTGATGGGGAATGTAGAAGTGAAGCTCTGGAATCTCGTTATCATTTATTGGGCTCATGTGACCCAATGACTCGTATTCTACCATAAAATGCGTGTAAAGACTTCGTAATTTAGTATCTCCCTCTACTTTTCTTTCTAGCGAAAGAAACCTTTTTCTAGCAGTTTCCCGAGAATTACCTAAATTACGAGGACTCCCTTTGAAAAGTAGACTTACTACAAACTGTCCGTCCATCGAGAATTTTGTTGTCTTCTTAAAGAACTCCTCGCAATCATGTTTTTCAGAGCTAATTGGCTTGATAGGTGCGTCATGACTCTCCGTTTCCCAAAATTTCGCAACCAGTTTGTCCAAGGATGTAGAAGATTTAGTTGCGATAATGCAAACAGCATGTTGACTTGTCGATCGAACCCCTCCTGCAACTATCCACCCCAGTGTTGTATTCCGAAGCGTAGGTAAATGATCTCCTACTTTCATTTCTCCTGACAAAATAAGATCAAAAAATATTTCTGCTCCCAACAATATGTCAATTCTTCGATTTGACGAAAATTCTGGATCGGCCAATTGAATGAAATCTGGAACGTCCCAGTTCGTCGTGTCGAATTCACAGCTCGGTTGATAGTCTGTAATGCGAGGTATAATATTTGCGTGTACACTTGCCTTATAAGATGAATTCCTTGATTCAAACGTGCACGATGTAGCAAATTGCGCCTGTGTTCAATGCCCTCCTATTCCACTTATAGGGGTATCCGAGCGATACTTTGAAAGTCCTAACGTCTGCACTAGCGATGTGGTTATAGAATGCATCTGGGATCCAGAATCTAGCAACACACGACAAGGCACCCGTGTTCCGCAAGATGAAATCACATTAACTAATGCTGTAGCTAAATAGATTTGTCGCGGTTTTGACTTCGAACCCACCGATGCATTAACCGATCGACTTTCGACCCAGCGGCCTAACTGCTGTGGTGGGCTATCTGTTGGTTGACTACTATCAATTGGTTTAATTACCTTTTTATGCTGAACTGAGGGTTTGGATTCCCTTTTCCGATGCAATAAAGAGTTGTGTTTCCCATTGCATTCTCGGCAGCCCTGAGACTGACACGAATTTGAAAAATGACCGGATTTTAAACAATTCCGACACACACGAAGACGTTGCACAGCCTTCTCACGATCGCCACCTGAAAGAGATAAAAATGTTTGACATTTATATATTTTATGACTACTTGAGTTGCACATAGGACAATCGTCCTTATTTGTTGCCACAACTGTGACTGGCTTCCTTTTCTCGTCTTTGATGGTCTCTAGGATGAGAAATCTTGTTTCCAGGATTTTGAGGAATTGTTTCAATGATGGGCTGTTCCTTGTGTCATCCAAAGACTGTTCGAAAATAGTCCGATTTTCACGATCCAGTTTTTGCAGCATGATATGGACGATGATGGGATCCCAGTTCTCGGTTTCAAAACCCAAATTCTGAATAGCTTGCATGGTTTCTTTGAGTGTATCATGGAGCTTTTTAATAGCTAATGCCGTCCCTGGGGCAGTAGGCAATCCCAAGAGTCGGGTCAATTGTACAGATAACAAAAGCCTTTTATTGTCATACCGATCAACCAATGATTTCCATGCGATTACATAGTTGTCATCTGTGGGCTGAAGATGTTGAATTATATTGTGCGCTTCGCCTGCTACGTTGGCTCTCAGAAAGTACAATTTCTGAGCGTTAGAAATTGGTTGGTCTTGGATTAACTGTTTAAAAAGGTTATGAAATTGACGCCAGTTAAGGTAACAGCCATCGAATTTTGGAAGCTCTATCTTCGGAAGTTTGACTGCTGCACTATTTGATATGGTTTTGTTAGGCATATTCGGCATTTCATCTTTGGGCAACTCAGCTAATCGCAGCTCCAGCTGCTCCTGAAGGTCGAAATACATTTCAATATCGCTCTCGGTTGCTTCGTCATCAAGCCTTTTAAATGAAATTGACATTTGGTTTGATATTTCTTGAAGGCTCTTCACTTTAATGCTAAACAACTTTGGATTCGATTTGTTCAGGCTCGGTTTGCATTTCTCCAGTGATGTCTGGAAGATTTTACCGAGGGTTTTAAATCTATTTTGTGCTGGAGGTGCAATTTTATAATGTTGTGAACTTGATGGATCTATTTCCCTGGCCGGTGGTGCTGAGGATGGTGCTGCTGATGGCTTTCCCTGCTCCTGACCTGCTGCCTCTTGTGTGAGATTCTTCGTAAGGCGCAATGAAATGTCCGTCTTCATTGACTCATAAACTATCTTTATCTGGTCATAGTATCCCTAGACGAAGTAATCGTGCGCTGTAGATTCGGCGTAATAATCTCGAATTTTACTGTCATTGGAATCGAAATGATCCCACAAGTCTTCCAGCTTCTTTATCCGATGTTGTAATTTTTCTTCTGTCTTGCGCTCTTCCCCGTCTTTACCGTAGTTGCGGGCAAGAGTACAAATTTCCCTTCCAACCTGTTCTTGCAGATTGGTTAGTTGTTCCAGTGATTGCACCATGTTAAATTTTTTTTTTTTAAATTCACTTTCACTAACACGAGTGTTTTTCTATTTTTCACAATTTACAGGCCACTAAAATACTTTTAGTCGTGTCCTGTCACGGTCGCCAAAATTGAACAAACATACCAAATTGATGTTGACTCGCTGATGTCTCACAAACAAGTGACTTTATTTTTCATTATAATAAAACATTACATCTAATGCGAGAAGCTAGCGTGTGACCGAAATTATAAAAAATATTAATTTGAGCCGTGGGACCAGGTAAAATGTACAAACCACACGGGCTTGTATTACAAATTGTCAGTACATAGAAAATTTGGTTCCCACAGTTTTGATGTTGCCTATCACACGGTAGCTCTCGTTTCAACAAACTTAATGCTTTGTCCACAATTTGCTGTTACATTATCAAATGCTACGCCCAAACTTGGTTTTCTACCCCAAACGTTTTGCAGGCACCTTTTAATGATATTAATTTTCTAAAAAGGCTCGTATAAAGAAGATTTTGGAATAAAGAAGTTCATAAATCATTGATGGTACCTCAATGAGGAATGCACCACCTTTCATTTTTTTGACGGCAGAATAAGTTTTAAAGAAGAAGGTGTTTACATTTTTGGAAGATGATGAACAAAAGAATCTTCCATCTGAACTATAGTATTGTCAGCTAAAAATGTTTGAAAGGTGTGTCTTATCTACAAACTTTTTTCGCATTAATCCAATATCATGAAATGACCAAGCAGATTATGTTTGAGCAATAGAAATAATTGGATCATTAAAAAAAATCAATGGTACAGCTGAACTTGGCGTTAAACTCATGGAGGAGTTTAATATAAAACTCACTAAAAACGAGGATCAGAAGCAATTTCTTCTTGAAGTTAGTATTTTTTTTCTTTTGTTTAAAAAAATTAATAACTGGTCTTAACAATTTTAGATTCCAAATTTCCATCATATTTTAATTAAATTCAAATTTTGCAGATTGTGCAAAATTATCGCAAGAAATAACCAGGAAGCAGCCGAAAAACTCTCAAACCTCGTTATGATAACTAGATTTACTTATTTATTTATATTCTTTGTTTCTAAAACTATTTTGTTAAAATCATATAATAAATAATATATTATATTTTTCGATTATTTTCAAAAATGTCGCTTTAATATACAATCAATGTGAGTTTTTTTTATCCTCTTATTTTAAATTGGAGACGATTTTTAGGATTTCTAGCTCACAGCGCCAAGTGCTAATAAAATCCATTTTTTTAAAGTTTGTTTTTTTCGTATACGCTTCTAGTATATACGTAGGAACAAATTAAAATGGTGCTCGAGAAAAACAAACGAACTTTTTTTGCCTCCATACAAATAACGAAAACAAATCTATGTCTTGGTTGCGCTAAACTCCTTAAGCACCTCTTTTTTCTTTGTAATTTGTTTCAGTTTAAATTTTGTGTTAATTTATTGTTTAGTTTTTAATTTATATCCAATAAACTGTACATACCTACTCGTATAAGTTAATCTTAATGTACAGCGATTGCTTTCTCTCAATAGATAAATAAAATGAAGTAAATCCGCATTAAGCGTAAATTCACTAATATAAGCCTAATATACAGGGTGTCCCCTAATACGTCAAGGATAATTTGGGGAATGATTCCTGGGTATGTATTAAGAAAAAAATCGTTCTAGAGTAAGGGCCTATCTCCAATGTTGACATCTTTTATCGATGATTTAAGAAAAGGCTTGCTTTGGAGTATCCTGACCCATGTTAACGGAAATTGCTCTGTCAATACTATTGGTAGAAACTTCGCTTAGAAGTTTGTTCTTAGAAGAAATAATTAAGAAATGCGTAACTGCGTTTAATTAAAGTTGATATCTTCTTTGAGTTTTCAGATATCCAATTTCTAAGCCTGTTCCATTTTTCTTGTCTATGCTGATTTTTGACTTTGCGGTCACTTTTCTCCAGAAAATACCTAATAAACATAACGTTTTACTATTTTTTTACTTATGAACGTAGCAATAGTAAAAAAAAATTCAACAAGTCTGCTGAAAAACCGATAGATTGTAGATAGTTGGGAAAACCTGTAGCAGGTAATGAAAGGAATTTATGATTATTTACCTACGTTTCTAACAACAGTTGACAATAGTTTTCCAAAATTTAATAATTTCTAATAAATTTTTTTAAAATTGCATAGCCGTTAAAAAGTTTTAAAGCAGGCTCCTTTATTTGACTACCTGTCAAAACCCTCATTTCCGTACCCTTTTCCCACAGAAAGAGTTATGTTTGGTGTATGAAGGCCTATTGGGAAAATTACCAAACAAAAATGACAAAAAACATTAGAAAAAGAAAATAATCAGTTTAGTTATTTACGCCAAGGTTAGAGTTGCTTAGAAATGCTATTTGGTATGTCTGCATTTACAAACCAAGAATACGCAGACATTATTTACGTTTATGAGCTGTGAAATGGAAGTTCAACTAGAGCGCGACATAGTAACCATGAACTTTATCCTAACTGACGACTTCCTAGTAAAGTAGTATTTGAAAAGTGTTTCCAGACATAAAATTTATAATGTACTGCATGGAGAAAATTTTTATCCATACCACCATACACCTGTGCGATCAATGCTTCCCGATAATTTGGAAGAGACTTGAGTTTTCTAACTGGCTGCTGGAGAGGAGTTTGGGTTGACAACGAGTATATTAGCAGAATTCTTTGGACGGACTAATCTCAATTTACAATCACAAATTTGTATAATCTTCATACGAGTACATGGCCTGCGGACAATCCAAATACAAGGAAAAGTAAACAATTTCAACACATATTCAGCGTCAATATGTGAGCAGGTGTAATTGGAAACAAATTAATCGGCCGCTTCAAACAACCACCTAGTTTGAATTCTACAAATTTTCTAGGGTTTTTGCGAAATGATTTACCAGAACTATTGGAGGACATTCCACTTATTTATCTAGCTTCATCATATTTCCAACAGGATCCGATCCGATGAGATCCGACAATTGTTCCACAACCTTGGCAGGGCCTTCCCAATCGCTCTGTAGTTTAGGGCACAGACCTTTCCGTCGCTTCGGGTTAAAAAACCAGACTTAATCCCCTGCAGTAAAACTTATGGCATTAGTTTTGAGATTGTACCTATCCTTCATTGATTCGGCTGCTATTTTGAGATTTTCTCGTGCCACTTCGTGTACTTTGAGGAGCCGACTTCTTAATGCTGCTGCGTACCCTTGGCTGTCGTGTTCAATTTTTGGTGGTGATCCGAACACTATATCGATCGGCAGCTTCAGTTCTCTTACGAAGTTCAACATGCCTGGCGAGAATCCTGTCGATTCTTGTTCTGCTGCGCGATAAGCTGGTTGTAGAAACAGATCCCAGTCTGTTTGATGAGGGCTGACGAATTTCGCTAGGTAGTCCAGTAGCGTACGATTGAACCTTTCCACCATACGGTCGGATTGGGGCCATAGAGGTGTTGTTCTAGTTTTGTGACTGCCCAAGACCTCCATTGATCTACGAAACACTTCCGATTCGAAATCTCTACCTTGGTCCGATGAATAAAGTGCGGGACACCGAATCTGCAGAAGACGTTATGTATAATTTGTTCGACTATTACCTCAGCTGTTTGGTTGGGCACTGCAAAACATTCCGGCCATTTGGTGAAATAGTCCATAACGACGATTATATATCGGCCAAGTGGGCCAAGTATGTCAACAGCAATCCTCTCAAATGGGTGTCCTGTCCGGCTTGGCTTAAGAGGCCCCCTTGTTCGCTGAGTAGAGCCTCTGGGGGCCTGGCAAACGATGCAGTTTTTACACCATAGTTTGGAGTCTACCGTCCGACTCCTGGAACTAAGGTTTTTGGATGCAATGTCTTCTGCTCCTGGTCCTTTTCCCATGTTCGAAATATTACGCCGGCATCCATTTTAAACTGCTGGAATATAGCCCAAAAGCTTTTTGTATCCTGATCCTCCTGCATAATGTCTTCTTTTTTTGGTTGATGTCCTTCCTTCAGCCACTTGCTCACCTTTGTTAGTGTTGGATCCTTTTGCTGTTCGATTGCCAAAGTGGCCTTCTCGGTTTTCAAGTGCAGTATCTCGTAGCTCCCCTTTTCTTTGATGTCTGCCTTCGTGCAATGTTTGCATTCGCCACATGGTCTCCTGGAAAGCGCGTCAGCATTACCATGTCGAGGGCCAGGACGATGTTGAATCTCGTAGTCGTACTGCTGCAACAGCTCTAGCCACCGAGCCATCTGACCCTCAGGTTGCTTAAAGTTGCACAGCCAACGAATGGACGCGTGATCAGTACGTAAGAGGAATCTTCTGCCAAAGAGGTAGTGGTGAAAGTGCTGTGTTGGGCTCGTCTCCGAGCCCCCTTGCTTCTGACTGAAAACAGCACCAATACCAATGTTCGATGCATCTGTGTCTAGTACGAAAAGGTCGTCTGTGGTTGGAAATGCCCAAATCGGTGCGCTTGTGAGCCTACATTTTAGGGTATTAAATGAAATCTCACAGTCTTCGTTTCATGCAAACCGGCGTTTCTCTTCCGTAAGTTCTGAAAGCGGTTTGGCAACTGTCGAAAATCCTTCGATAAGCCGCCGGTAATAGGAACAAAGTCCAAGGAACCCTCTTACCTGCCGCTTGGTCTTGGGGTTCGGCCAGAGTTGGACCGCTTTGACTTTCTGTGTATCCGTGCTCAATCCGTCAACCGAAACAACATGGCCTAGGTACTTTACTTTGGATTTGAGAAACTGGCACTTACCTGGGCTCAATTTTAAATTTGCCCTTTGTAACCGCTCAAACACCAGTCTCAAGTTGTGTATGTGCTCCTCAAATGTCCGAGAGTAAACGATGATGTCGTCTAAGTAGACGAGTGCGGTTCGCCATGAAAGTCCTCGAAGAACTTCGTCCATAACCCTTCCGAACGTCGCCGGTGCATTGCAGAGGCCAAACGGCATGACGTTGAAGTGCCATAGCCCATTACCATTTATGAAAGCTGTTTTCTCCTTGTCTTTAGCATCCATTTCTACCTGCCAGTAGCGACTTTGGAGGTCCATCGTAGAAAACCACTTCGCGCCGGCCATTGTGGAAAAGAATTCATCCATACGCGGCAAGGGGTAAGAATCTCTTTTTGTAACCTCGTTCAGCTATCGGTAATGAACGCAAAACCTCGAAGATCCATCTTTCTTCTTGACTAACACAATCGGTGCAGCCCAGTTGAACGTTCTATAACTCCTCTGTTGCTCATATCCTTAATTAGATCTTCCATCTCTTCGCGTTTGGCCACTGGAACTCTTCTCGCCGGTAGCTTGATTGGTTTCGACTTTGCGGTATCGATTTTGTGTTTTGCCATCCCTGTTCGTCCAAAGTCCGCTGGTCCTTTTGAGAACACTGCTTGAAATTCCTCCAATAGTTTCTCAAACTCCATCAGCTGCCCCTTGGACAATTCGGGGGATACTTCTTGTAAAAGGTCCTTTATGCCTGTGAATTTGCTTTTGCTGCAGAGGTCGATTAGGCTTCTACCGGTTGATACACCTTTTGGTAGTTCGAAACCAGGGGTAGGCTCCACTAACGCTGCTATGCCTTTTATAGCGGGCGGTCGATTAATTTCCACAAGGGTTTCTCTTCCAGTTTTCAGTATTTCTGACGTCACTAGTTTCGCCAGTTGTGATGCTGACACGGGTGGTAGGTACAATGGATGCTTTTTGCCGTTCATTTCTATTGTCATCTCTTCAAAATCTAAGTGACACTGATGCTTCAGTAGAAGGTCAACTAATAAGATGTTTGGCACTCCCTGCGGCACTATAGCGAAATAATGAGAAAATTCCTTGTGGTTAACAAAAAATCTCACTTCCGCCATCCCTTGACTCCAGATCGCTTCCCCGGAAATACCCACCAACTTCATCGGAGGATCTCTTGTAATCGTCTTGTTGGAAACATGTTGCGTTGCCAGAATAGAAACGTTCGAACCAGAGTCTACGACAAAAGAGCACATTTGTCTTTCGATAAACGCTTCGAGAGAGAGGTTAGCTTCGCCAGTAGTTCCTATAAATGTGTCAGTGACATTCTTTTCTTCAGGTTTACTACGTTCTTTTCTGCCGAACGCAGTTCCGTATTCGTGGTCCGTTGTACAATTCCGATTCGTCGGTGTTTGCTGTGAAGCGTTGAGGTTTTTAACGGTAGACAACTGCTCCCTGTTGTCTCCGTACTTTAGTTTTTTGGACTATTTCCGTTTTTCGGCACCGTTGGTAACGATTGGTTTTCCACCACGAAAACTCTCCTTCGTTTATTTCTTGCATGGAGTTCCTGTGCCAGATTAACAGCGTCTGTCAATGTAGTAGGGCGCCCGACAGTAATTAAATCCTGGATTGACTCATCTCTTATTCCTTCAATAAACTGGCTTACCAGTACTTCCTGTACGACTTTTGTTGGACACCCAGGAAGCGCCGAAACTACCAATCGCTGAAGACCTAAAGCAAATTCGGAAAAATTTTTCTTTGGGGCCCTGCACACGACACCGCAGCTGAGTATAGCTAGATCTACTGTTTCCGCAGAAGCGCTGATGCAGCAATTGTGCCAACAATTCGTAGTCGGGTTCATCGTTCACAGGTACAGCACTTAATACAGAAAGAGCCTCTCCTCTTAACTGCATTGCTAACACATTCGCTTTTTCGTTAGCTTACCAACCTGCACATCTTGCTGCAATCTCGAACTGCCGTTGATCCATCGGTCCATCCACCGCTTGTTCGCCAACCGTTTTTGATTGGAGAAATCCTACGTCACAGGAAACGGCAAATATTTTCTTCGTTGACTTTTCATCATTTGCTCACCTTTCTGCGGTAGTCATCTCCTTTCTTCATGTTACCCCTATGGCTTACTACTTAATCATTTGTCATCTTCGTGCGGCTGAATGCTCCACCATGTTCGGCAAAGGGAACAAACCTCTTCAACCTGTCAAATGAAACCCACAGCAAACAACGTGAAGCAGGTAGGTATTTCGTCATGAAATAAAATGTTTTTTTATTTTTCTTCAGTTTTCTTTTTTCTTTAGGTTTCGTAACATTATTATTTTTTTAAACCCAGGTACAAAGGCTACGAAGTTTCTACCATTAGTATTAACAGAGCAATTTCCGTTAACATGGGTCAAGGTACACCAAAGTAAGCCTTTTCTTAAATCCTCGATAAATAATGTCATCATTGGAGATAGACCCTTACTTACGATTTAATTCTTAGAATATACCCCTTGATTACATTTCCCGAATTATTCTTGACGAATTTTACGAGCTCCTTGAAAATACATATGAGTAATGTTGTAAGTATCATTCTTTCTCTTTTACTGCCTTGTCGTAGTAGGAAGACTTAAGAGTCGCAGATTCTAAGGTTCTGAAAAAAACCCAGTTGAGATGTCAAACTAAGCGCCAAAAACGTCCAAACTGGACGTTAAACTGTACCATATACCATATACTCCAGGTGGTACACGCAATAGCGACAATCCATTCGTGGTCTTCTCGACTGCGTTCTTTTTTAAAGAACTTAACACTCAAGTGGATATGAATGCACTTAAAGTGCCTGAGCAAGTGTTAAGTTTTTTGGAAAATGGGATGGAGAGAGAAAGAAAGATGTTTTGGGCTCAGTGGTTATTTCGCTGCATGGGTGGCATCCAACATTTAATGGGGAGACTAAATTCTTAGTGGAGGTTGGCTTATTGTTGATTTCTAGTCAACTACTCATCATACTTGATTTTCGTTAACTGAAAAAATGAATATGTCTTTCGGGCTCCAACGAGCACCGAACCTTTGGAAGCCTATCCACTACCACTTGAGCTACGGCCACGGTTCCAACCAACGTACTTAAAGATAGCGTTGCTGATTGAACAACTGACCCATAACTTATTAGGACAATTGGTTTCGATGACTCCTGCGACACGCTCGCTGGATAGAGTACCGGAGAGGCTCTTCTAGCTATGGTTAAACTCCATCAGAACAGACCAGTTGGTCAGAGTGCTGTTTATGACGGCTTGTATCGGGAAAGCGGAAAGGTGAAACGGTTTCCGGAAGAGGCACACTCTAGATGAAGAAAAAACGAAGTCGTTGGACAAACACGAGACAAACGAGTGCTGTGAGAAATTTTGTAAGTGCAAAGGCCATATGGCCTTTTGACGCTCTCACAAAGTGATATACGGCCATATTTCGGTGTATGGACACTTTTATAAAGCGACTTAAGGCCATTATGGCTTTATGCCACTTTTAAATGGATTTGTAGCCCTTAATTGATAAAACTGGTGCCGTGACATAATGCCAAGCGATATAAGGCCAAATTCCAGCTTTTTAAAAGTGACATAAGCCCAATTTGGCTTCTGCTACTCTGTGTAGGAGGCTTTCCGTGTTGAATATCACCTCACATAATATCTGTACATGAACCATGAGTGTGGAATAAACGCATCTCTGGTTTTGCATGTTTAAGTGGATTCACACTACTTTATGACGAGGGATTGGAAAGACTCAGAACATGTCTTTATGTGCCGAACTCACTCTCACCATCTAAACTTGGGCAATTTTACAAACCAAATTTAGTTCCTGCAGACATAAATTACGAAAAGAACCAAGAATTGTACAAATTCGTCGTTGCGTCTGCTTATTTTCCAAGTGATTAGTTATTACAACCACCACCGATGGCGGTAGACGAACTCATTTAATACTGTGATTCTATTAAAATAGGGCTTTGCTAGTTAATGGGTACATCAGAAACGACTTTGTAAAAAAGAACAGAAAACTTCTAAACTGGTCACTTAGGACTAATTTTGAGGAAGATAAGAATCTTTACAGATCGATGCAAGAAGAATATAAGAAGCTAATTTCGATTTCGAAGAGTGCTCTTGTAAAAATTTTCACGATAAGATCGAAACTTTCAGCAAAACCAGTAGGCTGGTAAAAGCCCTCAAAATCGGAAGTCAACCACGCTCGAACCACTCAAAAAATCTAATGGCGCCTACTATAATCTGAGTCGAAAGCAGTGACTCTCCGTGTGAACCAGTTCACAACCTGTTCGTAGTAACGCAGCTGCAACAACGATCCGTAGCTGGTATATCCCATCGGTTGTCGTGATGAGTCCATTAAATATGCTGTTGCTTGATGATTTCAAGTCGCCTGAAACCGATGACATATACCCAGCTATGTTGTAACAATGTATAGATCAGTTGTTGGTAACTCTGAAGAGAATCTTCACTGCTAGCCTGGCACTGGCATACTCGTACATACCGGCGAACTTTATACCGAAAATTGGAAAAGAGGACTATACGCACGTAAAGCGCTTCAGACCTATGAGTCTGACTTCCTTCATGTTGAATAGTATGCAGACAATGGTCGAGATCCATGTGCGCAAAATTGCTTACCAACACGAAAGTTCTTGCCAAAATTCAAAATCTGGTAGCCAGATTTGAAGGCATACTTGACATGAACAAGTACGCCTTGACCGCTTTCGTCGTCATTGAGGGTGCTTCGACAACGCAACTTTTGACATGCCGTCTAGGGCAAAAAACACGGCGCAGAGTTTTTTGGATAAAGAAAATCCTGGTGAAGAGGACATTAATTGAGGATGCTGATTGCGGCTGATATGCGAAGGCGGAGGTAAACAGAGTTTTCCGGCAAGGCGACGTTTAGCCTCCACTGGTATGGTGCATGTTTGTCGGCTTACTACTCAACACTCTTAATAGTTGTGAAGTCTATGCTCAAAAATATGCAGACGATGCACCTATATTGTCTGTCGGATCATTGTTTAGCGACTGCCTGTTGTAAGGCGCAGGCAGTCCTAGACCTGATTGGCACTAGAAATCGGCTTAAAGTTAATCCTCTCAAAATATTTTCTCGTTACGAGAAGGAGGAAGCTGACTGGTCTGACTCAGCTAGTGCTTAAATGCATCGCCATCCAATTCATCAAGTATTTGGGTGTTATCTTGTGTAAAAAACTCCCATGGAATGAGCATGTTACATCGAAGGTCCTTAAGGCGTTTTCGACCTTCTGGAAGTGCAAAGGAGCTGTCAATAAGACACGGGGTCTGTCACCGAAAATGGTGTTTTGGGTCTGCATGGCTATGATAGGGCCAATTATATCGTATTCGTCAATAGTCTGGTGTCTATCTCGGGTATATGGGGGCTTTCCCTAGCACGCCTGAAAAAAAATTAAAAAGTTAAAGTTAAGAATTCAGACTGCCAGACTACCGAAAAAACAACAAACTTGTACTTCGTATCTCCTCCTGTGCAGACGGAACCGAAAATCACCCTAAGAATTTTGCTCTCAAATCAGCCAAGAGTACCCTCACCCATTTTTGATAAAATCCATGCCTCTGCGCCATAGAGCAGGACTGGGATTATTAAGGTCTTATATAGGTTCACTACCTTAAAGTTATATCTTTCGAAGGTGACATTCTGTTCGAAATGTCGTTGTTGGGTGCCCTTTTATGATGACAGCATATAGTTGGTCTTTCCCTCATTGAGAGTTAAACCCATATTCGCCGCATCTGCCTCAATACTCACGAAAGGGCCGCTGACTTTACGTAGCTTTCTTGCGGTATTTGGTTCGTCATCGCCGTTATACATTATCTGGAAACGCTCTTTCCAAATCCTCAGCACCGACTGCGACTCTACTACGATGTTCCGTAGTTCGCCTCTACAGGCTTCGGTTCGGGGTTTGTATCAGTGGCATGTTTTCTTTTATCTTTTGAGAAAACTTCCGAGTCTCATTCCTGGAGCAGCATCTCTCAATTACCTCGACCACACGCTTCTTATGCTCCCTTTTTCTCCTCCTGAGAAGTCGGTGTTCATCTCTTCTCTTCTGCTCGAAGAGCTCGTGAGTAGCTCTAGTCCTTCTATGCAACTCCGCTTTTTATGAATCTTGCATAGCTGCATGTGTTTGCCGTTACTCGTCATCAAACCAGGGGTTTCCTTGTGGTGGTAGAGTGAAACCCAGCATATCAGTTACGTAACTCTCTGATTTGTTTGTGGTAATGCTGCCTCTGGTCTTCGATACTTGATAATTATTATAAAAAGAAGGGAGACTCGATCGGAAAAGGATCCTATTATTTTGCTCTTTGTTATGTTCACAATATCCGCAAATGTACCTTGGCTACAAGAACGATTCGATGTTGGCTCCTCGGAACGTTCGCACATACATAATACTGGAAGAGTGCGTTGAGTCGGTCGCAATATTCTCAATCTGGTTGACGGTTGATTGATCAGGAATTCTACAAGCACCTTGTGCATTTTGAGATGTGGGAACTACGTGCTAGCTATGAGAATGTTTCACCTCGCGGCAAAGTCGATTACCTTGATTGCGTTACCGGAGATGATGTAGGGCAGGCTATACGTTCGGACAGTACTACCAAAGATGCCCTCACTTTCTAGCTTTGCAATAGAGCATAAGGCATAGCTAGGGCACTGCTCGCAGGTCTTGTCTAAGTGCTCATAGAAGCTATCTTTGGTATCGTCGTCTTTCGGCTCTGTGGGGACGTCTGCGCATATAAGTCAAATGTTGACAAATATAGCCTAAATAAGCGGTGCTTTTGCCATCGATAACAATCGCCGTAGTAATTTTCGCAGTTTTCCATCCTCTTTTTGTCAGGAGCATCCCCTCGCATTTCTTGGATGGTGGCAATTCCTTTGCAGCGTTCCAGGGCCTTCGGCTGCACGAAGCCTATTAAGGGACCTAACATTCCACGTGCAGATACAAATGTTGTTTCTCTCGTTTCGTTTTCAGGGGTTGTCAACAGTACATTTTCGTTGTTGCTTTGTAATTGGATGGTTTTTTCATATCCGGCAGCTTAATCAGTGGCACAATCCCCAACCTGGAGGGTCAGTTCCATTATAGATACCTATTGGTCCAGGGGTCATTTAGACTGAAACCAGCAACCCGTTAGGGGACATCAGCAGTGCCGTTGATTTATTATTCAAGACCCTGACTTAGTCTCGGAAATCCTTACCGGTTTGAGCTTCAAATATGTCGTAGTAGCCGGGATAAGGTCTCATTTACATTTGTTTTATTCCCGGATTTTACTTCACCGTTGATTCCATCTGGGGAATTCATCCGCTGTCCCTTTTAGAGTGCTGGTATTTTTATCCGCTGATCAGCACTCGCGTTTATAAGTTTGACAAGTCGAGTCCAGATGGACATCGACCAGTACCCGATGGTAACCACTTGGGAGTAAAATAAGCACAATTAATGCGTAGAAACAGTTACAGCACTGGATATCGCCAGGTTGACAGCTCTCAGCAGCCTTGGCATGATCGACCTAAAACCTCTAACCGATCTTAGGTTCACGGTACCCACTACTTTTTGTAACTATAAGGGTAAAAACCAATTGGAAGACCCAACCTGTGTTTTAGGTTTAAACAGCCACCGTGACGCTCCCAAGGGCACCCACAAGTCAGGCACGTACAGAAATTCGCGAGGCTCTGACTCCCACGGTATCGTGTTTAAAAATCTGGTTTGAACCACCTGCCACTCAACAGGACCTAGGACCGTTACAATAAGACCAGTATTTGCTCTACCCTCGCTTTTTGTTAGACAAATTAATTGAAGGAAGAAGCTTTGATAACTAGGTGAGGGCTCAACGTTATCGAACAGTTGACCTTGTGTCAGTCCTTGTGGTAAAATAGTATATCTCCCATGTCCATGTCACCGACATTACAAAGGTCAACAAACCTTTCCCCGTTGTCATTTCTTATGTCCCCGAGACCTTGCTGTTCCATTACATGTTTAAATAGACTACTATTACTGCCCACATTCGTGTTGAGATCTCTTATAACGATCACAATATCTCTCCGCGTGGTTTGGGGGAGCGGTTCCAGACCTTAGCACCTTGAACCATGCCGTGCACTCGCCACGGACACTTGATTGTGTTTTTACCGCATGAATTCCCGCTCTAGTTGTAGGAATTTAGAATTGTGGGGACCATAATTTCCGTTGTCAATGGGAGTCTTAATGTTTCAGAATCGTATCTCTTGCTTTGGTAAATAACCAATGGTCATCAACAAAGTATCCGTATGAAACTCATGTGGCCGTTTCAGAGCAATGAAATATTTTACGATTTTGGAACTCTAAGCCCCAGGTCAATCAATATCTGTCCTGTTTAATAGCGACACAGAAGACACGTCATTCGCTCGCTGTAAACTCGCAGAAGCGCCACGTGGATGCTTTGAATTAGTACCTTCTAGCAGTGCTGCTGTTGTTTGTCTACAGGGACATAATTTCTGTTTAAGGAAACTAGCATTCATTGACTGCTGCTACCAATTAGGTCCATTATAAGACGTTTGCCACCCTAATTTTAATAAATCTGGAATAAAATATTTACAGATGCTTTTGAAACATAGTGAAAAATCCTTGGGTGCACTAACATATTCTTACTGAAATGTTAACCTTAGCATAGATGTCATTGCTATGAGAATCTTTAAGGGGTATTTCGGAGTTCCTCGCACATCTCCTTATTTCTAGTTTCACAAAATTACCGTTGGTTGATAAAATTGTCGCCACTTCCACTGGACCTGTTGCTGCCCCTACTTTAACGTAAACAAAAACTTTTGCAATCCTTTAGCTTACTCAAATCAAGGGGAATGAACTGTTGCAGCCTTCTACAACGTCATCCCTAAGGAATCACTCTCTTCCACCCACTCGAATGGAATCCAATTTCTCAAAAATCATGCGCTCTATCAATTTCATCCCCTTTCGTTGAATTCTCGCAAAAGAGCACAGTGTACGGATTTTTCCACAAAATCCGATGAATTATACCACTGCAGTTAGTGTAGCAGTAGGGCATTAACATTCTACAGGTTGTGCAGGAACTACCAAATATACGGTGGGAAAAAGGGGTGGTGCACTGTCCTATCGATCCCATTGAAACTTCAGCGCAGGAGAAAGGTCATGAGCTCTTTAATGCACCGCATGCAAGTACCCTTGCCTCCAAAGGCACTGTATTAAATTTGTATGATTTTGCTAATTCTTCAAAGCGACCGCGTTAACAATAGAACAAAAGAATGACTTTAAGGAGATTACGAGTATTTCAACAATCATATAAAAGACTGACTCTATACGCACGTACAAATGATTCATGTATTGTCTTGTGTATCCGTATTCATATCCTTATGTACTACTTCCGGTAGTACTTATATACGTTTGAGGATGGGCAAATCAAAGGCGGATTATAGCATCTAATGAACTTTGAAGCTAATTATATTTTAAGAATGCGGATACGAGTAGCTGCCAGAGATCTTGTTCAGTATTTTTTGTTATACGAGTATGCCAGAGTAAGTTGACAGTCTCAAATTTCTACATCCACACTCGTTTCCTTTGGAGAAAAAAAAAATTCTTTGAAGACGGATTTACGAGTGAATAAAATTAAATGGAAATCATCCATCATGTGGAACTTTTCCTTTTCATTAGCATGCGAAAGGTTCAATTTGCCCAATAAGCCTTCAAGTCATTCTAATTAATCAAACTATTGGATGCAGTCCTCGGCCAAGCCAGCGACTGGTCTGGCTTGCGTACTCCATGTATACCATAACAGTGGATCATGTTTCGGTAAAGCGCCTGCAGGATAGCCACGTCGCATAGCCATTTATCGGAATGGATTGTGACACTGCACAACTGGCAATCAGCTAAACTGACATACTGCCAAACTAGCCGTATGCGGAGGTCGATAATTGACTTTTGACAAATGAACTGACAATCTCCCGACCTGTTTAAAAGGGCAAAGTATCTGTTTGTATTTAGGATTGATGGTTGTAGGCTCTTTTAGATTTAGATTATTTCAACAATATTGAAATTTCAGTTGGTAGTGATTTGGTAACGGACGAATCAAATGAGCTTTCAGGGAACTGAAGTCCATAAATACCTATTTTAAGTCGCATTTGAATTCTTTAAAATATTTTTTTTTATTATATTAGTTCTTTATTTAGCTTCGGCTATTTATTACAAAATTTTTAACTTAAAAAGTCAAATATAATTAGTCTTCACATACGAGATCAAATTTCTTTTAAATGTATTAATATTATTTTCTCAAGTCAACTGGCAGATTGTTAAATAATCTGAAACCTTTATGAAAAAGAATATTTTGAGATCTACTGTTGTAAAAAATGGTAATCTGACATTTCCTATATTTCACAAATTATATGGCTGGGCATTCGATACATTAACTATTTCATTGAACAGATAGTTGGGTAACATGTTATTTTTTATTTTGAATATATAAATTATTACATTCATTATTGTTCATTGATTGTAAGCCATTTTAATGTGTCAAGCATTAATTTTATATGAGTTAACATATTGTACGTGAAAATATATCTCATTCCTCTATTTTGCAATGTCTATAACCGTTCAGTCATCTGATTCGTTTCTAAAAAAAGTATTGTATTGTATTACATTTTCTTGGCAATTTTATTACATATGTAGTTAATGTGGTTCCCAGTTGGTGACCGTGGCTCAAGTGGTAGTGTATTGGCTTCCCAATTAGACGGTTCGGGCTTCAATACCAGCCGTGATCGAAAGACATACATCGTTGATATAAATTATGAACAGAAGTGTTCCTAAAACTGCTCCCTGGGGTACACCAGTCTTACCCACATAGACATCTGTTTTACATGTAACTTTTCATCTATTCGAGTTCAACTCCTTCTATGCCATATTTATTCAGCTTCTCAACAAGTATGTCCCGGTCTAAGGTCTCGAATGCCCTTTCCAGTTCCAAAAACACAGCAACAATAACCTTCTTTTCGTGAAATTCGGTTCTCCATTTTGTAGCAACCAGATTCAAAAGTGATTCACATCTGTGGATTCCTTCCAATGATACGGAAAAATGCCACTACTCAGCGATTCGTTCATGAAGTTCAAAACAAACAGGTCCCACTATGTCCAAGGCACATATTTAATTCGTTTTTTAATTCTTTTATGTTAATTATTATATTTACTAAATTCGTATATTGCTCGAAAGAAATTTTTTAATTTAATTCTTCAACACTTATTTTTGGTCAGCATTATTTTTTTACGAGTATTTCAGTATTTCAGTATTTCAGTATTTTTATTACAGTATAACAACGACATTTATAATAGACCATCCAGATCTTTAAGCTATAAATGTGATACAATTAATAAGTGATACAGTTGATAAGTTGTCCGTACAGCCCTTTGATGTAGTGGGATTTATATTAATTTCATATTGAGTAAGTATTGATTAAATCAACCGATATTATTACTCGTTCCACTAATTATCATCATTTTACCCATATTTGCTCTTATTTTTACATAGAAAAATTTTGTCGATTTATTTACGAGTATATCAATGAAACTGATTGATGGATACGAAAACTTACCCACTTATCAAGCTGGCAAAGGGTCAAAACCTAAACAACTGTAGCCTTCCATCAATTACGGTCCTGGGTGTGCTGCTTCCAATTGAAAAGACTAAGCTGCATTATATCCGCAATCGCCTGATCTTTAACCCGAGGTTCGGTCTTCTCCTCACAGACAGGACTAAATATCCAACAAAGTATTTTTCTTTCAAAATAGCTTAAAACTTGTCCTACTGGTTTAATTATCGTCCAATTTTCGGCTCCGTAAACAAGGACTGGCTTTGCAGAGCATCATTGCGTTAGGAGTTTTGACCCAAGTTGTTTCTACAGACCGAAGTAGCAGCGGTTGCTTTGTATTATTCTTTGTCCAATCTCCACCATGATTTCGTTTGTGGAGTTAGCATTTGAACTCCTTGACTACCAAAAAGTTGTAGCTGTCGGTAGTGACATTTTGTCCTAGGTGATGTGAGATGAAACGGCTTTTAGTCGAAAGCACGTATTTCGTTTTTTTCCTATTCTCTTTAAGACCAATTCGTTTAGCCTCTTCTTCAATTGCCGTAAAGGCATCAATTACAGCACGCTGGGAACGTGCGATTATATCAATTCAATATTATCCGCGTATCCCAGAAGCTGGAGGAAATAGTATCTTCCTTGTTGACTTTTGCCCGTCGTACTATCTGCTCAAGTACTAAATTGAAGAAGTTACACGACAGTGCGTTGCCTTGCAGAAATCCGGTGCAGGTTTGGAATAATTCGGAGGATATACTTCCACACTGCACGGCGCATCGCGAATTTTCCAGTGTTGTTCGATACATCCGGATCAGTTTAACCGGAATCCTGAATTTGGCCATCGCATTATATAGCTCAGTGCGATGGATGCTGTCATATGCGGCTTTGAAATAGATGAATGAATAGAAGGTGGTTTGTGTCGACTTAGAACTCGTTGGTCTTTACCTGGATCTGTCTTAATGTGAAAATTCGGTCTGATGTCGATTTGCCGGGCCGGAAGCTGCCCTGGTATTGACCGGTTTTATATGATATTTTATTGGCGACATTTTGTAGGGATATGCCTTGATAGTAGTTACAGGACATAGTATCGCCCTTCTTGTAGATGGGACTGATAGAGCTGACATTCCAGTCGTCGGGCATGCTTTCGCCCTCCCATGCTTTGCATGGCTACTTGCATGGCTGGCTGCGGCTTTGTTGTCCTTCAACTTTTGTATAAGTATGTGCTCTACTAAGCTGGGCGGGAGAACTAATTCTTCGATTGCATTGGCAAGGTTTTTGGCCTTTTTTAAAAAAAAAACTCCTGGTGTTTTTTCTTCGATATCCTTGAGCTGGTAGACTGCAAAGGCTCTTTTTTTTCCGCAGTAGTGTTTTCTCCGCTCTTTTCTGGACCTATACTCACCCCTCACTGCTTTGGTGACGCGTTGCAGTGTTTTCCTGTGTACCATATCTGTTGCCTTCTTGTTTTTGCACACATTCATCATCATACTACTGATTTCTTCAGTCGTTCACAGACCGTCGTGGAGTAAGAACGTGTTTCGGCTTTTTTCGAGAAAAAAAGAAACATATATATATAAATGTGAAAACAAATATTTGAGGACGTTTTGCAAAAGGTCAATCAGCAAGGTGGAAGTGGTGTTCGAACGCAGTTGACAAATCACAGGTCGTGGGTTCGAGTCCACTCCAAGTAGAGGAACAAAAAGTTTTATTTATTTATTTATTTTTTTTTTAATAAAGATAAAAAAAAATACAAAGTGCACAAACACCATCACGCGATGCATTCCGGGGAGCGGTCCGCTAAGCCAATAGCGGGACCAGCGGATAAGTCAGGCGATGCTTCAAGTGCATCAAGCCAACCTGAACCAAAGATGAAGAGGAGGAGGAAGCTGAAGCCTACTCCGGACCTATTGACATTGTAAAAACATTTTACAATGTGTTCGCTGCCAAAGGTTCGGGCACGCCGCGTCGAATTGCGAAATGCAGTCTCAATGTGTGAAGTGCGGAAAGAACAACAAGTCCGAGGAATGCGCTCTGCGTAAGGACGGAGTGTCTGAAAAAAGCCAACTCTCTTGTGCTTTATGTAGGAACACGGGGCACGCGGCAAATTATCGGGGTTGTCTCAAATTCCAGTACATCAAAATAATAAATCTGGCCCGGCAGCAGAAAGTGGAAGTGAAACGTCCACCCGTGCATTTACAAACGACAGCCGTTACTCCCCATGTTACATACGTCCAAAAGGCGGCAGGTAGGGGAAACACGGTACAACAAGCGAAGGTTGCTTCTCAGGCCCCAGCGCCCAGAGCACCGGAACCAGTATCTGAAATGCTAGCTATCTTGCTCTCTATCCAGGGGCTGATGGCTCAGCTACAACGTCATTTAACTGAACAGACAGCGCGGGTGGATCAAGTATACGCGCTGCTGCCTGGCCTAACGCACCTTTTGCCGTAATGGGTATGTACGTGGCGGAGCAAACCCTGAAGGTCCTTGCTGTGAATGTGAATTAACTGATAAAGTTCGAACGACGAACCGCACTATTTAACTTGCTTAAAGACCAAGTCCCTTATGTGCTTTTGGTTACCGAAACTAAGCTTACCAAGAGACACAAAATGAGGCACAGAAGAAATAAAATAGTACGGAGAAACCGACCCAACTCCATGCAAGGAGGTGGCGTTGCAATTTTCGTACTTAAAGGTATACGGTCGTGTAGTACGTAGGTTCCAGGTGCTGGAAGCATGCATCGTGAATATCCCCCTCCGTAGTGGAAAGCGGTTGTACATGGTGTCTGTCTATGCACCTAAGGCTACTCAATCCACCTTATTTATGTCAGAGCTCGGGACACTATTTTCGATTTCTGAGGCTCGAATTGGAAGACAACTATTTTATTATCGGCGGAGATTTCAACGCCAAACATAGTGATTGGGGAAATAATACACCAAATACTAGTGGGAACCTACTATTCAATTATTGGGGTCAGCACAGTGTGATGTATCGACTCGGGCTTAAGGCGATGGATAGTGCGTCGTTTCCCAGACGCGGGTCATATTTGGCTCTTCTGTTGTTCGACTCACGAATACAACTGGCATGCACTAACCAACAAACTATAAACTGTCTACGCACTTTCGTGTATGACAGTGACCATTGCGGTCTCAGCACCGAAATAACTGTTCCCAACGAAATTGCGGAATTAGATGAGTTTGTGCAAAAGCATTACTACAATTATAGTAGGGTGCGTTGGACACACTTCACTTATTCCCCAACGCAACTATTGACGCACTGCACCGACATAAAAGTCGACTGCTGTCAAGACTAAAAACCTTGTACCGACAGTTTACTGACAGACATAACCCGGATATCATGACACTGAAGTCGTCGATTAAAAACCCCCAAACATTAATAAAAGGAAATTACAGAGCATCTGTAAGTTTGTATTGGAATAATAAAATTCGAGCTGTAAACACCAGCAACTCGAATAGGTTCCCGCAAATAAATAAAATATTTCGGAGAAATAATCAGAACGACCTTCCATGTCTTAAAATCGCCCGAACGACGAACAACGAACAAATACTGGTAGCAGCGGGCATAGATCTAAATGAGGCTGTTGATGATGACAACTTCTTTATGATCGAGGATCCCCAGGAGCAGGTAGATGCTATAGGAGCGACTTTCCAGGAAGTGTACAAGGCGAATGTTATCATTGGCCCGAACCACGATCTGGAGAATCGATAGGTTACTACCCCGTTCACTTCGAAGGAAGAGCTCCAAACGATCTTCGAATCACTTAGAAGTAAGAAATCAGTGGGAACCGATGAAATACCGAACATTGTGCTTCGACATCTCCCTCTAGAAGCGGTGAACATTTATACCACCCTGTTTAATAATGCAATGAATAATGCACATTATCCAGCGCATTGGAAAATTGCGGTGGTACACCCCATCCCCAAAAGGGATAAAGACACTTCCAATCCGTCGAATCTCCGCTCAATCAGTCTTCTTCCAAACATGAGTAAGGTTTTCGAGAAGATAATCAATAGAATCCTGACTAAGTGGGTTGAGGACAAACATATATCTAGTTCCGGATAATCAATTCGGTTTCAAGGCGTGGCATGATATCATTCATGCTGCGTCTAAACTGATTTCTGATATCCAATGGAACAAAGGCAAGAACCAGTGCACTGGTGCCTGCCTGATTGACTTGGAGAAGGCCTTCGATACCGTATGGTTAGAAGGACACTTTTTCAAGCTGGACAGGTTGGGCATTAGTAAACCACTGCTGTATATTCTTTTTGATATGCTCACCAGTAGACAGTTCATCGTGAAGAATTGCGATGTGACTTCTGTTGGAACATTTAACATTTAAAACGGTCTGCAACAAGGTGCGGTAAATTCGCCGATCCTATTTAACGTTCACACGAGTGATCTGATAGGTTCACTTCACCATGCCATAGCGTACGCAGACGACATAATCGCGTCCAGGTCAGGTCCAAAGATTGAGGTCATTAATATACTTTTGCAACGTGACTTCGACAAAATTAAGCGATATTGCGATGACTGGAAGTTGAAAATCAACTTTCAGAAGTCGGAAACCATTCTGTTTAGGACCTTTAGGTTTGTCTTTAGGCCTTTGTATGGGGTCTCTAGGGGTACCAGAAAGAATTGGCGAAAGTTCTCGATCGTGGCGCAGCACGGGAAGTCACTTGCTTGTCGAAATGTAGTCAGATACCTTGGGATCTGGCTAGATCAATTTCTGTATTTTAACAAACATATAGATATTGCTCTCGCCAGAGCCAAAGGTGCTTTTGCCCTTACAATGAGACTGTTTTATAACAGCCAACTCGATGCGAGGGTGAAGGTAATCTGCTACATGGCCCTTATCAGGCCCATGCTTGTATTTGGATGTCCCGTGTGGTTCAACGTGAGAGCAAGTTTATTGGAAAAGATTTGGGTGTTTGAGAGGGCTTGTCTTAGGACTTGTCTTCGCTTATACAGAACACCAGAGTCTGAGTACATAAAATTCTATTCTAATGAGGTATTCCTTCAGAAGCATTCCTCTATCTAGATAGCAAAGGTCTGATCCAGGACAGATTGGCGGTGCCGCTCCTCCTCCAGTGACATGTACGAGGGGCGTTCAACATATTCTCGGTATCGGTATCTCGGTGAAGGTGTGGTTGTATATATAAATTGACTCATTTATCAAGTAATACTATTATTTTAGTGCATTCATGTACAATTTGGTATAAATGTGATTATTAATTCGCGTTTTATCTCTACTTAAACAGAATCATAATGGCAACTGAGACGATGATGGTGAAAATTGAGCATCGCGCTGTAATTAAATTTCTCACTAAGCAAGGAAAAAGTCAAAAAACTATTCATGAAGAGATGGTAGCTATTTACCAGGGTTCCGCACCTTCATTATCAACTGTGCAAAAGTGGTTAAGTGAGTTCAAGAGAGGCAGAGAGAGCATTGAAGACGACCCCCGCTCCGGCGCCCCGGCTACTGCTTGTACGGGAGAAAGCATCAAAGAAGTCGAAAAACTTGTTCTTGAGGATTCCCGAATAAAGGTGAAAATGATGGCAGAGATCACCAAGCTTTCAATTGGTACCATTCACACCATTCTTCATGACCATCTTAACCTTTCAAAGGTCAGTGCAAGGTGGGTGCCACGAATGCTCACAGCGCCTCAGAAAAAAGTGAGAATCGCATGCTGTAGAGAGCTTTTGGAGATGTGTAGTGAGAACGCGGACGGTGTTATGGATCGAATTGTTACTGGGGACGAAACATGGGTCCACCACTATGACCCTGAAAGCAAACAAGAGTCCATGCAGTGGCATAAAAAAGGAACAGACCCCCCGAAGAAGTTCGAAGTCACTCCGTCTGCCGGGAAGCTCATGGCCACAGTTTTTTGGGACTCAAAGGGAATCTTGCTCATTGAGTACAAAAAAAAGGTGAAACCATCAACTCCACATCTTACGCTTCCACTTTGCATAATTTGCGAGAGGAAATTAAAAAGAAAAGACGGGGTAAACTCGCAGCGGGTGTGTTGCTTCTTCATGACAACGCTCCTGTTCACACGGCGCGAGTTTCCAAGGCTGCTGCGCGAGATTGTGGTTTCGAAGAAATCCAACACCCACCCTATAGTCCAGACCTTGCCCCTAGTGATTATTTCCTGTTTCCGGATTTGAAAAAATGTCTTCGTGGAAAAAGATTTTCGGATGATGAAGAACTTAAGTCGGCAATAAATGGGTATTTTGCAGAGAAAGAGGAAATTTATTTTTGTGAGGGTTTAAAAAAGTTTATCTCAAGATGTAACAAATGCATTGATGTTAGGGGAGATTATATTGAAAAATAAAAATAATTTAAATTGAATTCGCATTTTCCTTCATATCGATACCGAGAATATATTGAACGCTTTCGTAGCTTCATGTGAAGCACAGTGGGCCAGCCTAATTTTTTTTTTAGCCATGGCAGGCTTACATACGAGGGCGGGTCAATAAGTCAGTGACTTTTGGAATAAAACACAGATTTTTTGATAAAAAAATAATTTTATTTTTCAACGTAGTCTCCCTTGAGCTCTATACACTTTGTCCAATGCTTCTCCAATTTTTTTATCCCTTCCAAAAAAAATGATTTGTCGAGGTCCTCAAAATAGGCCTTTGTTTGCGAGATGACTTCATCATTGGAGTCAAATCTTTTTCCACCAAGCCATTTCTTCAGGTTTGGGAACAAGAAGTAGTCGCTCGGAGCCAAAT
The DNA here is from genome assembly GCA_949129095.1 of Volucella bombylans. Lineage (NCBI taxonomy): Eukaryota > Metazoa > Arthropoda > Insecta > Diptera > Syrphidae > Volucella > Volucella bombylans. The sequence continues at coordinate 137,319,326 of OX422140.1, forward strand.
CTGGAGAATAGGGTGGATGAGGGAGCAATTCATAGCCCAATTCATGGATTTTTGCCATGGCAACTGCACATGTGTGCACCCTTGCATTGTCTTGGTGGAAAAGAACTTTTTTCTTGGCCAAATGAGGTCGGTTTTTTTTTCAAATCGTCATTGAATCGGTCCAATAAGTTGCCATAATATTCCCCATTGATTGTTCTTCCCTTTTGAAGGTAGTCAATGTGGATTATCCCGCGTGCATCCCAAAAAACAGTCGCCATAACTTTATTGGCTGACAAACCCACCTTGGCCTTCTTTGGCGCCGATTCACCCTTAGAAACCCACTGTTTTGACTGTTGTTTGTTCTCTGGTGTGTTGTGATGGATCCATGTTTCGTCCACGGTTACAAAACGGCGCAAAAACTCCTCCATATTGCGATTAAACAACGCCAAACCTTCCTGTGAAGTTGTTACACGATTGCGTTTGTGGTCGACTGTGAGCAAACGCGGCACCCATCTTGCGGAAAGCAAGAAAGCTCCTGTTGACAGGAGCAGTGTTGCTGTATCAGTAAAGAGGTCAGAAATTCAAAAAGTCACGGACTTATTGACCCTCCCTCGTAGTTGTAGGTAAGTTTACGTTAGGTTTTAAGAAAAAAAATATATAAAAACACAAAAAAAAAATACAAAAAAAAATCAAAAAAAAATATATATACATACATATACTTATATATTAAGTATACATGTATTATGTATATATATATATGTATATATATATATATATATATATATATATATATATATATGTGTGTGTGTTTTTTTTTTTTTTTTTTGGTTGCGCCAATGGATGTGGTAATCTTCATAGATGCGGTAGCCCGTGCCACCAACATGCACGATTCGCAACACCCGAATGTTCGATGCCAGGAGTGCGCCTACGTACTAATCCACACCCTTACGACCTTCAACCACTCTCCCCGCGGGACTGCCGTTAGGTATTACTTCGCGGGGCTGGTTAGCAATTATGCTCTATTCTACGAGGCCGCCTCTTGAGCTCTTCTTAGGGCTTCTGCTCTTCGCAGCGCGTACTGTACGCGCACTATAAATGAGCAGATCTCCATCCACTTGTCCTCTGACTGCGTCATGTGACTAATAAGATTTTCTGGACTTGGCAGATTTACCCTTTCTTCTGCAAAGCGTCTGCAGTAGAACACTGTATGCAACGCATCCTCTTCCTCATTTTGGCATTCTGGGCACTGCGGCGAACTATCGTGTCCAAATCTGTGGAGGTATTTCCGGTAACCCCCGTGCCCAGACAGGAACTGTGTGATATGGTAGTTACAGTTCCCCCATGATCTCTTTGTCCACGTTTCTATGATGGGAATAAGCCTGTATGTCCACCTGCCTTTTGTGGAACGGTCCCACCTGGTTTGCCACAGCATTGCGGATGCTGCCTTTTCTTCTTCCTTGACCCTCTTTGCCTCTTGCCGGTTCGATGATCGCCTAAGATACACCCTCTTCATCTCATCCGCGAGGATGTCTATTGGGATCATTCCAGCTAAAACACAGGCTGCATCATAGGAGATTGTACAGAATCCGCTGATCACTCTGATTGCACAGAGCCTGTGAGCTGATACTAACTCTCTCCTACACTCGTTTGTAACCAGCGCACCCGCCCATATAGGAGCAGCGTATAGAAGTACTGAGCTGACCACTCTGGTCAGCAAGATCCTTCGGGCGTATCCAGGTCCGCCGATGTTCGGTAGCATTCGGGCGAGTGCCGCCTGCATCAGCGATGCTTTCTTAGTAGCGTACTCGACGTGGGGTTTAAAGCGCAGCCGATTGTCGATCATGACTCCAAGGTACCTTAAGGATTCTTTGGATCTAATTGTCTGGTTTCCGACGCGGAAGTTCGCGTATTCCGCCGCCTTGCGACTGGTTATTAGTACAGCTTCAGTCTTGTGTGCAGCTACTTCCAGACCCGTAGACTCCAGCCATTCCTTTATCTTTGAAACTGCCTCGTCTGTGGCAGACTCCACCTCGTGGATGTGCTTGGCTACTGTAACCACTGCTATGTCGTCAGCGAAGCCAATAACCTTGACTCCCTCAGGCAGGGTTAGTCGCAGAACTCCGTCGTACATTATATTCCACAGGAGAGGTCCAAGGACCGAGCCTTGTGGGACTCCTGCGGAAACACTGTAGTGCTTAGCACCATCGTCCGTATGGTACTTTAATCTCCTGTTACTGAAGTAGTCCGTGACTATCCTCAAGAGGTAGTATGGTGTATCCATCCTGGCCAAGGATCTCCTAATAAACGACCAGTTCGCCGAGTTGAACGCGATTTTGACGTCGAGCGTTACTACTGCGCAGTATCTTTTTGTCCCCCATTTCCATCTTTTCCCTTGTATTGCTTCAGTTGCTGTATCTACTACCGCCTTTATTGCATCGATGGTAGAACGAGATTTTCTGAAGCCGTACTGGTGATCTGACAGCGCTCCGTTTTCCTCCGCCACCGCCAGCAGTCTGTTGTATATAATACGTTCTAGGATCTTACCTAGAGTATCAAGCAGACATATTGGGCGATACGATGATGGTTCTCCGGGTGGCTTATTGCCCTTTTGAAGCAGCACTAGGTGTTGTAGCTTCCATGGCGTAGGGAATATCCCCTCCTCTAGACACCTTTGCATCGTCGCTAAGAAGATGTCCGGTCTCGTCTTGATGGCCATCTTTAATGCCTTATTCGGTATGCCATCTGGTCCAGGTGCTTTGGTGTCTCCAATTTTTTTGCAAGCAGCAAAAAGTTCTTCCGACGTGATGGCCGGGATATCATCTTCCATGTTGGTCTCCCTTGTGATGGTGACCATAGTAGTTGGTCTATGCGGGAATAGGTGCTCTACTATAGTCCTTAGCATTGCAGGGCAGGTTAGTTGTGGGGACCTGTTGCCTTTGAGCTTCTTCATCACCACCCTATACGCTAAGCCCCAGGGGTCTAGGTTAGCCTCGTCGCAGAGCTGTCTAAAACTCCTTGACTTACTCTTTTTAATGGCACTTTCCAGTTCCCGTCTCGCCAGTTTAAAGTTGGTTAGTCGTTCTTGGAAATCTTCTCTTCCTCTGGATCTCTGAGATCTTCGTCGTGCTTGTAGACACTTCGTTCTGAGCTGTTTAATCTCGTCTGTCCACCAGTAGCAAGGCTCGCCTCTTTTACAGACAGATCTTCTGGGCATTGATGCGTCGCACGCTGCGGTGATGGTCTGGATTAGCTGATGAGAAAGGGCTTCAGCCGATCCATTGTTCATTGTTGCGCTGGTGTTTAGTATTTCCTTGAACATATCTTTGTCAAGCAGTGTGTCCTTCCACTTTGGCCCTGTTAGAGTGGGGCACAGTCTGCGTTTCTCTTTGCCGACATTGAATAAGATAGCCTGGTGATCGCTATGGGTATATTCTTCACTGACTCGCCATTTGGTTTTCCGCAGGAGTGAGTTGCTCATGTATGTGATGTCGATGATTGACCCTCTGCCTGCCTTTCGGAACGTTTCAGCTGCGCCATCGTTGGCCAGAGTTATATCCAGTCTTGCGAAGGATTCGAGGAGAACTCTCCCTCTTACGTCTGTGGTTTTACTTCCCCACTCGGTAGCCCAGGCGTTGAAATCCCCAGCAATAATAACTGGGTGTTTTCCTCGTGCGTCAGCTACAATGTCGTCCAACAGCTTCATATAATCCGCCAATGATAGACTGGGGGGTGCATAGCAGCTATAAAAATGTACACCATTTATCTTAGCAGATACGAAGTGGTCTCCCCGATGGCCGACTGACTGTAGGGCATAATTCCCGCAGGTCCATATCGCGGCCTTTTTTGTGTTATCATCTATCCAGCTGCTTCCGTCTATGGGTTTATACGGTTCGCTTATTAGGCCTACGTCGATTCTTTTCTCCCTTACTGTTTGCGCCAGAAGGTCCTGCGCGGCTGCGCAGTGGTTTAGATTTATCTGGACAGCATTTATCATATTAATTTGGCCAGTGCCTTCTTGAGTACCGGGCACTTGCTGCTACCAGCCACGTGTCCAGCGTTTTCTGGCGTAACCATCTTACACCAGAAGCATAATGCGTCCACTTTGCATTCTTTGGCTATGTGACCTTCTTCTCCACAGTTTCTGCACAGCTTGGATCGGTCATGCTCGCTCTTGCACTGGCGCGCCGTATGGCCAAACTCCAGACACCTGAAGCATTTGGTGAGGGTCTTTCGAACGCGAATACGGCAATTTACCCATCCGACTTTGATTTTACCGGATTCCAGCAATTTGTTCGCCATCTCTGCTGCTAGGCCCACTGTCGCGATCTGCGTGCCACCGTAGCCCTTCCTAAGACTGAGCACATTTCCTTCGACAACTCCAATGTTGTACTGCGCTTTGATTGCATCGCAGATGTCACTTCTGGTGGTGACTTCGTCGAGGTCTTTGATTTCAATCGTGGATCTCTGCACTAAAGTGCGGATTTCCGCTTCTGCGCCAAGATTTTCGCCGATTTTACTCCTGAATTCTTCGGTTCTGTCACCAGATTCGCGCAGCTGGAACAACAGGTCTCCTTTCTGGGTTCTCCTAATCTTTGTAACCGCTTCACCCAGGTTATGGAGTTTGGGGTCCCCTTTGACCCTGCGAAGTATTTCGGCATATGAAAGTTCACCCTTGCTTGCCACCACGATTGCGTCAGGTCGCGTTTTTTCGCGCGCGGGCTTTCTTGGCTTCTTTTTGGGAACTTTCAACCAGGCGCTGTCGTCGCCCTTGGACAGTTCTTTGCTCGCCGTCCTAGCGGTTATTTGATCATTTGTGGCCTGTTCATTCACTGTCGATTTGGCGGGCTTCTTGGGATGGGCCTTCTTTCTCTTTCCGGCATTACTTTGATTTTGGGGCACCACTTTGCCACGTGATGCCTTCTTCGCTTCGACTAAGGGCGGTGACTTCGGCGGGCGTTTCGAGCTCGGCGACTCTATAGGCTCTAGCCTTCGTTTGGGCCCCGAAATCACCTTAAGCCATGGGGATGTTTGGGACGTGTTTTCTTTGCTGATAACTTTCTTGGGCTTGCTATCACGCATCTCGTTCGCCGAGAGCTCATAGAGCGTTTTGATGCTTTCTATTGCATCCCGCATTGGTTGGTGAATTGATCGCCTTTTACCATCCTCCAGCATTTCCACTAGGGCTTTTATTTGTTCCCCTAATTTGTGAAACACGGAGGGCTGGTTATTCGGATCCAGCACCATCCACGCATTTCTTTGAGGCGCCGCTTCTCCATCAGGACTCCTCTGGGGCGATGGCGGCTGTCTAGCCGGAGATCTTCTCACCATCGAGCTCTTCCGGAATGGGTTCTCTCCGTTGATCTCATTCTCCTGGTTTTGTTGATTTTGATGTTGTTTATTTGTGTTCATTTTTGTTGGGTCCCCACTCAAAGCCGCTGTCAATGCTCGGGTGTGTAGTCACCTAGCGATCCCATGGTTATCTATGCACGCAGTGAGGCCATGCAAGGGTTGACACAGACCCTTATGGGGTTATGTGCCAGAGCCGGATCGGTGCTAACCAGGAATGTTACATCTGGACCTACACCACCAACTTAATGGCGACGAAACATTGAACGTACTTTGAGGCCTGCCAGGGTTTTAACGGGACGGGGGCGTTCACAGCATTAGCCTGAAAGCCATTTCAACAGGATTTCACTCCTGCTTACTCAGGTAACAGAATACTGCAAACGTCAGCCCATATGTCAATCATTCTAGAGATTTGATTCCAGTATACCATAATTACGACCTTACTGGGCTCAGTCGTAATGCCTAAAAGGCAGTGTTGAAATTGAAGTGTCCACTGGTAGGTACCAGTGGAGCTATGGTTTCCCACGGTGCCATCTCTTTACCCAAAAGCTAGGAGATGGGTTAGCACATAGTTGAAGACGGTGCCGACTCGTCTTGTCGCAGAAAGTTCTTAGGGGTTCCTGTGGCCTTTTCAGCCGCGCCCTCCTTCTCTGCCGCTCTTGGTCGGGGACTGTTTATTTGTTATTCGCAGCTAACCTGCATATCTGCAGGCCGATCACCATCCGCCACCTGTGACCCCCCCAGTAGCCTGAGCTTAGCCTTGGTGTGTGTGTGTGTGTGTGTGTGTGTGTGTGTGTGTGTGTGTGTGTGTGTGTGTGTGTGTGTGTGTGTGTATTAGGCGTAAGTAGATTAAGATTTATTTTTAGGTAGTCTATAAGTTTTTAGTTTTAAGTTTTTATAAAGGGTCCGCCATCTAACGTTTTTTTTTCAACTAGCACTTATTGCATGAATGGTAACACTCAGCTCATGTCTGATTTGACAGATAACTAGTTTTGTCCTTCCGCTTAACGAATATGGTTGTGTATACGCTTGAAATACGCTTCGCTAAGTGGGCCTGAGATCGACTTAGAGAAGATGCCGATTTTGCCAAAAAAATCATCTTTTCAGATGAAGCTCATTTTGATCTTGGCGGGTATGTAAACAAGCAAAATTGTCGCATCTGGGGCACAGAAAACCCGCACGCATACATTGAAAAGCCGATACACCCAAAACGAGTCACTGTTTGGTGCGGATTTTGGTCCAGAGGCATAATTGGGCCATTTTTCTTCGAAAATGAGCAAGGAGTGGCCGTTACAGTCAATGGCGATCCTTATCGGGCCATGTTGAACGAATTTTTGTTCACAAAAATTGAAGAGGAGGATATTGGCAACATTTGGTTTCAACAGGACGGCGCTACGTGCCACACAGCCGAAGCTACACTCGATGTTTTGCGCCCTGTTTGTGAAGATCGCATTATCAGCCGCAGAGCTGATGTCGTTTGGCCACCTCGGAGCTGCGATTTGACACCGTTGGACTATTATTTGTGGGGTGCCGTAAAAGACAAGCCAGAGACAATTGACGCTTTAAAGGACAATATTCGTGAAGCCATTGGTGAAATACAGCTGCACACAATCGATAATGTGCTTAAAAATTGGACCGATCGTGTAGGCTACTGCATGGCCAGCCCAGGCAGCCATTTGAATGAAATTATTTTCCATTATTAACCGGAAGGATAAAACTAATTATCTGTCAAATCAGACATGAGCTAGGTGTTACCATTAACGAAATAAGCACTAGTTGAAAAAAAATCGTTAGATGGCGGACCCTTTAGATAAAAAAAAAGTCCAGACACTAAGTTTTTTTAATTGAAATTCATTTTCTGAGTTATAATAAATGTAAAAATAAAAATAAAATTAGACTGTAAGATTCGTTGAAAGACATAGATTAAGTATTATGTTTAATTTAGGGTGCCCGCATGGGGCCAGTAAGTTACAATAAGATTTTAAGTTATTTAAGCTAATTTTTAAGCGTTTTTTGTTTAGCATATAAGAGTAGTTTAAGTTATAAAAATGAGAATGCATAAAAACTGAAACTGAACTGAAACTGACTACTGATTTCTTTTCTGGAGTGCTTGGTAGTCTAAGCTGTTTTCGGCCACCTCCTTGATGGAAGTGCAGCAATATATCCAGTCGTTCATAGACCTTAGTGGCGATAAGACGCATTTTCGTGTTCGGCTTCACAAGTGAAGAAAATAAGTAAAGTAAACATTGAAACAAAAAAAGCATCAAGTGGTCGGTAGCCGAAGTGGCAAACACTCGGAAGACATCAGCCTTGATGTGGCGATTCGGAGGCCTGAGTTCGATTCTCAACAGGAGACATTGTTTGTTTTTTTTTTGTTTTTTTTTGTTTTTTTTTTCTATTGAAATAATAAGTGAAGTGTAAAAAAAAAAAAAAAGAGATCAAATTCACGTGATGGATTGTGGAGAGCGGTCCGCTATGCCAATAGCGGGATCGCCTGAGATAGCAGGTGAGGTTTCGAGTGGTTCGAACCAAACACCAAAGCCAAAGAGGAAGAGGATGCTAAAATCAACCTCTAACTTGGCAGAACGTCCTACCCTACAAACGACCACTGTAAAGCTTGGTGGAGTGAGGGCAGGAAACAACTTCGCTGCATTGGCAGCAAGCGAATCTGACGACGAAGAGGAGGAATTAAAGTCGATAAGTAGCAGCATAAAAATGCTACAGCAAAGGATACAGGCCATTAAAGAACAGCAAATGGTCAGAAGGAAGAGGGATGAGCACGAGCAATCCCAACAACAGCAGTCGCAGCTTTCTCAAAAGCAGTCCAAACAAAAACAAAAGACAAATACAATACCACAAGTGCACCAACAACACCAACAAATGCAAAATAAACACCAGCAACAACAACAAGAGCAGCAGCCACAAAAACAGCAGCAGCAGCGACAACAACAACAACAACAACAACAACACCAACAGCAACAACAGCAGCAGCAGCAGCAGACGAAGAAGAAGGAGAAGGTGCCTCCTATCAACACCTATAAATTAGAGGTGAACGCAACCAAGGACCTATGTACGAGTAAGTTGGTAATTGGTAGTAATTTTAATATCAAGAGATTGGGGAACGATCGCCATGTCATCCACTGTAATACAGTGGAGGGCTACGCGAAAGTGAAAGAGCTCCTAAAGGAAACGACGACGGAGCACTATTCATTTACACCGAAGTGTGAAAAGCGGCAATCAATGCTGCTGAAGGGATTGGAACCGTCTTCTGATCCTGAGGAGATCCTTGCACTGCTCAAAGAGAAGGAGTGCGAAGGACTCAAGTTTGTGGGGGTAAAGCCATTTACCACAGCTAGAGCCAGGCGGGAGAAACGGAGTCTGCCGTTCTTCCTGGTGCAGCTCAGTCTCGAAAGTCGTCTGGATGGTCTAAGGAGAATCAATGTCCTAGACTATCAGGTGATTCACTGAGAAAAATTAAAAAGGAGCGAAGGCGTTATACAATGCGTTCGCTGCCAGAGGTTCGGGCACGCCGCGTCGAACTGCCAAATGCAGCCTCGATGCGTGAAGTGCGCAAAGAACCACAGTTCCGAGGAGTGTGCTCTGGGTAGGGACGGAGCATCCGATAGGACGCAGCTCTCGTGCGTGTTATGTGGGAACGTGGGACACACCGCAAATTATCGGGGTTGTCCTAAGTTCACCGACATTAAAAAAGCAAAATTGGCTCGGCAGCAGAAGGTGGAGGTCAAACGTTCACCTGTTAGGTTTCAAACACCAGCCGTCACGCCCCAAATTTCCTACGCCCAAATGGCGTCAGGTAGGGGGGCTACGGTACAGCAAGCGACTGTTGCTTCTCCGGCGCCGATGTCGAGAACAACGGAAGCTGCACCTAAAATGCTGGCCATCTTGCTCTTCTTGCAATCCAAGGGCAGATGGTTCAGCTGCAAAAGCAGGTTCAAGAACAGGCCAAGCGGGTGGACCAGATCTACGCGCTGCTGCCGGGCCTAACGCAACACATGCCGTAATGGGTACGCACATGGTGGAGCAAACTTTGAAGGTCCTTGCGGTGAATGTTAATTCACTGATTAGGATTGAACGAAGAGCCGCGATGTTTAAATTGCTACAAGACCAAACTCCTGATGTGCTTTTCGCTAGCGAAACTAAGCTAACCGATAAGCACAAACTGGAGTACAATAATTATATCGTTAGAAGAAGAAACCGGCCCAGATCCAAACGTGGAGGCGGTGTCGCGATCTTCATTAAAGAAGGTATAAAATTTCACAGAGTGTACAAGGGCGTGTTGCGCAGGTTCCGGGTGTTGGAGGCAGTCGTCGTGTACATCCCGCTCCGCAGTGGAAAGCGGCTGTACTTGGCCTCTGTTTATGCACCTGATACTTCACAATCCACCCTATTCATTACAGAGCTCGACACGCTTTTTCGACTTCTGAGGCTGGAATCGGGGGAGAATTATTTTATAATCGGCGGGGATTTCAACGCTAGACACAGAGATTGGGGAAATAATTTGCCAAATACTAGAGGGAATCTACTACTCGATTGGTGGGGTCAGCACGATGTCATGTACAGACTCGGTCTTAAAGCGACGGATAACCCGTCGTTTCCCAGAGGCGGGTCTTATTTGGATCTACTGCTGTACGACGAACGTATACGACTGACAGGTACGAATTTACAAACGCTAAACTGTCTGCGCACATTCGTGTATGACAGCGACCATTGCGGTTTTAGCACCGAAATTACAGTTCCCAACGAAATTGCGGAATTGGAGGAGTTTGTCCAAAGATATTCTTACAACTACAGTAAGACTCGATGGACACGCTTCTCCGCAACCTTGACTAGAGCGCTCTCCTCGAACACGCTCCACCCACCGTCCAATAAGAATTTGTCAAACGAGGAGATCGACAATTACCTAAAACAAATGGACGAGACAATTAAACAAACTATGGACACTACAATACCGCGGTATCGACGTACGACTAACGAAGACCTGTTCCGCAATCCTACTATTGACGCTGAGGCCGCTGATGACGACTTTTTTGTGATCGAGGATCCACAGGAGAAGGTTGAGGCCATAGGGGCGACTTTCCAGGAAGTATGCAAGGCCATTGATAACATTGGCCCTAATTACGACCTGGACAGTCGCGTCTTGGTGCGCGACTTCTGCATTCGAAATGAAATAGGGAACTGGCGATCCGAGGGCTCTGGTTTCACCCGGTTTAGCGACGAAAATATGGCAAATAAGGTCATTGCCAGAGAGGGTGGCCTACCCCCGTTCATTTCGAAGGCAGGACTCCATGAGATCTTCGACACAATCAGGGCTAAGAAATCGGTCGGGACCGATGGTGTTCCGAACATCGTGCTTCGACATGTTCCTCTAGAAGCGGTGGACATTTACACCACCTTGTTTAATAATGCAATGAATAATGCACATTATCCAGCGCATTGGAAAACGGCGGTGGTTCAACCTATCCCCAAAAAGGGGAAGGATATATCCAATCCGGCGAATCTCCGGTCGATAAGTCTCCTTCCGAATGTCAGTAAGGTTTTTGAAAAAGTAATCAATAGAGCTCTGTCTAGGTGGGTTGAAGACAAACATATAGTTCCGGATAATCAATTCGGTTTTAAGGCGGGACATGATATCTCACATGCCGCGTCTAAACTGGTGTCTGATATCCAATGGAACAAAGGCAATAAACAGTGCACTGGTGCCTGCCTTGTTGACTTGGAGAAGACGTTCGACACCGTATGGTTAGAGGGTCTTTTCTATAAGCTGACTAGGCTGGGGATCAGTAAACCACTCTTGTACATTCTCTATAATATGCTAACCAACAGACAGTTCATCGTGAAAAATGGCGATGTGACTTCTGTTGGAATATTTCAAATTAAAAATGGTCTTCAGCAAGGCGCGGTCAATTCGCCGATCCTATTCAACATTTATACAAGCGACTTGATAGGTTCACTTTCCCATACTATTGCGTACGCAGACGATGTGGTAGCGTACAGAACAGGTCCAAAAATCGAGGTCATTAATACTCTCTTGCAGCGTGACTTCGATAAGATAAGACGATTTTGCGATGACTGGAAGTTGAAAATCAACTTTCAGAAGTCGGAAACCATTCTCTTTAGGACGCCGTTGTATGGAGCCTCTAGGGATAAAACAAAAATTGGCGAAAATTCTCAATCATTGGACAGCACGGACAGCCTCTTGCCTGTCGAAATGTAGTCAGATACCTTGGAATCTGGCTAGATCAGTTTCTGTATTTTGGCAAAAATGTAGATGCTGCTCTGGCCAGAGCCAAAGGTGCTTTTGCCCATACAAAGAGACTGTTTTATAGCAGCCAACTCGATGCGGGGGTAAAGGCAATCTGCTACATGGCCCTTATTAGGCCCATGCTGGTATTTGGTTGTCCCGTGTGGTTCAACGTGAGAGCAAGCTTAATGGAAAAGATTCGGGTGTTTGAGAGGGCTTGTCTTAGGGCTTGTCTTCGCTTGTACAGAACACCAGAGTCGGAGTACAAGAAATTTTATCCTAATGAGGTCCTTTACAACAGGGCGAACCTAATACGAGTGGACAACTTCGTAATTAAGCTGACTCGAAGGCACATTGCAAGAGCAATGACCTCGACGAATAACCTGATATCTGGGGCTTACTACCCCAATTAACTTTACCACGAGAGTGTGCGCTCTGACGGCTTCGTTCCACCGGAAGCATTCCTCTACATGGATCAGATAGGGTTGATCCAGGATAGATCAGCGGTGCCGTTAATCTTCCATGTCGCTCGGACAGCTGGGGACAGGCGACTCAACTACAACAGAGACGTCGCACACGGCAGTGTGGATCGCCTCAGGTTCAGTAGGGCGGTGGGGAATCGCGATAAGAGGGATGTCGTTCGGCAGCACCAGCATTTCTGGTGGTTGAATGATGGAGAAGATGCTTCGTCGTCGTTTCCGTCAATTACGGACCAGCCTTACTAATGAGGCAGAGCTGACCAATCTGTTTTCTCTTGTAAATAGCGATGGCCAGCTTACATAGGTTTAGGTTAGCATCTAAGAAACATATACATATGTCAGTATATACAAAGGTGTATACTGACATATGTATATGATTGTGTATATTGTCTATGTGTGTTTATGTGTGTTTTGTGTATGTAGGTTAAGTAGAGTAAGGTTTATTTTAAATTAGATATTAAGTTTTTATAAAAAAATAAAAAAAAGTCCATATGCTAAGTTTTTTCTTAACGAATATTTTTTCTTAGCCTTAAGTATACAATATAAATAATTCTAAATAAAATGTAAGTAAAGTCGAAAGACATAGATATAAGTATTTAGAGTAGCTTAGAGTGCCTGTGTGGGGCCAGTAAGTTAGTATAAGACTGTTAAGTAATTGTAAGCTAGCATTTAAGCATTTTTTGTTAGTATGTAAGAGTTAATTAGTAAGAAAATAAAATGCGTTGAAAACTGAAACTGAAACTGAGTGCAGCAATATGACCAAATGTTGTTGACGTCTGTGTTGGGCAATAGCATATTGAGGAGATTTTCTTCCAGGCGCTCTCTGTAGTCTCTATTCTCTATTTCCGGTATGTGTAGGCGTCAAATGTTGAACCTCCTTTTTGTATGTTGTTGCAGCTTTCTTTCATTTGACATTCGAGCTCTAAATCTGGCTGCTACCAGGTAATGATCAGAGTCCACGTTTGCCCGTCTGATATCCAGGTTATTTGACGAGTGACGTATATCAATAAGTACGTGGTCGATTTGGTTAGCGGTTAGTCCATCCGGAGTTAGACAGGTTGCTTTGTTTATTATTTTGTGAGGTAGCCTTTTGCTACATATTACTGTATTACTAGCTGTCGCAAAGTCTGCGAGTCGGGAGCCGTTATTTGTTGTCGTGTCACAGAGGCTGTATTTTCCTACCGCTTTGTCTGTCAAATATGTTGCGTCCAGGAGATCAAAAAATTCCTCCTTGACGGGTTCTTCAGCCTCGTTGATAGCGGCGTGAGCACATATGAAGCTGATATTGTAGAATCTTGCATTGACGCGGATCACAGCCACGCAATCACTGATGGACCTAAAATCGATGACTTTCGACTTGAGCCGCCTTCCCACAACGAATCCGCATCTCAATATGTGTAACCTTTTGTGACAGCTGTAATAAATGCCGCAACCTGTTCTTTTTACCCTATACTGCTTGAGGATATTTTCCAGTTTTTGAGTTGCTCCTGGGGTGTAAAGCGTTCTTACGTTACAGGAGCATACTCTCAAATCGTAGTCCTTCTTCGCGCCATGTTATCTTTGATTAAGGGTCTGTCTGTATCTGTGGCTGGATTGTGTTCATTCATAACATTTGTTGTTTTAGCACAATTGCTATTCTGGTCGAAGAGAGGTTGCTGTATGCATTAGTTCATTACCCAGCGGGTGTTGGAGTAGAGTGTTGTAGGTTCGCCACTAGGAGTCTGCATGTCAACTTGGATTGGGTTGAAGGCAATCAGGAGCTTTACCCTGTATGCTCGCTCCCCCAAAAAAACACTCTTATTAAGTACCAATGATTTAATAATTTGTTTGGAGGAGCTTTTATTAACATGGCGAGTTTGAAAAATTATTTCATGGTCGCTAATTTTTGGCTTGTACGTTTCGATTGTTCGTTATCTCGTAATCTATTAATGTAGACAAGTTCTGGGTAATTCTTGTTGATTCCGTCAGTATTTTTTTTAAAGAAATGTCCGAAATACTTTCAAAAATCCTTTTTTGTGCACACTATTTGAAAACCAATCTATATTAAAATCGCCCATTATAATAACATCGGCATATGTACAGTAGAACAAGATATTCTACTTTATTTCTAAAAAAAACATCACAGAAAATGGGTTTAGGTGAGTTTTGTTTATACGGAGATCTGTAAACAGCCACTAATATCATGCTTATATTGTTTGCACACACTTTTATAACTAGCCATCATATCATTTTTCCCATGGCTATTGATTTCTTCGACTTTTGCTATTTTTTTAAACCTGGGTTAAATTCGTTCGAATCCCCGTTCGAATATTTAAACAATGGCACTTTAGCGATGCTGTTAATTGCTAATAAATTATTTTTTTCAGTTTCAATTTTTAATTTGCGCTGTAGCGTACGACAACAATTATGCTTGCAATCGTGATTTATAATATATCAATGTCTCTTATACAAGTCTTTGTTTTGCTTTTATACAATTGACTGAATGATTGATCCTCTTCTCCGCATTTAGCACACACGTGGAAACTCTCTTTACAGTTGATATATCTTAGTACGTTCAGGCTTTCATATATCGTGCATCTATCCCATTTAATATTTAATTTATTTAAACTTAATACACTTCAAAAACTTCAAAATATGCACCGTCCGATTAGTTCCGTGAAATATAGTAGCAGAGATACACGATTGAGTTAACAGTTTTAAAGATCAAATAGATGGACAATATCTGAATGCTTCAAATGCTTGTAGAATCAAACATATATCACATTTGTACCTAAGGTTCTCCTAATGCTATTAATTCCGCAGGCCAACATGACTTATTAGTTCACCCTTGTCGACCTTTTACATTTGTAGATTCGATAGAATCTCAGTCAATGATGAGGAAGAAATTAACAAATATCAAATTAACGAAGGGCTGTTGAAAACTGAGTAAAAAAAAAAAAAAAAAAAAAAAAAAATCAGGTTACGCTCAGTCTTCTCTCAGCGGTAAGAAATTGAAAAAACGAATAGAATAAACAAACAATTGATGCCGAGTGCTGCTACAGGTGAGTCTCCATTGACTAGAAATTTATGACCACGAAGATGGTTAGATTAGATTGGTTAAGAACCCGAACGTAGTACCTAAAATTCGGTTAAGTCTTCGAGTGAACTGGCAGTAATGTCTACCACCTCAAGGTAAAGTTTATGTCGGAAACATAGACATGTTCTGCTCAAGTCGTTACAGTTGCAATTACTGGTATATTTTTTAGTTTTCTTCTCTTTTTTCCTGATGGAACAGAGTACTCATCAATGGGTCCATTGTATTGTATGATTCTTGAATTTTCTCTGTACTTCGTACGAAAATGAGTAAACACATAAGTGGTAAAATGCCTACAGTACTCACCACATCATCGCCGAGTATCAACAGCCTTATTCCAGGATAGGACGAGTACTCACAGGGGAGGTGATCTATGGGGTCATCACTACTCTTACAACAAGTATACCTGCATGTTATGTCACGTATGCCTATCACACCTACATGATTAGTAAAAACATATTGCTACGTTTCTATGGCAGTAGGAAATCTTCCGTATTTCCTTATGAAGGAGAGCTGGAAAGTCGTCAACTTCTTAGAATCGAGAAGTATTTGCTTGGTCTTACGGCATTTTAAGGAATTATGCCATCTATAGTTACACTCACATCAAACTCAGCAGCCAATGGAAGTTCTACTCGATAGCAGAGATAGTTCTTAATCTGGTCCAGATCCTTTAGAATTATCCTCTAAACCTTGCTTAGCAATTTCATCGGCGATATCATTTTCCGCAATCATAACCTGAGACCTCAATAAGACCCATTGAGTTCGCCCTTCCGACATTGCATTCTCGAACGAGCTTTTAAGTGGTCTTCCTGAGCCCTCTAACACAGCTGGGCTGTCATTATAGACGCAAATAATTAACCACCTACACAGATTTTTCACGATATAGTTGACCGCATATATCTTCTTAAAGAGGATTGAAACTTACCGTTGTAGGCCTCCAAATATCAGGTTTTCTTGAAGAAACGTGTGGAGGTACCCTTAAGTACTAGGTAGATAGGTCAGACAATTTTCTCTTAAGGATAACAACCTCAGTTTTGACAGAATTGACAGAGAGCGCATTTCTAGTGTAGCAATCCTCAATCACGTCTAGAGCTGATTTAGCTTTAGAGCACCACTAAATGGATTTGATGATCCCAGTGAAGCGTAGAAGTGAAACAAATGCGTAGATTCTTAGTGTCCCCTACATTTTTACTTACTTACTTATATGACGCTGCAGGTAGGGGTGTACCAGGACCTCAGTAAACACGCCTCTTCAGATAGCGCGATCTTTTGCCACGTGCCTCTAGTTGTGCACAAGAGGTTGGCTGAGGTCTCCTTCCACTTGTTTGCGCCACCTGGCCATCTAGGCTGAGTTGTCTGAGCTCTTTGACAAGGTCGACATCGCTGTTCATTCAGTACAATTCGCCTCAGACATTTTCATCTACTTTCGTCAGTGTCTAAACTTCTGTGCAGTAAAGCAGGACTGGTATGCTCGGTATCTAACACATATAGAGTCTCTTAAGTTTGGGCCTTAATACTTAATTACCTACTTAACGCAAGGATTAGCAAAAGTATTTCTTCCCTTTATTTCTGTTGATTTGTTGATAGCAGAATTGCTAGTATCGAATGAGCTTGGTAGGGATGCCAAAACTAGACGTGGCTCTATATAGCTTGTCTCTATAAATGCTGTCGTATATGATCTTAAAATCGGTGAAGAAATGGAAAAATGGTGGGTATCGATTTGGACCTCTTGAGTTTTTTCCAGGAGCTGGAGTGTAAGCATTTAGTCAACTGTGGGCTTTCCTAGCCTGTCGACGAAGGGTTCTAGATGTTTACACAATATGGCAGATAAGTTCTTGTACGCAACGTATAGGAGACTTATTCCTCTCTTCTTTTTTGTGGATCGAGCCAGCGATGCTAAGATTCAATTCAAGAGTCATAGGCTATTCTGACCAGATCTGAGAAATGAGTTGGTGTATGCTCTCTAAGAAGTCATTTCCAGCAGTTGTGAATACCTAGGCAGGTAAACCGTCGAGTCCTGCTGCTTTATTCGATTTCAGCTTAGATACTCTATTGCTATACTTACTTCGTTGTTTGGCTTACTCGGCGTTATAAAGTCTGCAGAAAAAGTTTTTCCATATTCTCAGCAAGCATCGACTGTGACTCTACTACAGATCTACAGATTTCTGCATGGCTCTTTTTGCCTTGGCTCGTTATCCTATGTGTTGTGAGAAAGCTCCGCCAGGCTTTAACCACAGCTCGGCTGTCGTTATAGATGCCAATGATTGGCCCTCTCCACCGATTTTTCACAATAAAGTTCATTGCCATCAGGATTGCGTATATCCCCGCTTGGAAGGCAGACGCAAGTTATATGTTTCCGTACCTTTGAAAGACACCAGCACCGGTTTTGGATCTACTGGACTACATTTCTTTCCTGGCTCATATTCTGGCTGAGCCCGTTCCCGGACACGAAGAAATCGATTTCGTATTTTCCCAGCAACAGAAGTTCTGGTGCCATTGCAGTAGGTAGCATGTTCATGTTTCATGTAGTCTAAAAACAGTCGGCTCTCAAGGTTATCAAATCTTCAGTGCATGTTATACCAAAGACCACTTCTCTTTAAACGGAAAATGTGCAGCCAAGCATCAAAGGGAAGGAAATTCACAAATGCGTCTAGGGCATAGCCAGGCCTGCTGAGGAAGGCCGCAGGTAACCGATACGGAATATTCTTTGGAGTCTGATAAGAGCAGCAGTGACGTATTCTGGTACGTATTGCTACGCCAGAGGACCGACACAAAGGATACTATTGATCTTATCATAGCCGTGTAAATCCAAAGGTCCCTCCCCGGGGAAGCTCCTTTACACTGGCAGCGCGACAGCGCCTTACAGAAGTTTTTTATCCAGGATGATACTCAAATACTCAGCTTTGTGAAAGAAGCGATTGGTGATGCCTTTAAGTACTATATGAGTCAGACAGTGAGCTTCCTCCTCATCATATAGAGTTCAACCTCAGTTTATTGAGAATACTAAGCAGGGAGTCGACCAACATACCCCATGGCAGTGTAAACAGGACTCCGACTTGCGTCCGACCTATATTTACCGCCACCATGATATATTATCCGGAATGACAAGAGTTGCTTTTATCCACGAAACTAATGATTCGTCTACGCCTAAAGTTCGCAAAAACCTTGTAAACACCTTTAATGCATGTGGGAATTTGGAAAATTGCCTCTGGATCTACTTGGCCGATACCCGAGTACAGTATTTACTCATGATTTTACAACAATTTCTATTCATATAAATATTTTTCACTACTTTGAGTGAATTTGCTCAAGTTGGCATACCGAATCTATCACGTCATAGACAGGTCAAGACAGAACTGCCAATCATCACAGTCCCCACCCAGTAAATTCTCTCCGTCGTTGGCCAGATTCCAATTGCCTGCTGCGTACCAACGCGTATTTCTATTGATTTTCCATCACCATCACCAAATCGGGTGACGGGAGGGGAGAAAAAGCAGGCATAAATCCTTGAGAACAATAATTATAACTCCACAAGTTGGTAGTTGGTAGTCGATAGTCAATAGTCGGTGTTTAGCTTTTATGTATTCCTCGCCTCGACGTGCTTTTATGTGATTTGTTATATGAAATGATTATATGCAACTCAACGATCCGAGAACTGATTGCTTACTTTATCAGCGCCATCATTTTTGTGCCGCTCTGGTCGGTTCGTAGGCTGCTGTCATAAGGCAATCGAACTGTACCGATAACATCCCAACATCCAACGTTGTTAGACGAAATTTTTGATAATGATCCCTAACAGGATTTCCCGCAATAATATCAAACGCAATGAAGTAGAAAAGCAGGAAATACAATATAAACGCAAGAACTTCCTGATGTGGCAGAAAATGTAAGTCATCCCTTCGCATTGTCTCAGATCCACAGTCGTACACAGGCATTCATTTTATACTATCGTATATACTCGTAGTACATAGGATCTTATCCTATAACGTCTTCATCAGTTCTTTGTATCTGTGAAGTTAGCGTTGTTTGTGCTTCTTTCAGTCCTGGTTAATCGGCATAAGATAAGGGGATGAGAATATCACAATGCAATAGGATTTCAAATATGATACAATAGTTCCTTTCTTTATTCTCCATCTAAAATGATGGCATCCCGAAGCCACAGGAATCCTTTCTCTTGTTCACGCTATCATTGTCGCCCAGTTCACCATATGCCTCTGAACGCTTATCATCTTACGAGTACATGCAATATATCCTGTGGAATTTGTGCTCTCTGTATTCGAAGATACGATGGGAACTGCGACTATCGACCACCGACTACGAGCTGAAATAAATGAATTTGTAAATGCAATTTAAGAAGAAACTTGAAATTGAAGATGTCGCTCGCTACGTCAACCAGGAAACAGTCGATGAAGGCATGAATTCTCGCATTTTCACTTCTAATGAATAAATATTATATCCTTGCCAGATAACAGTGAAGTGAAGAAGTGTTCTACCAAAAATTCCATATGTTAAGACACAAATAAATAAACCAAATTATTACCAGTATATTATGTGCACACTTACACTACTTTTTGTATCTTTTGATTTGTGTCCTCCGATTCCGATGGATCTAGAGTTTTTGGGTACATTTTTCACTCACACTGTGGCAAGAAATTATCAATTAATAGGTTAGTCGTATGCATTTTATTGTATCTGAAAACTGAGCTAGACTCCAATTGCATTGTAAACGTCAACCCTATGAGTGGTAAAGTGGTGTCAGTCAAAACTACGAGTATCTTGAGTCGGGATTGCTGGATCAGCGTTTTCCATCTCCTACCTATTTCTGCAGAATCGAAGATTCTATTATTCTAAGATTCTGATTCTCTTCTTTTTGGCTTTGAGATCGAGGTGCCATTTAGAATCATTTTGCATTGCATGAAGCTCTGTAGATCATAGAGATTCAAAGACCCGTAGTCTACGCCTATGTTTGAAAGTTAATGACAAAGCCTCCGTTCTCTCTCTCTTCCCGAATATTTGGGCTGTTTTAGATGGGCTGTTCCACCATAAGTTTGAATGCTATTACACTGATAGTAAGGTCAAGCCAGCTGGGACATAGTACCTAAGTCTAGAATGTAATTCCAAATGCAATTTCTTAAAATTCTTCACCGAAATAAATATTTTTGATCGTGACAAATATGACAATAAAATTTATCCATTGAAGCCAAAATACGAGCAGAAAAGAAGGGAAGAACATATTCTCCTCAGAAGAAAAGTAGCCCTCATCGGGGCCTTAGAGAGGTCATGTGAAAAGAACGAAGCTCAAAAGTTTTAAGGAAAAAATTAAACGTGGCTAAGTCTGACGGCCAAGGTTGTGAAGCCAGAACAGAAATCTGCAAGGATGGAGACTGAAACCACCACAGACGGTGCTGATAATCCGCAAAGGTTATTTCTGCAGACTGTTAAACGATGAAGGCGAAGTACATCTTACCGTCAGAAACATGTGACATAGACAAAGACAGATAACAATTCTGCCCACCTGACCAAGATGTGCTAAGGACAGCAATTTCCAAGCTTAAGTTTGGAAACGATGGCTTAACTGCCGAGATTTTTAAGGGAGCACGTGAAGATTGCGATGTGGAGCATACATGAAGAGATCTGCTGAACTGTGCCAATTGCAGACGAATAAGTATCTTCAACGTGGCATAAGAAATCCTGTCTACTGTATTATCAGCTTGGTTTTAGGCCTGAAGAGTACGCGATAAATCTTGAAACAAACCCAAGGTTTCCAAACGGATACACAACACTGCTTATAAAGCCGCATATGACAGCATCTACGGTAATGAACTAAACAGAGCCATGTAGACTTTTGACATCCCTGTCAAACTTACTGCAAGATGACGATAGTGAATCCACGATGCTCCGCCAAGGTCGATAATAACAAAACCAAATAATTCAAGGTCAGAAAGGTAATCCCTTGCCATGTGATTATTTCCACAACATTCTTGAAAGAAATATATGAAACTGAGAAGTCAACTCCAGAGGCAACATCTTTCAAAAGTCTGTTCAGTTACGTGCATACACAGATGAGACTAACATAATGGGAAAAATACAGCGAGTTTTCAATGGAGCGTTTGCGACTATCGATGCAGAAGCGGCAAAGATGGATTTAGCAGCCAACAAAGGATAAGAAAATATTTGCTGTCAACAAAGAGAACGCATCGATGCCTACCATGACAAAGTCACATGAAAGCGCGTCATCTTGTCTATAAACTTTTTTGACATCAAAGAAATCGAAAAAGTCGTTACCGACCTTGATAGAGCAGCGAGCGTTCTCAATCATCATTCAGAGACGAACGAGTTGGGCAAGGATACCTAAACTAAACTTGGCCCTTTATAGATCTGCCGGACATTCCTAGTCTGAAACTGGATTGATAGGGACCAATCAGGTTGTCGGCAATGGGATTCAGATCTTCACTCAATGTGGAATATAAGATCTTTTATCCGATGTTGAGCGGCCTTATACCTCTTTAGTTGGCGCAGTTGAGAGGATCTTCAATTTTGTGCATCGGGCAAATGATGTCAAGATTCGATACATCAGGCATACACTCTTCTGACCAGATATGAGAAAAAATTTCTCCACAAAATTTCCAGCAGCTTTGTTTGATTTTAACTTAGATAATGCTATCATTCGTTCTGGTCAGGTGGACGGAAGTTTTGGCTTCATCGTCTAAGTTGAATGGTCTAATCTATGTGACGGCTGGATGTTGGGCTTCTTTGCCGTTATACAATCTACAGAAAAAGTTCTTCTACAATGTTCCCTTCTACATCTCTATAGCTTCCGTGCGTTATTCCTGGATACAACCTCTCAATATCTTCGATCTGGCGCGTCTCGTGCTCTTTTTTCTTTTTGTTGAGAAGAGCAGATCTCGTCCTTCGTTGCAACGCAGCTTTGAAGGCTTCTTGTTTAGCTGCATGTACTTGCATGCATGGTAAATCCGTATCCGAATAAGCGCTTTTTCTGTTCCTTACAGCAATCACTATAGTATACATCACAGTTTTTACTCCTCCTTAGGTCTGGCCCATCCTATCGCAATTCTTGGATGGCAGTGGTATCTGCGTGATAGCAGTCCAATGCCTCTCCGAGTTGGTCGGCTGAACGTGGCCTGTTAAGGCAGATCTTAAGGTCACTGTCCTTTAAAAGTTTTCTAGGGTTGCCAATAGTGGGTTCATTTTTATCCAAGGCCATTAGTTGGTTTGCCATATATTTTATCTCTTCCGCATAGGATTGTGAGACTAATGATGGCATAGGTCAGTATATTCCTACTGATCGGACATGCCCTTGCCATTTTAACCTGCATGAGTAAATAGTTACCGGGGCCCATCAGTGGGAGGTAGGACAAGCATTCCGCTTGATTGCTGCCCTGCTAGCCCAATCCAAGTTATAGGAAACTCAACAGAGAAACTCAATCGTCATGCACTCCCCCCCTCCCCATATCTAGACGACTCAACTGCTCTACTATCGTTATCGTGCGGGAAAATTGATGAGCTCTATTGCTCTTAAGCTTGTTCGTTACTACCTTGTGTGCTGTGCAAAAGGTCCTGAGTCAGCCTCGTGTCAAGGGCGTCTGAAGCACCTTGACCTGCTCCCTTTAAGGGCCCTTTTCAGGGCGAATCTTGCTTATTTAAAGCTGATTAACCATTCTTGGAAGTCTGTTCTGCCTTTCTGATACCCAGGAAATATGCATTCGAACTCGTGATGATACCAGTAGCAGGTCTTCGCCCAGTACTGTCTGTCCTTTTGGGCATTGCTGCGTTGTATGCAATGGATGACCTGATAATAGTTCATCTGCGAGGGTATTCTTGTGGATGATTTTAGGTCATTTCCGATAGATCTATCTCGTATTCTAAATAAAGCGTTCGAAGGTTGACGTATGTCAGACGTTCCATCCCTGCTCATGTGATCAAACAGATCACATTCCCTGAATTTGTGGTTCTTTCTGTACTTAACCCATCTACGATAGGTTGCATTTCGCAACTACACGCCTGATTCCTATTGGCCTACATATTTATTCTAGAAAGTTCAATTAAAGAAACACCATTCGGATTGAGATAATTAACGCAGATAACTACGGATATTGACTATGGAATTCTACTAATTCAAATGAACATCTCTGATATGTTTCGAATCATAACTTTGATGGTAAATATAATATTAGGGTTCGCAGTTGAACTGCCTCCAGAGACTCGAAGATCGCAAGCAAATGAAATTAGATTGACCTACTATTGTTCAGGAGGATGTGATAGGAAAGAGTTGGCTATGCTATCATGAATACTTTATAGATCACATCTTTATAAGACAGCTTAATGTACAAGACAGACAATTTATATCCATTCACTTCGCCAAACAATTAAGACTATTCAATTGCTAACGGCTAAAATGATCTAGGTAGATATGGTCCGCTAAATCGTGATTTATTAAGAGCCTCATACGTTACCTGCGTATGTAAACTACAATATGTTATTAAAAGACCCATCACTAAATCTACTTTAATCAAAACATATAATTATTCCCAATTCGAAAACTGTATTGCAACTTTCATCTGCTATTGTATTTTTTTACTTTGAAACAATTCAGTTGCTTCGCTTGGTCTTTTTTGAGGTAGCTACAACTAACCGCCCCTTGTCGTTCTTGGGGACGCGTAATAGCTCGCTTCACTCTACAAGACAATCATTTTTTCTCGTTTTGCATTTGCGTAGATTTTGGTATTTTCGCAAAGCTGGCAATTTCTTTCTATCGCCAACCAGGAATAAGGACTTGAAGATAAAAGGATTTTCAAGGACTTAAACCTTCGTACACTTTATTCCAAATAAGATTTCCTTCACCTTCTTAGAATCCATTGCATCAGCCATACGGCTGCAGTGGGTGGTTACCACCGTTATTGGGATCGCGGTCGTTGCACTATCACATAGCATCTTCACTGTCATTGTAGTAGTTCTTGTAGTCACCCTCATCCCGATACCCATCGTTGTCGCTGTCCTCGTCATTGCCGTTCATGCCAAAGTGTATCGTCCAGGCTATGCATTTTTAATTACACCATTTTCGGTTAGTCGTCGTTGCGGTTTCCAAATGCAAATGAGAACTGCAGAAATGCATTTAATTTGCATGATGACGACGTTCTAGATAGATCGGGTGGTCAGGCATTCAGACGTGCCAGTATCCGTGGTGTGCGATATCTATGAAAACCATTTGCAACTGGATTCGCGAATTTTTATTTTTTTCATTTCTGAGTTACTTGCCTCCATTTTTATGTCTGGGCTATTCGGAATCTCATTCCTCGGAAAATACGAAGCGGACACACTAATCGGCTTACGATTCGAATGGAAAGGAGACGAATATACTGGATAGTGCTCTGTAAAGAAATACTTTATTATTCCTAAGGTAAACACTGGCAGTAATTTTGTCGTTATGCGTGAAATGACTTTTTAATTTAGTCTTTCGTCGTCTTCATTTTGCTTGAAGTTCTGAACTTGGAACTTTAGAAGCAAAAATCAGCGAGGTGAAAATGATTTTTTAAAGTGTGGAATCTTTCCAGAACTTCTCACCAATATTTGGTAGAAGTCAGAAAAGATTTCTCTGTAGAAGCAAGAAACCACATTGAATTGAACGTTTTTTTATAAATCATAATTATAAGAAATTCCTGGCCCCATTTACGTGCGGTTTTTCGCAAAATGATTCGCATAATCCGAAGAAAGTTTAAAAGTATTGAAATTGTCCAGCTGACCAGTAGAAAAAAGTTAGGGCATGTTCTAAAGATAAATGATATCAGAAGAAGTATCCAGAGCAACGTAATATATATAAAGAAATAATGGATAGTAACAGGCTGTTTTTAAACAGGCAATCAGGGTACGGATCAACAAAATTGCGGTACCATATGCAATTCACTCGCATTCCAAGTTTGGCGAAAGCAATAAGTGAGAAGTGAGTTTTTCGCAGCTGAGCCATTAGAGCCTCTTCTAAGTTATCTTTTTTACCCTACTCAAATTTCAAAAACAGGTTTTTTTTCTATCGGAACACAACACTCAGTAATAGAACTGGTCTATTGTACTGCTTGTAAGTACCATTTAATAGAAACGTTGAGTCTTTCGCAGAAAGATGACTAAGCGTCTTACATTTTCGAACTAGGAGTAAGAGATTTCAGTAAGATTCTACGAGTGGCCTGGCTGTCGCTACAGATACCAATGCTCCCCTCACGACCCCCCCCCCCCCACCCTACGGTTCATCACAATATACTTCGTAACCGTTAGAATTGCGTATATCTCAGCTTGGGAGATAGATGAGAGTTTTCCTAACGAGTAATGAAATCTAACGTTGTCATCCTCCAGGAAGACACCAGCGCAGCACCATTTTGTTAAAAAATTTTTTTTTGTTAAAAATTATAATAATTCAGTGGAAAGGTAATATATCGAATCCCTGTATTGTAAAATGTGCGGTAACAAGCCAAATGTAAACTATTATACGTAAAAATAAATCTATCTATCTATCTATCTAAGATCGGTTTTGGAGCCATCCGCGTAGTTCCGACTATTGCACATTCTTTCCTGGCTCAGATTCTGGCCGAAAACAGTCTTGGGCACAGGGAAAGTCGATTTTGTATTATATTTTTTTCAGCAGCAAGGCTTCTGATGTTATTTCATGAGACGGCTTGTCTATAAGAGCAGAGTCGAAAGAGTCGATCGGCGCATAAGATTATAAGAGCTACAGTGCGTTTTGTACTAAATACTAATTCTTTTTAAATAGAAGGTAGATTTGAGAGTCCTGCACATGATATGAATGTCAAAGGGAAGGAGATTCATCACTGCGTCTAGATCGGAGCAAGGCGTGCTAAGAAAAAGCCCCCATACAGTAGACACAGACCGCTCTTTGGAGTCTGGTAAAACCATCAATGACGTGTTTTCCATGTAGATCCAGAGGAGTTTTCTCGGTTACAGGCCCCATGTCTTTGCGACAGCGTCTTTACATTCTCAGAAGGTCGGCAGTGCCTTAGAGGCTTTCGATGTAACACGTTGAGTCTATAGAAGTTTGTTATCCAGTGTGAGGCCCAAATGCTTAGCTTCTTTGGAGAATTGGATGGTGATGCCTTTAAGAGCTAGATGAGTCAGATCAGACAGTGTTCTCCCTCTCGTAAAAGGAACAACCTTAGTTTTGAGAAGATTGACTGAAAGCCCATTTCTAGTGCACCCATAGTCGATCACGTCTAAGACTGCTTCCGCTTTAGAGCACACAGTCGCTAGACACTATCTAAAAGACAGTACAGCTGGTTCATCTGCTTGTGTATAGACACCGGAACCATTGAGCGCGTTGAAGACTGAATTGGCCAACATGCACCATAGCAGTGAAGACAGAACGCAGCCTTGCGGACAACCCCTGTTTACCCCCGCCTTCACATGTTTGCCACGGTCAGCAACCGCAATCAATGTCCCATTAACCAGCATTGCTTTTATCCACAAAACTAGTGATTCGTCTATTCCGTGTTGTCTGGCCGAGTTACATATACCGTCAAAAGTGTGTTGCATCGCAGATAGAGGATGCATTTGCAAATCGGTTTTGGGCACAAGGATCTCGACCATTCTTTCCATGCTCTTCAACATGAAGGAAGTCACACTTATAGGTCTGAAGCTCTTGGCAAGACGGTCCTACGCCCAACAGATGGGGAACATTCAAATTCGAGATAACTAATTTCCGAATTATAAAAGCCATTAAAAGGCCATTTTTAAATTTTTTTATTAAAAGCAAACAGTCGAAGGAATTTTGTAAGATATTTGTTAAGTTTGTTCCAATACCAAACATAAAAAAAATTATAGTTTTTATTAATTTAAAAAATAATGTACTGCATATAAATTTATTTAGGAAATTTTAATTCTACATTCATATGCTAACACGCTCAATGGAATAAAGAAAATTGAAAAAACGTGTCTTAATTAATGAAGAACTTAAAATTCGGCACCTTGAAAAATCTAATTTAACATCCTAAAACTTCGTTTGTTTGGGATCGAAATGTCATTCACATCAGAGAGTTGGAGGCACCAATCGAAAGAGCCAACAAAAAAAAAAAAACATGCCATGTACATAACCTCATTACTATTAGAAAATTGGGGAAGTGTAATAAAACTTGAGTCCTTAGAATCCCCTTGTTTTCGTAAAACCAGTTATGTATGAGTCACACTGCACGACAATCTAGTGCTTAAAGCGATATAATCACAAATCCCAATTCTCTGCAAGCCCTCGAAAAAAAACGCGTTGAAAACAAGTTTTCAATTGAAGTCGCCAGTACCGCTAGTTCTCTACAGAAAAATTCAGCAGAATTTCTCCTGAGTTGAAGCGCTTAAAAGAAGAAAAGTCCTTAGAGGAACAATATTTAAGAAATCTGAACTCCTTCATGAGATGGCATCTGACGAAGAGGACGACATCGATTACTGGGCTCTATTCATTAGCGCTTTCCAGAGCAGCACAATAATCCGCGAATTTTCAGATGAGGACAATTTAGGACGTCTACGCACAAGTCTCAAAGGAAAGGCGCTGGATGCTGTGCACAGTCGCTTATCTCATCCCGGTCAAACGAGAAAAATTATTTCCAGCTTACAAATGATGTTCGGTCGACCAGAAACTATCACAAGCACGTTACTACACAAAATACACTGTGAACCTCCGCATAAAGTGGATAAATTGGACTCACTTGTGAAATACAGCCTCGTGTTTATGATGTCTGTGCAACCATGGATATAACTGGATGCTCCTCACACCTTAATAATCCACTTTCATTTATTAACATTTCACAGTTCACCATGTGGTTATTCGAAGTCGGTCGAGCAGCAAATGATTTGAATTTCTCCAACCCGGTAGAACAAGAAAAAAATACGAATCAAATACAGAAGCAGAAACAAGAATGATCGTACGTCAACATCTACGACGATCTGCATGCCAGCAGATGTGAAATCTATGCTGAGAATTGTTCCACCGCCGGAAAATGCCGAACATTTATACTCTACACAGTGCAACAACGATGGACAAAGCTAGAAGAAAAACAACTCTGTCGCAAGTGAAGGTGAGAGATTAGCCAGTTGTTTTTTTTTTTTTTTTTTAAAGGATATTAATTCCATGAGTCCTGATTAAAAATTTATTTAGTTTTATTTCTGTTCTCTACTGATTGACGGTTGGCTAAAAACTAACTAACATAAATGAATTTATTTATTTGTTTGCAATGCTTATACACTTTAAGATACAATATCTTATAAGATAGTGAAAAGCTAATTAAGAACAATGAAAGCTAGTAGAGTAGTTGTACCAAATTAAAACTCAACAAGAAAAAATTATATAAGTACAGATAAAAATTCATAACACGAGTAATTATGTATTAATTGCTTTGAAAAATTTATTTACAAATTAATAGGGAAATAGATGCGTAATTCCTTCTTAAGCTTGTACCTAAATTAGTTCTTAAATTTCGCTGTAATGAATTCTACAATCGGACTGAATTTATGAAAAATTGAATTGGATGTTTATTGGGGGTAAATTAATTGGCCAGACCTGTGCGGAGAAGCAAATCGAGTCTTTTCGTATAAGTATAATGGTTGACGTGTTACGAGAATATCCGATAGCAAGGCTAGAGTGCGAAACTTTAGATAGCTCTCAAAAGGCATGTCAAGCAAACGAGAAGAATAACCCAAAAAAACATAACGTATTGTGCTATTAAAAGCAACATCGCGTCACAGCTACAAAAGATTTCACATCCGTAGAGTAAAATAGGAATAACCAAAGATTTAGCGCGTTTTCGTTGGAGTAAAAGACTGTGTTACCCATAAATTACGTAACACCCCATACACCTTTCCAACGGCAGCACTGATGTGATTTTCCCAAGTTAACTTGCGATTAAAAGTGACCCTAAGATTCTTTGCAGTCTCAACATAATCTATTGTAGAGCTTTTCAACAAAATAGGTGGAAAACAGGTGGAAAGATCCAGTGGTTTCTTTGATATGACTAGGCATTTCGATTTCTTAGCGTTTAAAGAAAATCCGTTAAGTTCAGACCAACGTGAAATTTCCACAAGATCGTTATTGATAGAGCAAACTCCGTTCTCAATTAAACGAAGTGGACAGCTCATATACATTTGAATATCATCAGCATACATACTCGTACCATATGTAACGAACA
Source organism: Volucella bombylans (assembly GCA_949129095.1). NCBI lineage: Eukaryota > Metazoa > Arthropoda > Insecta > Diptera > Syrphidae > Volucella > Volucella bombylans. The sequence continues at coordinate 137,348,654 of OX422140.1, forward strand.
TTTGTTTATAATGGATGGAAGCCCTTTTACATATAATGAGAACAATAGGGGACCATGTATAGAACATTGAGGGACATCACTAACAGTTGAAAGAAAATCGGATACATTGTCATTGAGCTGAACTGATTGCATTCTGTTGTTTAAGTAGGATGTAAGCAACTTTACTTCGCCTGATGGAAAGTTATATTGTCGAATGAGCTTTTTACATAAGATATTGTGATCAACCATGTTAAATGCCTTGGAAAAGTCTAGGAGCACCAAGAACCTTACTTTTTCTTCATCTAATGCTCGTCGTATGTCGTCAGTAACACTCAACAGGGCGGTAATACAGCCGTGTTTCGAACGAAAACCAGATTGCTTTGGTGTGAGAATGTTATTATTTTTAAGATATGTACTCATCTGTTTTTCGCAAAATACGTTCAAAAGCCTTGGACAGAAAGCGCAGAATTGAAATTTGTCTAAACTCATCAACGTTAGGACTTTTGGGAATAGGTATAATTTTCGCCCACTTCCACTGAGTAGGGTACTTTCCTTTTGTCAAAATAATGTTAAAAATGAAGATGATTGGTAAGAGTAGCTTTAGAAATATAGGCATTTGACTTTATCGAGAGTATACTTTCTACCACATCAGCACTATCGACCGATCTAAAACCAAAACTATTAACACTTTGATGATTAGCAGCCAGGCTCGACAGCAACTCAGTCACACCTAACGCGGACGAAAAGGGCCGAGACAAGAAATTCCGGTTTAAAAAATTGCAATCAATGCTGTCATTGCTATCTGCCAAATTACACTCTGCTTTGCCAATACCTATGCCTCGTAAATTGTTATAAATTGCTGTCGACCACTTAAGCAGATTTTCTGCTTGCTCGCATTCACACAAGAATTCGGCTTGTTCACTAGACGACGACATGTAGAAAATGTTATCCCAACATACGTTTCTACCATTCGCTTCCAACAGGTTATTATCTATGTGTCGAAAATCTCGATACTCAAGAGTTTGAATAGCATGACGTTAGCTTTGTGCGCTAATATGGAAAACCCTAAGGCCATTTCGCTGGCTACTTACTCGTAGAACTCGAATCATAGAACGCAGTGTTCGGTCTGCATTTTGCTGATTATTTGCCATCGTATTACTAGAAAAAAAATTAATTAGTGCACACAAGATTAGAAAGGATTACAATTTATGAATGTGGGTAAGAAGAAAGAAAACAAAAAGAGATAAATAAATGAATTTACAAAAAGAAAAAAAAAGGAACGAATAAGTTTAATGCAATTAATTTCCAAATTCAAATTCAATTAAATTTTATTCTAAGTTCAAACAGAAAAGCAAACACAAATAATATATTATTCGTGAAAACTTTTAAAAGCGGTTGTGTATTCATTATGTTCCATCTGTTGTCTGGCAACTTCGTCTAAGCTCCCGATGCAGTCAACTAATACAGCTGATTGATTTAGATGACGTTTCACAAATACAGCTCCTCGTGCAGTACATACAGAAAAAAAATGGTTACATTTCTTCAAGTGTTTTAGAATGGATCGGTTATGTTGTGATAAACTCTCGCGTATGTAAATATTAGTTGATGTCTACGAGTATATCTTTTAGGCAAAGTTGCTGATTGCTATTTTTACGATAGATCGCGTTAGATGTTAATACGTTACTTACTTTTTATCATACGGTGAATTAAATTTTAGCATTACAGCGGAATTGTGTGAATCGTTTTTCTGATGAGTACGGTAAATATTAAGTAGTGCTGGAGGTTTAATATCAATTCTGGTGCATATAAGATTGAAAATAGACTTCAAATTTTCATTTGGCAAATACGGAATTTCGAACATAAAAGCATCACATGCAACCATGCGATTTTCGTATGAGTTTAGCGTTATGCTCATCATCTCATTAAGTTCCGCGGTATTGTAATTTTTAAGTGCGTTCATTTCTGAGAGGTCAGCTGTTTTATCAGAAAAAAGTTATTTTAAGTTATTGCACTCGTCGGAAGCTTTAGCATGTGATTTTTAAGTCTGTTAGTTCAGTTTTAATAGAAGCAATATCTGCATTCGAATTTCAGTGTGAGGATTCCAAGTGCGTTACTCGATTGTTTATGTCGCAAATACTAGATTTAATTTCGCTGACTTCGAAGTCAATTTTGGCGGTGATTTTGTTTTCTGATTCGGTTAGTTTTTTAGATAACAATGAAATGATAAACTCACTTTGTTTACTAATTATTTCGTTCATCATATAAATAAAAACATTTAAGATTCAAATGTTTTTAAAAAAAAAACTTTATTTGGGCAGCGTAACTGCCTTACAAAAAATTACTTAAAAACTGAGTATAGGATTCTAAAACTAAGAGCTTAAATACCTAAGTTATGCTGACCAGCTAGTTACCTGTTGTGGGATGTGATTATCTGAAACGGTGTCATATTGCCGTTTGGTGAATACAGTGTTGCTTGCTGCTTGTTGCTTGTTGTTTATGCTGACGTCTGGTGAATACAGTGTTACTTGCTGCTTGTTGTTTATGCTGATGATGTTGTTTGGACTGTTGCCGGTGAAACGAAGGTATCATGTATCGAACGTTGCAGCATGTGCGAACTTCTTTCGTTGACTTGTAATGCTGTTTATGCTGACGAATCGAATGTTGACTTTGTGTGAACTTATGCTATGTTAACTCCTGCCGTCTTAAGTTCCAACGTCCTCGTGAGACATTCAAAAATATGGAATTTTTTTTTGATATAATAATTTTAGGTGATTCGGGATATTTTATCTCTTTTCGTATTTCCTCTGTTCTTGAACCTGTTGGTATGTGAAATGAAATGGTTAATGCGGGTGATCTTGGCTCAAAGTATCTGTTTTTAAGCGCGAGGATGGCGACAGCTATTATTATGAACGCTGTTATGCTAAAGTTTGTCGTCAGGCCTAGCTGATTTCTTGTCCTCAAGAGTTGTATTATTAGCATGAAGGTGCTTCATTGTTTCTAAAGTGAGGATTTCTTCGAACGCTTTCTGGGAAGTAACGGGCTGTAATATGGCTGGTAATGGTTTGTATCCGGGGATTTCTTTTGAAGTAAAGTTTTTCCCATGTATCATGGTACGTTCGTTTACGAAATGAACGACAAATGTTCCGGAGAGATTTGTTGTGACGTTGTTGACAATGATGGAACCATTGTACTGATTTAGCAGGAGGGTTCCTGGTTCTATTACTTCTATCGTTGGTACGTGCTGCTTACTAGTTTTAGAGCAGGATGCTTGCTGGCTTCTTAAAAGTCTAGGTATACAAGATGTTTCAGTTATATCTATTACCTTATTACTATTACATAATCTTAAACTACCGTAATCTATACAATTTTCTCTTAAACCATAAATTATATCATAACAATTTAATATATTTTCGTATGGGATTTTTTAAATTGATTTCTGTAATTTAACAAGCTTAACCAATAAGACTTGACATTGTATATCATCGGTAATCGGAACACCTATAATATAGATTATTGATGAGTTACTAGATGCAAATTTTATAGTAGCAAATTCAATTGCTTCTTCAATGTTTATATATTGTATTTTATTTTTTTCAAACGCTTCTTTTATAATGTTTAGTTCCTTATCATCTAAAATAAATAAATTTATTAGGCCATTTTTAGCCCAGTGTACAACATATTCTGTGTTAATCATTTCTTCTTTTATTATTTCTAACTGGAATTTTAAATTTATTGCCAGTTGGTTTCTAAAAGTATCGCTATTTTGTTCATATCTCAAAATTTGGTTAGTTACGTTATTGAGTTTGTTTATTCTTTCTAATACTACTTTGTTTAAAACTACGTGTTTATTGTTATTTTCAAGAACATTATTTATTTTTTCTGTTAGGATAATTAAATCATCGTGGTCTGGATTCCCAGCATTCCATTTCCATGTTTTGCCTATAAAATCCAAGGATCTTTTGGCTTTAGGTTTAGGTTTGAGTCTATTCAGGTGGGTTTGGATTTGGGAAAGTTCATGGATAAGGAAGGGATGAATAAGGTCTCTGTTGGTCACTAGTGAGTTTATGGTTGCCATAATTTCATTAACTTTTTCCTGATATTCATCTAATGCAATTAGGTGTATTAATTGGAATGTTCCTGTCTGTATTCGTGCGTTTCCCATGTGCCATGTTATTGCCTGTGAATTTAAGTAATCCAAAATTTGAATGCTGCCGAGCCATGGAGTCAGGAAGAATCTGTAAGGATAAATGTTAACTTTTAATGAGGTTTTTGTGGATTACCTTTCCAGATTGTGTTAGGACTGTTGTTGTTTTGTCCTCCTTAACTGTTGCCTTCTTAAACCTGGGAGATAGTTTAGTTCCTAGACGCTTGTTAATCTTGACGTAGATAGTCTCACCGGGGTTGTAAGTTTTAATTGTCTGTTTACCTATGTTGTATTAATTGTTAGATCTTGAGCTTGTTTAGCTTTCAATCGTTCAAGGTTCTTGTCTGGCTTTTTCGTAAATTTTAGGGTTAATGCTTACGGTACGGCCAAAGAACACTTCTATTGGTCGTTTCTTCGTCGTTGAATGGATTGAATAATTGTACTCGTATACTGAACGATCGAGTAACTCCTCAAAAGTGTATATTATCAGTTTTGAGGCAACGCATGATTTCGGATAGCGTTGAGTGGAAGCGTTCCACTTGCCTCGTATAAGGGGGAGTCGTGTATACTTCTATTCCTAACTGATCTTGGAGCAGGAATCGGATGAACGCTGAGTTGAAAGATTTTTCGTTGTCAAAAACGACGATTTTAGGGAAGGAAAGGCGAAAAGGATTTGTCGTAAAGGTTCTCTCACATCCTCTGTGGCTTTAGCTTTCAGAATTCGGGTCTGGGCATATTTCGAGAATTTATCCACAACAGTCAGAACTAAATTCTTCTCGGTAGAGTATGTGGATACTGTGACCGGCATATTGAGGGATTGGCGTAGATTGTAATTCTGGGCTATTGTTATGTTTGATTCCCGGCACCGATACGGCGATGCCCCGAACCAAACGATAGCACTTTATTCTCTGGGATCCCGCTATCCCAGCTGTGGGTTCTACCAGGTAGCGCGTTAACGGCCGCTAAACCTGGGCGAAGAGAAAAAAAATAAAAATGGGCGCCACGTGATTTTTCCACCAGGAATCACGAAACCTTTCACAAAAAGAAAAGAGAAAAAACTTCCCCGAAAAAAAAAGGAACCGACAAAAAAAGAAAAAAAAAATTACCGAAAAGAAAAACACATTCTTCAACGTTATAACGGCTCCGTTGGAGCTCGACGATTTATTTACTGTTTGAGTAGCGGCCCACTCGTCGATAGAGTGACCCGCTATTCTTTAAGCCCCGAACAAACAAAACAAGAACGTTATGAAACGGGTCGCGTGTCCCGTCTTTTCTCGGGATTTGTACGCACGCGCGGCCCACCGGAGTCTCGATTTTCAACACAAAAAAAAAACGCGTGTGAAATATCTATTTATTTATTTATTTTTTTTTTTTTTTCTTCACTGCACTACACTATACTTAGCTTGTTATTCCTAGCGGTGCTGCGCCCCTTTCTGGCACAGTGCCTCGTTCCTTTCGTCCCGCTACCACAGCTATCCCGGTCCACGTTCCTGTCTCCTTTTTTTTTTTTTTTTTTTTATATTCCTTTTCCCGTCCTTTTTATATTCCTTCGCAATTTGCGAATTTCTTTATTTTTTTTCTTTTTTTTTTCTTTTCAGCGCAAATCTACTCTACTTCTAATTTTTTTTTTTTTTCAAAAAAAGAAAAATTGCTTTTCGCAATATCTATTTTTTTTTTTTTTTTTTTTTTTTTTTTTGTACAAATTGACCCTCACCGAATGCTGGTCGTCACAAAAGTGTCTCTCGATCTTCTACGATCCACAGCTCCCGTCCGACACACACACACACATTCACACGCACATTCTTTCTCACATCCATTCAGCCGTAGTGGACCCAACGACGGGATTTCTAGCCACCACACTAGCAAGCTTTGCTAGTGTGTGCCCCCGTGTCCGACTAGGCCTCTCACACATACAATTTTCCACATTCATACTAAACTCCTCAGTCTCGGAGTTCGCTCCCACTTCCAGTAATGACTGGGAACTCCACTGAGCGAGTTTGTGGAAGCTGTGGATCCTAGCTATTGCCTACTCTTAGGTTCTACAAAAGAAATTGCGAAAAGCAGAGTTTCTTTCCTTTCTGATCGCCGGGTAGTTTTCCCCCATCGGATTACTCATGCAAAAATTAAAACGCCCGCGGGGGAGAAAGGAAATGCGATGGAATGGTAGCTGAAGTGTTGGGACGGAAGGAAAAGAATATAGATACAATCCAGAAGGGATTCGTTCGTCCCCACCCGTCGGCGACTTTCAGACGTCCTGTCTGATGCTGCCCGTTGCGAGTCTCCCGTCCATCTATGGGCTCCGACAACGGTGTTCCTGGTGGACCTCCTGTCGCACCCTGGGGTTCTTCTCGTGAACCTATGTGGGTTGTTTTCCGAGGTCTGGGGTTAGTGGGCCACTGGCTGATGGGACCATGGCTGCCCTCCACCTCCGCCAGAGCTCGGTGTTCCCACTCAACGAAAAGAGGGACCGAAGGGACTTGCAAGGAAAATGAGAGCCAAACTTGTTGCGGGAAAGTTTACCGCAACACTATTAGGGTGGCGATCGTATTTATATTCCTTACAAATTAAACATTGTCGGACTATCTTATCCACTTCGGATCTCATTTTCGGGAAGTAGAAATGTTGGATTAGTTGGTTTTTATTTTCTAAACTATTTCGATGAGCTTTTTTGTGTTACTTTAATATCTCTTGCTCTCGTTCTGTAATATCTCGGATCTGTAATATCTTTCGATAGTGTTTGTGTAAACCTAGATTTATAGCATCTGAAATGGAGTGGGTAGATTTTTTGAATCTGTCCCATGATGGGTTCTGAAACATATAGGCCATTTATAACACTAGGCTTTAAAAATCTTTTTAAAATACGGATAAGATCTTCTTCAGTGTAATTTTTTCTAACGATGGTGTGACGATGGTAGGTTGGGAAAGGGATTTCGAACTTATAACTTTCTTCAGCTCCAGTTGATAGCATTATCTGACTTTTGAAGGCATTTATGGATGCTTCCACAGCTGGTATTAGTTCATGTGATGAACTTTCATCACTGTGTATAGTGGGTGTCATTGAGTTAATCTGAGTTATTCTTGAAAGCGCATTAGCCACTACATTGCTTCGTCCGGGTTTATACTGGAGTTCATAGTTGTACTCCTCTAGAATAGCTTTGTTAGTAGGGAAGTTAAGGGTTTCGCGAGTTGCGCATAATCTTTAATAAATCGTCTGTAGTAGCCGGAAAGGCCTAGGAAGGATCGAAGTTGTTTTAGTGTTGTGGGTACTGGAAAATTCGCAATTGCCTCTACTTTATCAGGATTCGTCCGAATTCCTTGACAAGAGACGATGAACCCAAGAAACTTCACCTCATTTTTGAAAAAATTACATTTGTCCGGTTGGACTTTCATATTGGCGTTCTGAAGGGTTTCGAATATTTCGGAGATAAGTTTGATATGCTCCGCTTCATTCTCACTATAGATGATGATATCATCAATATAGACGTAGCATGATCTTTCTATAAACGCGCGGAGTATATCATCTAGGGCTCAATGGAAAATTGAAGGCGCGTTCTTCAATCCGAACGGAAGCCTAGTGAACTCGTATTTTCCGTTATTAACAGAAAATGCGGTTTTTTCTATGTCGGTATTTGATGAAATCCGCTGCGGAGGTCGAGAACTGTGAAATATTTATTGTTACCAAACTGTTAAAGAACTTCATTAATATCCGGTATCGGATATCGATCAGTTATTGTGACGGTGTTTAATAATATAATCAATCACCATTCTGTATTGCTTATTCCCTTGGGAGTAGCATCTCTTAGGTACGACCCATACCGGTGAATTATAGGGTGACCGGGACGGTCGAATAATGCCATCGGTTAAGAGTTTCTCAATTTGGGTTTCAATTTCAGATCTTAAGGATGCAGGGTATGGATATGATTTTGTGTAGACTGGAGTATCAGTATTAGTACGAATTTCACCTGTGACCGTGGTCGTATAGGTGAGTCGTTCGTCAGGTTCAGAAAATAAATTTGGAAATGTTTGTGTTAGTACTCTTATTGAGTCTTTTTGCCAATCTGTTATGTGGTTAAATTTAGTTTCAAGAAAATTAACGGAAGGGGACTTGAGTTGATTTATTTTGATTTTGACGCTGTTAAGGACTTCCATATAGCTGTCCTTTGCGTAAATTACCCCAGATAGAGCTTTTAAGCTGTCATTACCGAGGATGCCATGGAACGACTACCTACCTACCTGAGGTAGGTAGAAGGAAAAATTTTGGTTTTATATTATTGTTAAAGAGATTAAGAAATGTGTGTTGACTAACTTTAACGTCTCCCGCAATAGACTTAGCGTAGAAGCAAAAATTATTCAAGATGGGTTTTTCCACCAGTTCCACCACTGGATATAGTTCTTACTCGATCCAGTGTCTATTAGAAAATTTAAAAACTCGCCACTCTTCGTTCTACACCAGAAATAGGGTAACGAAGAGTACGTTAACCTAAAAAATTCAGATCTGTATATTCAGGAACGGTCAAGGAATCTATAGCGCTGTTAGCGTGGTTCTCCGTAGCGCTAGGGATTCCTTCCGTAGGTGAATACTGGTTAAGAGTCTGGTTGTAATTTGCGTCTTCCATTGTCATAGCTTGGAAATAATTTTCAAGGTTTATTTGTTCTGTATCTATATGATAATTTCGTTGGTGTTTTTTTGGTATATTCTGTTGAGGGTGAGGTCCAGGAGGTCTCTCTGTGGCGAATCCAAATGGTGCTGAAGGCGTGCTTTGGTGATTTGCAGCTGCTGTTTTAATCGTTGAAGCGTCCATAGGTTCCGGCTTCGGTTGAGGTTTCGTAACGATTTGAGGGACTCTATTTGGTTGAGGGAAGTGGGGTTGATAATCGTATCGAGGGAACTGTGCATTTTGTTGGTTTCGGTCCCCTTGCGGTTGAGTTGGCCAGGTTGGTCTTTGTTGAGGAACTTGGTAGAATTATGGTGGCAGATATTTCAAGTGAGGATAAAATTGCTGGATAGGAGCGTGTGGATTGGTTTTACGCGGTGGCTGCTGAGGTGGAATTTTGATTGTTGTTAGCATATGCGGCACGAAAATTTTAGTTCTCAAGCTTAATGCACAAGTGCAAAGCTTGAGGGAGGTCTTCTGGTTCACGGATACCTAACAGTCTAGGCTGATCGCCTTTGAGCCCTCTTACAAATGTGTCTAGCGCTTTGTCCCTATACACTTGTGTGAGAAGGTTCGTAGACTCTTGATAGACTTCCATACACGCAATTTTGTTTAAGATTAACGTCAAATGATTGTTTACGGCTTGATAAAATTCGTGAATGGTAGAATGCCCCTGTATAAGAGAAGTCATTTGGTACTCCAAGGTACCCAGATCTCTCTTACCCGCGTAATGTAATGTGAAGCAACGCGATATGACTCTCCATTCTAGCGGTGTGTTATATGATTCGAGTGCATTGTCTGCACTGCCAGTTATTTTATTACGGATCACCGATAGTATCCCGTAATACTTAGGGGTTCCTCTGAGGTGTTCGTAAATACGCAGGATCCGATCTACGCTTTTCTTCCATGAAGAAAACTCTATCGGGTTCCCTGAGAATTCCCTAAGACCTTTTACTACGTCGGGAATTCTTTCCAAATCGGATAGGTTTCCTGGCAGTTCGGGTCGGATTTCCTGATCCCGTCCTGTTGCAATGTCGGCATTTGGGTTAAGGATAGAGTTAATGACTTGTCTGCCCTCATTCTGAAACACTCTATTTACTATTTCCGTCACGAGAACAACTAATTCTGGGGTTAAGTTTTGGGTAGGTCTGGAAGGATTAGGTTGGGCTTGTTCTGGGTTAGACATGTTTGTATTATTGGAGAAAACGAGTTCAATATGAGATAACGAGTTTAAAATATGAAAAGAATGAATTCAAATAATGGCACAAAATAATAAAGAATGATTTCTTAAAATTAAATTTCAAAAAGGATAGATATCTCCTATCTATTGTTCTTTGATTCAATTAGTATTAAAATATATCATTATATTAATTTGATATGAATGGATTTATTTTTCTTTTGATTTTCATGTGCTTTACTTTTCTTAAAACTATGAATGTATTAAATTTTCACTTTTCTTAAACAATATTATCTTAATTTAGCTTAATCTAACTTACAATAATATCGAAAGCATCTCCACACTGGCGTTGTTGAATTCTCCTTTTTGTCCGTTGGTTTGCTTAGATCCAGCGGTGAAGTTATCACACACAAACCAGCTTCATCAGCACACGCGCCAAACACCTGCATGCATATCCAGCGGATATGGATCAGATATCTCTCTGAAATATTTTTGTATTTTAAATATTAATGCTGACTTCATGTAATTATCAAAAATTGTATTTTCCCACAGTAAAATGTTATAAATAGTACTGTAAGACAAAATTGTATTCAGATTTAAGTAGAGTGAAGCGAGACATCTGTCTAAAAATAACTTTTTTTTATTTAATTTAAAATTAAAAGTTAATAACTGGCGCCCGAGCAGCAGTGACATGAGTTTAAAAAGTATGTCATAAATAGTCTAACTTAGGAACAACACAACTGCTTCGCGAGTGTTAACCGTAAGAACAACTCTTGAAAGACAGTGTCGCGAATAAATCGGTAAGAACATCGCTTAAAAACTGCTTCGCGAGTGTTAATCGTAAGAACAACTCTTGAAAAACAGTGTCGCGAGTAAATCCGAAAGGACAAATTGACAGTTCGTGAGAAAAAAACTATAGTGTCAAGTGAGTGATCGAGTACCATCAGTAGACTGTAACAGGTCAAAGAGGAAAAATACAGGTCATCCGAACATCGCTGGACTTCGCCGACTTCAATCTCAAATGCAGATAGCCATCCTACTCATGTGAGTACAATTTTTTTATTATAAATATATAATAAATCTACAATATAATATATTGAAATTGTAACCATTACGAAACTATAAATTTATTCGTATACCAAATCAAATTATAAATAAATAATTTTCACTTTAACGAAACAAAAATCTTAATTGAATTAGTCAATTATATTATTGTTATTAATAATTAAGTAATTAATAATAATAAGTAATTCATAATTCATAATAATGGAAGGAATTCAAGATGCTCTGGTTCAGCTAACAGGAGCACTTAATGCTCAAATAGAGCTAGTAAGAAAAATAGATAATATACTAACTATATTGGAAACGAAGGTCATAAGCGATCCGAATCCAACGCAAATGAGTTTGCAATATCCCCTTACTGAGTCTGATCTCAAGGAGATAAGCAAACTTCCAGATTGCGTCAGAGAATTGCAAATCTTTGATGGCAATCCGGTGCAGTACCTGTCATGGATACACACCGTAGAAAATATCCTTAGGGATTATGAAATAGTCCGTCAAAAAACCATTTATAGGTCTATATTGCAATGTATAAGACAAAAAATCAGAGGACATGCCGATACAGCCCTCATATCTTATAATATTTTTGATGACGACTGGGCATCGATAAAAAGGTGTTTATCTCTACACTATGCCGACAAAAGAGATATTAGGATACTAGAGCATCAACTAAGCACTATGTCAAAAAGAAGTTCGACATTAGATGAATTTTATGCTAGTGTAAGCCACCAGCTATCACTCATCATCAACAAAATGAAATCAGAAGACTATTCCGCTGAAACCATAAGGGCTCTCACCGAAAATTACAGGAACCGCGTACTAGATATGTTTGTAAGGGGACTAAACGGTGATCTGAGTAAAATGCTAATAATACAGAAACCGCAAACCTTACCAGAAGCCTACACATCTTGTTTGGAGATACAAAACCTTAATTTCAGGAACGTAACAATTCATAACAAAAATGTATCTAATACCATCTCAGCTCCTACCAACCAAATTTTTACGAGCCAACAAGAGCATAGAAAGCATCGTCAACCTCCAAGGCCACTTCCCATTCAACAAATGATAAAGGCTTTTAACTTACAGCATAATAACCAACATCAACGAAACAATCCTCCTCCACCAAGATCGCCTAAGCCATTAGAGCAAATGGAAATAGACAGGTCAATCCAAACAAAGCAGGTTGATTATTCAAATAGGCCGGCAAATCAAGCACAGAATTTCCAATCTAAAAGACCAAATGATTCAGAGAACTTCCGTCCAAAGCAGCAAAGGCTATTTAACATAGTCACGCAAGCAGAAATTTTATAACAGATGCCTCTCTAGCATTCCATACCTAGAGTATAGAACCAGAGAAGGCAACAGTTTCAAATTTCTTGTGGACACAGGAGCAAATAAAGACTTTATTTGAACCGCATTAGGCGAAAATGCTACTCCCCTAAAAAATCCTTTCAAAATTCGATCAGCAGGCGGTGAAGTGACAATAGAACGCAAGGTGAATGTTAATTTCTTTAAAAGTGTTGGCAATAACACAGATTTAGAATTCTTTGTTCTACCTGGCTTAAGATCTTTCGATGGTATAATTGGAGACGACGCGTTAAAAGAACTGGAAGCCATTATAGACAGGAAGAATAATATACTCACCATAAAACCAAATGTAAAAATAAAACTGAAAGAAAAGCAATCCACTCAAGTTTATAATATAGAAATAAGAGATAATCATTTGACTGAAAAAACTAAGAAGGTTCTCCAATCCATAATGAAGAAACATAAGAAAATCTTTGGTCCGATTAACGATCAAGAACTTATTGAGACAAGCGTAAGAGCCGAAATAAAAACAACCACAAGCGAACCTATATATACAAAATCATTCCCTTACCCAGTAAATTTACGGAACGAAGTAGAGAGATAAATTAAAAAGTTGCTGGAGGATGGCATTATAAGACCATCTAAAAGCCCCTACAATTCTCCTCTGTGGATAGTCCCGAAAAAGATGGATGCTTCAGGAGAGAGGAAATTCAGAATTGTGATTGACTACAAACGTCTCAACGCCGTTACAATACCCGACACATATCCGATTCCGGATATCTCAAACACAATAGCCAGCCTAGGAAAATCGAAATTTTTTTCAACTATCGACTTAACTTCAGGGTTTCACCAAATTAACATAGTGCGGAAGAAGACAGTTCCGAACTAATACCTCACTGCGAAGCTCCAATGAATGTGTTCAAAAATCAATTGATCTTTAAGGAAGGAACTGACATGTGTGCTTACGAGGAACCACATCCGAACTACCATCGCCACTTTATAGGACTCCCTGAAATAAATAAGGAAAACTTAACACAGCAATTGAAGGAGAAGCTTAATCCCAACGGCATCAAAATCCCCGAGAAATACATCCAATTACTGCAGGATATATACTCGTACAAGGAAAACTTCAAAAAATATAAAATCCGTCTAACACAAAGAGCAGTTCAAGATTTGGCAAATGAAGACAAGCAATTTCAAGTCATACAAGAAGAACATAGTAGGGCTCATCGTAACTACAAGGAAAATAAGGATCAGATCCTGGAGAAATATTACGAGGGGCGTTCAACATATTCTCGGTATCGGGGTGAAGCTGTGGTTGTATATATAAATTGACTTATTTATCAAGTAATACTATTATTTTAGTGCATTCATGTAAGATTTCATATAAATGTGATTATTAATTCGCGTTTTATCTCTAGTTAAACAGAATCATAATGGCAACTGAGACGATGATGGTGAAAATTGAGCATCGCGCTGTAATTAAATTTCTCACTAAGCAAGGAAAAAGTCAAAAAACTATTCATGAAGAGATGGTGGCTGTTTACCAGGGTTCCGTACCTTCATTATCAATTGTGCAAAAGTGGTCAAGTGAGTTCAAGAGAGGCAGAGAGAGCATTGAAGACGACCCCCGCTCCGGCGTCCCGGCTACTGCTTGTACGGGAGAAAGCATCAAAGAAGTCGAAAAACTTGTTCTTGAGGATGCCCGAATAAAGGTGAAAATGATGGCAGAGATCACCAAGCTTTCAATTGGTACCATTCACACCATTCTTCATGACCATCTTAACCTTTCAAAGGTCAGTGCAAGGTGGGTGCCACGAATGCTCACAGCGCCTCAGAAAAAAGTGAGAATCGCATGCTGTAGAGAGCTTTTGGAGATGTGTAGTGAGAACGCGGACGGTGTTATGGATCGAATTGTTACTGGGGACGAAACATGGGTCCACCACTATGACCCTGAAAGCAAACAAGAGTCCATGCAGTGGCATAAAAAAGGAACAGACCCCCCGAAGGAGTTCAAAGTCACTCCGTCTGCCGGGAAGCTCATGGCCACAGTTTTTTGGGACTCAAAGGGAATCTTGCTCATTGAGTACAAAAAAAAGGTGAAACCATCAACGCCACATCCTACGCTTCCACTTTGCATAATTTGCGCGAGGAAATTAAAAAGAAAAGACGGGGTAAACTCGCAGCGGGTGTGTTGCTTCTTCATGACAACGCTCCTGTTCACACGGCGCGAGTTTCCAAGGCTGCTGCGCGAGATTGTGGTTTCGAAGAAATCCAACACCCACCCTATAGTCCAGACCTTGCCCCTAGTGATTATTTCCTGTTTCCGGATTTTAAAAAAATGTCTTCGTGGAAAAAGATTTTCGGATGATGAAGAACTCAAGTCGGCAATAAATGGGTATTTTGCAGAGAAAGAGGAAATTTATTTTTTTGAGGGTTTAAAAAAGCTTATCTCAAGATGTAACAAATGCATTGATGTTAGGGGAGATTATATTGAAAAATAAAAACAATTTAAATTGAATTCGCATTTTCCTCCATATCAATACCGAGAATTGAACGCCCCTCGTATATTCCGCGTATGAGCAAGCTGATAAAAAAATGTACTAAGGTTTGTGACATTTGCAATTTGAATATGATCGCGATCCTTTAAAACCCGAATTCCAAGAAACTCCAATTCCCACTTATCCTTCAGAAATTCTGCACATCGATCTCTTTGAAATAGACCATGAAAAATATATTACTTGCATCGATAAATTTACTAAATTCACGAAGTTCTTCCGTAATAAAGCAAAATCGGCTTTGTACTTGAGAAACAAAATAATAAAAATCCTCCACTACTTTACAGTTCCGAAAATTCTAGTCATGGATAATGAGAGTGGTTTTATAAGTCCCATTGTTTCGAATTACATCAAAACGCTAGGAGTTCAAATATATTTAACACCAACTCAAAAAAGTGAAGACAATGGCACAATCGAAAGAGTCCATTCAACAATAATTGAGATGATCAGATGCTTACGCACGGAGTACCCAGATTTTACTACAAAAGAACTGACTAATATAGCAGCAAAGGATAAATTACGTACAAAAATCTAATTAATTTTCAGGAAAAAGTTAATGAAGATTTAACGGAACTTATTCGTAAAAATCAAAGAAAGAAAACCAGTAGAAGAAACCGGAACAGAACCAAACCTAAGACTTATCAAGAAGGTGAAACATTTTTTGCTGCCATCAAACGCCGGGACGGAAAACAAAAACCCTTGTTCAAAAAAGAAAAAGTTCAGAAAGATAATCGCGTAACAATTACACTATCAACAGCTGGTCCGCAAGTCAATGACCTTTCGCCCATCAAACTTAATTTTTGATCCATGAGACATAGACCTAAGAAGGGAAGAGTTATCACACACAAACCAGCTTCGTCAGCACACGCGCCAAACACCTGCATGCATATCCAGCGGATATGGATCAGATATCTCTCTGGAATATTTTTGTATTTTAAGTATTAATGCTGACTTCATGTAATTATCAAAAATTGTATTTTCGCACAGTAAAATGTTATAAATAGTACTGTAAGACAAAATTGTATTCAGATTTAAGTAGAGTGAATAAAACGAGACATCTGTCTAAAAATAACTTTTTTTTATTTACTTTAAAATTAAAAGTGAATAACTGTGACTCAGGTTCAAACTCAAGCACTAAAGGGTGTGGCTCACTAAGTGTGTTCTTAATACCGTCTTAACGAGACTTTCGTTTGGACCGGTAACCGAATTTTCTGAACGCACTTGAACTTCTTGAGGACTTTTGGCGATTTATGTATTCTTCGCACACGCACTTGAACTACTTTAGGTCGTTTGGCGATTTATAAGTTCGTCACGCACTTGAACTTCTTGAGGACTTTTGGCGGTCAATATCGAACTTATTCGGTCGAACACTACTACAGAACACACGCGATACCGGTCCCTGCTCAGGCGCCAATTAAAACATTTAAGATTCAAATGTTTTTAAAAAAAAACTTTATTTGGGCAGCGTAAGTACCCTACAAAGAATTACTTAAAAACTGAGTACATGATTCTAAAACTAAGAGCTTAAATACCTAAATTATGGTGACCAGCTAGCTACCTGTCGTGGGAACGGATGTGGTTATCTGAAACAGTGTCATATTGTCGTTTGGTGAATACAGTGTTGCTTGCTACTTGTTGCTTGTTGTTTATACTTGTTTATACTGCCGGTGAAACGAAGGTATCATGTATCGAACGTTGCAGCATGTGCGAACTTCTGTCGTTTGCTTGTAATGCTGTTTATGCTGACGAATCGAATGTTGACATTGTGTGAACTTATGCTGTGTTAACTTATATAAATCGTCAATATATATACGAGGGGCGTTCAATATATTCTCGGTATCGATATGAAGGAAAATGCGAATTCAATTTAAATTGTTTTTATTTTTCTATATAATCTCCCTTAACATCAATGCATTTGTTACATCTTGAGATAAGATTTTTTAAACCCCCAAAAAAATAAATTTCCTCTTTCTCTGCAAAATACCCATTTATTGCCGACTTGAGTTCTTCATCATCCGAAAATCTTTTTCCACGAAGACATTTTTTTCAAATCCGGAAACAGGAAATAATCACTAGGTGCAGGGTCTGGACTATAGGGTGGGTGTTGGATTTCTTCGAAACCACAATCTCGCGCAGCAGCCTTGGAAACTCGCGCCGTGTGAACAGGAGCGTTGTCATGAAGAAGCAACACACCCGCTGCGTCTTACCCCGTCTTTTCTTTTTAATTTCCTCCCGCAAATTATGCAAAGTGGAAGCGGTATGCTTCGAATTCAGTATATGAAATGTTTTGCCAAATTTTAGAAGGCGAAGTGTTTGGGTAGTAGAAGTAAATTCAGCGAAACTTTTTGACTTACTTTCCTTAAGCAGTCTTCGAAATGTTGCATTTGATTTTTTGTAATACATCAAATTGTTTTGGGTGGATCTTTTTCAAAATTCTTTTAATTCCAACATTGTTTATTTTGCGAAGTGATGATAATTCGGAATTCCACGAGGGTACTAGCCAATTTTTTTCTTTGTTTGCCTCGGTTTCCTTTTTGACTTTTTCGGCAAATGTTCTCAAAGAGCATGGTATGGAGAAGTTTGCTGCGCTTTGCTCGTGCCATGGAACATTTGTTTGCAGATTTAAAAGCAATGATAATGTATATTGTACTAGCCTACCCGGCAACGCCTTGCTGTTGCAAGATTTGACTGTGCATAAGCTATTATGTGCATAAAGGTATGACAGTCGTTCATAGACCTAGACAGTGGATAGACGTGTTGACGTGTTCGGCTTTTACATAAGTAAATAAATAAATAGTGATCCAGTGCCATTTAAAGACAATTAGTTACAATATAACCAATCCACTCGGTAGAACGGCGTCGGTCATCGAAGCGTGGAATACGGGTTCGATCCCAGGTCAAACTTTGAATTTTTGTTTTTCTGTTTTTTTCTAATCAAAACAAAACCAAAAAGTAATTAAATTAATAAAGTCACGTGATGGATGGTGGAGAGCGCTTCGCTCTTCCCATAACGGGAGTTGGAAAAGGCAACAATGGTGTTGCCGGTGACGTTGCGAAAGCAATTAAAAGGAGGAGGAGTTTGAAAACCCCTCCTAATCTAACGAAAAAAAGAATTAATGTGAATGCGCTAACAGAAGATGATGATCATTATGAAGGGGGCAATAATAACTTTGCTTCTCTAGCGTCATCCGAATCGGAAGATGAGTATGAAATGATTAAAGACATTAGCAGCAGCATTGAAAAGCTGCAGGAAAAAATGCTGGCTTTTAAGCTAAAGCAAACTGCACGCAGGCAGAGGTAGAAAGCGACCAACAAAAAAAGCAACAAAAGCAGCAACAAAAACTGCATCAACAACAAAAACAGCAGCAGCAGAAACAACCACTGCAGCAGACAAAACTGCAGCAACAGAAACAACAAAAACAGCAGCCGCAGAAACAACAGCAGCAGCAGCAAAAGAAGAAGGAGAAGGTGCCTCCTATCAACACCTTTAAATTAGAGGTAAATGCTACAAAGGACCTGTGTAAGTTGGTTATTGGTAATAATTTCAATATTAAGAGATTGGGGAACGATCGCCATGCCATCCACTGTAATACAGTGGAGGGCTACGCGAAAGTTAAAGAGCTTCTAAAGGAAACGACGACGACTGAAGGGGTTGGAACCGTCTTCTGATCCTGAGGCGATCCTGGCACTGCTCAAAGGAAAGGAGTGCGAAGGACTCAAGCTTGTAGGGGTAAAGCCATTTACCACAGCTAGAGCCAGGCGGGAGAAACGGAGTCTGCCGTTCTTCCTGGTGCAGCTCAGTCCCGAAAGTCGTCTGGATAGTCTAAGGAGTATCAATGTCCTAGACTACCAGGTGATTCACTGGGAAAAATTAAAAAGGAGCGAAGGCGTTTTACAATGCGTTCGCTGCCAGAGGTTCGGGCACGCCGCGTCGAACTGCCAAATGCAGCCTCGATGCGTGAAGTGCGCAAAGAACTACAGTTCCGAGGAGTGTGCTCTAGGTAGGGACGGAGCATCCGATGGGACGCAGCTCTCGTGCGTGTTATGTGGGAAAGTGGGACACACCGCAAACTATCGGGGTTGTCCTAAGTTCGCCGACATAAAAAAAGCAAAACTGGCTCAGCAGCAGAAGGTGGAGGTCAAACGTTGACCTGTTAGATTCCAAACACTAGCCGTCACGTCCCAAATTTCCTACGCCCAAATGGCGTCAGGTAGGGCGGCTACGGTACAGCAAGCGACTGTTGCTTCTCAGGCGCCAATGCCGAGAACAACGGAAGCTGCACCTAACATGCTGGCCATTTTGCTCGCAATCCAAGCGCAAATGGCTCAGCTGCAAAAGCAGGTGCAAGAACAGGCCAAGCGGGTGGATCCGATCTACGCGCTGCTGCCGGGCCTAACGCAACACATGTCGTAATGGGTGGAGCAAACTTTGAAGGTCCTTGCGGTGAATGTTAATTCACTGATTAGGATCGAACGAAGAGCCGCGATGTTTAAATTGCTACAAGACCAAACTCCGGATGTGCTTTTCGCTAGCGAAACCAAGCTAACCGATAAGCACAAACTGGAGTACAATAATTATATTGTTAGAAGAAGAAATCGGTCCAGATCCAAACGTGGAGGTGGTGTCGTGATCTTCATTAAAGAAGGTATACAATTTCACAGAGTGTACAAGGGCGTGTTACGCAGGTTCCAGGCGTTGGAGGCAGTCGTCGTTTAGATCCCGCTCCGCAGTGGAAAGCGGCTGTACTTGGCCTCCGTTTATGCACCTGAGGCTTCACAATCCACCCTATTCATTACAGAGCTCGACACGCTTTTTCGACTTCTGAGGCTGGAATCGGGGGAGAATTATTTTATAACCGGCGGGGATTTCAACGCTAAACACAGAGATTGGGGAAATAATTTGCCAAATACTAGAGGGAACCTACTACTCGATTGGTGGGGTCAGCACGATGTCATGTACAGACTCGGTCTTAAAGCGACGGATAACCCGTCGTTTCCCAGAGGCGGGTCTTATTTGCATCTACTGCTGTACGACGAACGTATACGACTGGCAGGTACGAATTTACAAACATTAAACTGTCTGCGCACATTCGTGTATGACAGCGACCATAATTACAGTTCCCAACAAAATTGCGGAATTGGAGGAGTTTGTCCACAGATATTCTTACAACTACAGTAAGACCCGATGGACACGCTTCTCCGCAACCTTGATAAGAGCGCTCTCCTCGAACACGCTCCACCCACCGTCCAATAAGAATTTGTCAAACGAGGAGATCGACAATTACCTAAAACAAATGGATGAGACAATTAAACAAACTATGGACACTACAATACCGCGGTATCGACGTACGACTAACGAAGACCTGTTCCGCAATCCTACCATTGACGCACAAAAGTAGACTTCTGACAAGACTCAAAAACTTGTACAGACAGTTAACTGACAGACAAGACCCGGAGATTAGGACACTGAAGTCGTCGATTAAAAATGTGCAAACGTTAATAAACGAGAATTACAGAATTTCTGTAAGTTTGTATTGGAACAACAAGGTTCGGGCTGTAAACACCAGCAACCCGAATATGTTTCCGCAAATAAATAAACTATTTCGGAGAAAAAATCAAAACGTCCTTCAGTGTCTTAAAATAGACCGGACCACAGACAACGAACGGTTACTGACAATAGCAGGTATTGATCCAAATGAGGCCGCTGATGATGACGACTTCTTTGTGATCGAGGATCCACAGGAGAAGGTTGAGACCATAGGGGCGACTTTCCAGGAAGTATATAAGGCCATTGATATCATTGGCCCTAATTATGACCTGGACTATCGCGTCTTGGTGCACGACTTCTGCATTCGAAATGAAATAAGGAACTGGCGATCCGAGGGCTCTGGTTTCACCCGGTTTAGCGACGAAAATATGGCAAATAATGTCATTGCCAGAGAGGGTGACCTACCACCGTTCATTTCGAAGGAAGGACTCCGTGAGATCTTCGACACAATCAGAGTTAAGAAATCAGTGGGGACCGATTGTGTTCCGAACATCGTGCTTCGACATCTTCCTCTAGAAGCGGTGGACATTTACACCACCCTGTTTAATAATGCAATGAATAATGCACATTATCCAGCGCTTTGAAAAACGGCGTTTGTTCAACCTATCCCCAAAAAGGGGAAGGAGATATCCAATCCGGTGAATCTCCGGTCGATAAGTCTCCTTCCGAATATCAGTAAGGTGTTTGAAAAGGTAATCAATAGAGCTCTGCCTAGGTGGGTTGAGGACAAACATATAGTTCCGGATAATCAATTCGGTTTTAAGGCGGGACATGATATCTCACATGCCGCGTCTAAACTGGTTTCTGATATCCAATGGAACAAAGCAAGAAACAGTGCACTGGTGCCTGCCTTGTTGACTTGGAGAAGGCCTTCGACACCGTATGGTTAGAGGGTCTTTTCTATAAGCTGACTAGGCTAGGGATCAGTAAACTACTCTTGTACATTCTTTATAATATGCCACACAACAGACAGTTCATCGTGAAGAATGGCGATGTGACTTCTGTCAGAATATTTCAAATTAAAAATGGTCTTCAGCAAGGCACGGTCAATTCGCCGATCCTATTTAACATTTATACAAGCGATTTGATAAGTTCACTTCCCCATACTATTGCGTATGCAGACGATTTGGTAGCGTACAGCACAGGCCCAAAAATCGAGGTCATTAACACCCTCTTGCAGCGTGACTTCGACAAGATAAGAAGATTTTGCGATGACTGGAAGTTGAAAATCAACTTTCAGAAGTCAGATACCATTCTCTTTAGGACGCCGTTGTCTGGAGCCTCTAGGGATACCAGAAAAAATTGGCGAAAGTTCTCGATTATTGGACAGCACGGACAGACTTGCCTGTCGAAATGTAGTCAGATACCTTGGCATCTGGCTAGATCAGTATTTTGGCAAAAATGTAGATGCTGCTCTGGCCAGAGCTAAAGGCGCTTTTGCCCTCACAAAGCGACTGTTTTATAGCAGCCAACTCGATGCGAGGGTAAAGGTGATCTGCTACATGGCCCTTATCAAGCCCATGCTGGTATTTGGGTGTCCCGTGTGGTTCAATGTACGAGCAAGCTCAATGGAAAAGATTCGGGTGTTTGAGAGGGCTTGCCTTCGCTTGTACAGAACACCAGAGTCAGAGTACAAAAAATTGTATCCTAATGAGGTCCTTTACAATAGGGCGAAACTAATACGAGTGGACAACTTCATAATTAAACTGACTCGAAGGCACATTGCAAGAGCAATGGCCTCGACGAATAACCTGATATCTGGGGCTTACTACCCCAATTACCTTTACCACGAGAATGTGCGCTCTGACGGCTTCGTTCCACCGGAAGCATTCCTCTACCTAAATCAGAAAGGGTTGATCCAGGAAATATCAGCGGTCCCGTTAATCTTCCATGTCGCTCGGACAGCTGGGGACAGGCGACTCAACCACAACAGAGACGTCGCACATGGTAGTGTGGATAGCCTCAGGTTCAGTAGGGCGGTATGGAATCGTGATAAGAGGGATGTCGTTCGGCAGCACCAGCATTTCTGGTGGTTGAATGACAGAGAAGATGTTTCGTCGTCGTTTCCATCAATTACTGACCAGCCTCACTAATGACGCAGAGCTGACCAATCTGTTTTCTCTATAAATAGCGATGGCCAGCTTACATAGGTTTAGGTTAGCATTTAAGAAATATATGCATAAATTAGTGTATACAAAGGTACGAGTATATACTAATATATGTATATAATTGTGTATAATGCTTATGTGTTGTATGTTGTATTATGTATCTAGGTTAGGGAGACTAAGGTTTATTTTAAGTTAGATATTAAGTTTTTATTAAAAATAATATGCTAAGTTTTTGTTAACAATTTTTTTTCTTAGCTTTAAATATAGTAAATAAATATCCATAAAGAAAATGTTAATAAAGTCGAAAGACATAGTATAAGAATTTAGAGTAGCTTAGAGTGCCTGTGTGAGGCCAGTAAGTTAGTATAAGATTATTATGTAATTATGTCAGGCTCCAATGATTGTCGTCTTCCAGCAATTGTAACTCCCGACATGCATCTTGATATGTATTGAACACTCGTTCATTAACTAATCGCAAAAATTCGAAAGACGTTGGCACGGGAACATTCACCGACAACAAACGCAAGAAAAGCATTCACGTTGTTTTGGATGTACTGATGTCATGTACACGGCCTTTATTAGCATATTTGCAAATATATTTTATGGATTTTACGTAACAGCAAAGTTCGACATTAAAATGAGCCTTATATGTTTCTGAAAGCAATGGTGAGTATGGTACCACCCACTGCTTGTCAATTTCAAATACTTAGATTTGTAAAATTTGGTATTCGCATTATGAATGTTTGGCCACCTTTCTCAGCGTTTCTGCGGTGATACAATGGCTAACCGTCGAAGTCCGTGATAGTAGCACTAATACATTGCTTTGCGAAACGCTTCTTGCATTTTCCATTTTCCATGCATGGCATGGCATGTCATATTTAAAGTACCAGACGGTCCGTGGATCATGTGACTGGTAACAATATTAAACAATTCTTGGTCAATTGATTGATCCGGAATTTCGGCTCAAATTATCTGATTGATTTCTTCTGGATGGATTTTAACTTGAAGCCAAATTAAAATGTGAGCGTGAAGCAAGCCACGCTTTTGCCACTCAATCGAATACAGCCAACATCTTGTGTTGCCGAAACCGAATATTTTACAATTAAATCAATCAATGATTTTAATTTTTGTTTAAACACGTGCAGTGATATCATGGCGATGCATTGATTGTTGGCCTGGTAATAGGAAAGTTTGTATTTAATCCCAATTTGAATTACATGTAAATGTAATAAAAAAATCTGGACGACCGTAATGACGCACGTAAGTCATCGTGTTGTTGATTCAAATTAAAAAACAATAATTGAATTCTAAACCCATGTAATTATGTAAATTAAATATAACGTAACGTAACATAAAACAAATGTATAACAACTTAAAACAAATGTATAACAAGTTAGAACAAATGTATAACACATTATAACAACATGTAATGTCAAAGCAAAAGCAAATCACTATTAAAGAGATTGTTACAAAAGAAAGGTGTGAGAATTATTCTTAACAATAAGAACCAGCAAAATTTAATTAACCGTGGAAAATACATTGGTCCTTCGAGAGTGAACATTTTAACATAAAATACTTTAAAAACTTTGTATCATAAAAGAGTGGAAGTTTCCATTAATCCAAACCCAAATAACACTGTGAGTTTTTTTTCTTTAAAGTGCAAAAACGGCATTCTCGCGTCGTGTAATACATTTTAAATAAAAAAAAAAAAAATTAAATTAAACTAATCCAAATCCCTGTCTGCAATCTGGAACCGGTGCATCCGCTTCTTGGGAACAGTCAACGATCATCGGGTCCGTTCGTGGACAGTGCAGTACAATACACCGTACATACAGTGCAACATACGGTGCATTAAATTTAAATCTTGGTGCAACAGTACGGTGCATACTGCAACATACAGTGCTTACACCGCAACATACTGTACATACAGTGCAATTACGGTGCATTCTATTTAAATTTTAGTGCAACAGTACGGTGCATACTGCAACATACGGTGCATACACCAAACATACCGTGCAATATACAGGCAGTTCCCACAAGTTAGAGCACAGCCCTAGGTGTCGGAACCTACATACAAAAAATATTAATTTGTAAGTACAATCCAATTTTTTTAAATCATAATCGTTGGCTTACCTTCAATTTTTTTTCACTATGGAAAACTGCAAAAGAATATCCTAGCCCAGTTACTCAAGGACATATCCAATTATGGGAAAAGGCCAGAACACCAACGCAGCAAAAACTACATTGTAGGACGGCTTGATGTATTGGAGGGCAATTTTAAATCCAGCACAGAATACAATGCGGAAGCGATTTCTACGTTGGATAGTGAAAAGATGGAAGAATTAGAAAAAATTTTCGACAAAATTAAGGAATGTTACCTGGAATATCGAGCAGACTTGCAGGACGGTTTAGAAAAGGCAACACAGTCAGGAGTACTGGTAAGTTCTGTGGAATCAAATAATCAGAAACAGGAATTAAGACTCCCAAAAATAAATATACCAACCTTTTCTGGTAACTACGAAGAATGGAGAGCATTTCACGATCTTTTTATTTCATTAATACATAATAATGGTTCTCTGTCAAAAATTCAAAAACTTCACTATCTTAAGTCAAGTGTTTTGGGAGAAGCTGAACGTCTTTTGCAGCACTTAAGGGTTGATGAGGGTAATTATGATCAGGCTTGGGAAGTGTTAACCTCACGATATGACCACAAGCGTATACTAGTCAACACCCAGTTTAAGATTTTCTTTGGCCAGCCGAATCTAAAACAAGAGACAGTATCCGGTATAAAAAATTTATTAGACACATCAACCGAATGTCGACACTCACTTAAAAACTTAGAGCTTCCGGTACAACATTGGGACGCGATTTTAGTTTTTTGTATGCTTCAAAAACTTCCACCCACAACTCAGCAGATATGGGAAGAAAAGCTAGGGGTTAGAAAAGATTTGCCAACTTTTAAAGAATTTTCAGAATTTTTGGAAGCTAGATTTAGGACCTTGGAAGTTGTAGAACCACAACCAGGATTTAAATATAGCAAGAATTCAAACAAAACTTATTCACTAATTATTAGTAAAACAAAAAACATTCCATATAATTGCAAAGTCTGCAGCAAAGGTCCGCATGCCCTTCGAAAGTGCAATAGGTTTTTAAAAATGGATGTGGTTGTCAGAAAAAACACGGTAGGCAAAATCGGAGTGTGTGAAAACTGTTTGGCGTACAGTCACTCGACGCCCCAGTGCCCAAGCCACTCACGCTGCTACCATTGCAGACAACCACACCATTCACTATTACATTTAGACACACAATCTCACACCATTCACAACTCCAAACAATCCCCTTCGACATCTAACACACATTCACACCAGTCATCAATAGTCAACCCTGAAGCAACAGTTTTTCACCCTTATACTCAACAGCAGGAAACAAGAGGCTATACAAATTCATTTCACACTTACCACAACACTTCCCAAATTCTGTTAGCAACAGCTGTTGTCAAGGTTAGAGCCGCATCAGGAGAATTCATCCAACTTAGGGCGTTACTTGATCCTGGGTCGGAGGCTTCTTTTATTACAGGATCGGCGGTGCAGGCACTTAACCTATGCAGGAAAAGATCATTTGTTGAAGTTTCCGGGTTGGGGAAGGTCAGCAGTGGAGCCTGCCACAGCTCTGTCGACTTGACTTTTAGGTCGGTTCACTCATCGTTCACAGGGCGCACCCGCGCATTCATTTTCAAATCCCTGACTGGGCTTCTGCCGGCCCAAAAGGTCAGCTTCAACAAATGGCCGCATATAAGTGGCCTTAAACTTGCTGACCCATCATTCTTTACACCAGCCAATGTAGATCTTCTTCTAGGAAGCGAAGTCTACGCCGAAGTACTCCTCCCAGACGTACGAAGAGATGACCATGTTGCAGCTCCGGTCGCCCAGAAAACCAAACTAGGTTGGATATTGATGGGAAAAGCACCTGCAAATAGACAAAAGGTTAAGGCATTCCACAACTCAGTTGACCTCAACACACAACTCACAAAGTTCTGGGAAATCGAAGAAGCACCGTTCCCACAACATGAAACACAGGAGAACAAAAACTGCGAGAAGCAGTTTGTAACTACTACCCGAAGAGCGTCAGATGGACGTTATGTAGTGACACTACCATTTAAGGAAGGAAGTAAACCTGGGTTAGGGTCCTCGAAGTCAGGAGCCTTTCGTAGGTTTCTTCATCTGGAAAGGCGCTTCCAGCAGAATCCCGTGCTATATAGAGAATACTCCAACTGCATTAAGGAATACCTCGCCCTTGGTCATATGACAGAAGTTGATGAAACGACGAACGACGTTTTGAATACTCCATTTCATTATTTTCTGCCTCATCATGCAGTATTCAAAGAATCAAGTTCCACGACCAAATTGCGGGTTGTCTTTGATGCAGCAGCCAAAACCTCCGATGGAACATCGCTCAACGACCATCTTTTAGCAGGGCCTAAAGTGCAAAACAACATTGTCGATATTATACTACGATGGAGAGTACACAAATTTACCTTTACAGCCGATGTTGAAAAAATGTACAGGCAGGTGAGAGTAACACCTAGTGACTCATATTATCAACTCGTGCATTGGCGTAACAACCCTCAAGAGCCAATTAAAACGTACCGCCTCCAAACCATCACTTTCGGAACCACTAGTGCTCCATACCTCGCGATTCGGACGATGAATCAACTGGCATCTGATGAAGAAGACAGCTACCCACTTGGCGCAAAGATGGTAAAGGAGGACATGTACGTCGATGATCTCATCACCGGAGCTGACACTGTAGAAGAAGCCCTTATACGGCGGGAACAAGTGCGAGGTTTGCTATCATCAGGCGGGTTTCATCTGAGAAAATGGATGAGCAACTGTGAAGAAATATTAAAATTCATACCAGAAACTGAAAGGGAAGCTAATTTTTCATTACCTTTAGGTTCCTCTGATCATGTTAAGGCTTTAGGTATCAAATGGTATCCTCTTGAAGACATCTTCTCTTTTCAGTGTTGTAGCTCCAATCCACCGGATCAAACAAAAAGGACAATTTTGTCGACAATCGCCAAACTTTTCGACCCTCTTGGCTGGATCTCACCGTGCATTATTCGTGCCAAGCTGATTATGCAACAATTGTGGAAGCATGGCTCAGAATGGGGCGATCCAGTTACTGAAGAATTACTCAAATCCTGGAACACATTCCGTCAGGAAATCGCGTGCATCAACCACATCCGGATTCCTCGATGGATACATGCAAACCGTAAACAACAAGACACAGAAATCCATGGCTTCAGCGATGCTTCACAAAGTGCATACGGTGCGGCAATATACCTTCGTGTACTGGATCAACAAGGTAAGATCCATATGCACCTACTGATATCCAAGACCAAGGTTGCTCCATTAAAGACCGTCTCACTTCCACGTCTGGAACTATGCGGAGCAGTCATGCTTGCGACACTTCTGCAATACACTTCAACGGTTCTTGGGTTGAACGAAGCAAAACAGTATGCATGGACGGATTCAACGATAACCTTGGACTGGATAGCAGCGCAACCATCAAAATGGAAAACATTTGTAAGCAACAGAGTAGCACAAATACAGCAGCTTACACAACAGGACATCTGGTACCATATCCCGACACAATCTAATCCAGCTGACCTTTTGTCACGGGGAGTGTCACCATCGGCACTGGTTGGATCACAACTCTGATGGAATGGACCAGAATTTCTTCACCACAGTTGGAAGTAAATATCCGCCTCAATCAGTAAGAGCAGAAACAGGAGAAGAGAGACGATCTGTCCAAATCCATTGCGTCACAAAGGAAAACAACCTAATAACAATCCTCGTATTGAAATATTCAAAGTTACTTACATTAATTAAGGTGGTTTCCTACATTTTTAGATTCATTAAAAATACTAAAGAGCAACCTGTTAATCGGAACCTGTCTGCCATTTCCCCGTCTGAGACAGAATTGGCTATTTCTGTTATTCTGAAAAATGTACAAAAAACAATGTTTTCGACAGAGATTACAGCGATTCAACATGGGTTACCAACAAAAACTCTCAAATAACTGAATCCGTTTCTTGATCCTGTAGGTATTCTTAGAGTTGGGGGTAGGTTGCAGAATTCAGATCTCTCATACCAGCAACAGCATCCAATAATACTCAAAAACAATCATGCATTCACTAAACTTCTTTTGCAGGATGCACATGAAAGGACGTTTCATGGTGGCCTGCAACAAATGATGGCATACATTAGGAGAAAATATTGGATCCTGCGAATAAAAAGCAGCATCAAGGGGCATATTAATCGCTGCAACATATGCTTCCGGCACAGGGCGAAACAAGCAAACCAGCTTATGGGTATTTTACCGGCTCCCAGAGTGCAAATAACACGGCCCTTTACGCATACTTGAGTCGATTACGCAGGTCCCATCGACATCAAGGCATGGAAAGGACGAGCCTCAAAGACACACAAGGCGTACTTCGCCATCTTCATTTGTCTTGCCACTAAAGCAATTCACACGGAGGTAGTCAGCGATATGACTACCCAAACATTTATAGCAGCGTTCAGGAGATTCACTGCTCGACGAGGAATTTGCTCTCATTTATACAGCGACTGTGGGACTAATTTCATTGGAGCGAACGCGGAGCTCAAGCGATGTTTGAAAGCTGCTCAAATATATTGGAAGGAGATTGCAGACACATTAGCCAAGGACGGAACAAATTTTAATTTTATTCCTCCCGCTTCCCCCCACTTTGGAGGATTATGGGAAGCAGGAGTGAAGTCTATAAAACACCACCTAAAGAGGATAACCGGCAACGAAGTTTATACCTTCGAGGAGCTCAGTACGCTT
Source organism: Volucella bombylans (assembly GCA_949129095.1). NCBI lineage: Eukaryota > Metazoa > Arthropoda > Insecta > Diptera > Syrphidae > Volucella > Volucella bombylans. The sequence continues at coordinate 137,378,057 of OX422140.1, forward strand.
CTAGCGCAGATAGAAGCCTGTTTGAATTCCAGGCCTTTATGTCCAATGACCACCGATCCTAATGATCTTGCAGTCTTAACACCAGGGCACTTCCTAATTGGTGAGCCTCTCAACAGCATCCCACAGCACGATCTCGCTGAAACGAGAACCAATTACGTCGACCGATGGCAGCGCGTTCAACGCATGCTTCAAACGTTTTGGAAGAAATGGAGCTCGGAATATCTGGCACGGCTCCAACAACGACCAAAGTGGCAGAAACAACAGCCAGATATAAAAATCGGAGACCTCGTATTAATAAAAGACGAGCGACTTCCACCAGCGAAATGGAATCTAGCTCGCGTAACGCAAAAACACTCAGGACAAGACAACTTAACACGCGTAGTAACGCTACGAACACAACACGGAGAGGTAAAAAGACCAATTGCCAAACTATGTCTACTACCCAGCAACGAAACGCCGATGACAAACACAATTATTTGAATGATGAAATGCCAACGGCATTTCACAAAGGCATCCAAAATCCACTCACACAAAAAAAACAAAAACACGTATCTCAAGCACACATCTCAACACACATTTATAGAACACATAATTTTATATTTTAGCTGATCGGCTTAAACTCAAAGTACAATTTCAAATTGCCGACGGCAAAACAAAAAAATTCATTCTCAACAAAGGCACAGCTGACAATAGTTGCTGACCTACATATTGCATGTCAACATGACGCTAAGCAACACATGTACTTCCAATCAACATACTGCTTATCAACATGGTCAGTATCAGAGATGTTGACATCGCACACATGTTGTGTAGTGACGTCACACAACTCATTCGTGCCGCCGCGAATCGGTATTTTACACACTCGCTCACACACACACACGTTTCGTAACGACATGCACTTATTTTTCTCACATTACAAAAAAAAAAAAAAAAATAATAACAATTACACTAATAAACATTTAAGTCTAATTCCCAGGTATACTTTCTCAGAGCCATGCATACAACTCTGGGATGACACACACACACACTCGTAAGGCAATTGATGTACGCAATGGGAAAACTGCACCATGGGTACACGATCTCATTCATGGCGACAGCAAACTACATACAACAACAACAAGAAACTATCAACAAACGAATTGTAAAACAACAAAAGGGAATATATTCTTACACATATATATATTTAAATGTTATCTTTAAAACAAAAAAAACACTTACTCTATGGGACATATTGTAATTATGTCACCTCATACACTCACTAGAAATTTTAAATTTGTAAATTGAAATTTAATTTAATTTATTTTTTTATTGTCCCCCGGCCAATATCCACGCACAATTTGAATGAAATGTCAAAATGTCCGACAACTACAATGGCATCAAAGTGCGGCGAATTCATAAGATATCTAAGGATATGGTCACATTGCGAACTTCGTTCACGGCCGGGGAGAATGTTGTTGATTCAAATTAAAAAACAATAATTGAATTCTAAACCCATGTAATTATGTAAATTAAATATAACGTAACGTAACATAAAACAAATGTATAACAACTTAAAACAAATGTATAACAAGTTAGAACAAATGTATAACACATTATAACAACATGTAATGTCAAAGCAAAAGCAAATCACTATTAAAGAGATTGTTAAACAGAAAGGTGTGAGTTTTATTCTTTACAATAAAGAACCAGCAAAAAATAATTAACCTTGGAAAATACACATCGCATCTTGTATGTATTCCTGCATGTTCAGTGGAGACCCGATATAACTGGAAGGTAAAATAAATGCACTACCGATGTCATTGGCGTTTCAATTTCCATTGATGTTTCCGACAATAGAATTCCGTAAGTGGATGTACTCCTACGATTGCAATTTAGTCTGGTTGTATCGCATAAACGTTCGCTTTCGATCTTAGCATACATACATAAATACATCTTAGCGTTGCTATGTTAGATTCCCGGCACCGGTACGGCGATGCCCCGAACCAAACGATAGCACTTTATTCTCTCTGGGATCCCGCTATCCCAGCTGTACGTTCTACCAGGTAGCGCGTTAACGGCAGCTAAACCTGGGCGAAATGAAGAAAAAAAAATAAAAATGGGCGCCACGTGATTTTTTGTTGGAATCACGAAACGTTTTAAAAAAAGGAAACGAAGAAAAAAAAGGAACAGAAAAAAAAATGAGAAAAAGAAAATAAAAAAACAGTTTTTTTTTTTCCCACTACGTTATAAATTCCCCGTTGGGGCTCGACGATTTATTTATTCTTTAAGTAGCGGTACACTCGTCGGTGGAGTGACCCGCTATTTTCACAATCCCGAATAAGGAAAAACCGCTATCTAACGGGTCGCGTGTCCCGTCTTTTCTCGGGAATTTTACGCACGCGCGGCCCACCGGAGTCTCAATTTTCCAAAACGAAACGACTTCAAAATCTCTTTTTTTTTTTTTTTTGCTACACTGGCACTTCACTACACTATACTTATCTTGTAGATCCTAGCGGCCTATGCCCCTTTCTGGCACGATCTTCCGTCTCGGTACTCCTGTCCACGATCCTTTCTTTCTTCCTCCTTTCCCTTTTTGCTCCGGTTTCACGATCCTTTTATTTTTTTTTTATTTTTTTTTTTTTATTTTTTTTTTTTGTTCAAGCAGAACTCGCGACGTTAAAAAAAAAAAAAGGAATCTACTCTTAGACCAAGAGCCCACAGCAATTTTTGGGACTGAAGGTATAACCGAAAATGATTTATGTTATTATAAAGTCCGTAAATAAATGAAGTCAAATCCCGTAGTCTGGCAGCATCTTGTTGGGGCAGAGGTTAGTAATAGTATGTCAAAAATGGGTTTTTTTTTCTTATTCTGGATCACAAGTATAACCACTTTAAAGTATCGACAAACTGTAGAACTGGGTGCTCTGAGTATAAAAATATGGGTCCCAGACGGTTTATATGGGGCATAACCCCTGCCAGACATACTAATAGTATGCAAAAAATCAGTTTTTTAAATAAAAGGTATAACCACATATTCGATACATAAATATAACGGTGAAAGTGTCCTGATTCCGCAAATACGGGTCCCAGACGATTTATATGGGGCAAAACCTCTGCCAGACGTACTAATAGTATGCAAAAAACAATAAGTACATGCATACATAGTGATGTACTTATGCCAAGAAATATTTCGTTCTTAACAAACGGTAAATACGTAAAACCATATGCTATTTAAACCGAAAAATAGCTAAATTTGCATTGCATTGGTGCATGGTGACAAAAACAAGACGATTGATTAGACAACAGCTTCAGTCATTCCGTTGTGTTAATCAACAAGTGCAATGTGTTCTTCATTCAAGTGATAGTCCAAAGCATTGTGGAAAAATTATTTTGTTTTCTGTAAAATCATTGAAAAAATGTACCGAAATTTTAAAATGCAGACAAAATCGAAAATTTAAGTACTCGGATATAAACCTTCCAACAGGTATCGATGGTGTGAGTGGTTATCATAGCTCGTGTTATCGGCTATTTACCGCGATATCCATAAAATTGATAACATCTAAAAACAAAACAAATGATGTTTACTGTAAGTTATAATTATTAAATCAATTGTGTTTATATTATTACCACATAAACTTGTATTTACGTGTACATAGCGCCAGAAAGAACCACTTCAAATGTTGCATTTGAAAGTATTCCGACTACATCCGATGTAGCCGCGAAGTCTCAACGTCAAAATGTTTTTTTTGTAATTTTGTTACTAAAAAAAATAAAGGGCTGTAAGCAAATGCTTATATGTGGCCGGCGATCCACTTTAGGCGATGTTTTGTGTAAATCAATACTTCTTGGGAATGATGTGGTGTACCAAAAATTAATTAATAGTTCCAAAAACGATGAACTTAGATACGAGTATCATAAGTCATGTCTTGCTAAATTTCTTCAAGAGGCCAATAATCTAGAAAAAAAATTAGCTAAGAGTAAAGCAGGGTATAAATATGCACATAAATGCGCCTTTTCAACAGTGTGTGTCTTTGTGGAAGACCACATTTTGAATTTAAAAGAAATTCATCTATTTAATGATATTGCTGATGTATATGAACACAAACTAAAAGAAATAGAGCAGTCAATGGTTTATTCCAAATCATGTCTAAAAAAAAAAATTACTGTCGCAATTCAAAGGCAAAATTGTTATGAAAAAAGTTCAAAAAAATTTGGTAAAATTAAATGCAGCTACCTATGAATACAACGAGGGTGTAAATAGCATATGGTTTTACGTATTTACCGTTTGTTAAGAACGAAATATTTCTTGGCATAAGTACATCACTATGTATGCATGTACCTATTGTTTTTTGCATACTATTAGTACGTCTGGCAGAGGTTTTGCCCATATAAATCGTCTGGGACCCGTATTTGCGGAATCAGGACACTTTCACCGTTATATTTATGTATCGAATATGTGGTTATACCTTTTATTTAAAAAACTGATTTTTTGCATACTATTAGTATGTCTGGCAGGGGTTATGCCCCATATAAATATATTTTCGGAATCAGGACACTTTCACCGTTATATTTATGTATCGAATATGTGGTTATACCTTTTATTTAAAAAACTGATTTTTTGCATACTATTAGTGCGTCTGGCAGAGGTTTTGCCCCATATAAATCGTCTGGGACCCATATTTTCGGAATCAGGACACTTTCACCGTTATATTTATGTACCGAATATGTGGTTATACCTTTTATTTAAAAAACTGATTTTTTGCATACTATTAGTACGTCTGGCAGGGGTTATGCCCCATATAAACCGTCTGGGACCCATATTTTTATACTCAGAGCACCCAGTTCTATAGTTTGTCGATACTTTAAAGTGGTTATACTTATGATCCAGAATAAGAAAAAAAACCCATTTTTGACATACTATTACTAACCTCTGCCCCAACAAGATGCTGCCAGACTACGGGATTTGACTTCATTTATTTACGGACTTTATAATAACATAAATCATTTTCGGTTATACCTTCAGTCCCAAAAATTGCTGTGGGCTCTTAGACTATCTACTCTACTCTACTTTACTTGAAAAGAAAGAAAAATTGCTTCTCGCAATGCCAAAACTTAATTCGTAATTTTTTTTTTTTTTTTTTTTTTTTTTTTTTTTAAACGCCTGACCCTCACTAATTGCTGGTCGTAACCAAAAGTGTCTCATAGATCTTCTACGATCCACAGCTCCCGCCCGACACACACACACACATTCACACGCTCATTCTCTCTCGCATCCATTCAGCCGTAGTGGACCCAACGACGGGATTTCTAGCAACCACACTAGCAAGCTTTGCTAGTGTGTGCCCCCGTGTCCGACTAGGCCTCTCACACATTCCATTTTGCACATTCATACTCAACTCCTCAGTCTCGGAGTTCGCTCCCACTTCCAGTAATGACTGGGAACTCCACTGAGCGAGTTTGTGGAAGCTGTGGATCCTAGCTATTGCCTACTCTTAGGTTCTACAAAAAGAAATTGCGAAAAGCAGAGTTTCTTTCCTTTCTGATCGCCGGGTAATTTTCCCCCATCGGATTACACTAATAAAATTCTTGTTAAAATTAAACGATCGCGAAGGAGAAAGGAATTGCGACGGAATTGTAGCTGGAGTGTCGGGACGAAAGGAAAAGAATATAGATACAATCCAGAAGGGATTGTATCTCGATCCAACCATCCGTTGGATCGCCGCCCCTCACAACAGAAAAGTATAGTGCATGTGAAAATACTTTTCATATTTTTAACCGCGGATCCCTAACTACTCCGGTGGATCGGCGTTCAGATTTGGGGGGTGGGGACTGACAAATAGCGTGTCACTCCTTACAATTATTTATTTATTTTTTTGTCATTGGGCCCTTCTGCCCTCTGGCCACTCTGCCACTTTTTTTTCTTTTGCCATTGTTAGTCGTTATTTGTTGTGTGTTTGCTGGTTGTTGTTGGTTGGTGTTCTTTGTTTATGTTTTCCTGGTCCCTCGGTGGAGGCGGTCTTATTACTTGGCCGTCCGCCTACACGCCTCTGCTGCTCCTTCGGTGCTCCATCGGTGGGGTGCTGGCTTAAAAAGGGGTCGTCATCCCTTCACCCATCGAACCTAACTTTTAAAGCTGGGGCGTCGTTGGGGTGTGTGTGCCCGATTATACTGGCCGTCCGCCTGCACACCACTGTTGCTCCTTTGTTGCTCCCTCGTTGGGGTGTTACTATAAAAGAGATCGTCGTCTCTTCACCCATCGTTCACTTGGGTTGGTGCTAGCTCCAGCTAGCTGCATCCACATCGGTTGTGTGATGTGATGCCTGTATCCGCACCCACATCGGTAGCAATATGGGGTGTTCCTTAAGCCTCATGTTGTTGGCTTTCGTTGGGGTGTTTGTTCCAGGGATCGTCTTCCCCCACCCGTCATCATCGTGTTGGGGTGTCTGGATTAAAAGGACCGTCCGTCCCCACCCGTCGGCGACTTTCAGACGTCCTGTCTGATGCTGCCCGTTGCGAGTCTCCCGTCTATCTATGGGCTCCGACAACGGTGTTCCTGGTGGACCTCCTGTCGCACCCTGGGGTTCTTCCCGTGAACCTATGTGGGTTGTTTTCCGAGGTCTGGGATTGGTGGGCCACTGGCTGATGGGACCATGGCTGCCCTCCACCTCCGCCAGAGCTCGGTGTTCCCACTCAACGAAAAGAGGGACCGAAGGGACTTGCAAGGAAAATGAGAGCCAAACTTGTTGCGGGAAAGTTTACCGCAACAAACCCCACCCTCACCTCCTAGGAAATGGGCTTGCATTCCTAAGAAGCGCAAACCATTTCCCGAGGCTAAAGGTTCTTAGGAGAGACATTTCCATCAAGGCCAATACCGCCAGTCTATGCAAAAACAAACTAAAATTATGACCCAATCGGTCTTCTAAGCTACTCTACTGGGACTTAAGACTCTTCTGGCTCAGCGCTAAAGGGCTTAAGGTCCTTAGCGTGCCAGGTACCTTTATTTTGACCATTCGAATCCACCAAACTGTATGTTCACGCTGACACACGTTTGAGGATCCTGAATGGTCCCACGAATTTCGGCGCAAGCTTGGCCGCGTAGTAATTAGCTGCGTCAGACAACACGAAGTTTCGTCGCCATACTAACTCGTTCGGGAGATATTGCACATCTCGCCGTCGGAGGTTGTAGGCCTTCGCCGACTTCTTCGCTGCCGCCGCTAATTTCCTACGTATATCCTGCCTCAACATCTCGAATCTCCTACCTAACTCCGGTGTATCTGAGTCCCTAAATTCCCTATTCCTTTCCCTACTTTCAAGATCTAAGTCCCTACCTATAGTACCTGTGGTCTCACTACCTGGTACAATGTCCCTACTACCTAGCCTATCCTCGCTACCTATCCTATTCTGGAGATAATCCCTCGAGGCATCAAATTCTGTGCCGCGAGTTACCATCTCCCTTCCGAAGTTTACATAATATGGGGATACCCCCAGCACCTCGTGTTGGGCCGTGCGAATCGCGCACGCTACCTTCGCCAGCTGCGAATCCCAACCTCGATGATTTTCCGAGACATACGCTCTGAGCGTTGTCTTGATTATCTGATTGATTCTTTCCGCAGGGTTAGCTTGCGGATGGTAATGAAACGTAAACCTGATTTGTGACTCGTAAGAGTCACAGAGAGCTTTAAGCTCCCTTCCGCGGAATTGGGGACCGTTGTCACACACGACAACCTTGGGTACGCCGAACAACAAAAAGACATTTTCCTCTAGTTCCTTGCACACCGCCTTGGCAGTTGCTGAACGTAGGGGAAACAGCAAGGGGAATTTTGAAAAATAATCGACCACGGTAAGAATGTAATTGTAACCCCGAGTGGATTTGGGAAGTGGGCCTACCAGATCTACACAAACCATTTCCCAACACCTCGACACCCCTACCCTCTCAACCATCAGACCAGCGGGTCGCTCGTTCACAGGTTTCACCTGTTGGCAAATCGTGCAATTCTTTACGTATTTTGTTACTTCTGACCGCATCTTCGGCCAGTAGTACCTAGCTCCTACTCTCGCAAATGTTTTGCGGACGCCCATGTGACCCGCTAATGGGTTATCATGGCACGCCTGTAAAATCCCTAATCTACCTAGCTTTCCTACTACTAATTTCCACTCGTTACTGTTATCTTCGTAGACTACTACCTGCCTATTCTTCACAAACTTGAATAGTTTGCCCCCCTCTACTCTCCACAAGGGGTAGGCTAACGGGTTAGCTTCTACTGCCGCAATCATTTTCCTAATCCAAGGGTCTTGATCCGCTTCTGAGATTCCAGCCAACTCCGGAACTCCTCGCGAAAGCATGTCGGGAACTACATGCTCTTTCCCCTTTCTGTGGACAATCTGAAAATCAAATTGCTGCAGCCTCACTGCCCATCGACCTAGTCTCCCTTGAGGTTCCTTAAGGTTACTCAGCCACACTAGCGAATAATGATCAGTTACGACCGTAAACCGAACCCCTTCGATGTATGGTCGCAACTTCTCAATCGCCCAGAGCACAGCCAAGCATTCCTTCTCTGTGGTAGAGTGGTTCCTCTCACTTCTCTGCAGGGACCTACTGAGATAACAGATAACCTTCTCTCCATCTTCAAACTCCTGAGATAATACTGCCCCTATTCCATAATTCGAGGCGTCCGTCTGAACTACGAACGGCCTATCGAAGTCTGGACATGTTAAAATGGGTGCCGTTACTAGACATTGTTTCGCCTTCCCAAAGCTTTCCTCACACTCGTCCGTCCATATAAATTTCCTTTCTTTAACAAATCTGTTAAAGGCCTAACTAAAGCGGCGAAATTTGGTACAAAACGTCTGTACCAAGAAATTGTCCCTACAAAACTCCTAATTTCCTTCACACTCTTCGGTGCGGGAATCCTAATCATACTATCTACTTTTTCTGGATCTACATGTAGTCCATTCCTATCTACTACATAACCTAAATATTTCAAAGACGGCCTACAAAAGTTACATTTTTCCCGACTAACTTTTAACCCTGCCTCACACAATCGCTTAAAGACCTCCTCCAGTATCTTCAGGTGTTGGTCGAATGTATTTGTGACGATGATAATATCGTCCAGGTACACAAATACGTGTGGCTCTAGATCAGCACCTAAGATGCTGTCTATAAATCTCTGCCACGTAGCAGGCGCATTGTGTAACCCGAAAGGCATTCTCTTAAACTGGAACAGGCCTCTATTCGGAACCGTGAAGGCTGTGAGTGGGCGCGATCTCTCCTCCATGGGGATCTGCCAGTAGGCCGACTTTATATCTAATGACGTCAAATATTTGGCGTCCCTAAGCTTGTCCAATGTCGACGAGATAAATGGCAATGGATAAGCATCCCTATCTGTAACCCTATTGACTTTCCTATAGTCGACGCAGAACCTAAACGACCCATCTTTTTTCTTTATAAGGACTATCGGAGATGCCCACGGACTGTTCGATTTCTCGATAACTCCCGCCTCTAGCATCTCGTTTAGCTCCTTATCGATGTGTTTCTGCATCGCAGGCGACACAGGGTAATATCTTTGTTTTATAGGTTCTGCCGACGTCCTAATCTTGTGTTCTACCAAATGAGTGCACCCCAACCCCTCGGGCATCGACTTAAAAATACCGTCGACCAAAGCTTCCAACTGCCCTGCTTCGGCGACGTCCAGCTCGGAGATCTCGCGAATTGCGGTGATCGAGGCAACCGACTGTTGGCTCGAAAAGTTCCACACCCGTGATCTTAAATCCGGGACGATTCCCGCCAGTGCCCAAAAATCTGCACCAAGGATCACGGTGTGGGGTATCGCTGGTATAACGAGACATTCTATGTAAACGGACCGACTTTGCACTTCAATTGGTAGAGACACCACCCCCAAGACATCTACGCTTTTTCCGTCCGCTAACGCGACGGACCTAACTTGATTTTTCCCTAATCTAAGCCCTAAATCCTTAACTATTCTCCATCCCTCACCCCCTATTATAGTGCGAGAAGCGCCACTATCTAAAAGACCTAACATCCCTATACCGTAAATACTAACTCCTACATATGGACGCCTATCATCGCCGTTTGCCTCCAAGCTAAACCCTAAATGAACTACCGAGTTCCCCGACTGGTTTCCAGCAGGCGACCTAACCCCTACTTGCGCCGGCGCTCCCGTCCTGCTGGCCCGGAAGTCCGTTGCGCGTTTCCCGACGTGCCGCTGCAACGTCGACATTGGCGCCGTGCCACTCCTGTCGCTCCACACCCGTAACAGCGTCTAGGAGCTGAACACGCACTAGAAAAGTGGCTTTCGCCATTACAATTAAAGCACCGAATGGGTGCACGCGGTGGTATGTCCTCTCGGGCAACCGAAACTCTGGGCTCCTCCCAGTTTACGAACGCCAAATCTGGCTCTAACAATCGACGCGTCCTCGGATTGGGTGGCGGAGCAAACGTTTCCACGTTGGCCCGCACCGTCTCCAACCTGCGACCCAATTTAACCAAGTCTGCAACAGTCTTGGGGTCTGCTAGCCCAAGCTGTTGCTGGTAAAAGGGGGCCAGGTTTCTTTGAACTATGGCAATCCGCCGCTCCGATAGCGGTTCCGAAAGCCTGCCAAACATATTTTCTACGACCGCGACGTATACTCCAATGGACTCGCTGCTTCCCTGGGTACGATGCCTGATTTCCTCCAGTAGGAGGTCATCATAGTTGGGGGGAAGAAACTCCAGTTTCAGTTCCGCCACCAACTCTTGCCAAGAAGAGACCGACAACCTAATCGCCCTATACCATATGAGCGCCTTCCCTGAAAAAAGTTCAACGGCTGCCCTAAACAAGTGAGCGTCAGTCACCCCGCGCGCTTGACTGAGCTCTTCCACCCGCTCCAAAAATGAATTTACCGACGCACCACAACGTTCCCCCGTGAACTTTATGTCCCACTTGGCCAGGTTTTCCCCCCTCGCATACGGCAAGCGCTCGCTGTGGTCACCCGTAGCTGCGTAGAGACCGGTCTCTTCCGCAACAGCAGGCGTCACCGGTGATCTCACAGCGCGGACTGGTGTTCTGTCCACTGCTTGATGCTGCTGGAGGGAAAACCTTTTTTGCCGGATTTGCTGCTGCTGTTGTTCGTTGAGTTCACCCCTCGTTGGCTGTGGTGGTCGGTTCTTGACGAGCCTCGAGCACGATGGCTCTCCCTCGTCCTCGTAGCCTACCTCGCCCTCATCGTCCGAATCATCCTCTGTACCTCCGGCTAACTCTCCGGCCAGTACGATCAACCTATGTTTGAGATCACACTTCTCCTCGGTTTGCTCAGGAGAAGTGTCTCTCGCCCTATCCAACCTACTAAGAGCCCATTCGATTTTTGTAAGAATCTTCAAGTATTCCTTCGACTTAGGATTACTTGGAGGTTCTTCCAAGAGCTCTTCAATCTGTTTTATCTTGGCAATTATGGCATCTCGGTCCTCTACAAACGTAAATTTGTAGGCCGAGTCAAAATTTAGAGACCCCCTGCGTTCGAGCATACGAGCGGATCTCAACGACTTCCGCATGGCTTCCACGGTGCCAATGGGAAGGCCGCGAGCCTCCATCTCGTATGCCATCTCGTCCACAGCGAGCCTGTTGATCTCCATGTTATATAATAACTGTTAAAAAAAAAGCGAAAGCAACAAGGAACCGATGGCGCAGAAAGGTTTTGTAAGAGAAAAAAAAAGAATAGCCACCGAATGAAACAAAACAAAAGTCAAAGAAAAGCAAACCCACCGATGAAACTTTAAAAAACCGTCAAAAAAAGATAACCAAACGCAAAAGTGAGAAAAACAAAAAAAAAACGCCAACGCAAATGGTCACCCTCTGACTCGCCAAAATGCCCGGAACAATAAGGATGGTCACACTGAAATCCCCAAACTAACCGAAAAAACTGTTGATCACCCTGAAATTTTCCGTCAAGACAAGAAGCGCACGAACGAGAAAAAAAACGAAGGCAAAAAAACGGAACTCAAATATCAAATGCCCCAAATAATTATTTAAAAATATAATTATATGTATGGTATATATGTATGGTATATATGTATGGTATATATGTATGGTATATATGTACGAATATGTAAGTATATATAGTAATATATAAGTCAAAAAATTAAAGTAATTGTATGTGTAAAAAAAATAAATAAAATGTATGGGTATTTAAATGTTTATGTATATATGTTCCAAAAAATATATTTGTAGGTGCGTGTATTTATATGCGAGTATATATGGATATGTAGGTTATGAATACTTATGTATATTTATCCAATAAAAAAAATTACGTTTAAATGTACCTATGTATGTATACTATATATATATTTAACTTTTTTTTTTTTTTTTTTTGATCGAAAGACAAAATGCCAAACTCCACTATGAAGTGGATTCAAGACAAAAATTAAAGAAAATACAAGGACACCTACTTGTTCACCTGGTACTCGCCCAGGTTTAGGGAATCCTAATGCTGGTTAAACTCCCTAAATCCTCCTCTAGCTCCACAGGTACTTGGTCTTGTTTTTGTTTTTCTCTTTCTTCTTGCTGTTGCCCTGTTGCACTGTTGCGCTATTGCCCAATTGCACTTCCAAATTAACTTCCTTTTCCTAGGAAGAAGCAAAAAAAATATCAAAAATTCTTAAAACAAAAGACACACAAACAACTACCTAACTACTCTAATTGCAAAAAAACTCCGCGGAAAACAACAAAATTCACTCGAAGGAAAAGAAAAAAAAAAACACGAATAAAAAAAATAAAACAAAATGCCGGCAAATGAAATTTAAAAGGAAAGCCCCACGTCGGGCGACAATTTGCTATGTTAGATTCCCGGCACCGGTACGGCGATGCCCCGAACCAAACGATAGCACTTTATTCTCTCTGGGATCCCGCTATCACAGCTGTGGGTTCTACCAGGTAGCGCGTTAAAGGCAGCTAAACCTGGGCGAAATGAAGAAAAAAAAAATAAAAATGGGCGCCACGTGATTTTTTGTTGGAATCACGAAACCTTTTAAAAAAAGGAAACGAAGAAAAAAACTTCCCCGAAGAAAAAAAAAGGAACAGAAAAAAAAATGAGAAAAAGAAAATAAAAAAACAGTTTTTTTTTTTCCCACTACGTTATAAATTCCCCGTTGGGGCTCGACGATTTATTTATTCTTTAAGTAGCGGTACACTCGTCGGTGGAGTGACCCGCTATTTTCACAATCCCGAATAAGGAAAAACCGCTATCTAACGGGTCGCGTGTCCCGTCTTTTCTCGGGAATTTTACGCACGCGCGGCCCACCGGAGTCTCAATTTTCCAAAACGAAACGACTTCAAAATCTCTTTTTTTTTTTTTTTTGCTACACTGGCACTTCACTACACTATACTTATCTTGTAGATCCTAGCGGCCTATGCCCCTTTCTGGCACGATCTTCCGTCTCGGTACTCCTGTCCACGATCCTTTCTTTCTTCCTCCTTTCCCTTTTTGCTCCGGTTTCACGATCCTTTTATTTTTATTTTTTATTTTTTTTTATTTTTTTTTTTTTTTGTTCAAGCAGAACTCGCGACGTTAAAAAAAAAAGGAATCTACTCTACTCTACTCTACTTTACTTAAAAAGAAAGAAAAATTGCTTCTCGCAATGCCAAAACTTAATTCGTATTTTTTTTTTTTTTTTTTTTTTTTAAACGCTGGACCTGACCCTCACTAATTGCTGGTCGTAACCAAAAGTGTCTCATAGATCTTCTACGATCCACAGCTCCCGCCCGACACACACACACACATTCACACGCACATTCTCTCTCGCATCCATTCAGCCGTAGTGGACCCAACGACGGGATTTCTAGCAACCACACTAGCAAGCTTTGCTAGTGTGTGCCCCCGTGTCCGACTAGGACTCTCACACATTCCATTTTGCACATTCATACTCAACTCCTCAGTCTCGGAGTTCGCTCCCACTTCCAGTAATGACTGGGAACTCCACTGAGCGAGTTTGTGGAAGCTGTGGATCCCAGCTATTGCCTACTCTTAGGTTCTACAAAAAGAAATTGCGAAAAGCAGAGTTTCTTTCGTTTCTGATCGCCGGGTAATTTTCCCCCATCGGATTACACTAATAAAATTCTTGTTAAAATTAAACGATCGCGAAGGAGAAAGGAAATGCGACGGAATCGTAGCTGGAGTGTCGGGACGAAAGGAAAAGAATATAGATACAATCCAGAAGGGATTGTATCTCGATCCAACCATCCGTTGGATCGCCGCCCCTCACGAAAGAAAAGTATAGTGCATGTGAAAATTTAAATTTTTATATTTTTTTTTTCCCCCGGGTCCCTACCTACTCCGGTGGATCGGTGTTCAGATTTGGGGGGGTGGGGACTGACAAATAGCGTGTCACTCCTTACAATTATTTATTTATTTTTTTTTGTCGTTGGGCCCTTCTGCCCTCTGGCCTCTCTGCCAGTTTGTACTTTCTACCATCGTTGTTGTGGGTTGGTGATGGTTTTTGCGTTTATGTTCTCTTGTTCCCTCGGTGGAGGCGGTCTTATTACTTGGCCGTCCGCCTACACGCCTCTGCTGCTCCTTCGGTGCTCCATCGGTGGGGTGCTGGCTTAAAAAGGGGTCGTCATCCCTTCACCCATCGAACCTAGCTTTTAAAGCTGGTACGTCGTTGGGGTGTGCCCGATTATACTGGCCGTCCGCCCGCACACCACTGTTGCTCCTTCGTTGCTCCCTCGTTGGGGTGTTACTATAAAAGAGATCGTCGTCTCTTCACCCATCGTTCACTTGGGTTGGTGCTAGCTCCAGCTAGCTGCATCCACATCGGTTGTGTGATGTGATGCCTGTATCCGCACCCACATCGGTAGCAATATGGGGTGTTCCTTAAGCCTCATGTTGTTGGCTTTCGTTGGGGTGTTTGTTCCAGGGATCGTCTTCCCCCACCCGTCATCATCGTGTTGGGGTGTCTGGATTAAAAGGACCGTCCGTCCCCACCCGTCGGCGACTTTCAGACGTCCTGTCTGATGCTGCCCGTTGCGAGTCTCCCGTCTATCTGTGGGCTCCGACAACGGTGTTCCTGGTGGACCTCCTGTCGCACCCTGGGGTTCTTCCCGTGAACCTATGTGGGTTGTTTTCCGAGGTCTGGGATTGGTGGGCCACTGGCTGATGGGACCATGGCTGCCCTCCACCTCCGCCAGAGCTCGGTGTTCCCACTCAACGAAAAGAGGGACCGAAGGGACTTGCAAGGAAAATGAGAGCCAAACTTGTTGCGGGAAAGTTTACCGCAACAGCGTACATATCCACAACGTATTGAGGGATATAGTTGTCCTGATTATTACCCAGTTTATCCGACAGCTCAATGTGCGTTGAAGCAAACCGCGTTGGTTCAATACGCTCATATAAACAGCACTTCAAACCGCATTGAAATATTCAACACGCATGTACACGAGTATAAATATCAGCATCCAAGATTTCACCGCATTAGCCGACTTCCGTCCACCGGAACTACGACTTTTGCTGGTTGTAACGCTGACCTTATCCGAACGTGGTGGTGGTGTAAAACAACCGCTGGTTCTGTTTTCTTCTATGGGTTTAACAGCTTCATGCAATTTCTGTCCACTGGAACTGTAGCCTTTGTTGGTTGCAGCATCGGTTTCATCCGAGGATCGTGCGCGGAGAGATCTATCGACAGAGGTAGTGCCAGAAACTTTCATTCTCATGGCCTTGCACTTTTCGTCTCTTTGCATCGCGCGTTTGCTTCACGTCACCGTTTTCCCTTGAACTGTCCCTTAGACGGTATTCCTTCAGAGTGTGTCTCTTCTGGAGAACGTGGCACCTTTTCGGTTTCCCGAGGTAAGCCGTCAAAAACAGCACTCTGACCAAACACTGGTCTATTCTGATGGAGTTTAACCGTAACAGGCAGGGCCTCTCCGGTACACTCTCCATCGTTCCAGCTCAATCTACCGAACGTGTCTGTTTGATAATCGTTATTTGTTCAATTTCAATTATTTAATTAATTCATTGTTAATCATTCATTTTCATTTATTTGTTTCATTCTTTCCTATTCGTTTAAATATTGTATTAATTGTTTATTATAAAATTATTGTTGCTACATTTGTCGAGTCACTGTTTATTTGTACGAAATTGCTGTTAGTCACTGCACCACAAAATCGGACCATTTCAAATCCTGCCAACAACCTCACAGGCAAAATCGGATGATCGGCCAACAGGATCATCGTACGATTTTGTAAAAACAACAACGCTGTACAGTCTACAGATCGGTGGTGCGTAAACAAGTGCACTATGGGAATGATGAGGAGTTTGATCAATCACTTGCAATTGATTCGCGGCAGTGACAAGTTACCCTTGTGATTAGTACTAAACAAAATAAAATATACATTATAACGTGGATATTCGTGTGTGTGTGTATTATTTCCAAAAACTTTTTGTTTCAAGATTGTTCGATTTGTTCTGTCTATAGTGCGCACACAATAATTTCGATCGTCGAATCCAAATCATATTTGTTGGTCCTTCAGATCCAGATTAAAGTGAATCAGATATTGACGAAAAAAGAAAAACAGAAACAGTGATTCGGGAATTAGTGAAATAGACCTTTATAATTGAACAATAAGTTTCCTCCAATTTATCCCAGTGTATCCTAATCATGAACTCTCTTCGCATTAAACGTGGCAACGCAAAAGGACGTCTGACTCGTGCAGCAACGTTCATCGATACAATCAGTCCCGCCACTACCCTCGAAATGCTTGAGAATCGGCTGATTAAATTGGACGAAACATGGTCAGAATTCTGCTCACTCCATGAAGGAGCACTGCAAGATGCAAGCGAAGAAGAGGTCGTAAGTTTTGAGCAAGAATTCGGTGAGTATGAAGACAGATACTTTGTTGCACATTCGACAATTGCGAAAAATATACGCGAAAGGATTTCGGCTATTAAAGAAACCTCAGCGGTAGAAGAGCTCGCGCAACAGCAATCTAAAATTCTGGAAAGGCTGAATTCGAATCCAGATCGTGCGTCGTCAATTCAATTGCCCAAATTAACAGTGCCATCCTTCTCGGGAAACTACAAGGATTGGCCTTCGTTCAGAGACACGTTTATGGGTTCGGTAGACAATCATCCAAATTTAACGGCAACACAGAAATTTTACTATCTCAATTCGTTTCTTCGGGATGATGCCGCGAATTTAGTAAAACATCTTCCAATTACTGAAGCGAATTATTTAGAAGCCTGGGAACGGCTAGAAAAACGGTATGATCGCGTGAATCTCATTGTGCAATCGTTCATTCAGACATTTATAGCGCTTCCTTCAACCAGTGTAATTAATGTAGAGACATTGCGGAAAATTACGGATGGTGCTGATGAGGTTATACGCGGATTAAATGCGCTCGGTTCGAACAATCGTGATCCTTGGTTGATCTATTTAATAGTGAACAAACTCGATGCGGACACTAAGCAGAGTTGGGCTCATTCGCACTCATTTCGCTGAGTCTCCATCGCAATCGCAATCATGTCCACAATGCCCGAAATGCAAAAATAATCACATCTTGTCACAGTGTCCTCAGTTTATAGCTTTGAACATTGAAGCTCGCCGCGCGTTCGTTAAAACCAACTCTCTGTGTTTTAATTGTCTTCGTACAGGTCATACCTCGAGTAAATGTCGGTCATCGTTTCGCTGTCGTGTATGAACTTCTTGTCATCACTCTTTGGTTCACACCGATCCGCAAAACGTCTTACACTCAAATCGTGTCCAAACTTCGTCGGCTGAAAGCTTTCAGCATACCCCAAGACAAGTAACACCCGCTCCTGTTTCCCCACCGGTAAATAATCATTCGTCTCTCGATGTTGGCCAATGTCGGCAAACAATTCTCCCAACCGTACTGGCAAAGGTTCAGGACAAACTAGGCAATTTCATAAACTGCCGTATATTGATCGATTCAGGTTCGCAAATTTCATTTGTCGTGGAATCATTTGCACAACGCTTAGGTCTACCCCGTAAGCATGCAAGGATTCCAGTTCTCGGCCTTTCTTCAACAGATGCTGGTCAAACCAGAGGCTGCATCACAATCGATTTATGGTCGCGTTTTAATCAAACCCACATCATCGTCGAAAGCTTCATTCTAAGCAAGCTAACTTCAAATCTCCCTTCGCACTCCGTTGACGCATCTACCTGGTCTCATATACAGAATCTCGAGTTGGCAGATCCCAACTTCAATGTACCTGGTCCTATTGATATGCTTCTTGGTGCAGACAAACTATGGTGTATCCTAAAGGCGGGTCAGATGCAAGGGCCACATGGTCTACCAATTGCTCAGAATACATCGTTTGGCTGGGTAGTCACTGGAGAGCTTTTAGATTTCAAACAACCACAACAAGTTCCGGTTTCATCGCTTCATTCTACGCTTGACGTCGACGTTCTGCTGCAGCGGTTTTGGGAGTTGGATGAAGGAACACCACTGAAGGATGAATCTTTTGCTGATGATGAAGCTGAAACACACTTTCGGAACACGTTCTCGCGCTCCCCCGACGGGAGGTACGTCGTTCAATTGCCATTCAAAAGCCCTTCGCCCTGTTTTAGTAGCTCAATTAAACAAGCTGTCAATCGCCTACATTCGATGGAACGTCGGTTTTCCAAGGATCCCAAATTTGGTTTAGTTTATATGTTAAATTCATGCAGGAATACTTGGATCTAGGTCACATGGTTCGTGTATCACCAGATGAGTTGGAAAGTGAATCCGGAAAGGATTTTTACCTACCACATCACGCTGTTTTGAAGTCAGACAGCTCGACAACCAAATTACGTGTAGTGTTTTATGGTTCGGCTAGGGATTCTCTAGGCACGTCGCTAAATAGTCAGTTGCTCATAGGTCCACCCATTCAGCGCGATTTATTTGGAGTTTGCGTACGTTTTCGTCAGCATAAGTTCGTGTTTACAGCAGATGTTGTCAAAATGTTTCGACAGATATGGGTTGATGATCTGCACACCAACTTCCAACGCATCGTCTGGCGTGAGAGCCCATCCGATTGTATTAGTCACTTTCGTCTACGCACCGTTACGTATGGAACTGCATCTGCACCATTTTTGTCAGTTCGAGTGCTCAAGCAGATAGCTTTGGACTACCAAACTAAGTATCCAGCTGCAGCGCGCGTTTTGTTAAGCGATGTGTACGTAGACGATATAATGACGGGAGCAAATTCAACAAACGAACTTCTACATCTTGCGTCTGAGCTTGTATCCTTATTGTCAAATGCTAGACTCGAACTCCGGAAGTGGATCTCTAACTGCTGGCCCCTACCCAGTTGCCCAAGGATGACTGTGAATTCTCCTGGATTGATACTGATCGGTCAAAATCAATAATAAAGGTTCTCGGTATGCATTGGGATCCAAGATCAGATCAATATTCTTTTCGCATGACCGAGTCTCGATTGACCGACCCCTCCTACTAGGCGTTCATTGTTGTCTGAGATATCACGCATCTTTGATCCTTTAGGATTTTTGGGCCCATCAGTTGTTTTATTTAAAATGATGTTTCAGGAACTGTGGTCATCAGAACTCAACCTAGGCTGGGATGACCCACTTCCCACAGAATTAGCTGCAAGGTGGACGCGGTACCAAGAAGAACTGCACCACTTTGAACAAATACAAGTGCCTCGAGTAATTTCCCCTTCGTATGACATCGAACTTCACGGATTCTCGGATGCTTCGCTATTGGCCTACTCTGCTGTTGTCTACGCTCGATGTCAAATCGCTCCCAATCAGTTCCAGATCGTCATAGTTGCTGCCTAGACCAAGGTTGCACCTCTCAAACCTGTCTCGATACCTCGGTTAGAGCTCTGTGGTGCTCTTCTTCTCAGTCGCCTAATAACCTCAATTAAATCGTCGATTCCCCGAAACTTGAAAGTTTTTGCATGGTGCATCTGCTCTTCCTACGCATCCTCTATGGTGGACCGGTCCTCCATGGTTATCGCTGCCACAGGAACATTGGCCAGTTTCAACGTTCTCAGTGCCACAACAGGATGAAGTGTCAGCGGAAGAACACAAACAACCAAAGCAAACCCTCACAACCACAGCAGAAGCAGATAACTTCAAGATATTAATCGCCAAAATTTCGTCGTGGACTCGGTTAATTCGAATAGTCGCGTACTGTATTCGCTTTACAAAAAACTGTCGACCTAAACTATTTGATAAAACTGTGCTCGGCTTAAAGGTCTCAGAATTGCACTCAGCAGAAATTATTATTATTAAAATTATGCAGCAAGAATCGTTCGGGGTTGATATTCGCAATCTGCAAACTAGCCGAGACCTTAATCCGAATTCAAAATTACTGAGGTACTCTCCATTCATTGACCATGAGGGGCTTCTTCGTGTAGGGGGTCGACTGAAGAATACTTCCTTGTCATTCAGCCTTAAACACCCAATACTCCTACCCAATAACAACATTTCTCTACTTATAGTGAGACACATTCATGCAGCCTATCTTCACCCAGGAACAACGGAGACATTCGTCATAGTGCGCCAGAGGTACTGGATTTTGGGAATCCGAAATCTCATTCGCAAGGTCGTACACCAATGCAAACCCTGCTTTCTCCAGAGGAAGACGACAACTATGCAACTCATGGGTGATTTGCCAATTCAACGTGTTCAACGTAGTCGACAATTTTTGAATTCTGGATGCGACTATGCTGGGCCTTTTACCATGAAGCTTTCTCGTGGCCGAAATCCAAGATTGTCGAAGGCGTATCTTGCGCTGTTTGTATGCATGAGCACCAAGGCTATTCACCTCGAATTGGTTAGTGATTTGACGACCGATGCATTTCTCGCTGCCTTCAGACGGTTCACTGCACGTCGCGGTAAGTGTTCCAATATTTACTCAGACAATGGGACAAATTTTCAAGGAGCTCGTCGCTGCTTAAACGAAATGCAACGGCTGGTCTTATCGGAGACTTACAACGATGACATCGCCAGTTCACTTGCCATGGATGGAACCACATGGCACTTCATACCTCCCTCTGCACCACACTTTGGAGGATTGTGGGAGGCCGGCGTGAAGTCCGTCAAACTGCACCTTCGTCGTGTAATCGGAAGTTCCATCTTAACATTTGAGGAGCTGTATACAGTGTTCACTCAAATCGAAGCTCTCCTCAACTCTCGTCCTTTGTGTCCTTTATCCGACGACGATTTAAATCCACTAACCCCTTCTCATTTCCTTATAGGTGAGCCGCACACTGCTGTTCCAGAGCCAAGCTGCTTAGACGTACCTGTAAACCGTTTGTCCCATTGGACACACATTCAAAATATGGTCCAAGGATTTTGGAAGAGATGGCAGAAGGAGTACGTCACAAGCCTTCAGGAGCGACCGAAATGGAAGAAGGTTTAGTGTAATTTGAAGGTGAATGACTTAGTCGTGATAAAGGAGCCAAATCTTCCCCCATCAAAGTGGTTACTGGGCAGAATCGAAGCTGTTCATCCTGGACCAGATAAGTTATCCCGAGTGGCGACGGTGCGAACCAATCGTGGACAATTACTTAGGCCTATCACCAAACTTGCGATCCTACCATTGTCCTGAAACTAGCTCCAGGGGGGGCGGGATGTTTGATAATCGTTATTTGTTCAATTTCAATTATTTAATTAATTCATTGTTAATCATTCATTTTCATTTATTTGTTTCATTCTTTCCTATTCGTTTAAATATTGTATTAATTGTTTATTATAAAATTATTGTTGCTGCATTTGTCGAGTCACTGTTTATTTGTACGAAATTGCTGTTAGTCACTGCACCACAAAATCGGACCATTTCAAATCCTGCCAACAACCACACAGGCAAAATCGGATGATCGGCCAACAGGATCATCGTACGATTTTGTAAAAACAACAATGCTGTACAGTCTACAGATCGGTGGTGCGTAAACAAGTGCACTATGGGAATGATGAGGAGTTTGATCAATCACTTGCAATTGATTCGCGGCAGTGACAAGTTACCCTTGTGATTAGTACTAAACAAAATAAAATATACATTATAACGTGGATATTCGTGTGTGTGTGTATTATTTCCAAAAACTTTTTGTTTCAAGATTGTTCGATTTGTTCTGTCGATAGTGCGCACACAATAATTTCGATCGTCGAATCCAAATCAGTGTCGTAGAAGGATCTTCATGAGTCATTGGAATCAAGTGATCCAGCGGGGGGTTTTGGTAGTCTGTCGATTGGGGATTCCAGATTCCGGCCGCAATCGATAAGACTCTGGGTGGATTGTCGCGATTGCGAGTACCACCTGAAGTAGTATGCTTTAGGTTCACCTCCATACTTTTAAGAGCTTACGTCTAGTTTGTGCGTCTTTGGCGATTAGTTCGACATCTCACTTGGGTTACTGCAAATTCCCGCTGTGAAGAGAAATTAAAATGTTAAAGTTAAGAATCCATACTACTGATTGACTACCGGCAAACTTGGCAAAAAAAATAAACGGGGACCGCAACCATACAGATGGTGGTTGGTAAGCGAATGACGAAAATCCGACAAAAAATCGAAAGGTCGCAAAAAGGAATAAACCAAAAAGGACAACAAGCAGCTGTGGATTAGCTGCACACACCAACTGCTCAGCAAGGGTATAAAATGATAAATAAAATAGGTACTCTTAGCTTATTTGGGGTTTTCCTGCATATGCGGAGTCGATCTCTAGCTGAGGTCTAAATTCATTCATTCCATTCACACACACGCACACACATGGGGTTTCGTCAATTCAGCAGTTAGAAGAAAGGAAATCACATCCAGAGCTCTAACAGTTTCTCACCAATCCCCATCTAATCATACAAGTCGATATTCTACGTTTGTGGGTCATGTTTGTTTTGTTATCCAAGTGGGTGTCCGTGGCTCAAGTGGTAGTGTATTGGCTCCAAATAGTACAGTTCGCGTTAAAATAGCCGCGCCCGAAAGACATTCTTTTTTCAGGCAACCAAAATGATTTTCTCTAATATAATAACTAGTTCAATTAAACCAATAATTTAGTCTAATAAGGTTGGGTGGGCACCCATGGAGCGAAATAACCACTGAGCCCAAAAATCTTTCTTTCTCTCTTTATCCCATTTTCCTACAATCTTAATACGTTCTCTGGCACAATCAAAGGAATTTCAGAGGTTCGAAACAGACCTCTAACCCGAAACCAAAGCCCGTACGAGCTACCTTCTTGCAGATGTTTGGGACAAAAGAACGACCGCGGGGAATTGTGGGCTTTCCTTTACAATTATGCTTGGAATTCTTTTGTGGGGTAGGGGATTCTTTACATGATTTCTTTTTTTCTTTTGCTGACAATGTGAATGTAGGTTGGGCCCGAGGCCATTGCTGGATGTGTTGACCTCTCGGAGCATCAAGGGGGCAGTCCGTCCGTCCTCTAGAGTTTTCCAGGCCGTCCGCCTGACTCCTATATGGTATTCTCTAGAGTGGTAGGCCGAGAGAGGGACCCAAAGGATCCAGTGAATGCCACCTGTGCCGTGGAATCCAGAGCATGACGAAAAGAAAGAAAAGAAGGGGCAATACCAGAAGGGGGGAGGAGGTTAACATACAACAGATGGACAAGGGTTCTTTTCATTATCTTAGGAACTACGACTCTTGAGTCACTCTTAAACTTTGATTCATCTATTCAAAACTGCTATACATCAAGTGCCATCAGATAACTATACAGTTGTAATAAGAGCAGACATCACTCCTTCTGATGAATACGAAAGGCGACTCAATGCACCGGTGATAGATGATGTAGCAGTTGTAATGCATGGCGCTAAATTCCATCGATGTGACATAATCATCCAGCGTCAGAATGCAAATCTGCAACCGTATGACGCACTCCAATATCCAATTCTGTTACCGAGTGGACAGGATTTATACCATTTTAACATCATGCAAATCAACCCTAAAACGAATTAAGAGTCGACGAAGAAAGTTTTCTGCATGGATTATTATGCGTTCCGGACTATAATTCGCGCAATTGAATTCAACTACATATTGAAATGACGTTAACTATTCCATCAGTTCATTGTTGATATGAACATGAAAATTGAAAATGATCGTCTTCTCTTCATTCGGTTAAATAAAAAAAAACTTGCGTGATGCAGTTGCATCTGGATGGTTTTGACATTCTGGACAAACAACACCCGAACGACGGTGTATTGAGATCTTCGCTTCGGAAAACGACTTGACCCAGTTTGTAAATGAACCCACGCGAATACCAGACGTTGATAGTCATACCGCCAACACCCTGGACTTGTATTTAACTTCTCACCCGGATAAGTACATCGTTGATGTGTTTTCCCCACTATGCTCGTCGGACCATTTTGCCATATCAACTAATTTCTGGTACAACCCTGAGTTAGAGAAAATATTATTAAAAGAACCGTATTACACTACGAGAAAGCCAATTGGAGCGGACTTAACAGGTTCTTTAAGAATTTTAACTGGTCGTTATGTTTCCTTGATAACGACTTGGATGCAAATGATCTCTTTGGAATGGGATCATTTATCCCTCAACGGATTAATAGTACAAAACCAAACGAAAACAGCAAAGAGGTTGTTAGAGTTAGAGAAATGTTTTTTGCGATCCTACAAGACCAACCCAACAGAGAAAAACCGAAAAAACATTAAAAATTCGTCTCATCTTCCATCCCAAAGCTCATTTATAACGGCATTCCAGCTGTCAGCTCTTTGGACTAGGCCAATATGGTTTCTCCACACTTTGTGGTTAGCTTAACCCTTCCAGATTGTGCCTTGTCTCGGTCTACACTATAGTGCGTCGCATCTTCTACGGGACGAATTTACTTTCGCACTCATGCACATACGCGTGTCCAAATGGTATGCCTCCCCTTCTTCTGAAGAAGTATTCCACCACGCTGGAAAAACTACTGCGTAAACTTTTTCATCAATCCTACTAGGAAAAAGTTCTAGAGCAGATGGAAAGCAGCAATTGTCCAGCCCGTCCCTAAAAAAGGCGAATCTTCTTTTTTTCTGCCTACAGACCCATAGCACTTACGCCACTTCTTTCCAAGGTTATAGAAACGCTAATAAACCATCAGCTCATGAAATATCTTGAAGAAAACTTCTCAAAAAAACTTCTCAATGACCGTCAGTACGGTTTTCGTAGCAACGTAGGTTCACTGGTGATTTAAATAAATGTCTCACTGAAAAGTGGAAACAAAGCGTAAATCAATTGGCGAAAGCAAGCTAGTTGCACTTGATATTTCTAAGGCATTTGACATGCGTGCATTTGGCATCGATAACCCTTTTCTTCAATGGATTAGAAATTAATTTTTGGAACGTTTAACTTAAAATGTCCTGGACGGTTTTAAGTCTGATATTCACAAAATAAATGTTGGCGCCCCAGGGCTTCTTTTTGTCTTCGACACTCTTTTTCATTAATGATCTCTTATCTGCTACTTCCAATCTAATATATTCCATTGCTGATGACTCTCTCTGCTTTTCGTATTCGTTCCCGGTCTCAGGTCCGGTATTAGCAGCATAACCAAATTGTGAACTTAGAATTTAATGCTTCCCAAACACAATGCTGTCTGGTGTCATTAAAGCGAAATCTAAATACCCAGCCATTAGCGAGGAGCTTGTCGGTATGGGTGCCAATGACAACCTATGTTGGAAGGACCACATATTCGATGCCTCCAAAATTGCTGCGAAATGTATAGGTTTTCTCAAACGATGTAAGAATTACTCTTCCCCTCTGATCTGGCCTCAATATATAATGCATTTATTTGCAAACAACTGGTCAGGTGCCCCAAAGACCTCTTTGCACTTGCTAGATAAGATTCAGAACCGTGCGATAAAACTCATAGGTGATGCCACCTTGTTTTATATGTACGAGTATTTTCACCACCAGTGCTGGACCCCTTTAAACTGTTAATTGTAACACCCGTCTCGCTATGAATGCCCATCAATATATCCTCAAGCGTACTTTTGAAAGTACATTGAAATATCGTGATTCTTTTCTGAGATAGCTAAGACTTGTAGAATGAATAAAGACCAATAATGAATAAAGCCTAACTAAGGGACAACGCAATAGAGGCAGACCTCACCTTATGTGGCACGCACAAGTAGAAGCGGAGCTCAACCGACTTGCAGTGCGCAGCTAGAGGCAGTTAGCTAAAAACCGAGCTAACTGCAAAGCCTTGTTATTTGTAGGTAAGTAAGTATAGGTTTTCCAATAAGGACTTGACAACTTTTTTTTTTAAATAAAACGCAAACCATTTGAGATATTCCAAAAACTTTATTATCGGCTTGAAGTACAATCAAAACATTTACGAATGGAACTCGACTTCGATCATATGGCCACCGTTTGCAGCGGTCGCTTCGTTGGACCCAATTTGCAACGACTCGGCCACACATTTCGGCCGAAACGGCCCCTACTTCGTGTTCAATGTTGGCTCTGAGCTCTTCCAACGTCGTCGGCGTGTTGACATAAACCAATGACTTAACGTAGCCCCACAGAAAATAGTCAAGCGGCGTTAAATCGCACGAATTACGCTGCCAGTCGACTGGTCCATTTCTTGAGATAACACGCTCACCATACTTACTCTTCAATAAATCAATTGTAGCATGTGCTGTGTGGCTTGTGGCATCAACCTATTGAAACCACATGCCGTCCAAGTCCATATTTTACAATTCGGGCCAAAAATAATCGGTCATCATGGCGCGATAACGCTGACCAGTCAGTTCAGTTCAGTTCAGTTTATATGTATTTTTATTTATATACTCAATTTACTCTTACATGCCAGACAAAAAACGCTTAAAAATTAGCTTAAATAACTTAAAATTATTTTATACTAACTTACTGGACCCATGCGGGTACTCTAAGTTAAACATAATACTTAAAAATTATGTCTTTCGACGTTTATGATGGGTTTTATTCTTATTATACAGTGACTTAACTATAGCTTAAACTAAGGAAACTTGTTTAAAAACTTAGTACATGGACTATTTTAATTTTATTATAAAACTTAAAACTAAAAGCCTACATACTACCTAAAACTAAATCTTAATCTACTTAACTTACTTACATCTACATGCATATATATATATATACATAATATATATGTATATACTTCATATATAAATATATATATATATTTTTTTTTTGTGTTTTTATATTTTTTTTTTTTTAAATCGAACTTAAACCTACCTAAAACTATGTAAGCCGGCCATGGCTAAAAAAAAATTAGCCTGGCCCACCTTGCTTCACATGAAGCTAACTATCACTGGAGGAGTTCGACGACGAAGCATCCTCCCCTTCAATAAGCCACCAAAAGTGTTGGTGCTGCCTAGCAACATCCCTCATGTCGCGACTCCCTACCGCCCTACTGAACCGGAGACGCTCTGCACTGCCATGTGCGACGTAGTTGAGTCGCCTGTCCGCAGCTTTTCGAGCGACGTGGAAGATTAGCGGCACCGCCAATATGTCCTGGATCAGACCTTTGCTATCTAGATAGAGGAACGCTTCTGGAGGAATAAAGCCGTCATAGCGAACTCTGTCGTGATACATATAATTGGGGTAGTAAGCAACGGAGATCAGGTTGTTCGATGTGGTCATTGCTCTTGCACCGTGCCTTCGAGTTAACTTAATGACAAAATTGTCCACTCTTATCAGGTTCGCCCTATTGTACAAGACCTCATTGGAATAGAATTTTATGTACTCAGACTCTGGTGTTCTGTATAAGCGAAGACAAGTCCTAAGACAAGCCCTCTCAAACACCCAAATCTTTTCCAATAAACTTGCTCTCACGTTGAACCACACGGGACATCAAAATACAAGCATGGGCCTGATAAAGGCCATGTAGCAGGTCACCTTCACCCTCGCATCGAGTTGGCTGTTATAAAACAGTCTCTTTGTAAGGGAAAAATCATCTCTGGCTCTGGCCAGAGCAACATCTATATGTTTGTTAAAATACAGATATTGATCTAGCCAGATCCCAAGGTATCTGACTACATTTCGACAAGCAAGTGGCTGTCCGTGTTGTCCGACGAAAGAAAACTTTCGCCAATTCTTTCTGGTATCCCAAGAGGCCCCAGACAAAAGCGTCCTAAACAAAATGGTTTCCGATTTCTGAAAGTTGAATTTCAATTTCCAGTCATCACAATATCGTTTAATTTTATCGAAGTCACGTTGCAAAAGTATATTAATGTCCTCAATCGTGGGACCTGATCTGTACGCGATTAAGTCGTCTGCGTACGCTATGGCATTGCGAAGTGAACCTATCACTTGTGTAAATGTTGAACAGGATCGGCGAATTTACCGCACCCTGTTGCAGACCGTTTTTAATGTGAAATGTTCCAGTAGAAGTCACATCGCCAGTTTTCACTTTGAACTGTGTATCTGTTAACATATAGTAAAGAATAAATGAATAGAACGAAAATGAAAAGGAACACCGTGTCTATCATATGACAATTTATTTAAAAAAAAGCCCCGTGTGGAGATTTACCCACACTTTTATACCATAAACTTTGCGAAAACATACAATGTACTATTTGTCAAAATTGCGGGGAGATCAGATGGTCAGGTTGGCGAATAAAAGTAAATAAATACTGCAATTGAACCATAATAAACAACTGGACAGTCAGCTACAGTATGTTAAGCAAAAATGTGGCCGCCAGAATTATGTTCTTTTTTATTAGTGCCTACATTTCGGCCATCCTGATCATGTAATCGACCCGATTACATTGTGAATATAATGCTATCAGTACAAAAGTAAAGCCTATTCTATAATATAAGATTACAATATAACATTTCCAAATTAGAAGCAATATGATTTTTTCTTTCAGATAATATGCTAACATGACAAAACTATATAATATTGCGTAATTCAATAATTTATTTCATTTTTATACAAAAGAAATTCTTTAATCTATATACTAGAAAATCTTCTTATACAATACATTATGTTGAACATTTTAAATCATTTATTTTTTTTTAAATCTCTAATCTACGATACATTGTTTTCTGGTATTATAAATTTTGTAGGCAGAAGTTTATGAAAGCATTGGTATTGGTGTATACAATTTTAAACTACTCTGTGATATCATCATTCCTTTCCCTTTTATCGTCATCATTTCCGCCATCATTTCCGCCTTTTGTATCCTCCTCGCTTCCCTCATCATTATCCTTATCAGATTTTAGGTCCTTTGGACATGCTTCGTATGGTCTCATATTACTTGGGGAACAAATTCATTTATATGATAACCTAGCTAGCTGCAAACCTTCTATGTCACTCAAAATATATCGGTCATTTGGCAAAATCTGTTTTATTTTATACGGGCCCCTGTATTTAGCTAACAGCTTTTTATTAACACCTACAGTTGTGCTAACGTTTTTAATCACCACATATTCACCTATATTGTAATGCTTAGGGCTCTTGTGCCGATTGTCATAATAAGCCTTATTTAATTTTTGTCCCTTATTAATGTTTACTTCAGCCTCTTTTCTTATTTTTTCTTAATCAATGCATTGATCTTCCTTACTATTACTGAAGTATTCTAAAACCTTATCACAAAATCTGCCTTTCTGATCCCTATCAAACACTAACATACTAGGAGTAAAACCAGTACTTCGATTTACTATGTTGTTTATAGCGAATTCAACCCTAACTAAACGCTTATCCCAATTACTGGTTGTATCTGCCTCGCATTCCTTATCCAACATAGGTATTAAAAATCGATTCAGTCGCTCCACTTGCCCATTAGATTGGGGTGAGTGGGTGGCGACCTTGACATGCACGATATTATTTACTTCCAGAAACTCTGCAAATTCTCTAGAAGTGAAGCAATAACCACGATCGGATATTATTCTATCTGGCCTGGAATAATTCTGAAAGAAAACGTTTAAACATGTAATGGCCTCCTTACTTTGTGTACTTCTAACCGGATATAATTTTGCGAATTTAGTAAACCCATCGATAACAACAAAAATATGACACTTTTTTGAATAGGTTGTTGACATTGGACCAAGATGGTCAACATTTTTTTTTTCAGTTTTAAAGCATTTTATTTTCTTAATCATTAAATCTTACATACTAACAAAAAATGCTTAAATGCTAGCTTAAAATTACTTAACAATCTTATACAAACTTACTGGCCCCACACAGGCACTCTAAGCTAGTCTAAATTCTTATAACTATGTCTTTCGACTTTATGTACATTTTCTTTACTAATATTTATTTACTATACTTAAAGCTAAGAAAAAAAAATTGCTAACAAAAACCTAGCATATGGACATAATTTTTTATTTTTTATAAAAACTTAATATCTAACTTAAAATAAACCTTAGCCTACCTAACCTACATGCACAGTACACACATACACACATATAGACACAATTATATACATATATTAGTATATACCTTAGTATATACTAATACATGTATATATTTCTTAGATGCTAACCTAAACCTATGCAAGCTGGCCATCGCTATTTACAGAGAAAACAGATTGGTCAGCTCTGCCTCATTAGTGAGGCTGGTCCGTAATTAACGGAAACGACGACAAAACATCTTCTCCATCATTCAACCACCATAAATGCTGGTGCTGCCGAACGAAATTATGGACAGGGTTTTTAATTCGTAACTATGATATTTGCTCTCTGTCTCCATTGTACGCTTGGAAAAATAAAATGACTGGGTGAAACTTCTTGTCCTCCTGTTTTTGCAGTAATGTCACTCGCATCACAATGTAACTCAGTTGCGTTTAATGGACTGTAGGTAGATAAAACAGTTGATTCCATTAGTTTGCTTTTGAACAGCT
Source organism: Volucella bombylans (assembly GCA_949129095.1). NCBI lineage: Eukaryota > Metazoa > Arthropoda > Insecta > Diptera > Syrphidae > Volucella > Volucella bombylans. The sequence goes on from OX422140.1 coordinate 137,408,811, forward strand.
CAAAAGTTTCAATTTCTTTTATACCAAAAACAAAGGGCGCATCTTTCTTTAGAAAATCGTAGACTGGTTTTGCTTTGTTAGCAAAGTGGTTAATAAATTTCCGAAAATAGGAACAAAGTCCTAAGAAACTATGCACACCTTTCGTAGAAGATGGTGTCGGGAAATTGCAAATAGCTTTGAGATTAGCATCTTTTGGTCTAACACAGCTTCATTTATTTTATATCCTAAATAAACAATTTCACTTCGTAAGAACAAGCATTTGTCCAATCTTAGTTGCAATCCCTTTATCACAATTATGCTTATAACTTCTTTTAAAATGTCCAAATGCTCCTCAACCGTTGCTGTCGCTATTAGAATATCATCCAGATATGTAAGGGTTTTGGATTTCGAAATAAAATTCCCGAATACATGCTTCATATAGCTCTCAAAAACTGATGGTGCATTTCGCAAACCAAAAGGCATCCTTGTGTATTCATATTGCCCTAGTGGAGTAATAAAAGAGGTATATTTCATCGAATCCTCTGCTAGCGGAACATGGTGGAAACCATTTTTTAAATCTAGAATAGTAAAACATTTTTTATCTTGGAGACGATCGATGTGATCTTCAATCAAGGGTAGTGGATAGTTATCACGTAAAGTAAGCTTATTTAATTCGCGGTAGTCTACACAAAGCCTGAGCTCCTTATTTTTCTTTTCCACCAAAACAATGGGTGACACATATTCCGGGGAAGATTCGCGCATTATACCTTGAGCAAGTAAATCGTTAAGAATCTTTTGCAACTCAATTTTATGGGAATATGGCAAACGTCTTGGAGGAAAATTAAATAGAATTTCCTTAGAGAGCACTATCTTCATCTTAAAATCGCTTTCCGCGGGATAAATTCTACCTCGACCCTGGCAACAAACTTCTTCAAGTATGTCTTTTACACGCCCTTCGATAAAGGCAGGAACATTTAAATTAATATTAAAATAATCATCACTAATATCTATATTTAAGATCTGACAAGTAAATTCAACTTCTTCACTAAGTATACTTACAGTTTCATCCCAGAAAAAATGTTGATTGGGAATCTGAGGTGGCGAACTTGGGGCATGATGTGTGTGAACCATTGATGATTTGTTGTTAACTTTAGTATCTTGATTATCCGAATTTTTCTTAGGCAAATGCAACCCCATACCAATTCTCTCCATAAAATCTCTGCCTAGTACAACTGGATAATTTTAATTTTTGGTGGGGGCTTAATACAAGCTTAAAAACTAAGACTTGAACTAATACTAGGGCTTAAAGCTAAGGATGGGGAAGGAAATCGAATTTGAGGGAAAGTGTGCTGCGATTAAAATCGAAAACGGAAAGGTTGGAGTTTACCTTACGCAGCATACGGGAGATTGGTTCGTTAGAGCCATAGGTGGTGCGGTAGATAGGTAGATAAAAGAGACGGGTGGAACATAGATTACGAGGGTTAGTGTTAAAGAAAATGGAGTTGCAAAGAGGCATGCAATCGACGGAGCCTGAGAGGAGTCGGTGAATGAACAAAATGTCTGCTGCGTGCCTTCGTTCCTCAAGGGTATTCAGGTTAATGAGTTTGAGACGGTCTCGATAGGGAGGTAAGATTAGAGGATCGTTCCAAGGTAGACCTCGAAGATCAAATCGAAGAAAACGACGCTGGATCCTCTCAATACGAGATACATGAACTCGTTGAAAGGGACACCACGCTTGGCTAGCGTACTCGAGAAGGGGGCGAACGTAAGTGATGTATAGTGATCTAGTCACGTACGGGTTGCAGAATTCTTTGGACCATCTTTTAACGAAGCCGAGTAATGAGTTTGCTTTAGAAATTATCTCATCAATATGCGAGCGGAAATTAAGCTGTCTGTCGCATAATATACCAAGGTCGCGGATAGATTCAACAAGGGGTATAGGTTGGCCGTCGAGATGGTAAATTCGTTGAGGAGACTTCTTGCACTTACGTGAGAAAGTAATCGATTGACATTTGGAGACATTGAGTTCTGAGCAGTTCTTGATGCATCAGGTGGAAAAACTATTTAGATCTATTTGAAGGAGGGTGGAGTCTTGTTGTGAGGAAATGGGTTTAAAAAATTTGGTATCGTCAGCATAGAGAGAAAGTGTTGAGTGTTGAATGAGCCTTTGAAGGTCGTTAATAGTTAGGATGAAGAGGAGTGGACCTAGGTGACTACCTTGAGGAACACCTGAAGTGGCTAAGAAAGGGGCCGATAGGACAGATCTGAAACGAACATTATAAAAACGATTATCCAGGTAAGAAGATGTCCATTTAAGCAAAATGGGTTCAAAGCCCAGGACGGACAATTTGAACAGGATTAGTTTATGAGATATCTTGTCAAAAGCTTTACTGAAATCAGTTGTTATAACGTCAACTTCTTTACCCTTTTCTAAGGCTGAGAGAACAGAGGACACAAATTCTACGAGGTTAGTGGTAGTTGATCTACCCTTCAGAAAGCCGTGTTGATTGGGGGAAATAAAAGATTTACACTGGAAGCTTAAGGCTTCATGCAAAATACTTTCGAGGAGTTTGGGTATATGGGAAAGTTTAGCTATAGGGCGGCAATTAGTGACTTCGCTCTGTAATCCCTTTTTGTGTATGGGTGTTATGAAAGAGGACTTCCATATCTGTGGAAATTCACCTTGAGAGAGCGATAATCGGAAGAGATTAGCAAGGGGCGTGAAAGAGTTGAGGAACACTTTTTAAGAAATATGGATGGAAGGCCATCTGGGCCGGGTAAGTATTCATCATTAAGTTGTTGTAATTTGTTTTCTATTACTGTATGATCAAAGCTATGAGAAATAGTGGGGCCAATAGGGAAGTTAAGTAGGTATTTGAAATAAGAGGGATCCGGTACGAAGGAATTATCGGCAAAAGATTGCTTAAAAAAAGTAGCAAAAAAGTTAGCTGTGGTATGCGGATCAGTTGATGATATATTTTCGTATGAGAGGGATGGAGGAAAACCGTCGGATTTTTTTTTGTAATTAACGAATTGGTAGAAAGACTTAGGATCCTTTATAAGCCTTGATTGCGCACTATCAAGGTATCGCTGATAGAGAAACTTATAGAGCTGGGCGAATTGAAGGTATGACCCGAGATAGTTTGAATAGTCAACAAAAGAGTTGGACCGGAGGAAAATGTCCATAATTTGTTTCTTTTGTTACGTAAAGAGCGAAGTTTACGATTATACCACGGGGGGCTCGTAGAAGAGGTCCTATTACGCGAAAAGGGGACATAGAGAGAAATGGAATTAAGTAATTCTCTGTAGAAAATAGAGAGAGCTCTTTTTAGGGGCATATTGGCGAAATCAAAAGAACACTTACTAAGATATGCGTTAATTTTGCGGAAATTCGCTTTATGAAAGAAGTAAGAAGTGGTAGCTGCAGATTTTGAAGATTCGAGTAATTTTTTACTACAAGGAATTTTAAATAAATTTGAGATGTTTCAAAATAAATACACGAATCTATACTTCTCATAACATTCAACCGGCTGTTGTTGACTCCACAATAAGAAAGATTGTTGTCTTCCAACGGTGAAATCATAAATGGTGGTAGAAACTTCTGTTGTATAAAGCTAATTGGACTCCCCGAGTCCAAAAGAGTCTTCAGGTTCAACGAACTTTGGGCATGTCCATGTTCAAACTGATAAAAAAGATCCTTCTCAAATTCTTTGCTCACCGATTGTTGGTTAAAGTTGCTATTGTGACGTACGATTTCCACATCTTTTGGAACTGAACTATTGCTGCTGCTACTGCTCAAACGGTGATGTTCTCATTACTTTTATTCGATTTGCTTCTTACATTTAGTATCGAGTTTCGATTTGGGCAGTTCCTTGAAATATGTCCGTGACCACTGCACTTAAAAGAAGTTATTTGCTTTTTTTCACAACTGACACTATCGTTGGATTGATTTGACACTTTTCCCCCAGGTTGAGGGATACTTGTATTGTTTGTTTTATTAAGTTGTTTTCCACGAGTGAACAATTGAGGTGCACTAGTCTTAGAAATTTTGATGGTGGAATAACTATCACGACTGTTGTTTTTGAATTTTTCATATTTCCTTAGAGCTAGCTTCAATTCTTCGATATTGTTGGCACCATACAATATGGTTTTGTTAGTTTCGCTATCTGGGATACCCTTAATTATAAACTGCATCAAATCTTCCTCTTTGATAAGGTTATGGGAAGCGATTTCCTGCGTTGACAGCATGTATTGTTGTGTGGTTTCGTCTCGGCGTTTTTTCCTTTCTTTTAGCTCACTATATATATCGGCCTTCGTTACCACCTTTTGAACTCAGTAATAAGCGCACATTTCAGTTCCGATCAGCTATGTAAATTTGTTGATCTAACAAATAGTTTTGCAGTGCCAATTAATAATCGTTTTCCAAAAATTAATTTTGCACGGTCGTCAAAACCAAAAAGTTCTGCATTTTCATCGAACGAATTATCGGATAATTATCATCGCCATTGAACGAACACATCACACTCTCAATGTCTTTAAAATTATGCGCGGGACATGGACGCTGGCCAGTTTCTTCCTCCTCCAGCTGCAGCTCCCGAAGCTTTCTCTTCAGCTGAACTATCTCCTCCTTCTTCTTGCATAACTGACGAAGTCTGTTAAGTTCCTCATCAATTCCATCCTGCGGCTCTTCTTCATCGTCAGACACCTGTTCTTCCAGAGAAATTGATCCATCAGCCTAGATTTCTTTACGTCCGTGAGCATGCTCCTGAATTAACATCTGAAGATCCTCATTTCCATAATTTTTGACTGCTTCCTGTACTTTCAACTTCAGCTCCGCCTTAGTACCGCTGGTCTATACCTTCATCACTCGCAACACATTTTTCAGAGTAGCAACTGTTGCTGATTCTAAAAATTTGTTCCACTCTTGAGGCATGATGAGACACTTAGGTAAAACAGAGTTATATCAAGGACAAGTTTAACAAAACCGCAAATCACACCCTTCAGTTCTTTTTTGGTAGTTCACACAATCACTTAATGAAATAATTAATTTAACGGATCCAATGATCCCACTTCTGAAAACTGTAGTTAAAAAGACGAAAGGAATAGAACGAAAATGAAAAGGAACACCATGTCTATCATATGACAATTTATTTAAAAAAAAAGCCCCATGTGGAGATTTACCCACACTTTTATACCATAAACTTAGCGAAAACATACAATGTACTATTTGTCAAAATTGCGGGAAGATCAGATGATCAGGTTGGCGAATAAAAGTAAATAAATACTGCAATTGAACCTCAATAAACAACTGGTCAGTCAGCTACAGTATGTTAAGCAAATATGTGGCCGACAGAATTATGTTATTTTTTATTAGTGCCTACAGTTTCGAGCTCTTCCTTCGAAACGAACGGGGGTAGTACCCTATCGTTGGTGATGGCATTATTTGCCATATTCTCGTCAGTGAACTGGGTGAAACCCGAGCTCTCGAATCGCCAATTCACAATTTCATTTCGAAGGTAGAAATTGTGCAGACGGACTCGATTCTCCAGATCGTGGTTCGGGCCAATGATAACATTCGCCTTGTACACTTCCTGGAAAGTCGCTCCTATAGCCTCTACCTGTTCCTGCGGATCCTCGATCACAAAGAAGTTGTCATCATCAACAGCCTCATTTGGATCTATGCCCGCTGTTACCAGTATTTGTTCGTTGTTCGTCGTTCGGGCGATTTTAAAACACTGAAGGTCGTTTTGATTTATTCTCCGAAATATTTTATTTATTTGTGGGAACATATTCGGGTTGCTGGTGTTTACAGCCGGAATTTTGAATTTTATTGTTCCGGTGCAAACTTACAGAATTTCTGTAATTTTCCTTCATTAATGGTTAGAGGTTTTTAATCGACGACTTCAGTGTCATGATCTCTGGGTTATGTCTGTCTGTAAACCGTCTCTACAAGGTTTTTAGTCTTGACAACAGTCTACTTTTCTGTCGGTGCAGTTTTTTTTTTTTTTTTTTTTTATGATTTACGCGCGCCTAAGGGGTTAGATACCCTTTTACTGTTGCCAGGGCGCGGGCGGAAGTTAGAAGGAGGAGAAAGGAAAATTGTTTTGTAGTGGTTTGAAACTCAGGTGTGTTTGGTTTCTATGTTTGCTCTCCAGGGGTGGGAGTCCGAATAGGACGGAGAGTTTTTCTTCACTCAGAGTGATTCGAGATATAATTCCCAGTATTTTTTTCATTGCTTGAAACTCTTATAACAGCCAAATCTACGTGTCAGTGTTATGCCTTCACACGCAGAATTTTTTTGTCTGAGTTCCAATTATACAATGAAAAACTGATTTTGCCATGGGCAGGATTCGAACCTGGACCCTCCGAGTGAGGAGCGTTTGCTACTACCACTACACCACGGCCACCCGTGCGCCCAGTGCGCCAATAGTTGCGTTGCGGAATAAGTCTTCTTCGTCAGTGTGTTGATACCGCGGTATCGTTTTGTCCATTGTTCGTTTAATTTTCTCGTCCATTAGTTTTAGATACCTGTCAATCTCCTCGTTTGACAGATTTCTGTTGGACGGTGGGTAGAGCGAATTCGAGGAGAGTGCTCTAGTCAGTGTTCTGGTGAAGTGTGTCCAACGCACCCTACTATAATTGTAGGAATGCTTTTGAACAAAGTCATCCAATTCCGCAATTTCGTTGGGAACAGTTATTTCGGTACTGAGACCGCAATGGTCACTGCCATACACGAAAGTGCGTAGACAGTTCATGGTTTGTTGGCTTGTGCATGTCAGGTATATTCGTGTGTCGAACAGCAGAAGATCCAAATAGGACCCGTGTCTGGGAAGCGATGGACTATCCGTCGCCTTAAGCTCAAGTCGATACATCACACTGTGCTGACCCCAATAAGTGAATAGGTTCCCTCTAGTATTTGGTGTATTATTTCCCCAATTACTCTGTTTGGCGTTGAAATCTCCGCCGATAATAAAATAGTTGTCTTCCAATTCTAGCCTCAGGAATCGAAAAAGCGTCTCGAGCTCTGAGATGAATAAGGTGGATTGAGTAGCCTTAGGTGCATAGACAGACACCATGTAAAACCGCTTTCCACTACGGAGGGGATATACACGATGCATGCTTCCAGCACCTGGAACCTACGTACTACACGACTGTATACTCTTTTGAAACGTATACCTTTTCTTACGAAAATCGCAACGCCTCCTCCCTGAATAGAGTTGGGTCGGTTTCTCCGTACTATTTTATATCTTTTGTGCCTCATTTTGTGTCTTTTGGTAGGCTTAGTTTCGCTAACCAAGAGCACATGAGGGGCTTGGTCTTTAAGCAACTTAAACAGTGTGGCTTTTCGTTCGAACCTAATCAGTGAATTAACATTCACTGCAAGAACCTTCAGGGTTTGCTCCGGCATGTACGTACCCTTTACGATTGGAGGTGTGTTGGGCCCGGCAGCAGCGCGTATATTTGAACTACCCGCGTAGCCTGTTCCTGTATTTGACGCTGAACCTGAGCCATCTGCCCCTGAATAGAGAGCAAGATACCTAGCATGTCATGTACTGGCTCCGGTGCTCTAGGCGCTGGGCCCTGAGAAGCAACCTTCGCTTGCTGTACCGTATTTCCCCTACCTGCCGCCATTTGGGCGTAGGTAACATGGGGAGTAACGGTGTAACGGTAAATGGTGTTTGTATATGCACGGGTGGACGTTTAATTTCCACCTTCTGCTGCCGAGCCAGATTTACTCTTTTGATGTATTGGAGCTTGGGACAGCCCCGATAGTTTGCGGTTCCTACATAACGCGCAAGAGAGTTGGCTTTTTTCAGACGCTCCGTTCTTATCCAGAGCGTATTCCTCGGAATTGTGATTCTTTCCGCACTTCACGCATCGTGGCTGCATTTCGCAGTTCGACGCTGCGTGCCCGAACCTTTGGCAACGAACACATTGTAAATGTTTTCGCTCCTCTTTAATTTTTCCCAGTGTACAAACTGGTAGTCTAGGACTTTGATGCTCCTTAGACCATCCAGGTTGCTGTCGGGACTTAGCTGGACCAGGAAAAACGGTAGTTTCCGCTTCTCCCTTTTGGCTCTAGCCGTGACAAATGGCTTGACTCCCACGGATTTGAGCTCTTTGCACTCCTTCTCTTTCAGCAGTGCAAGGAGCTCCTCCGCATCAGTCGAGGGTTTCTAACCCCCTCAGCAGCATTGTTTGCAGCTTCTCCCCTTTCTGGGTGTAGGAGAAGAACTCCGTCGTCGAATCCTTCAATAGACTTTTAATTTTGTGGTAGCGCTCCACCGTGTTACAGTGGATCGCGTGCCTATCTACACTTAATCTTTTTATAAAAAAAATTACAGCTTATGGCCGACTTACACAGTTCTATGGTGTCTTTTAATTCCAATTTGAAAGTATTAATTGGAAAGTCTGTTGACTTTCTGCTGTTGTTGTTGTTGTTTCTGCTACCACTGCCAGTGTTTCAACCATTCACTCCTACGCCCTCTCGAAATAACTTTCCTCTTACCTTCTACTATCAAAACGTAAGAGGGCTGCGATTTAAAACCCGTGCTGTCTTGCGCAAATCTCACGCTCTTCCATTTGAGGTCTACGCCCTGACCGAAACCAATGTTATTCCCGATATAAAGAATCAGGAATTATTCCCCCTTAGTTTCAACGTTTTTCGAAATGACAATCGTAACCGTCCAAAAGATGATTCTCTTTGTCGAGGTGTCCTACTGGCCGTCCACAATGACCTAAACTCTTCTCCCCTGCAAGTCTGATCACCTCTATGATATTTTTTTTTTTTATAATTTATGCACGCCTAAGGGTTAGATACCCTTTTACTGTTGCCATGGCGCGGGCGGAAAGGTAGAAGGAGGAGAAGGGAAAATTGTTTTGTAGTGGTTTGAAACTCAGGTGTATTTGGTTTCGATATATGATTACAATCTACCTCAACTGCACTGGACTCAATCAGATGATGAATCTTTTTTATCGCAAACCCTAACTCGACCAAAGAATGCCTCTTCTTGGATGAGCTTACAGACTCTAGCTTATGCCAAGTTAGTGGGGTCTCTAACTATGTATTTATATGGGTAGGCAATTAGACCTCATTTTCACCACAGAACCCATAAACTCCTCTGTCTCGCTCTGTCCCCTTTCACTAATGACCATTGATAACTTTCACCCAGCACTTCCTCTTTCTCTTTTCCACCACTCTCTTACCCAGCATACCCTATCTGCAGCTGCATCTTCTTACGACTTTCATAAAGCGAATTTTCATAAAATTTACGCATACCTTAGTAAGTGTTCTTTTAATTGCGCCAATATGTCCCTTAATGATACTCTCTATATTTTCTACAGAGAATTATTCAATTATATTTTTCTCTATGTCCCCTTTTCGCGCAAATAATCCGTTCTACGAGCCCCCCGTGGTATAATCGTAAACTTCGCTCTTTACGTAACAAGAGAAACAAATTATGGGCAGTTTTCCTTCGTTCCAATTCCCTTGCTGACTATTCCAACTATCTCCGGTTATACCTTCAATTCTACCAGGCTCCTAAGCCTTTATATCAATTCGTTAACTATAATACAAAAAAAAAGCTGACGGTTTTCCTCCATCCCTCTTATACGAAAACATATCGTCAACCGATTGACATACCATGCGCAACTGTTTTGCAACTTTTTTTAAGCAATCTTTTGCCAATAATTCCTTCGTACCGGATCCCTCTTATTTCAAATATCTACTTAACTTCACCATTGGCCGCTCTATTTCTCAAAGTTTTTATGATATAGTAATAGAAAATAAAATACAACAACTTAAAGATGAATTCTTACTCGGCCCAGATGGCCTTCCATCCATATTTCTGAAAAAGTGTTCCTCAACATTTTCCCACCCCCTTTCAAATCTCTTCCTGTTATCGCTCTCTTAAGGTGAATTTCCACCTATATGGAAGTCTTCTTCCATAACACCGTGCAAATCCCTTATTTCCCGTAATCAGCACGGCTTTCTGAAAGGTAGATCAACTACCACTAACCTCGTCGAATTGGTGTCCTCTGTTCTCTAAACCTTAGAAAGTAGTAAAGAAGTTGCCGTTATAATAACTGATTTCAGTACGGTTTTCGATAAGATATTTCATGAGCTAATCCTGTTCGAATTGTTCGTCCTGGGCTTTGAACCTATTTTGCTGAAATTGGATATCTTCTTACTTGTATAATCGTTTTTATAGTATTCGTTTCAGGTCTATCCTATAGGCCTTTTTCTTGGATACTTCGGGTGTTCCTCAAGGCAGTCATCTAGGTCCACTTCTCTTCATCCTATCCCTTAACGATATTGAAAGAGTCAGTACTCAGCACTTTCTCTCTATGCTGACGATACCAAATTTTTTAAAACCTCACGACATGACTCCAGCCCCCTTCAAATAGATCTACTATAAATAGTTTTTCCACCTGGTGCATCAAGAACTGTTTGGAACTCAATGTCACCAAACGTCAATCGATTACCTTCTCACGTAAGTGCAACAAGTCTCCTCCCCGAATTTACCTTCTCCACGGCCAATGTATATCCCTTGTTGAGTCTATCCTTGACCTTGGCATATTATGAGACAAGGAGATAAATTTACGCTCGCATATTGATGAGATAATTACTAAAGGAAACTCATTTCTTGGCTTCGTTAAAAGATGGTCCAAAGAATTCTGCAACCCGTACGTGACCAGATCATTACACATCACTCACGTTCGCCCCTTTCTTTCAACGAGTTCATGTATCCCGTATTGAGAGCATCCAGCGTCGTTATCTTCGATTTGCTCTTCGAGGTCTACCTTGGAACGATCCTCTAATCTTACCTTCTTATCGGGAACATCTCGAGCTAATTAATCTGAATAGCCTTGAGGAACGAAGGGACGCAGCTGCATTAATTTCATTCACCAAATCCTCTCAGGCTCTGTTGATTTCACGTCTCTTTACAACTCCATTTTCTTTTATATACTAGCCCTCGAAATCTACGTTGCCACCGTGTCTCCCTTATCTGCCAATTGTCACAGTTTTTTTTGTAATGAAATCTAAAGTTCTGAGCTTAGTGGTTACAATACCACTAATATGGAGAATTTTGTATATTCGGTTTCGGTTTTTTACGACCAGAATAAATAAGTGCTCGTTTAAAGTCCCGTGTAGTCTTTGGACGGCCGAGTTTCCTATTTTTTTTAGATCCTGTCGTTTGGTAAAATTGAATTCCATTTTCTTTTAAAAACTGTTCTACTGAGCTGTGAATAATGCATCTTTCAATGTGTGATATATGTTCATATTATTGTTTTTATTCAGGTGTTCTTTACTTATTATAGTAAGCATTTGCATTTGGGTTTCTTCTGTGATATCTTTCGAAATACTGTTTGAATTTGAAATCCTTAAATTTCTATTACTGGAAAAATATTTAACGTAAATGTGTTGAAAAAATATGTATTTTCACAGGAAATGCATATTTTTAACAACTTTAATGTAATTTTGAACCTTTTTATGTACTATTTTAAGAGTGTGTTTTTCTTTGTAGAATCATAATTTAAGTATATTTGATTTTTAAACAAATTTATGGGTTATTGAAATATCCAAATGGTCCAACCATAATGCATGATGTTAATTGTGAATCACACCTTAAGGTCAAGTTTTTTTCCCAACTTAATTTGACATTTCTTTGTTTCAGTGTTTGACAAATTCAATCATGGAGGGGTACACAATTGAGCAGGGCTTTAAGATTGTTTAAGCCTTTTAGGAAAATGGGCGTTCAAATCAAAATGCATTTCGTGCACTTCGTGATTTTTTTGGTTAGCATAATCGATCAAATGCTTCCATAATGGGGAGAATTGTTCATAAATTTCAGCAAACCGGGTCTGTAGGAAATGTGAAAACACCTGTGCATGCTCGCCCAGTTCGTTCTGTGGAAAACATTGCTGTTGTTCGCGATAGTGTGGCACAAGAGCCGTCAACCTCAACTCGTCGTCGTGCCCAACAATTGAACATCTGACGAACATCACTGATGCGAATTTTTGAATAAAGATTTGAATTTACACGCGTACAAGGTTCAATTGACTTAAGAGCTGAAGCCTACTGACCATTTCAAGCGTCGTCAATTAGCCGAATGTTTGGTTGAACAGACAGAAGTGAATGGTGACTTTACAAAGAAAATCATCTTCATCGACGAAGCACACTTTCACCTCAGTGGATTCGTTAACAATTAGAATTGCCGCATTTGGGCAAATGAGAATCCACGATTGATTGTTGAAAAGCCGATGCATCCACAAAGAGTGACTCTGGTGTGGTTTTTGGGCTGGTGGCGTCATCGGGCCGTACTTCTTCGAAAATGAGGTCGGCAAAGCAGTTACCGTGAATGGTGTTCGCTACCGCGAGATGATAACGGTCTTCTTATGGCTAGAAATTGAGGATATGGACCTGGAAGATATGTGCTTCCAACAGGAAGGTGTCATTTGCCACACAGCCAACGAAACAATGGCTCTTTTGCGCGAGAAATTCAATGGCCGTGTTATCTCACGTCGTGGATGATGTTTATTGGCCGCCACGATTATGTGATTTGACGCCGTTGGACTTCTTTCCTTGGGGATATTTAGAAGAAAAAGTTTATGTCAATAAGCCAAGAACAATTCAAGAGCTAAAGGATGAGATAATTTGGCACATTAACGACATTGAACCTCAATTATGTCTCAGAGTCATTGACAATATGGACCATCGAATAGAGGTATTCCACCGAAGCCGTGACGAGCATTTGGCTGATATTTTGTTTCACACAACATTTTTAATAGATCCTTCTATCATAATAAAAAATATTAAAATAATTCTCTGAAAACTTTTTGTTTTATTTACAATTAACATCGTGCGTTAATTATGGACCACCCTTTACATATATCTGCTTGAATATGCTTCTGCGCTATGAATAGTTGCACCTGTTGATGAAATTTCACTGTGGTTTTAATTTTCGTTAAAAAAAGTTAATAGGTCCTGTTCTCCGTGTCTTTCACCACGTGAGAGGTTATTGAAATGAACCCTTGTTAAGCCATCAGCCATCCGATTTCCCTTGCCTTTTACGTATTATATAGAATAATTGTACTCGTGGAGATGGGTTTTTCATACCTGGTGTTAACATTCTCTCCGGCTTTGAAATCCTGGAGTTTAAGTACTATGTTTTTCGGACTATTTAGACTCTTCCTCGTCTTCCTTCTTTGGTGAAAAATTAGGTAAGGATTATTAGCAGCAGGACGGTAACTAGTGATAAGTAGACAATGTAGTATTGATGTATATCATGATCTGTTATTTAATTCGGGAATACATGATGAGTTTTTTGGTCAGCGTTTCCCTTCTTTAGAAATGCTATATCATCATCGCCGTGAATGATGAATTTATTATTCTTTATTGTTTCTGTGAGAGTGACGTGTTGGAGTTCTACAAGTGGTAGTCTTAAGTTGAGAGCTGGTAAAAATGATGCAGAGGAATTGTGGGATTTAATAATCATAGTTGGTTGTTTGATGACACAATTTCGAGCTAATTTCAGTAGTCTAATTTCCAGTAATAGTGTGCTGAATATTTTGGATCCACATACTATTGAAAGAGTTTCTTCCTTTTGAAAGGCAAATATCCACTGATTCGGATTATGTAACTGAACCCACATTTTTCCTGGATTGCTAGTCTTGAGAGAACAATAACGCGATAATTGTTTTCTGTGGTTGAGTAGATGAGTTCCACATTAATTTTCCGCGGAATGAGTGTTAACATAGGATCTCGTTGCCTACAGAGATATTTCCACTCATCGTTTTGTAGACATCTTTGATATTCAACTTGTAATATTGGAAAATATTGGTCTCTATATGGACTTACGGCAAGAAACGGTGTGGATGGGTTGATAAACACGAAATAGTTGTTGTTGAACTGGTAATGGTAACACCTGACTGCCTAATAGTGAAAGCTTGATGAGGAACATGATTGCAGATGAAGTTATACGGGCCTTTACTCTTAATGGCTTGGTGGTGGTAGAGAGTACACAGTTCGATCTATGATTAGAATTTTTGTAATCATGACTACGGTCTTAATATTTGCCATTTGAATGGGCAATATTAATAAGTTTTAATAAGGTTTAATAAAGATGTGAAAGATACTGTCTATGATATAAGCGGATACAAACTTTTTCGAGCATATGGATGTGATCGTACTGGTGGAGGCGTTGCGATATGCGTTAGAATGGGCTTAATCTGTCGACGAAGATGTCATTCGCCAAAAGGCTCTGCCTTTCAATATTTATTCGCGTATATAACTTGGGGCGACAGGAGTGTTTGCTTAGGTGTTGTATATAGACCAAATAGGTATATTGATTTGACAACTATTTACGACGTCTTGGAAGAAGTTTCGATCTGCTCAAGCAATGTCATTGTTTGTGGTGATATTAATAGTAATTTGATATGTGAAAGACATTTAACTGAAAATATGCAATTGTTTAATTTAAAACTCGTGAATTGTCAACTCCCTACGAACTTTAACAGCTCCTCCTATTAGATATCCTACATTAGTAGATATCTTTTTTGTAAATAATCCTGGCAAAGTATTATTTTATGTCCAAATCTCTGCACCTGCTTTTTCGAAGCATGATTTATTATTTCTGACGTATGACTCTGATATTGAAAATAATGCACAAGCATCCACCTGTACACACAGAGATTTCAAAAGTATTGATATGCCCTCTCTTGAACCATACATTCATTTGATTCCATGGAACCTCATATATTGCATGCCCTCTCCAGATGACCAAATTAAGTTCCTACAAAACAATGTAAATCTTCTTTTCGATTTATACGTTCCAATAAAAACTGGTAGTGTAAAAGAATAAACAAAAGCCTGATTAACGAATGAAATTCGAGATTTAATGACGTAACGTGATGAGGCGTATCGACGATGGAAATATTTTCGGGTAGAAGAGCTTTATCAGGCTTACAAAAGTTTACGAAATAGTGTTGTTCGTGAAATACGCAGTGCTAAGACACAATTCTATTCCAACCGACTTAGTTCTTCCTCAGGTGGTCATAAACTTTGGAATAACATTCGAAAATTAGGAATCGGGAAGCAAAAAGCTACTTATTTTACCACAATCGATTTCAACGAACTAAATCGAACCTTTTTGGTCAAACCCATTTTGCAATGCTCCAGTAGTTAACTATTCATTCGAGGATGCTTCTTTATCGATTGGCACGTCTTTTGTATTTAATAGGGTAGATGAATTGGACATAATAGAAAGTTTTCTGTCTGTTAAGTCCAATGCTGTAGGTGTCGATGAGATAAATCCGATTTTGGTTAAAGCGGTTTTGCCGACACTAACTCATATGATTAATACTGTTTCTGACCGGCATCTTTCCCAGCAAATGGAAATTAGCAAAAATAATTCCAATACCTAAGTGCAATAAAGGTGAAGAATTCAGACTAATCTCCATCTTACCTTTTTATGTAAAATATGTGAAAGAATTATGCATAAGCAACTTAATTATTACTTTATTCAAAATAACTTGTTGCTATAAGTACAGTCGGATTTCCGAGCTAAACACAGCTGTACAACTGCTTTGCTGAACGTCAAAGAAGATATAAGAGACAAATTAGATAGGGACAATGTTACTTTCAGGTACTCTTAGACTTCTCCAAAGCTTTTAATATGGTTAATCACTCGATTTCGCTCAGCAAATTTCTCAATTTCCTCCACTGTTATTAAACTAATATCATCCTATCTCAGTGAACGAAAACAGGCCGTGTCACTTGATGGCAACCTTTCCAATTTTCTTCTCTTAAGGCAAGGAGTTCCCCAGGGCTCTATTCTAGGGCCTCTATTGTTCTCCATATATATTAACGATATTACTTCTGTCTTTCTGTCAGTTCATCTAAGCATATCTATGCCGATGATATACAAATTTATCAAAGCTTTTCCTTGGGCCTAATTGAAAATTGCGTCAGTGTTTTAAATGAGGATCTATAACGACTTTCTGATTGGTCACTCAAAAGCGGCTTAATACTTAACCCAACAAAGTGTTAGTTTTTAGTTATTTCTAAAAAAAAGTTAGATCTGTCTTATTTCCCTCACTTAATGCTAAGCAACTCTGAAATTGAATTTATTGAGTCTTCGAAAAATCTAGGTCTTGTCTTTAATAGAAACCTTATATAGTTACATATTTCTTCTATAATTAAAACGAAACAAATTTTATTTGTTCAACTCTTTATTGGTCTAGCTTCTAGGGAGGCAATAATTTAACTGCCGATGCGCAGATCGACCTCCCCAACATCTTCTCAGAGTTAAGAGCGGAGAGCGCGATTGCGCTAAGAGATCATCCACGCACACTCAAAGTTTGCATCGATCAAACATTGAGTGTCGCAAAGTACAACTCGCTCTTGCAGCGGTGTGGGGGCGAGCGTCAGGGATACACCTCTATGGGCAGTTATCACTTATATAACAATATGGAACAACCACATAAATATATTAGTAAGGAAAACTTACGGTATTCTACGAACCCTATATACTACTCAATAGTTTATTCCTCTTGAAACAAGACTGCTACTTGCTAAAACGTTAGTGATTCTTGTACTTATCCACGGGCGTGAAATTTTTTATGGATGTGATGCCGAGAGTAGAAGGCGACTTCAAGTGTTGGTTAACATGTCTTTTGTAAACAAAATTTCGAAAAGTCATTCTTCTTTTTAACATAATCATATTGACAAACAGCGGGAACTTAGTTGCACGCCTAATAGTTCAGCAATTTCTTATATTTCTTGTTTAACCACATATTTCCAGGGGCTTATTACATTTGATTCTGAGTTTGTTTTTGCCTTTGATTTTATTCAATAAGTAACTAGAGATCCAAGGGTTAAGCTCTCTTACAACCCTTTTCGAATGCAAGGATTAGGAACAGCTAAGAATATGTTTTTTAAGATAGTCAGTATAGATACCACAGTGACCATTACAGTTTTAGTACCGAAATAACAATTCCTAACGAAATTGTGGAGTTAGAGGAGTTTGTTCCTGGGCATTCTTACAATTATAGTAAGACTCGCTGGACACGCTTCTCCAGAACGTTGATAAGAGCTATCTCCTCCAATTCGCTCTACCCACCGCCCAATAGGAATCTGGTTAATGAAGAGCTTGACAGGTACCTAAAACAATTGGACCAAACAATTAAACAAACGATGAACATTACAGTACCACGGTATGAATACACACCCAACGAAGACTTCCGCAATGCACCGACACAAAAATAGACTCTTTGCAAAACCCTGTACAGACAGTTTACTGACAAATATAACGTGGAGGTTAGGAAACTGAAGTCATCAATTAAATACCTCCAAATATTGATAAGATAGAATTACAGAGCATCTGTAAGTTTGTAATGGAACAACAGAATTCGGGGTATGAATTCCAGCAACCCGAGTATGTTCCCGCAAACATATTATAAACAAAATATTTCGAAGAAAAAATCAAAACGACCTACGGTGTCTTAAAATTCGACTACTGTAGAGAGCCAACTGAAGTCGCAGAAGATGATAATTTCTTTGTGATCGAAGATCCTTAAGAGAAGGTTGAGGCCATAGGAGCGACTTTTCAGGAAGTGTATAAAACCAATGACGTCATTGGTTCAAATCACGACTTGGAGAATCGAGTCCTTCTGCACAATTTCTACCTGCGAAATGACATATAGAACTGGCGATTCGAGAGCTCGGGTTTCACCCAGTTCAGTGACGACAATATGGCAAATAACGCCATCGCAAATGAAGGCCAACTACTCCCGTTCATTTTAAAGGAAGAACTGCATGAGATCTTCGGCACAATAAGAAGTTAAAAATCAGTGGGAATAGATGGAATACCGAACACTGTGCTTCGACATCTCTCTCTAGAAGTGGTAGACATTTACACCACCCTGTTTAAGAATGTAGTAAATAATGAACATTAGCCAGAGCATTAGTAAGCTGCGGTGGTTTATCCCATCCCTAAGAGGGGTAAAGATACTATATATCCAACCCGGCGAATCTCCGGTTGATAAGTCTCCTTCCGAATATCAGTAAGATGTTCGAAAAGGTAATCAATAGGGTTTTGATTCAGTGGGTTAAGGACAGAAATATATTTCCGGATAATCAATTCGGTTTTAAGGCGTGGCATGATGTCATACATGCCGCGTATAAACTGGTGTCAGATATCCGATGGAACAAAAGCAAAAGCCAGGGTACTGGGGCCTGCCGGGTTGACTTGGAAAAGGCCTTCGACACCGTATGGTTAGAGAGACTTTTCTACGGGTTGACCGGACTGGACATCAGTAAACCACATTTGTATATTCTTCTTAATATGCTCACCAACAGACAGTTCATCGTCAAAAAAGACGGTCTGCAACAAGGTGCGGTTAATTCAACGATCTTATTAAACATTTACACAATAGCTTTGATAGGTTCTCTTCCCCCTAGCATAGCGAACGCAGACGACTTTATAGCGTACAGAACAAGTCCAAAAGTAGAGGTCATTAACGAGCTTTTGCAAACTGACTTCGAACAAATTAGGCGACTTTCCGGTGACTGGAAGCTGAAAATCAATTTTCAGAAGTCTGAAACCATTCTGTCTGGTGCCGCTAGGGATGCCAGAAAAAATTGGCGAAAATTGTCGATCATTGGACAACATGGCCACTTGCTTGTCGTAATATAGTCAGATACCCTGGGATCTGGCTGGACCAATATCTATATTTCAACAAGAATGTAGATGCTGCTCTGGCCAGATTCAAAGGTGTTTTTGCCCTTACAAAGAGACTGTTTTACAGGAGCCAACTCGATGCGAGGGTGAAAGTTATCTCCTACCTGGCACTCATCCGGCCCATGCTGGTATATGTAGTTCAACGTGAGAGCAAGCTTAATGGAAAAGATTCGGTTGTTTGAAGGGGTTGCCTTAGGGTTTGTCTTCATCTTCACAGACCACCAGAATTGGAGTACCTAAAATTATGTTCCAATGAAGTTCTATACAACAGGGCGAATCTAATAAGAGAGGATATTTTCGCTATTAAGTTGACTCGAAGGCGTATTGTAAGAGCAATGACCTCATCCAACAACCTGATATCTGGGGCCTACTACCCCAAATACTTATATCATGAGAGTGTGTGCTAGAAAGGCTTCGCCCCCCCATGAAGCGTTCTTCTATTTTGATATGAAAGAGCTGATCCAGGATAGGTTTTGCGGTGCCGCTAATCTTCCACGTAGCTCGTATAGCTGGTGACGGGCGACTCAACTACAACAGAGACGTCGCACACGGCATTATTGAACGTCTCAGGTTTAGTAGGACGGTTTCAAAACGCGATAATAAAGATTTGTTTTCCAGCACCAAAATATTTGGTGGTTGAGTGAAGATGGCGCGATTCCTTCGTCGTTTCCTTCAAGTCCGTGTTAGCCTGGTCAAGAGGCAAAGAGGGCCATATTTTTCTTGCTATGTTTAGAAAATGGTCGACTTACATAGGGTTAGGTTAGGTAAGAGTGGCTGTTGGAAATACCAACCCACTTAGGCCTATTGGCCATTGTGATGCCACGTGGATCTATGATCTTCTTACTACTGGAACCAGTTTGAGCTTATAATAAAGCGTAGGAGACTGTTAACGTCTATTTTTTCTAGATCGTTTAGGTCGTTGTAGAAGAAAGCTCCTAGATGAATCTTCCTTCTCTGAGAGAGAGCTGGGCATGTGCAGAGTAGGTGGGTGATTGTCTCCTCCTCTTCCTCGTCCATGCAGCTTCTACAGAAATCGTTAGTAAAAGCGCCAAGCCTTCTTGCGTGCTTGCCTATGAGGCAGTGTCCGGTAATGACACCTATTATGGCGCTGAGCAGCAGTCCACCTAAGGTCCGTTCTTTTATTGGCATCTAGCTTTAGTGTTAGTTTGCACGTAGCGATTGGTATACCTATACTACCTTTGTCCGGTAGGATAGGTAGAGTGGTTCCAATTTTGGCGAGTTCATCGGCTCTGCAGTTCCCTGGAATGTCTCTGTGGCCCGGCACCCAACAGAGGTGAATGTTGAACTGCTCTGCCATCTCGATGAGAGATGATCGGCATTCAAGGGCAGTTTTAGAACACAATGAGACCGAGTCCAGGGACTTGATGGCGGCCTGACTATCCGAAAATATGCGGATATCCTTTGCAGATATCATGTTTTTCTTCAACCAGGACAGAGCTTCTTTAATCGCCAGAATTTCCGCCTGGAACACGCTACAGCGATTTGGAAGGCGGAAAGAGAGGCTTAGATTTAGCTTATCTGAGAAAACACCGCCACCAACTCCGCTGTCGGTTTTAGATCCATCTGTGTAGAGATGGATTGACTTGTCCCCCATGAAAGCATCCTCTTCCCAGAATGATCTAGAGGGGAAGCTTACATGGAAGTTTTTGTCAAACCAAAGTTCAGGTATGGTGTAATCGGTGTTCTCTGTGAGGATTCCTAATGTATTAAGAATGTTGGCGTGGCCAAATGAATTATTTGTCCACTGTTTAGTCGCTTTAAGGCGAATAGCTGCAGTCGCAGCTACTTGCTTGCTAAAAATGTCGAGGGGTGTCAAGTGAAGCAGAATATCTAATGCCGCAGAGGGGGTAGACCGCAAGGCTCCGCTTGTGCATAGACATGCTGTTCTTTGGACTCTGCTTAATTTAATGCGGTTGACTGCATTTTCCAAGGCCGTCCACCAGACAACCACCCCGTAAGTAAGTATCGGTCTTATGACCGAGATGTATAGCCAGTGGGTTATGCGAGGTTGAAGGCCCCATTTGTTCCCAATGGCTTTCTTGCAAGAGAATAAAGCTATTGTAGCTTTATTGACTCTTTCTTGAATGTTAGGTTTCCAGTTTAGTTTCCTGTCAAAAATGAGACCCAGATATTTTGCTGTATCGGAGAAAGCTAAACTGGTACCGTTTATTGAAGGAGGGTCTATGATTGGAATTTTATATTTCCTAGAGAAGAGGACAAGATCAGTTTTATGGGGGTTTATTCCCAATCCACAGCGATCTGCCCAGCGGGTTAATCTGTTAAGATTTACTTGGAGGAGTTCTTTAATGGTACGAGTATTTAGATGTTTTCCTGAGACGGCTATGGCAACGTCATCCGCATAGGCAATCACTCTGCTACCACCCGCTTCCAGGTATATCAGTAGTTCGTTAACTACTAAGTTCCAGAGAAGGGGAGAGAGGACACCGCCTTGCGGCGTACCCCTACTGACATATCTTTTAGCAGAAGTCTCACCCAGTTTGGAGTTGATTATCCTGCTTGTTAGCATTAGATTAATCAGCTCCCCAAGTGAGCCGTCTACCTGCAGAGTTGACAGCGCAGTCGTGATTGCGGATGTGTTGACGTTGTTAAAGGCGCCCTCTATGTCTAGGTAAGCAACCATTGTGTACTCCTTATATTGTAGGGATCGTTCGATGTGGCTAGTCAGAGAGTGCAAAGCCGTTTCCACCGACTTTCCTTTACAGTAGGCATGTTGAGCCGTAGACAGAAGTCTTGGATCAACTTTAGCTCGAATATGGATATCAATCAGTCGTTCTAAAGTTTTCAGAAGGAATGATGATAGACTTATAGGTCTGAGGTCCTTTGGGACTACATGAGAACATTTTCCAGCTTTGGGAATGAATACTACATTGACTTCTCTCCATAACAGTGGAATACACAGCTCCTCATAATATTTTCCAACACTGGTAGAATAATATATGAGGATCTCTGTAGCTCGGCAGGTATAATACCGTCCGCACCAGCAGACTTGTATGTTTTGAAGCTATGCAGCGCCCAGAGCAGTTTGTCTCTCGTAATCAGACTATGAATTTTGGTCACGGTTGCATTAGGCTTGTTTGGGCTGCTACTGGCCGCGAGTTGTGAGCTACCTGGAAAGTTGGTGTCCAGAAGCAGGTTGAGTGATTCATCACTTGAGGTTGTCCAAGAGCCATCGTTTTTTTCAAACAGCTGGGCATCATAGGATTTGTGGAGAGGATTTTTCTTAGCCGCGATGCCTCAGAGGTTTCTGTAATTTTGTCGCACAATGACCTCCAGGATTGTCGCTTTGCCTTCCTCAGCTCTTTTTTGTATAATTTGAGGGATTCTTTATATGAGTCCCAGTCGGTCACTTTTCTTGTGCTTTTTTCTGAGTTGAAAAGTTTTCTGCAGGTGTTTCTGAGCAGTCCCAGTGCCGATGTCCACCAATGTGGCTTTTTCTTGCCTCTTGGTTGAATAAGAGGGCAGGAAGCGACCATAGCCTTATTGAGAGTCAGAGTAAATTCGCTGACTTTCATGTCGAGCTCATTGGTGTCACGCGGGGGACTTGATAGTTTAGAGGATATCGTTTCCGACAGTATTCCTCTATATTTTGTCCAATCAGTTTTCCGGTAGTTCCGGAAAGCTGGTTGGCGGGGGGGAGCATCACTCAGACTGAATTGGATGTATCTATGGTCTGAAAAGGAGTGTTCAGACGATACCATCCAGTTTGTTAGCCTTTGGATGATGCTGCCGGAGACAAGAGTAATATCTAATACTTCTTGTCGGTTTTTTGTTATAAAAGTGGGCTCATTGCCAATATTGCAAATTAAGAGGTTAGTACTTAAAATATAGTCTAAAAGTGACTCACCTCTATCATTGATGTCGGTACTGCTCCATACCGTATGATGTGCGTTAGCGTCGCATCCGATTATGAGGCCAGTTTTTTGCCTTCCCGCTAACAGTACCACCCTTTCTAGGTTATCACCAGGGAGAGGGCGCACTTGGTCGTGGCCAAGGTAAGCCGATGCCAGCCAGTAAGAGTCTTTGGCAGTCTCTAATCTGGCAACGGTTAGGTCGGGGTCACTGAGGTTGGGAAGTAGAAATACATTAAGGCTACGTTTCACTAATATACAAGTTCTAATCTTACCTTTGTCTCTTGTATAGAGCGGAACGTATGTGGGTGTCCTAAGTCCACGAACCACGCCTTCTGCAATCCATGGTTCCTGGATTAGAATTATGTCTTCTGCGCTTTTGGAAAGTCGCAGAATGAGTGCGGCCGAAGCCTTTTTTGAGTGGTGGAGATTAATCTGGAGAAACCGTATCATTGCTACAGTCTTCCAGAGTCGCCTTCACCACGGTATTGTTGAGGTCCTCCGATTCTGAAGATGTGCCCAAGAGCTAATCTTCTATCTCTGATCGTGTAGAACCTCTAATTGTTTCGTCATCGGTTTCCATTTCCGACAGTGTGTCAGAAGAGGAGACCGACGGCTTGGTAGTCACCTCTGACAGATTGGAGTCGTCGCTATCCAATTCTGGAAAGGATATCGACGCTCCAAGATACAAGGTTGTGATGTCAGGTGTTAAAGGAGGAGGAGGTTGCTTATCAGCATCCAACTCATCCTTTTTGTACACCCTTAAATGAATGGACTCGAATCTGAACCGAATCATGCCTTTCGTCTGCGCCAGAGGATCAAGGGATTCCTTATTGATCACAATTAACGCGCATCTATAAGAACCCCTTAGTCCCTCCAGTTTCGCGACTTTCCAGTCATGAGTCGGAAGAATCGGGTTGCTGAGCCGGATGATTTCCAGGATACTTTCTGTAGAGGAGGGTTCGGCTGGAATCCAGGTACGAGTTCGAGGTCTACTAGGAATGTCTTCCTTAGATACGACCTCGAGTTTGGCACCTGGCCAAACCTCTCCTAAACCATCGATGGCCTTGGTGAAGAGATCTCTGGTTGGAGCAAGCGATGAGCTTGACATGGCCTTGGTGCCAGCCAGCGTCGCTTGTGATAGGAGGTGGTCCTGGGTTTTCCCGCATGATGACCAAGAAGTTGCTCGAGAGCTTCAACTTGACCAATTGCCACCGTTCCGGTGTAATGGAACCGTCGGTATCGCTCCTGTCGATCACCGCGATCACCAATGCGTCCTTTGGGACTTCATTATAAGACCTCAGAGATTTGCTGTTGGATGGCCCAGGGGTTGTAGAACTGTGTGTTTTGAGCCTCTTGGAAACCGGTACGGTTTCCTCCAACGATCTCTGATGCTTAGAGGAGTCTTTTGACGTTTTGGGAGCAGTGGAAGCAGTGGGAAATCCGTCTTTTAGGATGTTTTTAGCCCACTCAACCTTGCTCTTTATTTCCGCACTTCTCTCAACCTCCGGAATGGATCCGAAGGTTTTGATGATGCGTGAAGCATTGCGGCGTCGTATGTAGAGCGCCTTAGATGGAGCTTGCCGATGCGGCTGAGCTCCAGATTCCTCCTTGGAGGGAGGAGTTTTGGTAGCAGCAACAAGTCCGTGGCCTGCCACAAACTTGCTGCTGCTGGGGGCGGGGGAAGTGATAGGACCATGGCTTGCCACAGTCCTAACACTTCCTGATTTCTTATTTTTTGGCTCGTTCCTTTTGCCTTTAGAGGATTGCGCACCATGGCCTGCCACAGTTTTGCCTCCTCTCGGCAATGCAGGAGCCTTGCCGGTAGTCGGTGTAGTCACCGTTCCACCGCCCGGTAATGAAGGAGTACCGGCCTCGGATTTTGTTTTTTGGTTGTTATCCATTAATGGTCCCACGAGTAGCGGAGAAAGGGGTGTCCATCTGTACAGAGATCCGCCGGTATACAGATAAGGCTAGCTAATCCGGAGGTCGCCAGGTATCCGGATACTCCGTTTGCGACTGAGCTATTTTTGGAGATACTGGGCTCTCAGCCAGATTGATCTTCGGCACGGGTCGTATAACACCTTGATCCAGCCCAGGGGAATGATGGAGTGCTTTGGGAGTTGGGGAGGGGGGGGAGCATCCTTTGGTTTCAGGACTCGTCTGGAGAATTTCTTCTCGAGATTCATTGACCCTACTCAGCCTCTACAACTCGACAAGTTCGATGCTCGCGGTAGAAGATACATAGGGTTGGGCAGTTTTAAAATATTTAAGGTTAGCATCCTTGGGTTAGATAACAATTAGGTTAGCAACTTGAAGTTTTGCTAATAAGTAGATTAGATTAGATTGTATGGTTAGGCTAAGTAATTTAAAGTTTAGTATAAGGTAGTTAGTTTAAGTAGTTTAAGTTAGAAGTATAAGATTTAAGTAAATACAAAAAAAATTCTCATTTATTAAGTTTTTTCTTAAATACTTAACATTTTCTTAATTTAACTATAATATATGTTAATGAACAATAATTAAGTTTGAAAGTGATAAATTAGACGTCGAAGGACATAAAATAAAAATATAATTTAGCTTAGAGCGCCTGCTTGGAGGGCCAGTAACTTAGAATAAGTTAATTAATTTGTGTTAAGCTAGCTTTTAAGCATTTTTTCTGTTTGCATGTAAATATAGTAAATGTAAGCAGAATAAAATAAAATGCATTAAAAATGAATGAATGACAGTCAGTAAAGATTGTATAGGAAGTTGAAGCATTTTTACGTGTACAGACATTTTCCTAAAACTCATATACTATATTATGTTTGAGCATACTGTAGTCAACTTTCAATAATTTACTGAGTACAGTAGATTTTTCTGCTCTTGCTGTTAAAAATGGGGTCCTGTTATGCAATGGTCGGTAATCATCAGATCAAGAACACATTTTTCGCATTTATTAAAACATGCAAACATTACCCTGATATAGTTCTGGCTGGCTCATTGATAAAAGAAAATACACCATGCGATGCTAATAATGCGAAATAACTCGAAACAGTTATTCCAACAGTTATATCCAAAATATTTAAATTGAAATCTCCTAAGATAATTATATTCCTTGAGACCAGAGAATTCTTCTATAAATGTCAAAGCATTAGACATACAATACATAAGTAGTCTAGTATAGAAACCACAAGTACAAATACTTCATGGTTAATTTCTATAGAAACTTTTAGAACATCTGCACATACAAAATCGAGGCGCAAAACGTCGAAAACCTCATATTCGTCGTTTACAAAACAGCCAACACTGCCACCGTAGATGACAGCACAGAGTTCGACGCACGTACCATATAGCGTTCCCTAATATTATTGCGCGTCTAGTCACAGTTTGGGGGGAAAGCTTTCACCAGCAATCGATGCGGAATTTTTTGCTCTTTGAAATTTGATTTCGAAGACCAAAAGAGAGTAAAAAACAAGTAACAACAATTAAATTCATTAGTAGACCGAACCTACCTGTTCATGTTGCCCCCGAGCTATTTTTATAATTGATTAAATTTGCGGTTTGTTCTTAGTTTGGATCCTGTTCTTTTTTTAGCGAGGGACTTCTTTCCTTTGATCGGTAAAAATAAAGAAATTACATTTACACGAGTCCGTTCTTGATTTGTTTTATTTTCAATGAAATCTAATTTTAAATTAAAACTTTGATAAGAACTTACTATTGGGTTATGTTGATTTACGAGTATGGCATGTGAATGTGTCAAAAAAATTTTGTCGTATAATCGCATTGTCATACGGAGTTTCCGACTGATTTTTTGATGTGGCAACAATTCTTTTCTAATCTATAACCCTTAAAAAATGTATAGCTGCTAGTATGCGTTCTTTTCTGTTTTGTACTCGTTTATCATCAGGCTCATTTTTGCGGCTTCCGGATCAATATTAACGAAAGTTTTATTGGAACTGGATTTGTGAGAGCAAATTTAAGAGACCTGCGCTGTAAACTGGCTAATTGTTTTGAAGAGCACTATATATACCTGCCTACACTAGGGTCATGCAAATGGAATATCATTAGTAAAGAGAAAACAAACTTCGTGTGAAATGCATGCTTGAAGTACAGTCAAACGAGCCAACATACTCGAAAAATATTCAATCGGCGAAATACATATTTAGAGGATGAACATACTCTCCGAAATTTGGGCGACAGTTGGAAATCTTGGATTCCAACTTGCTCTGAAGGCGAATCCGGATCCGAATAAACGCTGCGACTGCTGTCCTTGTGTAGCGGAAATCTGAGTTTTGCTTCCTCTTATTGTCTCGATCCATCCAGTCGCACTTTTTGGATGATTGTTATCTCTGCTTTGTAGCAGTCGAAAATCTTCGCAAGTTGCTCTACTACATTTGAACATTCCACGTGCAGATCCGAAGTTCTTAATCATTTGGAAGGGTCGTCAACAACGAGTCCGTTGCTATCCGAAAATATCAGCTGGTTCGTATCATTTTTATTATCTCTTCCATATAGAATGATTGCGCAGGCCAGAATTATGCTTTGGGTGCTTTCCATTTTAACCTGTTTGAGTAAGGATCTACTTATGCTGTTACCACAACTGGAAGGTAAGGCATGAACTACTTGATTGTTACGTTGCTGGCCCAATTAAAGTTATAAGAAAGTCAGCAGTTTTTCAATTATTCGCCGCACAGAACCCCAATGCTGGGTAGCCTACCAATAAAGATTATTTTCAAGTCGGCCTAGATGCCCTTAGGATGGCATTTATTAATTGACGAGAAGAGGCCAAGTTCTTCAACATGATCGAATATTTCGAAAATTCGACGAGAAAAGTGACCATATTGGATGCAAAGCATTATTGTCCTCATGGTTAATACAAATCACACTACATACGAGTAGATTAACTACTGTGTTTCCATTAACAGAATAAGAACCTGCCAAAGAATTGGTCACTGTCAATTCCCGTGAACCTTTGTTTTTGTGTGAATTTCATTCCAAAACATCTTTTCATTTTGCGTATCCCTTTCCTGATCGACAACTATCAAATGAAAAACTAAAAAATCACTTTAAAGGAAAGCAACTGCTACTTTGTGTTGATGAAAATGGTAGTAAATGCAAAGGGGGTGGTGATGACGATAGTGACGTTGACGTTGATTTAGTTATGATAAGACCTCCTGCAATGTTCTTCAATATAACAACATCCGGTAAGCGACCGATGAACGCAATGTCCTACAATGCTAAAAAGACAACAACGATAAAAGCTTTGAATGAAAGTGGAGAATATAACTTATGTTATAAGGAGTTAACTTTCATTTTGCATAACATCATGGAATATTACCTTTCCCTGGTGGTGCAGGTGGCCGAGGTTACTCTTGTACAATTTGACTGCAACACCGGGTGACACCAATATCCGATGGCGTGGACAGAAACTTAATTAAAAACTTTCTTTTTAGTACTGTATCCGTGAAGTTTACTCATAAAGTTGTTGGTATGCTTATATGTCTGTTGACTACAAGAGATTGAGTATTGCACTCCTACATCGAGATAAATTTTTTTCTTTTGAATTTGCAAAAAAAAGCGCCAGTACCCGGACTAGGACAAGGACTAGAACAATGGTGTCTTTCTTCTACCGAGTATCAAAGTACTCAGCTGTATATGTATGTATATTGGAAGAAAAATTGTGCTCAAGCGAAAATTGAGTCGTTACCAGGACTCGCATGACGTTGGTCATAAGGAAGCCTTTATTTCGAAAGTGCGACTCCTTTTCAGAAGTTCACTGAGATAGAGTGTTTTTCTTTTTTCCTGGAACAAGTGAAACGATTAATATCAGAGATATTGGTTTCTGGGAAGTACTATACATGCAATTAAAGAGATTTTACTTTTGATGAAAGTGCATACTTGTGTAATTCTGAACGTCTTTGCTGGTCAGACGTGCAAAATGGGATGATAAGTGATAATTAGAATGCGCTAAAGATGCAAATTGTTCAGACACTGAGATAAAAGGAACAATCGCAATATTATGGACATTCTAATTGAATGTAATTGAAAGGCATTTCGAATATGGAACGAGTGTCAATGTCATATTCGAAATGGTAGTCACTATAAAGTATACAGTAAATTTTTGCTGTAATAAAGGGTGATTTTTTTGCTGTTTGGTTTCTCAGTGTTCTATTTTTGACAGCTCACGCATTTTATCGGGATTCGTCAAATCACTTGTCTATGCTCGAAAAAGTGATTTAAAATCGGACTTTGCATATGGACGACTTAAAACGTAGTCGTAGTCAACATTTACATGAAATAATCTCTAAAAAGTAAATAGAAAGCATTGATTTACGAGTATCAACTCAAATAAAAATGGTATGCGCTTTTTCAATTGTATTTTTTTTTTTTTGACAATTAAAAACCAAACGCTTAACAAATCACCCAATACTAAGGCAGGCATGTTGGGTGCTCTTACACTCAACGACATTCGATGGTTCCAGAACCAAACAAAGTGCGACCTTGTACTACTTGGCTATCGACAGCCAAATTGGGACTTAGTTTACTATCAATTATGAGAAATAGGTATCAGTCACTCTTTAAGAAACCCAGAAGATGTCCTTAACTAGAATGGAATGGTGCACGTAATCACGATTCTTCTTATTAATAAGGGTGTTGAAGGGCATTCAAATTCTTAAGGTTGATGGTGAATTGGATTGAGAGATAAGACAAATGGATCATTCTAGGGAAGAGCACAAAGCGTGTCACAAAATTCATGCAAGGTTTTAATTTTGCGCAATTTGTGCGGTAAAGTGTTGCCAACGAAAAAAAAAGATATCGTGACAGCTCGAAAGAACAACACGTTGCTATTTTTGAGCAATATTTTAAAAGTTATGAAGATTTGTCAATTTCACCAAAAAATTATATTCATCAACTGTGAAGAGATTACTTAAAAACTTCAAGGAGACCGGATCAATTAGTGATCGTCGACCCTCTGATCGTCCTTCAACTAGTCGTTCAACACAAAACATCGAAGCAATTCGTGAGATTGTTACTGAAAGTCCAGAAACCTCAATTCGGCACGGACGTCAGCATATTCTTAAGAAAGATTTGCATCTTCATTCAGACAAAGTGCAACTGACTAAAGAACTATAGCCTACTGACCACACACACAGCGAAAAGAGTTTGTTGAATGGATTATGGAACAACAATTTTCAAACAAAATTATCTTCAGCGATGAGGGTTATTTTCAGGTTCCGTGAAATAAGACCAAGTAAAATAAGGCCAATTTGTTGCATTTTTGAGAGTGAAATAAGCCCAATTTGGGGTTATTTCGCCATACCACGCTCCGCTAAGGGTATGTCAACAACCATCAGGAGGGCACCTATGCCTTACAGGTACCTGAGTGGGTGAAAGTGTTTTTAAACTCACTTTCCTCCCGCGACCGGGAAAATTTTCTAATAAATGTCCTGCCATTTTGGACAGTCCTATCTGGGTAAGGTCTCAGATATTCCAATCTCCCTCGTTGACCATGTCTGTGTGTTCTTGTGTTTTCCATTATCGAGGAAAACGTTAATATTACGGCCAGAAACTACAAAAAGGTTATGCAAATAATTTTGCAATCTTTTTATATTATTTCTTCAGAGATATGTCTAATTTCTTTTCAGAAAAAGAACCTGTAACTTTTTTTTAACTGAAAAATATGCGTTCATACAAACTAATTATTCGGAATAACAATTCCAAAGCAGCTGTTAGCTACATAGTTAATTTTATAGGGCTGTTGATAAAACTTCCGAACTTCATTCCTGGAATACAACATCTCAATATCTTCGATTACGCGCTTCTCGTGCCCTTTTTTCTTCTTCTGGAGAAGCTGGTGTTCTACTCAACGCTTCTGCTCGTAGAGTTCACGAGCAGCTCTCGTCCTTGATTACAGATCCGCTTTGTTTTTCTTGGTGGTGGTAGTTGGGTAACGGTATTTATTTATTTTTAGTTGCAATACAGCTTATAGAAATTCATGTTGTCATATGGCAAAGGTGGACATCAAAAGGTTAAACGAAAGTGCGTTTTAACAAAATTCATTTTTCAAAATCCTCCTCGCCGCTGTTGCGTTTCTGAATCCAGAAAAAAAACCTAAAAACAGCAAATGTCGAGTTATATGACATCTAATGTCAAAAATATGAAGATTGTTGTTTTAGTTACTGACAACAGATTGAATCTGTTTTGGCTTCGGAGACACAAGCAGCAACGATATCAGCGCAGAACTATGTTACTCTTGCCAATCGCTGTTCCTTCGGGCTATAACCAAACTGGCTTTATTCAAGACCCATATCATCTAATCTCTGCTCTATAGCGCAAAGACTTGGACTTTATCGAAAGCGGACAAAGAAGCACTTGGTCGTTTCGAGAGAAAGGTACTGCGTGTGATTTTCGGTACTTTTTCAAAACTAAAAAATAATCAAAAAACTCAATTTTATCGGGTAATTTTTGAAGTTGATTTCTTTCAAATATTGACCGTAACTGCGGCTAACATGGTCCATTCTGAAGTTACAATTTTCGGTGACGCTGTTGAGAATGGCGCCTAGTCGATTCATCAAGGTCATAGCGTACACCCTCCGCTACCGCTATATTTTCTTTACTACGTGCAAAATGTGATTTATTTGGTCGCGTATTATCCAATAATGAAAATTAGTTTTCAAACTTGTCGATAGTATAGCGAATTTTGCGTTCGTTAGGCAGATTATGTGGACCATAAGTTGCTCTAAGCGCAGGAAACAGCTTCCTCGGAGCACCCTGGTTTTCGTAATACAGCTGATTAATTTGTAGACAGCGTTTCGGGCTAAGTCTTTCCATGATGAGATTTTAAACAAAAATGTCACATCAGGGTGACACGAGGCATGCCTGATCTCCTATAAAATCCCCACTGGAAAAGTATCTCTAAAAGAATCACCCTTTACAACAAAAGAGACAGGGAAGGAATATACTGGATTAAAAGTGATTTTCCCGAAAACATTTTTGAAAATTTTATATAGTATCGGAGACAAAACGGAACCCTGGGGCACTTTCTTACTTACTTATAAGGCATATACACTCCGATGTGTACCAGAGCCTCAGCTAACATGCCTCTCCAGCGCTACCTTTCACCAGCTGCGGCTAATCGCGCTCCCTCGGTGGGCTGAGATCTATTTCCACTTGTGTGCGCGACCTTAGATGAAGTAGTTCTCAACTCCTCTACTTAGCCATCTAAGCCGGGGTATCGGAGCTTTTTTTTGATAAGGGCGGCATCACTGTACGAGGAAGCTCGATTGTTTGACGTTGAACTTACTCAGAATGCTTCGGTGACTTGGACTGTTACAAATATTCGCATCCGTACATTGCCTACAACAAGATAATGGTCCTAGCCGATGTTAACTGCTCGGAATGTTGGGACATCTAAAAAACCGGAGTAGTGCATTCACGTCATGTTAAGGGCATTGCACGTAGATTCAGTCAGGGAGCTCGTAGAAGCAGTCTGTTTTAATTTAATTTTGGTGGGGCCTGCAGCCATAGATTGGAATATAGAAAAGACGAGGATATCATAAATGTTAAGGGTTAGAGCAGACGATGAATGAAGAGAATATCAGCTACGACTCTGCGTTTTTCAAGGGTAAAAGAAAAGCATCATCCCAGGGTAGTCCTCCGAGAGCAAAGCGAAGGAAACGACGTTGAATGTTCTCGATACGGGATATATGAACTCACTGAAAGCGGGACCACGCTTGGTTGGCATATTTTATGAGGGGCCAGACAAATGTAAAGTGACTTTGTCACATAGCGCTTGCAAAATTCTTCGTTTGATAAACCAAAGTGTGGATGGCCGTGGCACAAGTAGTAGTGTATTGGCTTCCAAATCGGAAGGTTTGGTGTTCGAATCCCAGTCTCGCCCGAAAGACATTTTCAGGCAACTTAATTCACGTAAGACGAATGGTTGCCTATAATACAACAACAAGTCCATTTACACTAATAATTTAGTCTCCCCATTAAATGTTGGATTCCGCCCATGGAGCGAAATAACCACTGAGCCCAAAAATCATTCTTTCTCTCTCTGTTCCATTTTCCTAAAAACTTAACACTTTAGTGTTAAGTTCTAAAAAAAAAGTGGTGAGTTGGCTTTAAGGATTATCTCATCAATATGCGAATGGAAGCTTAGCTCTCTATCGCATAATATTCCGATGTCGCAAATGGATTGAACCTTGTGTATAGGTTGGCCATACGCAAAATAAAGTTGAGGAAGAGATTGAATTGACTTACGTGACAAAGTCATAGATTGACATTTGGAGACATTAAGCTGTAAAGCAATTTTTTGGACACCAAGTGGAAAACCTATCGAGGTCTTCTAGAAAGAGAATAGAGTCTTGGGCTAAAAAAATTGTTTTGGAAAACTTAGTGTGGTCGGCGTAAATGGATAAGGGGCAGTGCTTAATCATCTTCTCAAGATCGTTTATAGTTAAAGTGAAAAGAAGGGGGCCTAGAAGTGCTGCCTTGTGGCGTACCAGAAATTGCTAAAAACGGGATTGGGAAAGCTGACGTAAAACGAACACTATAATAACGGTTGAATGGGAGTAAGTAAGATAGTTAGAGTAGTCGGCATAAGAATTGGTGCAAAGAAAAACGGCCCATAATTCATTTACTTTGTTTCGTAAAAAGCGAAGTCTTCTGCTATACCAGGAAGGGAAGTAGATGACTGTTTATGCCGGGAAAAGGGGACGTAAAGAGAAATGGAATTAAATATTCCACTGTAAAAACGGAAACAGAATCAGTTAAAGATATGCTTCTAAACTCAAAAGGAGATTTGCTAAGATAGATATGTATTAATTTAGCGAAAATTTGGTTTATGGATGTTGAAGGAAGAGAGAGTAGGAGGAGAAGTGCACTGGAAAGTTATAGTTATAAACGTTACTATAATTTTAGGATGGCTAGTGGAAATAAATTGTTTCCGTAGCGAGGTTCTGAATACGTTCTTCGTCTAGGCTTCTAGAATTGTGTATAATGAAATTGCCCGCAATAATAATATTTTAGTATAAGGATACAGCGATAAAATTCTTGTTCTGAAGACAGGCAGAATATATACATGGTCGGTAAAAAATTGGGATCTGTTGCAGCAGAAACTGCAAAACCAAGCTCATACAAGTAGCGAACTACTGGTGTAGGTATGAACAAAATGGTAAGAACAGTAACTAAGGATATTTGGTCATGGTAAACACCTGACCC
Organism: Volucella bombylans; assembly: GCA_949129095.1. NCBI lineage: Eukaryota > Metazoa > Arthropoda > Insecta > Diptera > Syrphidae > Volucella > Volucella bombylans. Next base: position 137,442,628 of record OX422140.1, read on the forward strand.
CTATTACATGAAAATCGGAAAATCAAAGTGTGTCAAGAACCCGCCTTGGGAATTGACTCTTTAAGATCCTCCCCAACTGGTATAGAATTACGAAGGACCTGGTAAATTAAGTTCAGTCGGACAATAGTCAGCGGCAGTTATGACTCTTCCGATAAAGTTTTCTAATATATGTCCATATGTCCATATTCGTATATTCAGTACGACCGTCACAAAAGCCTAAGAGGTTAAGACACTTGAAAACCATCAAAAACAAAGCTTAGAAATGTTTCTCTGGTGTATGTTTTTTTCAATTACTCTGCTATTTTACGGCCATTTCGCGGCACTAAAATAAATCAAAATCCCACATTTTATCGTGGAAAAGGAAGAAATGCAACAAACCAAAAAACCCCCACTCAGCGCTATTAAAATTAATCCATCTTAAAAGATAATCTTTATGTAAACGTTACACCAGCAATACCCGGCGATTTTTTCCCCATCAGACACAACATACACAACAATTTCTTCCTTGACTGCAAAATAAACAGACAACAACGACCTTAACAACGAGTACGACATGAACCCAACGAAAGGGCCGATAAAGGCGATGAAGACTATGGAAACAATGAAGACTATGGAACGATGAAAAAAGGCGAAGCGGAAAAAAAAGTTAATAACATTTTCAAATTCCCACGCGACAACAAACCTCAAACAAGGACGTAAACGAAGTCGAAGGCAGCCGAAATATCCCTCGAAAATGTCATATCTTGAAAATACAACATCTCGACGTTATCATAAAAGTTGGCGACATCATCTCATTTTTCGACATTGCCAACCTCGACGAGTGGCAAGAGAGCGTGCAAAATGTTGCCGAGCTGAAATGAAAATGAGAAAATTGCTGTTTCACAGTGGTCGGGAAAACGTCATTAGTGGTGATTTTCGCCCGTTCCTTTTAGACGAATAACCTTACACGGAGTAGAGTTGTTGTTCGTCTTCCATAATAGATCAAGGAGTATGCTGTTTCACTATACGAGTACCTACTCTGAGTCCTGCTAAATCCTCACTCGACCGATGCTGGTGCTGGTGAAATGAGTGAAGTGAGTGGAGTGAAAGTGCGGTGGAATATGTATGTGGCATCGGCCCACTAGACAAGGCAAGAACACACTACCTCACCTCACTATACTTTGAGCCAACATTGGCATAGACTTCCCATCCGTTCCGTCCCTAGCATCAGAATGAATATTTATGAGGCTTAAAGAACATTTTGTTCTATTCTCGTTGTTTTATGATTTGCGCTTCCTCCAGTTGGACTCTCCATCATCTTTGGTAGTTGGCGGCCGGCGTGGCGCATTCTTCGTCGTGCTTATGAATTTCTGGCTATTGGCAGGCAAGCATACGAAAGACAGGATAGGGAGGACAAACACAAGAGTGCCTCTAGAATGGTTTTGTCGCTTTAAATAAGCATTTTTTTAGGCGAGTGATTTTATTGGGATTTTGTTTTGACTTTTAGTCGTGTAGTTTATGGGGTGTTTTCGAGACTTTGTTTCTTGGTGCTTTGTTTCTTTGAGCCGATGGTAGTGGATAGAGGGTGGGGTGGAGATGTTTTTACTCCTGAACCTTCTAACGATTCTTTTTATCAGTGGCAATTGTTTTGTTAATGATTTTATTGGCTTGTTTTTGAGGGCACGAAAATATTCTGATGTCGCCTAGCAAAGTGGGCTAGTTTTGTTTTGAAGTTGAAGATTTAGACCGAGGGTGAGTGGAATGGGAATTGATGGTGATGGACATTGTTTTGTGGGGGACTTAGTTATTCTGTAGGGTTGGACGACATTCAAATATCCTTGGACTTTTGAAAAAGTTTAATTATGCAGAGAGCATTCTGCATCATGCCATTTTTGTTATTTCTTTTTGTGCACTTGGAATTTGATGATAACTGCAACGCTTCGGGATCTTTTAATTATGCAAACTGAGATGGAGAGAAAGTTTGATGAGAGGTCATTTTTGAGTCATCATCGAGTCATCTTTCGTGACTGTGATTTTTAATCGAGTTCTTTGCTAATGAATATTTCATTTCTTTGAAACGTAAATTGGATAGAATGATGAGCAATTAAAATTAATATGAGAGATTGATAGAAATAAATTATGATGTGATAAGCTGCTTCCTAACCATGGTAATTGCCTAGTATATACATCACGTTTGGCTACATACGCTTAGCAAGGAGTAAGAAGTCTACAGTTTTTCCTAGGGTCACTCTTAGGGACATAGCGAAGAATTCGTTTGGTCTGCGGCAACCTAGAGAGTTATGCCACCTGCAACTATGCTTGTCTGAATACAACCGAGGACAAAGACAGCCCTGAAACAGGTTCGGCTCCTTAAAAACACTCCTCCCATACTCAGTAAATTCGGTTTTCCGACTTTTTTCATAGAAGTTTTGCCTGGAAACTATCAGTGAGGTCAGAGGGGCCTTAAGTGCAGACTGGTTTTTACTACACACGTAGATACCACACCCCTTCATCACTTCTTCACAATATACACGTCTTGTTTTATAGGAAATAACAAAGCTTTCTAAACGAGGAGTGAAATCTAACTCTGTCGTCTTCCAAAAAAAACTCCAGCGTCGCATTCTATTGTAGATCTATTTATGACCCATGCGTGAAAACCCAACTGTATTCCTATTCCATTCCTTTTCTGCTTCAGACTCTATCCGTAACTATTTCTGGACTCAAAAAACAAATTTTGTCATGCAACAAAATTTCCAAGTAGCTCGATCTGTGACCAGCAGCCTCCAGTGCCGCGCTTCAAGTCAATTGAGGTCCCCCTCAAATTGCGTGGGGGACCTTAGATTCGATCGTCTTTTGCTGCGTCGAACCTCGAGGCTAGATTCTAAGGTTCTTTGGGCCAGAGCTGTCACGTGAATTCATTCAACGTAGCCCAGTCATCTCAGACGTATTCGTAGACGGCAGACTAGACCGGTGTCGGCGTAAAGTTCGTTGTTGAATCTCTTCTTCCATTTCCCTAAAATCACGCGCAGTATCTTTCTTTCGAAACGACTAAGTGCTTCTTCATCCCCTTTCGATAAGGTCCAAGGCCTTTGAGCGTGGAACAAGACCGGGATGATAAGACTTTTGTATAGTGTCCAGTTTGGTCTTACGAGAGATTGCTCTGATACCAGTTGCTTCCTTAAACGAAGTCTTGTAAGTGCCAATGGTGACCTTGTAGCTATCCCGTCGATGATGTGCGCCCTTGTCTAATAACAGCATATACTTTTCTGCCCGCGTTTACTACCAGACATTGAAGATGTCATCTTGCCCAACGTGGCAGGATGTCAAAACTACACATGGCGTTGCATAGCTCGTCCTATGCGGCTTTGAAGTCAGAAAATTCCTGGGCCTTTTCTAAGATCTGCCGTTTGCGATTATTTCTTAGATTGTGGACTTTACACAAGCCGAACTGATGAAGACCAACCAAATTATTCATGAATGTTTCAGATGCTTACGGCAAAAAAGATCAGCTGCGCTGCAAATCCATGTCTAAGCATGCTTTCCTCTGATCGTATCTTAGATATACGAGTAAATAAGTGAATGTTCTCAAACCAGCTCTCAAACCATACCAGCTGTATGGCAGATTTATGCATGCAGCGGAACCAGACCAATCTTTGCTTTAGAGTATAGTAAAAGCAACAGTGACGTATTTTTATGAAATCCCACTTCATCATGAACTGACGCATTAGATAATGTTGCGAAATCAGATTTAGAATCTGAAAAACATAAAAAAAAGGAAGCAACAAAAATTAAAAGAAGACAATTCCTACCAATGCTTGTTCACGTTTTGTTTACGCACTCGATTTTGACAGTTTGATGAGATGTTTTGTTTGTAGAACACTGTTTTGCATTCAAGATGGCAAAAGATCAAGTTGTCAGCCATAAAGATAAGAAGAAGAAGAGAGAGCACCACATAAAAAGGAAGAAGAAAAATGAAAAAAAAGTTATGAGTTAGCCGAAGCAACAGGGATATTCAAGACAAATTAAAATATAACGAACGAAATAAAAAAAAAAAAACAATAAACAAAGTTTACTTCTCGGGAACCAGCATGTTCGTAGTTTCATTTTAATCTCTGATTAAATTTCTGTTGTTTTCGTTGGGCTATCTTAGGTCTGGGCGAATTTCGTTACAATATTATATTTGGACCGTTCCTTGGTGGAACTCAGATCTGCAGCGTTTTCGTACAGAAGACGTTTACGTCTAATTTGGACAAAGACTTGAATTTTTGCAGATCGAAGCAGAAGGAACATAAGAAGCTTATTAGAATTTCGAAGAGCCCCTCCTATAAAGACTTCTACGAAACGATCGAAACTGTAGGTGAAACCAGTAGGCTGGTCAAAATTCTTAAAAAAGGAAGATCAACCAGGGTGCAACCGCTCAGAAAATCTGATGGTACCTATACTGAGTCCAAAGAAGAGACTCTCCCCTCATGCTTGAGGCTCACTTCCCATGTAACCTAATCAGAACTAGCTCACAACCAGCTCGTATTAATGAAGATGCGGCGTGTTGCTGGCAAGTGAGCAACCCACCGCGCCCTAGTTGGTGAGAGATGAGATATGGTTGTGGTGACGGATGAGGCCACTAAACATAATGTTGCTTCTTTTGATATCTTCAAGTGGACTGTCAGAGATTGCATGTACCTATCTAGTTATGTTACAAAAAGGTATAGATCAGCAGCTGGTAACTCTGAAGCGAATATTCACTGCTGCCTTGACACTGGCATACATACCGATACCCTGGCGAGCAATGTGCGTAGCCTTTATACCAAAAATCCGGAAAGAGGGCTACAAGCTCGCCAAGAGTTTCAAAACTATGAGTCAGACTTCCTTCATGTTAATGAACATGGAGAGAATGGTCGAGTCCATGTGTGCAAAACTGAATTAAGAATGGATCCTCTGTCAGCGACGCACTAGCAAGAAGGAATACGCATTGCCATTTTCATAGACATTGATGGTACTTCGGACAACGCTGGTTTTGATGGTGTGTGTAACTCGGCTAGACGACGTACTCGTAGCGTAGACGAATTACTAGTTTTATGGATGAAAGCAATGCTGGTGAATAGGACACTGTTTGCTGATGATGACTGCCGGCAATATGTGATGGCGGGAGTAAACAAGGGTTGCCCGCAAGGCAGCGCTGTGTCTCCAATGCTATTGTGCATGTTGATCGACTCACTGCTCAGCGCACTCAATAGTTCTGATGTCTATGAACTGATGATGTACGTATGATTTACGAGCTGTACTGCCTGTTGTATGACGTCTATCGAGCATCTGCTCTAAAGTGCAGGCAGACCTAGATGTGATCTACGAGTGGTGCAATAGAAATGGGCGTTCAGTCAATCCTCTCAAAACTGAGGTTATTCTCTTTATGAGAAAGAGGAAGCTCACTGGTATAATTTAAATATTTTAAGGCGTCACCGTCCAATTGTTCAAGTAGTCACGGTTTTGATATCCTATGCTTCGGTTGTCTGTTTGAATAAGGTCTTTTACCAGGGTCCAAAGAACGGTCTGTTTTGGTTGCATGGGGCCTTCCCTAGCATGCCCAGCTACGCTCTAGTCTAGTTGATGAATCTCCCTCCACTTGATATTAATATCATTAAAGAACCGTTGGAGGGGACGAAGCATTTACATCTCTAACGACAGTCAAGCTGGTCTTAAAGCCATACTGAAACCTCTTACGACAGCCAATGTAACACATCACTGCAGATAGTCGAAAAGCTGAATTCACTGAATCTTGTCGGAGTCCCATATCACAATAGGATCAGGGGAAATCAAATCGCCATTGCCAGGCAAGGCCCATAGGATAGTTTTTCAGGACCCGAACCTACTTTACATCTGCCTGCGTCCTCTTAGTTTTTTTCAGATTTCAATGCATTTTATTTTCTTAATCACTAACTCTTACATACTAACAAAAAATGCTTAAATGCTAGCTTACAATTACTTAACAATCTTATGCTAACTTACTGGCCCCACACAGGCACTCTAAACTAATCTAAATTCTTATATCTATGTCTTTCGACTTCATTTACATTTTATTTATAAATGTTTATTTCGTATATTTAGGGCTAAGAAAAAATTGTTAACAAAAAACTTAGCCTATGGATGTAATTTTTTATTTTTAATAAAAACTTAATATCTAGCTTAAAATAAACCTTAGCCTACCTAACATAAATGCACAATACACACATAAACACACATAGCATACACAATCATATACACATAGCAGTATACACCTCTGTATACACTGATATATGTATATGTCTCTTAAATGCTAACCTAAACCTATGTAAGCTGGCCATCGCTATTTACTGAGCAAATAGATTGGTCAGCTCTGCCTCATTAGTGAGACATCCCTCTTATCACGATTCCAAACCGCCCTACTGAACCTGAGGCTATCCACACTACCGTGTGCGACGTCTCTGTTGTAGTTGAGTCGCCTGTCCGCAGCTGTTCGAGCGACGTGGAAGATTAGCGGCACCGCCAATCTGTCCTGGATCAGACCTTTGCTATCTAAATAGAGGAACGCTTCTGGAGGAATAAAGCCGTCAGAGCGCACATTCTCGTGGTAAAGGTAATTGGGGTAGTAAGCCCCAGATATCAGGTTATTCGTCGAGGTCATTGCTCTTGCAATGTGCCTTCGAGTCAGCTTAATTACGATGTTGTCCACTCGTATTAGGTTCGCCCTATTGTAAAGGACCTCATTAGGATAAATTTTCTTGTACTCCGACTCTGGTGTTCTGTACAAGCGAAGGCAAGCCCTCTCAAACACCCGAATCTTTTCCATTGAGCTTGCTCGTACATTGAACCACACGGGACACCCAAATACCAGCATGGGCTTGATAAGGGCCATGTAGCAGATTACCTTTACCCTCGCATCGAGTTGGCTGCTATAAAACAGTCTCTTTGTGAGGGCAAAAGCGCCTTTAGCTCTGGCCAGAGCAGCATCTACATTTTTGCCAAAATACTGATCTAGCCAGATGCCAAGGTATCTGACTACCTTTCAAAAGGCAAGAGGCTGTCCGTGCTGTCCAATAATCGAGAACTTTCGCCAATTTTTTCTGGTATCCCTAGAGGCTCCAGACAACGGCGTCCTAAAGAGGATCGTTTCCGACTTCTAAAAGTTGATTTTCAACTTCCAGTCATCATCTGTACGCTACCAAATCGTCTGCGTACGCAATAGTATGGAGAAGTGAACCTATCAGGTCGCTTGTAAAAATGTTGAATAGAATCGGCGAATTGACTGCGCCTTGCTGAAGACCATTTTTAATTTGAAATATTCCAACAGAAGTCACATCGCCATTCTTCACGATGAACTGTCTGCTAGTTAGCATATTATAAAGAATGTACAAGACTGGTTTACTGATCCCCAGCCTAGTCAGCTTATAAAAAAGACCCTCTAACCATACGGTGTCGAAGGCCTTCTCCAAGTCAACAAGGCAGGCACCAGTGCCTGCCTTTGTTCCATTGGATATCAGAAACCAGTTTAGACGCGGCATGTGAGATAGCATGTCCCGCCTTAAAACCGAATTGATTATCCGGAACTATATGTTTGTCCTCAACCCACCTAGACAGAGCTCTATTGATTACTTTTTCAAATACCTTACTGATATTCGGAAAGAGACTTATCGACCGGAGATTCGCTGGATTGGATATATCCTTCCCCTTTTTGGGGATAGGTTGAACCACCGCCGTTTTCCAATGTGCTGGATAATGTGCATTATTCATTGCATTATTAAACAGGGTGGTGTAAATGTCCACCGCTTCTAGAGGAAGATGTCGAAGCACGATGTTCGGAATACCATCGCTCCCCACCGATTTCTTAGCCCTGATTGTGTCGAAGATCTCATTGAGTGCTTCCTTCGAAATCAATGGGGGTAGGCCACCCTCTCTGGCAATGACGTTATTTGCCATATTTTCGTCGCTAAACCGGGTGAAACCAGAGCCCTCGGATCGCCAGTTCCTTATTTCATTTCGAATGCAGAAGTCGTGCACCAAGACGCGATTGTCCAGGTCATAATTAGGGCCAATGATATCAATGGCCTTATATACTTCCTGGAAAGTCGCCCCTATGGTCTCAACCTTCTCCTGTGGATCCTCGATCACAAAGAAGTCGTCATCATCAGCGGCCTCATTTGGATCAATACCTGCTATTGTCAGTAACCGTTCGTTGTCTGTTTTAAGACACTGAAGGACGTTTTGATTTTTTCTCCGAAATAGTTTATTTATTTGCGGAAACATATTCGGGTTGCTGGTGTTTACAGCCCGAACCTTGTTGTTCCAATACAAACTTACAGAAATTCTGTAATTCTCATTTATTAACGTTTGCACATTTTTAATCGACGACTTCAGTGTCCTAATCTCCGGGTCTTGTCTGTCAGTTAACTGTCTGTACAAGTTTTTGAGTCTTGTCAGAAGTCTACTTTTGTGCGTCAATGGTAGGATTGCGGAACAGGTCTTCGTTAGTCGTACGTCGATACCGCGGTATTGTAGTGTCCATAGTTTGTTTAATTGTCTCATCCATTTGTTTTAGGTAATTGTCGATCTACTCGTTTGACAAATTCTTATTGGACGGTGGGTGGAGCGTGTTCGAGGAGAGCGCTCTTATCAAGGTTGCGGAGAAGCGTGTCCATCGGGTCTTACTGTAGTTGTAAGAATATCTGTGGACAAACTCCTCCAATTCCGCAATTTCGTTGGGAACTGTAATTTCGGTGCTAAAACCGCAATGGTCGCTGTCATACACGAATGTGCGCAGACAGTTTAATGTTTATACATTCGTACCTGTCAGTCGTATACGTTCGTCGTACAGCAGTAGATCCAAATAAGACCCGCCTCTTGGAAACGACGGGTTATCCGTCGCTTTAAGACCGAGTCTGTACATGACATCGTGCTGACCCCACCAATCGAGTAGTAGGTTCCCTCTAGTATTTGGCAAATTATTTCCCCAATCTCTGTGTTTAGCGTTGAAATCCCGCCGATTATAAAATAATTCTCCCCCGATTCCAGCCTGAGAAGTCGAAAAAAGCGTGTCGAGCTCTGTAATGAATAGGGTGGATTGTGAAGCCTCAGGTGCATAAACGGAGGCCAAGTACAGCCGCTTTCCACTGCGGAGCGGGATCTACACGACGACTGACTCCAACACCCGGAACCTGCGCAACACTCCCTTGTACACTCTGTGAAATTTTATACCTTCCTTAATGAAGATCGCGACACCGCCTCCACGTTTGGATCTGGGCCGGTTTCTTCTTCTAACAACATAATTATTGTACTCCAGTTTGTGCTTATCGGTTAGCTTGGTTTCGCTAGCGAAAAGCACATCAGGAGTTTGGTCTTGTAGCAATTTAAACATCGCGGCTCTTCGTTCAATCCTAATCAGTGAATTAACATTCACCGCAAGGACCTTCAAAGTTTTCTCCACCATGTGCGTACCCATTACGGCATGTGTTGCGTTAGGCCCGGCAGCAGAGCGTAGATCTGGTCCACCCGCTTGGCCTGTTCTTGAACCTGCTTTTGCAGCTTCCGTTGTTCTCGACATCGGCGCCGGAGAAGCAACAGTCGCTTGCTGTACCGTAGCCCCCCTACCTGACGCCATTTGGGCGTAGGAAATTCGGGACGTGACGGCTGGTGTTTGGAATCTAACAGGTGAACGTTTGACCTCCACCTTCTGCTGCCGAGCCAGTTTTGCTTTCTTAATGTCAGCGAACTTAGGACAACCCCGATAGTTTGCGGTGTGTCCCACGTTTCCACATAACACTCACGAGAGCTGCGACCTATCGGATGCTCCGTCAACACCCAGAGGACATTCTTCGGAACTGTGGTTCTTAGCGCACTTCACGCATCGAGGCTGCATTTGGCAGTTCGACGCGGCGTGCTCGAACCTCTGGCAGCGAACGCATTGTATAACGCCTTCGCTCCTTTTTAGTTTTTCCCAGTGAACCACCTGGTAGTCTAGGACATTGATACTCCTTAGACTATCCAGATGGCTTTCGGGACTGAGTTGCACCAAGAAGAACGGCAGACTCCGTTTCTCCCGCCTGGCTCTAGCTGTGGTAAATGGCTTTACCCCTACAAACTTCGCACTCCCTCTCTTTGAGCAGTGCCAGGATCTCCTCAGGATCAGAAGACGGTTCCAACCCCTTCAGCAACATACTTGTAGATTGCCGCTTTTCACACTTCGGTGTGAATGAGTAGTGCTCCGTCGTCGTTTCCTTTAGGAGCTCTTTCACTTTCGCGTAGCCCTCCACTGTATTACAGTGGATGGCATGGCGATCGTTCCCCAATCGCTTAATATTAAAATTATTACCAATGACCAACTTACAGAGGTCCTTGGTTTCATTTACCTCTAATTTATAGGTGTTGATAGGAGGCACCTTCTCCTTCTTCTTCCGCTGCTGCTGTTGCTGCTGCTGCTGCTGCTGTTGTTGTTGTTGTTGTTGTTGTTGTTGTTGTTGTTGTTGTTGTTGTTGTTGTTGTTGTTGTTGTTGTTGTTGTTGCTGTTGCTGTTGCTGTTGTTGTTGTTGTTGTTGTTGTTGTTGTTGTTGTTGTTGTTGTTGTTGTTGTTGTTGTTGTTGCTGATGCTGCTGCTGCTGTGGTTTCAGCTTTTGTTGGTTTTGCAGCTGTTGGTGTTTCTGCTGCTGCTGTATTGTTTGCTGCAGTTGTTGTTTCTGCTGCTGCTGGTTTTGTTGTTACTGCAGTTGTTGTTGTAGCTTTCGTTGTTGGGAGCTCTCCATTTTTGATTGCTCCCTCTGCCTGCTCGCAGTTTGTTTCTGCTTAACTGCCAGCACTCTTTCTTCCAGTTTTAGTATACTGGTGGTAGGCAAAGTTGTTATTGCCCCCCTCATATTGTGCCTCAACTTTATCTCCTTCAGGTTCCAATACGTCACTTATTTTTTTTTTTTCTTAAATTAGGAGGGGTTCGCAACCTACTCTTTCTTTTGACGTCTTTCGCTATGGCACCAGCAACCTTATTGTTGCCTTTTATAAGTCCCGTTATGGGAAGAGCGGAACGCTCTCCACCATCCTTCACGTGATTTCTTTCCTTTTATTTGTTGGTTTTGTTTTTAACCGCACAATTTGAGGAGAAAACAAAAAAAAAGTTCCTAGTTTGGCCCGGGATTCGGACCCGTGTCGCACAATTCGTTGACAAACGCCGCTAACCACCGGGCTACCGAGTCAGTTAACGAAGATGCAACTAATTTGTTATAAAAAGCTCAATCACTATTTTTATTTCAGTTTAGAAAAAAGCCGAACACGTCTTTTCTCTGCAGAGATCTGCGAACGACTGCCTGCGTCCTCTGTTAAGTCTTTCATTGACAGTTGGATTTCGTGTGACCACAACTATAGATAGCACGACTCCCGGCGGATCAAACAAATGCTTGCTGACGTTTCTAAGAATTCAGCTGCCTTCCTGCTGCTGCCTCAGCTCAGCGAGTTGGGTGCTCGTTAAGTGAAATAGCAACGATCTCGTTAGAGTCTAACTATGGTTGAGAAGAATATAACAAGAACAAATATAAAAATTGCGTTTTGAGGTGAAAATACTAGCTCAAACTAATTCGCAGTAAGCGGTAGATAAAGTTCTATAAAGTGGAGACTTGAAACCATCTGAGGTTGCCAAAGCGACCTTATGATTCGTTAGCTTATTCCAAACCATCATCATTCCTTTTGTCGTTTTGGTAATACTTGGTTAAATATATATTTTGGAAGCATTTGAGGATCCTCCAGAATTTTAGGATGTATTAGGAAAGATGGTAATTCTGCTGGTAGCATTAGTCCTTGTTCAAAAGGGAGTAAACTAAGTAACAATTGTTGTAAGGCAAACAACTGCTTACTACCTACGATTGGTAAGATCTACTCCCGTACAAATGATACACTATGTCTTGCAGCATTATTTGTCGAGCTCTTTTTTTTCTAGCCATTATAACCTGCAAACATTCAAAACCAACGTACATAGGTATATCACTTTCTTTCTAACTTCACTTTCATTGGCTCGAGTTGTACTCAAAAATTTTATAGGTACACTAAATCCATTGAGCTCGTGTATAGTACAAAAAACCAATCGGATTGAGCATGGACCATATATGTAACAAGTCCAGACTTCTCACAGTTGTTGTAATGAATTCATCTTTAATTGCCCTTTGAATTAATAACGTTTTTGGTTTTAGGGATCCGTTTATGAGCAGTGCCCTAGGATGTCCGCATGTTCCGAAGCTCAAGAAAGATTAAATCTGTACTGGTTAGCGTACTCCTTAAGAAATACGCTGCAGTCTTGCACCTCTCTCGATTTTACATAAACAAAGATAGGGATCAGATCGCTGCTTGGCTACCTTCTCGTATGAACGTATTGTAAAATGTTAGAAAACTCGATTCCATTCTCCATTCACCAATAGTTGATGCTTCTGCTATTCAAGTATCGAAATCTTCTGCTATGGAAATATAGATGACGCTGCTTACATTCAAATGGATATTATAATATGTCGGAATATATATTTAGAGTTTTGGATTCAGGTTGAGACAAACAGCAGCGTGATGTAAACCTCACCTCATCTTCGTTACCTATAACTCAACACCGTGCTTCTTATAATTTAGTAAGTAGCCCGTAAAGGACTTGGTTCTATAATAGAGGGGAGAGTAGCCCTCCTGCGGTATTCAACTTATCCTTCCTTTCTCGTAGAGCAGAGATTAGAGGTTACATTTATGATACTACTGTTGAGAATGAATTGAATCAAGCTGCAAACAGAGCCATTTACTCAAATGTTCAGTTTTTGATGAGACATTGTGTACACATTGACATTTTGTACTCCTTGAGTGATAACTGTTTTTTTCATTTGGTCCTAAGGGATTGTATATTGCAATCTCAATTCGATTCCTTTTTTAGAAGAGGCATTGAGAGTTGGACAGCCTTCTGTGGTTAAGAAATAAACTGAATTTAAAATTCATTTTTCTAGTGGTTTCAAATAGGTTTTATAAACTTTTACAAAGAATAGAGTCGGAGAGGTAGTCGATGAAATAGTTTTCTATTAGGTAATAAGGAGCTAGTGACAATTAAATCAGTCTCGTCATCAGAGAATATTGTTTTTTTCCCAATATCGTTCTTGAAAAAGCTGTGCGAAACTCATAAGACAACTCCAGAGGCACGATCCTTCAAAAGTCTGTTCAGTTGCCCACATTTTCAAGCAATATTGACATAATTAGAAAAACACATCGATCAACGAAGGAAAAACAATTTATATGATGTCAGAAAAGAGGGACACAAAATATCGACACCTAGGACAAAACATCACGAAAGGTACTTACAACTATGAAGTAGTAAACGCCTTTATCTACGTCGGCTCCGCTATTATGCAAAGAATCACTTTTGCTAAAGCCTCTTTCGAACAACCAAAAAGTTTTAGTAATCATCCCAGTACTGCTTGGACATTGACGAAATCTAACGAAAATGCTCTCGGACACTTGGAGAGAAAAGTAGTAGCACAAACAAAAGTGATCGCTCAAAAATGGAAAACCAATAACTAATATATCATAATTTAAATCGTAGAAGTGAATTGTGGGCTTTTCAGAACAGTTTGACAATAAGAGACACACAGAAATATGTAAGCGTTCGTAAGTAGATCCGAGGATTCGTCCTGAGGGTCAAACCAACTAAGTACCACCCGGGGGCCTAGGCATGCTTGAGATTTGTATTGTTTTGGGAAGAAGTTTTGAAAAGAAGACCTGAAGTAGTCTTGAGGAATAACCTGTGCTGGTTATTCTTTCAGGAAAACTACGTCAGGTCGCACATTGGGCCTTCATTACTTCTCGCTTTTTGATTTAAAAATACCTATTCTAATCTATTCTATTCTATTTTAGCAGAATCGAAGTTCTTCCTTCTCTAGCAGTGAAGATCCTGAATGCGTTTTGGTCTACCAAAGCGGGCGCTTATCCTTTTATCTATTGTACTTACTGTGGGACAGAACATGACAAATAAATAAATTATAGAGATTATCAAATTACAATATATACATATAATCTAAACAGTGCGGAGGAGCTGTAGCAAAATTTTAATTTTCATTAGATTCCTTCCTTCCACAGCCTTAAAGAAGGCTGAAATATATAAACGAAAGGTAAAAGTATGTAAACAAAAGTCACTGTCGAAGTGTTCTTATGATATTTTCTTAAGTGTCATTCTATGTTAGCTAAGAGTGAAAGAGGCTTTGTTTAATTCATCTATTCCATCCCACTCATCGCACAATTACTACCTCAAGATGAAAAGAAAATCCTTTGAAATCCTTCAAATCCCTTTTACTATCCTCTACTCTTCGCGCCACAATACCTATAATCATAATTATCAATGCATATGCTCAGCAATTCATACAAAACAACTTATCACTACCTCAACCTCTCTTCTTTTCTGTCATTCGCACTCTCCCCTGTATAATTCGTTTCGCCATCCAACCAATCGTCCTTACGTCAAGGATTTTTCTAATTATTGTTCCCAAATGCCATTCATCCCAAGGATACATTCATAATGAGAGTACTAAATATAGCTTTCCCTTCTTCAGCTCACCTGCACCGTGAACGAGTACGAGTAGCTGGAGCTCAGTAGTCCTAGCGCCCCGATAAGTGTGGATAACTCATATCCCCAAGGCGAAGCAAGTTTCTTGAGCAATTTTCCCTCTTAACTGCCTACCCTCATGCCGCGACAACCCCGCTCATTCCCCTAGCGAACACACTCAAATCTGCCATAAACTAATAATTTCGTAGTGAGACCGACTTACCGCATAGTGTCTTGGATTTTTAGAATAAATCCCAATATGCTTCTGCCGCCCTCATTAGCAATCCACACCACCCCTAGGAACCCCAATCCAGAACATAGATAGAATACAACGCGAGAACATCTAGAGCAAAAGGGGTGACAAATAAAAAGGAAGCAAAATAGACCAAAAATTGAGAGCAAATTACGACTTTTAAAAGAAAAATGATAGCAAAACGAGAAATAAGAAAAGGAGAAACGCGAAATGTGAAACGTGGGGCAGGAGACGTGAAAATATGAAAACAAGACGAAGTTTGACAAGCAAAACCACTTTCGACAAATTATGTTACAAGAGAAATACGAGTAAGCTTTAGGTGGGTACGGATTTATAGGGGTGTGTGCTACGGTTTTGTGTACCAAGAACTTGGTAGTTTAAAGCACCCCAAGTGTGGAGGAATTTTTCTCAAGATATGGGACTAGGAAATGGTATCTCTATTAACCTGCATAATTTAGCATCACCGACTGCTGGATTTTAGAAAATTTCAGTTTCCAAGATGAAGAAGATGAAGACATAACTTCAGTTTTCCGGTTTAGTGAAGATTTCAAAGAAACTGCGCGATTTTCATAACTTGGTTTCACATTCGTATTTATATCTACATGCCTATAGTGCATACCTATTTTCATAATATTCTTATGTGTTGGGAAAGGATTTGTACAACTAGTTTGTTTTATTTGTTCATGCTTGCTTGCTATTCAATACGATAGGGTTTAAAAGGTCATATTAACTTCGAACTTCCATCGTTTATCGCAAGTTAAACTTACAGAGATACATTCTAAAAAAAAATAGTGATGTCTATTTTTAAATACTAGAATGACTATGACCTTCCGTCCCTTCTTTTTTTTTTGTCGATTGTAGACGATATAACCTACCTTGATGTTGTGATATCGTCTCTGTCATTTGCTCCATTCTAGCAAAGTTACGTCTGAGACGTCACCCAACACCTGCCACTTTCTCCTTCATCTAATGGTAGTATAACTGTTTCCCGCCGTCCCGCTCCTTTTAATGCATTTATGGAAACATAAAACCCTCCACAATCGTGGAAAAGCTCATTCAAAATTAAATTCCAAAAATCATATTTTTAATCGTCAAAGGTCTAATTCCTCATCTCACCAGAGAAGTGCAGTCTCGCTTTGAACAGCGGCTTTACTTGTCAGACAAAAATAATGAAGTAATGTAAATTCAAAAATAATAACAATGAAAAAATATATAAAAATAATGAATATATAAATAAATATAATAAATAAAAAATAATAATAATAATAATGAAAATAAAATAAATAAAAAAAAAACATTAATTTCTTAAAAACTCTTCCGTGAGGTCAAAGACTAAATTGGCGCAGTCGGTGTTCGAAAAAGAACAAAAAGCGCAAAAAAGCGCGATAAACATTCGAAAAAGAACAACTAAATTAAAGTGTAAAGCGCGAATATTATCTCACGTTCGAAAAAGAATAAACAAAAACAAGTGTGTATATAAGTGCAAATATTAACGAAAAAGCGTGAATATTAACGACCAAATACTAAAGAAACCAAAGTGCGAATACTAAAACTCTAAAAAAAACAGAGAAAAGGGAAGAAAACTGAGGGTCAAATTAGACGATTTATTCAAAAAACTCTCTATCAAGAGGACATCAGCAGAGACAACACCGGTAAATACCGCCCCATTATCATTAAACTTACACCGAATTAAATATTAATATATTAAATATTCCACTTTTAGAGGGAATACACAAAATTTGAACAGCTTTATATATGTAGATTCGATGACAGTAGTCAAACAATATTCTTAGATATATTTCAAAGTAGTAAGATTGTAGGAAGACCTCGAGAAGCTCTTGAAATTAATAATACATTTCAAAAGTGAGAAGACGCACAAAAAGTACTTTATAAATAAATATTTTGGCGATAAAAGATCATTTGAACTGCTATAAGATGACCTTAAAGGCTTACAATTTGTAGTTACTTTATTCAAATCGTTTTTTTAATAGAATCAAAAACAATTAGTAAAATACCGGAACCGATGAAAGGTATTGCAGACAACCAGCAAATCCAGAAGAAGCTATGGATATTCTATATGAATCAGGATATGCCTACAAAAAATAAACCCAAACTTTAAGGTGTTAACTCCCAATGCAAACCAAAACAATAACCAAAATAAAAGAATTTTCGAAAGAACAATTTTTAACAAAATATAAATCCCCAACATAATACTTCATGGCAATATAAAAATTTCAATAACAACTCAGGGCAATACAGAAATTGTAATAATAATTTAGAGCAATGTATTGTAGAAGAGAAATTTTAATAATAATTCGGAATAATCCAGGCAGCTCAGGAATTTTAAAAACAACAAAATCATCTTATGAAAAGGAAATAAACACTCTTAATATCATACCGGGTTTTGAGGAAGAAAGTCTACAGTTATAGATTTTGAAAGAAATCAGTTGGTAATAAAGGAAACCAAAATTCCAATCTCCTACAGTAAAAATGAAGAAGAGCCAACAGCTGAAAACTTCGAAAAAGGAGTTCCATTATCAGAATCCAGTGCAGAAAACGCTAAAATCGAACACTATGAATAAATAGTACCGACATTTTAAATACATATATCATTCGGACACAAGTACCGACTCTATTCTCGATCAAATATGGGTTTGATGGACACTCAACGAGGAAAAGAAAAAAGGAGTTTTAAATCTTGTTTCTCGTTACCCTTCAATATTTTACCAAGATAGAAGTGACCTTTCAATTAAGCACCGAATGTGGATTGTGAATGATATACCAATTTATATCAAAAAGATATCCAGAAGTAAATAGAACCGAGGTTAAGAGACAAATATCCGATGTTCTGAAACAAGGCATTAAACGTGTGTCACTCATACAAAATTATTAGGTAATTCTATTGAGGTAGGCTTTAGGGCTACCTTAATGGGGACTTTGAGGTAGGACATTACTGCAGGTGTAACACCTCCCCCATCAACTCTTTTTGGTCTCCAAAAAGGACAAAAATAGAACAATAAATTCAGAATATGATCGTTTTTTTTGTTTCGTTTTTTTGAGATTATTTTTAGGTTTGACAAATATGTTGTCATTATTGATCTAAATTTTACAATGTAAACGTATATAAACATATCATAATATAATTCTTTAATTTTTTTTTTTTTAAATGTTCGTATCTATTGTTTGTTATTAATTTATTCATTTTATAAGTATTTATTTGCCTGCTTACTAAATTCTTTCTGGCCTTAGCATTCAACAACCATAGTTTCTGTATTTAATGTTTCTGATTATAATATGATACAATGTATGATACAATAATTATAATTTGTAAATTTTAGTGTTAAGATACTAACATTACTATACTTAATTTCGATATTTTGGAATAAGTAGATTTCGAGCAACAAATCTATTTTTTTCATAGCATAGCTTCCAAGTTATTCAGAAATATTGGCTGTTAAAGTTGCTCAGAAAATTCAATAATATTTTCTATTAAATTAAATTATTGTTGACAAAATATTTTAATTCACGGTTTTTACCAACTGTTTTTTTATAATGAAATGGAGACGAAAGCAAAGATAAAAAGATTGTATTGTTTCACTTAATTTAAGGTATTATTATAAGGTCAAGAATATGAGTAACAGAAAAGTTAAGATTTCGAAATGCTTGTAAAATGTTCGGAAAGAAGATTGAAGAGCTTGGGAAAAATGATGACAGCGATCGGTGGAATGAAAAAACGGAGAAAGAAAAAGAAGGATGGTATTTTATTTTGAATTTTTTTACATAATTGTATCTATGTTTCTGCCGTTTTCTGTGGTATTTAGAGTGTTTTTTAGTAGATTTATCGATGACGTATTGTAGTTCTCATCTTTTTCATATGCATCTAGTATTCGTATTTGGGTTTACTCTTGACAACGGTTCTATTTCTAACTATTTCTGTGCATTGCTGCTGTATAGGATCCTTGTTTGTTTACGTTTGTTTATCATATTTATTCTTTTCTGTTTTTCTAAGCTAAATTTCTGTGCCAAAATGTCAATTTCGTCTTTACTAAGGTTTTTGCAAAGAAAATCGGCTGGTTTAAACTTTGTAGTTGAGTGTACTGTATTGTTGTAAGAATTTACAATATAAAATACCTTATCTTCTAATTCTGATCTGTCTTTAAACGCGTTTCTAATTCTAAGGTGTTATAAAGGTTCCATGTAATCGCTCGATGTCTGCGTTGCCAGTTTTGAGGTATGCTGTACTTTTATGAAACTCTATATTATTTTCTTTGGAAATTGTTGAACATCTGAGTGAAGAATACAAGTTTTATTGTCGGAGGTAATTTTGTTGGGCTTTCCTAGAAATTGAATTCTTTAATTTATCGCAGCTAAAATACTCATTCAATTCCTGTCTTCCAACTTATGATTCGTAGCATATTTAGAAAATTTTTCAATTTTTGTCAGATACATTTTGTTGCAATATCATATCTATGTATACAATATCATATAAATGTTGTGGATCTTTTGTTACTTACATTTTAATTTTTAAAGGGTGGCGATCATGATTACCCAAAGTGCAAATATAGAAGTTGTTTAAAAAAATTGATGTTTCCACTTTTAAATTAGGATAGAAATACACATTTTTCAAATCAAGAAACACTTCACTTATTCCAAGATGAGTTTTGCTTAAGTGTTCGTTTTTAATTAAGCTAGTAAACTCGTTACTGTCAGTTATTTTTATTAGATTTTTACTGGATTTGAAAATTTTTAGATTTCTATTCACTGAAAAGTATCTTACGTATAAGTTTTGGAATTGCAGATACAATTTTGTATCTTCACAATAAACGCACATAATGCTTTTAGGCAAAAGCAGAGTAAATTATTTTTATTCTTTGCTATTTGGACTACATTTTGAATTTTTTTGTGAACGAAAATATTCAAAAATATTTGATTTTTATGCAAATTTATTGCTTTTTCAGTAATGTATATATGACTTGTGTCGCCTTCCAAGGAACTATGTACTGTAGCACCCGTTGATATTACGTCATCACGATTTGTCCTTTCGTTAAAATCATCTCAAGTAACTTCTTCGTTATTGTTGCCATTGTAAGATGGGACGATTGCAGATGCTCAACCCATCTGCTACCAAATTTTCCTTGCATTTACTTCTTTAATGCCATTTAGCCAAACAAGAGGCTTGTGATCTGGTCGGACTACGAATTGTCTACCATATAGGTAAGTCCTGAAGTATTATACAGACCAAACCACGGCTAGGACCTCTTCTGGGGTCTGGAGTCATGTTGTGAGGAAATGAGTTTAAAAAATTTGGTATCGTCTGCATAGAGAGAAAGTGCTGAGTGTTGAATGACCCTTTCAAGATCGATAATGGTTAGGATGAAGAGAAGTTGACCTAGATGACTACCCTGAGGAACACCCGAAGTAACCAAGAAAGGGGAAGATAGGATAGACCTGAAACGAATACTATAAAAACGATTATAGAGGTAAGAAGATATCCAATTTTAGCAAAATAGGTTCGAAGCCCAGAACGAATAATTTGAACAGGATTAGTTTCTTACCGTCGATTCTCTAAACAAACAAAAAAACGCTGCGACGTCAAGCTGAAAGGAGCCGGACCAACCTGGAGAATGGGCGTGGAGTGAAGATGGTAAGTGGGCGCCACGCGATTGCCCTTCCGTTCGACTTACCACTGGTTAGAACCGCGACTAACCACCGGCATTCGCGATCGAACCGTCTCAATAAAAAAAAAGGAAAAAAAACCGATATGTACACCACTCTTTCTTACTATGTGTATAATATATATTTCACAATTTCCTTTACTTAGACTAATACAAAAGATCTTAAAAACTAACTTATATCTAAACTCCAAAAACGAGTGCAATAAAAAAAATAATAACGCCAACTCCGAATAAAACAAAAAAGGGGGAAAAAAAAGATTGGTCGAATCGGGATTAGAACCTGGACATACACGATCACCGACTTTTACTGCGGCCCGTGTCACGACGAAACGAATTCCTGAAAGTTGTGTATTTTGATACGGCCCGAACTGTTAAACTAAGTATACCATAGTCACTACTTATTGTCTTTTCACAATTTTTTTTTTAGTTTCTATTTTATATTTGTGTTAAATATACTTTATGTTCGATTTTATATATTCGTACGATACCTTGATAAATGTATATATACGAGCATGTCTATATACTCTTTCGTTTTTTTTTTTTCAATATGTTTCCTTCTGCCTCTCAATCAACTCCTCTGATCCGGTGTGACTCCTGTTCTCTTCCTTCACCTATTTCCTTTTTTTTTGTTTTTTTTTTGTTTACTAGGATATGCTTGTCCTTTTATCTTTAACTTTTTTTTTCATTTTTATTTTTTTTTAATTTCTTAATTCGATAGACGTCTACGCCTTACGTTCGTCCTAACTCAACCAAAACTCAAAACTGACTCCTTTGAATTGTCTATTCGCCCTCCTAACTTCCAACCGGACTACTTATCCGGTTCGCTCTTTCCCGATTCACTGTAGTTTATCTCGCGCCATAGCGCAGTTACCCACGAGATTTGAGAAAGACGAATTCCAAAAAAAAACAAAAACGGTCCTCGTTGAGATTCGAACCTACAACTGCAGTATACCATGTCTCCGGAATAGGCGGCTTATCACCCTTTACTTGTATTTTCGACCAAAGAGTACGAAATATGTAGTGGTCTTAAGTACTTCATGTGTAGAAGTTCGTATCGCGCAGGCAACTTTTGGGAGCAGTATGTCCCACGTGCGGTGATTGTTGGCTATGTAAGCAAGGAGCTTGGTCTTCAAGATCTGATTGTAACGCTCAGCTGGATTTGCCTGAGGGTGGTAAAAGGCTGTGAAATCGAGCGTAACGCCAGAAGTTGATGCCAACTCAGACAGTTCCCGGCTTTTAAATTGTGCGCCGTTATCACAAACGATCCACCTAGGGACGCCAAATACCAAGAACACCTGCTCCTCTAGAATCATTTGAACGGCTTTTGCCGTGGTTGTTCTCACCGGATAAAACAAGGGAAACTTCGAGAAATAGTCCACCACCGTTAAGATATATCGATACCCCCTTGTCGAACGTGGCAGCGGGCCTACAAAATCGACACAAAGCATCTCCCATAGTTTAGTGACTCCGCTTCTAGTTGCCATAAGACCCGCTGGTTTCTGGAGGCTTGGTTTGGAGACCTGACACACTTTACACCGTCGCACGTAACCTGAAATCATACTCCTCATTTTGGGCCAATAGTACTTAGACGTGACCCTATCGAGAGTCTTTTGAATACCTCCATGCCCACTTAATATGTGATCATGACATTCACGAAGAACTTCGATCCTACTGGCCTTTGGAATAACCTTTTTCTAAAGGTCTTCGGGAGTTACAAGCGCTGGATAATTTGTCGGAACATGTCGGTATAGAACTCCATCCTTGAGTCTCCACTGACCATACTTTTCCGGATTCTTGGTGCCAGCCCTTTCATCCTATTATACCAAGAATCTTGGCTAGCTACCAAGGCAACTTCTTCCCCCTGCGCCCTTGATAAGGCATCTGGTACCAAGTATTCCTTCCCTTTTCTGTGCACAAAAGAAAAACTATACTGCTGCAATTTGACTGCCCACCGAGTCAACCTACCCTGTGGATCCTTCAAATTATTCAGCCATAACAACGAATGGTGATCAGTTACAACCGTAAAGACGCTGCGTTCTAAATAAGGACGGAGCTTCTCAATCGCCCAGAGAACTGCAAGGCACTTTCGCTCCGTCGTAGAAAAGTTGCGTTCCGTCCTCGACAAGGTCCTGCTTAGGTATCTGATCACCTTCTCCCCTTCCCTTGGGTGTGCCTGAGTAAGCACAGCGCCAATACCGAAGCCAAATGCATCTGTGTGAACCGTAAAGGGTAAGCTGAAATCTAGGCAAGTCAATATCGGAGCGTGAACCAATTTCTCTTTCAACTCACGAAAAGAGCTTTCACACTGCTCACTCCAGATGAACTTTCTCTTCTTTTTCAATAGTTCGGAAATAGTTTTGTACGAAACGCCTGTACCACGAGACCATGCCGACAAACCTTCGTACTGCGGTCACCGTCGTCGGTTGTGGGTATTCTACCATACTTCGAACTTTGTCTGGATCGACCAGCAACCCTTTTTGGTTGACGATGTACCCCAGATACTTCAGTTCGCCCTTACAAAATTCGCACTTTTTCCGACTGAGGACCAGTCCGGCTTCTTGTATTCGCGACAAAACAGCCTTCAATACAATCAGGCGCTGCTCAAACGTTTCCGATACAATGATAACGTCATCGAGGTTCACGAACACGTTCGGTTCAAGGTCGGCTCTGATGAATGTATCAATGAAACACTGCCATGTTTCTGGGGCATTGTATAGTCCGAACGGCATGCGGCGAAATTGATACAACCCCTTCCCGGGAATTGTAAACGCCGTGTATCTTTCAGATGCATTAGCCATTGGTATCTGCCAGTATCTGCCAGTATCTGGTATCTAGGCTTACTTGATATCCAAGGACGAAAGATATTTTGCGTTCCTCAGCTTATGGAGAGTGGCCGAAACATAAGGTATGCATCCCGCTCAGTAACTTGATTCAACTTTCGGAAGTCTGCACAAAAACGATAACTGCCATCTTTTTTTTTAATCAAAAGGATTGGGGAAGACCAAGGGCTAGATGAAGGTTCTATAACACCCGCTTCGAGCATATCATCTACCTACCTATTGATATGCTTTTGAGCTTTCGGAGATACGGGGTAATATCACTGCTTAATGGGGTCAGCTGTGGTCTTGATAACATGCTCTTCAAAGTGGGTACATCCGAGTGCCGCACCCATGCTGGCGAAAACATTATCAATTAAATCTTGTAAGTGCTTCCTCTGCTGGGGTGTTAAGTCCGAACTACACCCAATCTCACAAGCTTCCACAATGCCACACGTGATTCTTTAAGTCTGGTATAATTGCAAAACGTTCCCAGAAATCAGCACCTAGAATGAGGCAGTGGGCCAAACGAGGTATCACTAAAACTTCCATCAGCTTCAAAGTACCCTCTACCTCTATTGGAACTTGAATAGCTCCCTTCCCCTCAGCTCCATCCCCATTGGCAACTGATACTGATTTCACGTCCACATCAATCAATTTGCAGTTAAAAGACCGAAGTGCTTCCCAACCAGCTGCCCACACAATTGTGCGAGATGCCCCCGAATCCAACAGTCGCAGTAACTTGACCCCATAAATTTCTACCGTAAGGTATGGTCGCCGATCGGAACCTTTCTTCTCCAAAATAAAATCTAACGCCAAGTTACACTCCCTGACAGGAAAGACCCTTTTGCGGAATTTTTCCTCGACTCAATGGCCCGCCTGCCTTGACCCGATGCACTGTTTCCCGGACGGAATACTTGCGGAGAACACCGTGGGCAACGACTTCTCACAACGCCAACTGCGTTGCAGCCATAGCAGCGCACTGGCTGTGAACATTGTGCTGCGATGTGCCCAGGCTGCCTGCATCGAAAACAAGTTAGAGGCCTTCAGTTTAGGTTAGTAGCGGGAACCATCGCGTATAGTTCGTCGTGGTTATCAATGTCTACGTCTGGCTCCAAGAGTGAAGTGATGCGTCTTGAAGGCGGAGGCACGAAACTTTCAATATGGTATCTCGTTGCTTCTAATCGATGCCCAATGTCAATCAACTGATCCACAGATGTGATCTCAACCAATGCCATCTGCGTTTGATAAAAGGAAGAAACATTTTAACAACCCTAACATCACACTAACAAAAATTCCAATAGTCTCAGAACGTCTTTGTGTCCTGTTTCTGATCTCTTCCCAAAGCCGATCATCATACCCTGGTGGTAGAAACTCAGTTCGTAACTGTTCTATTAAGTGCTTCCATGTGGCAATACCGGGTTTGTTCTCCCGGTACCATATGGCTGCTTTTCCTTCAAAAAGATCGTATGCTGAACGGAAAGATCATCCCTAGAAATCCCCCTTGCAACCGTTAAATCCTCTAATTTCTCAAGAAAACTACAAAGAGACTGCGTATGATCACCGCTAAAATTCAAACCCCATTTAAAAACCGGGACTCGATCCGTGGAAAGGAAGTACGGAGAAGACGTAGCTTGAGGTTGCGGGCTAATATGCCCACCTGTTTCGCTACCTAAATTAAGAGCACCTACTCGACTCGCAACCTGTTCTACCTCTGCCGCAATTGGCTGCTCTACACTTGCCTTAATATCCAGAGTAGATAGAAGCCCTACAACTTGCTGCCTAGTGTCTGAAAGGAAAGCTTTATCCTCCGCGTTCGAGGCGTTCGATCTACCAAGTCGTCTTAACACCCACGCCGATTTTGCTATTATCTTTTATACTCCCCAGATTCTTCCCCTCCCTGAATGTTCCCTATCAATTGAAGAATTTCCTCTAGTTTAGCTACAACTGCAGTTCTATCTTCCTCAAAAGTGTAGGGGTGCTCAGATACAAGGAAACTATCATCCCTTCGCATTGCCGTTCGCAACGTCTTCCTCATTTCATCTACCGTATTTGCTTTAAGCCCCCTAATGCTCAATTCATAGGTCAACTCCTCCCTGTTCAATCTTTTGACCTCCATGTTGTGCTAAAATTTGTACAAATACAATACAATACACACTAATACAACAACGAAAAGAAAAATTAATCGGATATCGCAATCACAACACACCAAAAGAAGTCGTGCAAAATCCGTTGAAAGAGAAACAAAACCCCGAACCGACGATAAAGGCTGATTTTTATGTTTCGTTAGAAATAAGGCCCCACGTTGGGCGTCAAAATGTTACCGTCGATTCTCTAAACAAACAAAAAAACGCTGCGACGTCAAGCGGAAGGGTGCCGAACCAACCTGGAGAATGGGCGCCACGAGATTGCCTTCTGTTCGACTTACCACTGGTTAGAACCGCGACTAACCACAGGAATTCGCGATCGAACCGTCTCAATAAAAAAAAAGGAAAAAAACCGATATGTACACCACTCTTTCTTACTATGTGTGTAATACATATTTCACAAATTGCTTTACTTAGAATAATACAAAATATCTTAAAAACTAACTTATATC
The DNA here is from genome assembly GCA_949129095.1 of Volucella bombylans. Lineage (NCBI taxonomy): Eukaryota > Metazoa > Arthropoda > Insecta > Diptera > Syrphidae > Volucella > Volucella bombylans. The sequence goes on from OX422140.1 coordinate 137,468,516, forward strand.
TAAACTCCAAAAAATAAATTCAAAAGACAAATAATAAGACCAATTCCAAAAAAAAAACAAAAAAAAAGGGAATAATAAGCAAAATGATTGTTCGAATCGGGATTAGACCCTATTAGCCTACTCGTAATACAAAAGATCTTAAAAACTAACTTATATCTAAACTCCAAAAACGAGTGCAATAAAAAATAATAACGCCAACTCCGAATAAAGAAAAAAACGGGGAAAAAAAAGATTGGCCGAATCGGGATTAGAACCTGGGCATACACGACACCGACTTTTACTGCGGCCCGTGCCACGACGAAACAAATTCCTGAAAGTTGTGTACTTTGATCCGGCCGAACTGTTAAACTAAGTATACCATAGTCACTACTTGTTGTCTTTTCATAAATTTTTTTTTAGTTTCTATTTTATATTCGTGTTAAATGTACTTTATGTTCGATTTTATATATTTATATATACGAGTATGTCTATATGCTCTTTCGTTTTTTTTTTCAATATGTTTTCCTTCTGCCTCTCAATCGACTCCTCTGTTGCGGTGTGCCTCCTGTTCTCTTCCTTCGCCTATTTCCTTTTTTTTTTGTTTACTAGGATATGCTTGTCCTTTTATCTTTAACTTTTTTTTTCAAATTTTATTTTTTTTTTTAATTTCTTAATTCGATAGACGTCTACGCCTTACGTTCGTCCTAACTCAACCAAAATTCAAAACTGACTCCTTTGAATTGTCTATTCGCCCTCCTAACTTCCAACCGGACTACTTATCCGGTTCGCTCTTTCCCGATTCACTGTAGTTTACTTCGCGCCATAGCGCCGCTACTTACGAGATTTGAGAAAGACGAATTCCAAAAAAAAATCAACATAGAAATCGGTCCTCGTTGGGATTCGGACCTACACGCTGCGTTAACAACAAAAGATAAAAGTAGAGACAAAAAAAAAGAGCCTCCTTTTAGGCGAAACACTTTTTCTTTAAAAAAAAAAAAAAAACAAATAAATATAACAAATTCATGAGATATCTTATCGAAAGCCTTACTGAAATCAGTTATTATGACGTCAACTTCTTTACCACTTTCTAAGGTTGAGAGAACAGATACCAATTCGACGAGGCTAGTGGCAGTTGATCTACCTTTCAGAAAGCCGTGTTGATTAGGGGAAATAAGAGATTTGCACTGGAAGCTTAAGGTTTCGTACAAAATGCTTTCGAGGAGTTTGGATATATGTGAAAGTTTAACTATGGGACGGTAATTAGTGACTTCGCTCTTTCATCCCTTTTTGTGTATTGGTGTTATGGAAGAAGACTTCCATATAGGTGGAAATTCACCTTGAGAGAAAGAAAACAGGAAGAGATTTGAAAGGGGGTGAGAAAATGTTGAGGAACACTTTTTAAGAAATATGGATGGAAAACTATCTGGGCCGAGTGAGAATTCATCTTTTAGAATTCATCTTTAAGTAGTTGTATTTTATTTTCTATTACCATATCATAGGAACTTTGAGAAATAGAGGGGCCAATGGGGAAGTTAAGTAGATATTTGAAATAAGAGGGATCCGTACAAAGGAATTATCCGCAAAAGATTTCTTAAAAAAAGTTGCAAAACAGTTGAGAATGGTATACCGATCGGTTGATGATATGTTTTCGTATAAGAGGGATGGAGGAAAACCGTCAGCTTTTTTTTTGTATTATACTTAACGAATTGGTAGAAAGGCTTAGGATCGTTTATAAGTCTTGATTGCGCACTATCAAGATATCGCCGGTAGAGCTTGACGAATTGAGGGTATAATCTGAGATATCTGAGTCGTAAGAAGAGTCAGCTGCAGATGGAGAATGGTTTATATGAAGTGGTGGAACAGAGAAAGAAGAAGTGGCGAAAGAAAGAAGAGTTTATGGGGTCAGTAGTGAAAATGAGGTCTAATTGCCTACCCATATAGTTCGAGACCCCACTAACTTGGCATAGCTAGAGTCTGTAGGCTTATCCAAGGGGGTGGCCGTGGTGTAGTGGTACTAGCAATCGCTTCTCACTCGGACGGTCAAGGTTCAAATCCATTGACAAATTTTTCAAATTTCTCATTTGTGTAGTTGGAACTCTGACAGAAAAATTCTGCGTGTGAAGGCATAACACTGACACGTAGATTTGGCTGTTATAGAGTTTCAAGCACAAAGTGTGAATTATAACCTTTGAATTGCACTGAGTGAAGAAAAAACTCTCCGTCCTATTCGGACTCCCACCCCTGGAGAGCTAATATCGAAACCAAATACACCTGAGTTTCAAACCACTACAAAAAAACAATTTTCCTTTCTCCTCCTTCTACCTTTCCGCCCGCGCCAAGCAACAGTAAAAGAAGAGGCATTATTTACTCGAGTTAGGGTTTGCAATAAAAAAGATTCATCCTCTGATTGAGTCCAGTGCAGTTGAGGTAGATTGAAATCACCGAATACGATGATAATCGAGATGATCAAGACGATCAGATAAATTAATTATTTGATCAATTGCATCGATAGCGAGTTGGTAGCATTCGATAGGTTGCGCCGGTAGGATGTAAATGCACATAACGTACAGGGACCTGCACAAGGGCTTTATCTTTATTGAAACGTTGTTAAGCTTAAAAGAAGTAGAAACATCGATTGGAGAAGAGGTTAGGTCATTGTGGGCCAGTAGGACACCTTGACAAAGAGAATCATCTTTTGGACGGGTAAGATCGTCGTCTCGAAAAACGTTGAAACTAGGGGGGAATAATTCCTGATTCTTTATATCGGGAATAAGATTAGTTTCGGTCAGGGCGTAGACCTCAAATGGGAGAGCGTGAGATTTGCACAAGACAGCACGAATTTTAGATCGCAGTCCTCTTACGTTTTGATAATAAAAGGTAAGAGGAAGGTTATTTTGAGATGGTGTATTAGTGGATGATTGGAACACTGGCAGTGGTAGAAAATTAGGGACGAAAAAATTTTTCGTTGTCAAAATTAGAAAAAACGCTTAAAAATTAGCTTAAATTACTTCAAATAATCTTATTCTAACTTACTGACCCCATGCGGACACTCTAAGTTAAACCTAACACTTAAACTATGTCTTTCGACGAATCTTACAGTCTACTTTTATTTCTATTTTAACATTAATTAATACTAAAACTAAGAAAATAAATTTTAAGTAAGAACTTAGTAAATGGACATTTTTTAATTTTGTATAAAACTTAAAACTAAAAGCTTAAAACTACCTAAAACTAAATCTTAATCTACTTAACCTACTTACGTCTAATACAAACATAGACATACATAAATATATACATACATAATATGTATATACATAATATATAAATACATGCATATATATATTTTTGTTTGTAATTTTTTTTTTGGTTTTAATATTTTTTTTTTTTTCTTAAAACTAACTTAATCCTACCTAAAACTATGTAAGCCGGCCATGGCTAACAAAAAAATTAGGCTGGCCCACTTTGCTTCACATGAAGCTACATATCACTGAAGGAGTTTGACGACGAAGCATCCTCTCCTTCAACTAGCCACCAAAAGTGTTGATGCTGCCGAGCAACATCCCACATGTCGCGACTCCCTACCGCCCTACTGAACCGGAGACGCTCCGCACTGCCATGTGCGACGTCTCTGTCGTAGTTGAGTCGCCTGTCCGCAGCTGTTCGAGCGACGTGGAAGATTAGCTGCACCGCCAATCTGTCCTGGATCAGACCTTTACTATCTAGATAGAGGAACGCTTCTGGAGGAATAAAGCCGTCAAAGCGAACTCTCTCGTGATACATATAATTGGGGTAGTAAGCCCCGGAGATCACGTTGTTCGATGAGGTCATTGCTCTTGCAACGTGCCTTCGAGTCAACTTAATGACGAAATTAGGTTCGCCCTATTGTATACGACCTCATTAGGATAGAATTTTATGTACTCAGTCTCTGGTGTTCTGTATAAGCGAAGACAAGTCCTAAGACACGCGCTCTCAAACACCCGAATCTTTTCCAATAAACTTGCTCTCACGTTGAACCACACGGGACATCCAAATACAAGCATGGGCCTGACAAGGGCCATGTAGCAGATCACCTTCACCCTCGCATCGAGTTGGCTGTTATAAAACAGTCTCTTTGTAAGGGCAAAAGCACCTTTGGCTCTGGCCAGAGCAACATCTATATGTTTGTTAAAATACAGAAATTGATCTAGTCAGATCCCAAGGTATCTGACTACATTTCGACAAGCAAGTGGCTGCCCGTGCTGCCCCACGATCGAGAACTTTCGCCAATTCTTTCTGGTATCGCTAGAGGCCCCAGACAAGGGCGTCCTAAACAGAATGGTTTCCGACTTCTGAAAGTTGATTTTCTACTTCCAGTCATCGCAATATCGCTTAATATTGTCGAAGTTACGATGCAAAAGTATATTAATGACCTCAATCTTTAGACCTGATCTGTACGCGATTATGTCGTCTGCGTACGCTATGGCATGGTGAAGTGAACCTATCAGATCACTCATGTAAATGTTGAATAGGATCGGCGAATTTACCGCACCTTGTTGCAGACCGTTTTTAATGTTAAATGTTCCAGCAGAATTCACATCACCATTCTTCACGATGAACTGTCTACTGGAGAGCATATCAAAAAGAATATACAGCAGTGGTTTACTAATGCCCAACCTGTCCAGCTTGAAAAAGAGTCCCTCTAACCATACGGTATCGAAGGCCCTTTCCAAGTCAATCAGGCAGGCACCAGTGCACTGTTTCTTGCCTTTGTTCCATTGGATATGAGAAACCAGTCTAGACGCAGCATGAATGATATCATGCCCCGCCTTGAAACCGAATTGATTATCCGGAACTATGTGTTTGTCCTCAACCCACTTAGTCAGGACTCTATTGATCACCTTCTCGAAAACCTTACTGATGTTTGGAAAAAGACTGATCGAGCGGAGATTCGCCGGATTGGAAGTGTCTTTATCCCTTTTGGGGATGGGATGTACCACCGCAGTTTTCCAACGCGCTGGACAATGTGCATTATTCATTGCATTATTAAACAGGGTGGTATAAATGTTCACCGCTTCTAGAGGGAGATGTTGAAGCACAATGTTCGGTATTTCATCGGTTCCCACTGATTTCTTACTTCTAAGTGATTCGAAGATCGTTTGGAGCTCTTCCTTCGAAATGAACGGGGGTAGTACCCTATCGTTAGTGATGACATTATTTGCCATATTCTCGTCATTGAACTGGGTGAAACCCGAGTTCTCGAATCGCCAATTCACAATTTCATTTCGAAGGTAGAAATTGTGCACAAGGACTCGACTTTCCAGGTCGTGGTTTGGGCCAATGATGTCATTCGCCTTATATACTTCCTGGAAAGTCGCCCCTATAGCCTCTACCTTCTCCTGCAGATCCTCGATCACAAAGAAGTTGTCATCATCAACAGCCTCATTTGGATCTATGCCTCCTGTTATAAGTATATTCTCGCTGTCTGTCGTTCGGGAGATTTTAAGACACTGAAGGTCGTTTTGATTTTTCCTCCGAAATATTTTATTTAGTTGCGGGAACATATTTGGGTTGCTGGTGTTTACAGCCCGAATTTTATTGTTCCAATACAAATTTACAGATGCTCTGTAATTTTCTTTTATTAATGTTTGGAGGTTTTTAATCGACGACTTCAGTGTCATGATCTCCGGGTTATGTCTGTCAGTAAACTGTCTGTACAAGGTTTTTAGTCTTGACAGCAGTCTACTTTTCTGTCGGTGCAGTGCGTCAATAGTTGCGTTGCGGAATAAGTCTTCGTCGTCAGTGTGTTGGTACCGAGGTATCGTTTTGTCCATTGTTCGTTTGATTGCCTCGTCCATTAATCTTAGATACGAGTACCTGTTAATCTCCTCGTTTGACAGATTTCTGTTGTACGGTGGGTAGAGCGAATTCGAGGAGATTGCTCTAGTCAGTGTTCTGGTGAAGTGTGTCCAACGCACCCTACTATAATTGTAGGAATGCCTTTGGACAAACTAATCCAATTCCGCAATTTCGTTGGGAACAGTTATTTCGGTGCTGAGACCGCAATGGTCACTGTCATACACGAAAGTGCGTAGACAGTTTATAGTTTGTCGGTTAGTGCACGTCAGTTGTATTCGTGAGTCGAACAGCAGGAGATCCAAATAGGACCCGTGTCTGGGAAACGACGGACTATCCGTTGCCTTAAGCTCAAGTCGATACATCACACTGTGCTGACCCCACCAATTGAATAGTAGGTTCCCTCTAGTATTTGGTGTACTATTTCCCCAATCACTGCGTTTGGCGTTGAAATCTCCGCCGATAATAAAATAGTTGTCTTCCAATTCCAGCCTCAGGAATCGAAAAAGCGTCTCGAGCTCTGAGATGAATAAGTTGGATTGAGTAGCCTTAGGTGCATAGACAGACACTATGTACAACCGCTTTCCACTACCGAAGGGGATATACACGATGCATGCTTCCAGCACCTGGAACCTACGTACTACACGACTGTATACTCTATTGAAACGTATACCTTTTCTTACGAAAATCGCAAAGCCTCCTCCCTGAATAGAGTTGGGTCGGTTTCTCCGTACTATTTTATATATTTTGTGCCTCATTTTGTGTCTTTTGGTAAGCTTAGTTTCGCTAACCAAGAGCACATCAGGGGCTTGGTCTTTAAGCAACTTAAACAGTGTGGTTTTTCGTTCGAACCTAATCAGTGAATTAACATTCACTGCAAGAACCTTCAGGGTTTGCTCCGCCATGTACGTACCCTTTACGACTGGAGGTGTGTTGGGCCCGGCAGCAGCGCGTATATTTGAACTACCCGCGTAGCCTGTTCCTGTATTTGACGCTGAAGCTGAGCCATCTGCCCCTGAATAGAGAGCAAGATACCTAGCATGTCAGATACTGGCTCCGGTGCTCTAGGCGCTGGGCCCTGAGAAGCAACCTTCGCTTGCTATACCGTATTTCCCCTACCTGCCGCCATTTGGGCGTAGGTAACATGGGGAGTAACGGCTGGTGTTTGCAAATGCACGAGTGGACGTTTCACTTCCACTTTCTGCTGCCGGGCCAGATTTATTCTTTTGATGTACTGGAATTTGGGACAACCCCGATAATTTGCGGTGTGCCCCGTGTTCCTACATAAAGCACAAGAGAGTTGGCTTTTTTCAGACGCTCCGTCCTTACCCAGAGCGCATTGCTCGGACTTGTGGTTCTTTCCGCACTTCACGCATCGAGGCTGCATTTCGCAGTTCGACGCGTCGTGCCCGAACTTTTGGCAGCGAACGCATTGTAAAATGTTTTCGCTCCTCTTTAATTTCTCCCAATGTACAACCTGGTAGTCCAGGACTTTATTACTCCTTAGACCATCCAGATTGCTGGTGGGACTTAGCTGGACCAGGAAAATCGGCAGTTGCCGCTTCTCCCTTTTGGCTCTAGCCGTGACAAACGGCTTGACCCCCACGAATTTGAACCCTTCGCACTCTTTCTCTTTCAGCAGTGCAATGAGCTCCTCCGGATCTGACAACGGTTCTAACCCCCTCAGCAGCATTGTTTGCAACTTCTCCTCCTCTGGGTTGCAGGAGAAGAACTCCGTCGTCGAATCCCTCAATAAACTTTTAATTTTGTGGTAGCGCTCCACTGTATTGCAGTGGATCGCGTGCCTATCTACACTAAGCCTTTTAATAAAAAAATTATTGCCTATGGCCGACTTACATAATTCTATAGTATCTTTCAACTCCATCTTAAAGGTGTTGATTGGAGGTACTCGTATCTTAGTTGTTTTCTGCTGTTGTTGTTGCTTTTGCTGCTGCTGCTGATGTTGTTGCTGCTGCTGGTTCTGCTGTAGTTGCTGCTTCTGCGATTTTTGTAGCTGTTGTTGTTGCTGTTTATGCTTTTGCTGTGGCTGTGCGTCTTTTTTTGTTAGCTCCTGTGCCTGTTTTTGCATTTGTTGTTTTTTTAGCGGCTGTTTCTGTGTTTGTTTTTGTGGTAGATCCGCGTTTACATTTTGTTGTTGCTGAGGGTTCTGGTTCGCCAACTATTTCTGCTGGGCTTGATGTACCCGCCAATGCATGGTCTGATTTGGCAGCTGGTCCCGCTATTCGCATAGCGGCCCGCTCTCCAGAATTCATCACGTGTTGTTGTTTCCACTTTACTTTATTTGATTTTATTTGAAAAAAGAACAGACACCCCTATTGCGAGTGTCAATTATCAATCAATTGAAGATTTATAAATTTGTCAATCAAAAACATAATCGGTATTGTGTAACTCATTTGATAAAATTTCTGACAATTGTGAATAAATTGTCTGCTGTATGTATTTGTATTTTGGTCTTTGTGTTTTAATATTTAATTAAAAGAATAAAATAAAAATGGGTTCAGTGGAATTGTGGTTTGACGATGATGAACAGTCTTCAGTTAAGGGATGTTTTTTTTTTTTTTTTTTTTTTTTTTATAATTTACGAGCGCCTAATCCAATCCTGTAGAATTAGAGGAAAGTATGTAAGTAGAATTTTTAATCCGCAATCGAAATTCGTTCTTATGTAATACTTTTCAGTTTTGTTAAAAATTTTCGTTTATAGAAACCGGCGTTTGCCTATTTGTTTCATGAAATAGAAGAAAAGTTAAAGGCAGCAATTAGAACTATGTACATCGATACCAAACGTCATAAAGCTTGCCACAGCATTGCGGTTATGTGCTCATGGGTCATATCAAATCGGCATCGGGAATGAACATTCTATAGGTCTGGCCCAGTCAGCCGTGTTTCTAGTTTTAAAAGATGTTTTTAATGTACTCGAAGAACACATTTGTCCGAAGCGGATCAAGTTTAATTACTAAAATACTGGGAAAATACGGTCAAAAACATATTTTTTCGTAAGAAGTGGAATACCGGTTGTAATAGGCTGTGGATGGGACGCATATCAAACTTCTATTACTCAAAAAACAACTGCAACAAGCGTGCTACAATAGGAAGAGATTTTATTGTATAAATGCCATGATACGAGTAGTAAGTTATCTCTTAAAATAGAAACTTTCAGTTGTTTAATATTAACTTATGATCTCAGTTATGTGATGATGAGATGAAAATCCGTTTTTTTAGCGCAAAATGAAGTTGGAACAAGAGTACCAAAATGGAGAAAGGAATACTTGGTTACTAGGTACACAATCATGTTATTAACTTAATACATATGTACTTACTTTCATGTACCATCTATTAGGTGATGGATATGCTTTGAAGTCATATTTGATGACACCATTCCGCAACCCTGACCCAGCTTCACAGGAAAGTGCGTTTAATAAAAAACACGCCAAGAACCATTGTTGAACGGACAATACCTAGATTAGTATTAAGAAAGGATATTTTGTTTACATTTTATACCTTTTGCCATTTTTACCAATCGCGCTATGAAGGACCTAAACAGTTCAGCTCTAATGAAAAACTTTCCCACTTTTGCTGCAATATGCTTTTTAGGCAAACTCCTTTTGCGATGTTTTTATTTTCCACCATCAGTTGAACCAATCGTTCTAATTGCTTTTTATTGCTAACTATTTTTGCCCTAGAACCATAAATGATTTTTTTTCAGAAATACATTACAAATACTTACATTTTCCTTCGCAACAGCTTGCTCTATCTTCCTCAAAAATGCGATTAACTAAAAAATTTACATTTATCAAAAAAATTGATTTCAATTGACACTCACAATACCACTTTGGCTACATTCACAATGGACAAATTGACAACGATCAATCGTTCATTGACAATCGCAATACCAACGAGTCAAATTTTTTGATAAGTATCGTTTATCGTTTATTTTTTGACACTTGCAATAGGGGTGAGAAAAAAAATCTAAACGACTTGGAGTCGAACCCAGGTTCTCTTACTTGGTAACCGGACGCACTACCACTGGGCTCTATATAAAGTTTGTCAAATGTCTCTTTTGTTGGAATCGCTAAGTCAGTCAAACACAAGCCGAAACACGTCTATATTCACCGAAGATCAATGAACGACTGACGTTGAAGGTCTGAGATCCTTTTTGAGTGCACATAGTTACCGAAAGCAAGCAAGGTCGTCTGAGACTTTTTGGGAAGACATACTGAAAATTTCTTGGAACTTGATATATAATTTCCTCAGATTAGTAAGGTCAGTAGGGAGGCTTTCCTGCTGTATGGAGACATTCTATTGTGCATAACGACATTCTATTGTGTCAAAAGTTTGTTGAGTTATTTTAACTGCGGGAGGCAGAAGGGGGTCAAAAATAGGGCTGGTGGACGAAGATGTTTGGTGCGAAACAGCAGTAATTGAAGGGGATTTAGACACATTTTCAGATGAGGGATTTATAATATGGGAACAATGAATTTGGGATATTCAGCTCCGGTTTTGAGATCGAAATTTGGGAAATGATTAGGGAAAGCGTGTGTGTTAGGGATTAAATGCTGGGAGTATGAGTTGTAGGGGTTAAGTCGAAAGAGACACGTTGACGTCGTGGCTTGGTTTGGGGTGGAATAGAGGGAGTTGGAGTATGGGTGGGAGGCTTAAAATTAGGAAAACATTTATTTTTAACGCTCCAATTGGAGCTGGGTATGTTTTAGAAAGAGGGGGTGGTTTTTGGCATTAGATTTACATACTAACTTCATAGATGGACTACGTAAGACGGACTGCTTGACTTTATCTTGCTTCTTGGTCGTATTTTCCAACCATTTGCAGACACGCAACTTTCCAAGATTGAAATTGTTGCTGGATTATGGAATAACCATTCGTATTCGGCCAGAATGTTGAGCTTGAAGCTGCGCTTACTTCTGTGGTGAGATGTTGGAAGTAAATTTAAATGTATAATGGTATAATTCGAGATCCAATCAGCATCAGCGTTTGGTGGGGGGCCTTTGATAAGAAGCGTAGTGACCAATTGATTCTTCGAAGCAAGCTTATCAAGTCTACGTTGCCATTCGGAAGGTGTCCAAGTTGAGTTTAAGTGATCGATAAGCTTCCGTGGGGCAGCGATTGGAGGAGTTGACATAGAGGTGTTCTCTATTGTCAAGTTGGAAGAAACTTCGCAGGAATCCGTAGATTGAACCGTCCGCAGATGACTTGTATGTGGGGATGAGCGTGAATCCACTTCAGGTTCCATTAATTCAGCCATGAGCGATGTATTATAGGGAACTTTCTGGTAAGGCTGCGGGAAGTCTGGTGGGTCAACGATTTTGCTATTTATTGTTGCGATGTGATTTTCAATATCGCATGCGAGGGATCGAGTCGCAGTAAGTTCATCACTGACATCGTTCACATTGTCGAAGATAACTTCCAGCATAGGATCAGATTGTTAAGGAAATGGTTGTTTGTGTGACGAGGACTGGTAATGAATGTCAATGTCGTCACGCAGGTAGCTTATCAACTCGCAGGTTTTTTGGTTGGATATAACCTGCGTAGAACAGATAGATTTGATGTCACTTAACTCTTTATCCAGGTGACGTAAGGGAGTTTCTTCTTTCCTGGATCTTCCGCAGTCTAACTCGATTAGACCTTGTCTATCCATATGCCTTAACTTAGATTTTATTAGATCGACTGAGGTCTGCACTGAGTTACGTAACTCTTCAACACTTTTAACACTGATTTCAATAACCGGAATTTTGTGCGTGATATTTTCGCGAGTGCGTCTTAGTAGGAGTCATTTGAATCACTTACGCATTTTATTGCCAAAAGCGCATGCGAGAGTGAGATACACTTGCACTCATCACAGAAGAAAAGGAGGTTATCGGAGAATTCTTTGATAAGCACCGTATTTCTTTTGTTTAACCCAACACAAACGGCATGAAAGGTTTTCGCACAGATGCCTTTGCAAGGTACCCAGTCAGCATTGCTGTCATCGATTACATAATTGGCAATTCCGCAAGACATATTTAAATTAGTTGTGTAGGTCAGTAGGGTATAAATATAGGTCGAATTATTGTTTTTAATTTTTTTGCAATTGTTTGGTTGCAATTTAATATAGATAGGGGCTTTGCACTGAAATCTGCCAGCAGACAAAAAACAAAAAGAATTCGAGCACTGGGGGTTAAGAAGCGGAAAATGCAATTTGACGAAATTTAATTAAACAGGTGAAGAGGGAGAACAAGAAAAACACGTCTGACTGGTTTGAGTAACTGTTTGTAACTGATTATGTTGCCTTTGAATAGCTCCTAATGCATAGCTCGATGCATCAGTAGTAAGAACAAAGGGTTTCTCGAAATCGGGGCTTTTTAGAATCGGCTCGGTAGTTAGCAAGGTTTTAAGCTTGTTGAATGCTTTGATATGTTCAGGATCGTTTAAATTAATCCGTTGTGATTTTTGTAAATATTTAGTCATCGGATATGCCACCCTTGCAGACTCTTTTATAACCGGTTATTCCTAAATACTGATTCATTCCTTTTACATTTGTGGAAATCTCTATCAAAGTGATTGCCTTTATTTTATTTGGATCTGGCCGAATGCCATTATTAAGAATCATATGACCTAAGTAGTTTGTGGAAATATCAGCGAAATGGCATTTTTTCACCTGAATTTTTAGGTTACTTTCTTCAAACTTAGTTGAAAAGACAAGAATATCGTCCAAATAGACAACACAAATTTTGTTTGTGAAATATTTAATCACGTCGTTCATCAATCTTTGGAACGTTGCCGGAGCGTTCTTTAGCCCAAATGGCATCAAATTCGAAGTGCCCACTTTTTGTTGGAAAGGCCGTTTTTGCTCTATCACGAGGATCAAATTCAATTTGATGAAAGCCTTTCACTAAATCGATCGTTGAAAAATAATTGTATTTACTCAGCTTGTCGAAAATATCATCGATATTAGTCATAGGAAATCGATCATTTTCCTATAATCGATGACGATTCGCCATTGTTGTTGTCCGGTGTGGTCAGATTTTATGGGCACAACGCAAATTGGCGAATTATATAGGCTACTGCTGTGAGCAATTATTTTTTGTTCCAACATCTCGTCGATTTGTTTTTCAACTTCTTTTGAGTGAATTTATAGGTAACGATAGAATCTATTGAAAATAGCTTTTTCATTTTTTGTTATAATTTGGAGTCTTATTTTAATTATGAAAGTTAACTTATCACCAGATTTATGTAAAATAGCCTTATATGAGTATAACAATGATTTTAATTTTAAATTTAATGTGATGCGAGAAAGTTTTATTAGAAATTTCGGATTTGAAAATATCAATATTGGAGATATTCAAGAATCAATTAGAACATTTTTGTGCATAGAATTCTTCGTCTGCACTGAAATATATTGAGATATTAGCATTACCCAATGGGTAAGATTCATTAGACCTTATGTCCATGGATTCGTTACTGTGCCTACTGTGCTTATTTGTAATTCGTGATTGTCTACTCTGAGTGTGATAATTGTATTTTCTGTTTGATCGGTTACAATGTGTTTAGAGATAATCTAAACATAGAATATAGAAGGGTCGACGGAGAACGAGAGCACACAACAATCGGCGACATACGAGTATGTATGATAACGCAGAAGTGATAAAGCAGAAGCGATAAGTCAGCAGCAGAAGATCAACGATTATATTGCATCTGCACGCAAAGCATCTTTATCGAGACGCCATTTGACACCATCGTTATCAGCGGATGAGTCAACACTTCACATGCCGTCTTATCTAGGGTCAGCGATCCGTCATACAATTGGTCACATTTTTTTTATCTCGGTTCTAGAGTCCCTCTACATTTAACGTAATAATGAATATGTATGTAATCGGAAATAGTATATAAGACCTATCATCAGGCAAAATAAATCAGTATGAACCAAATACTCATAAATGTTAATAAACACATTTGGTCCTTCGAACAAAAAAAAATTAAATAAAACTAAGTTTTCGCCCAACAGTGGTAAGATCGCTCGACATGGAGGAAACTAAATAAAGCCTATTTCACAGCTTTTAACAGTGGAATATCCGAGGCTTAGACATCGGACAATGAGAAAAAGCGTACGCGAGGCTTAAAATTCGGAAAGTTCAAATAATATATATATAAATATATACACATATAAAAATGCCGAAGGAAAAACAACAACTGCTAGAGAAGCAAAAGGAGCTCGATGAAGAATTTATATCCATAAAGGATACAATTTTTAAAGGCAGAACCCGATCAGCGCAAATGGAAGAAACCAAGAAACGCCTAGGTCGGATTAAGCTGCAACTAGAAAATAATCATAGCAGATTATTGGCTAAAGGAGTCACACAAGAAGCATGAAAAAAACTATTTTGAAGCAATTTTAGAAATACTGGAAGATGCTTTAAAAAACTCGAAAAGAAAATTGACGTCGATAACAGCCCCCATCCAAGTAGCGTGGGATGTGAAAGTCAAGTGTCAAGTGTTGTGGGGTCAGCACGTACTGTGACTAGTCTCTGTCTAGTTGTTTTTACTAAATCGAAGTTTTATTATTATCATTAAGTATGCCATGTATATGCATGTTGAAAGTGAAACGAAATCAGCACAAGATAAACACCCCTATTCTGCTATACGTGCGGATCGAACGTTCCCTTCGATTCACTTTCACTTCGAAGTTTCGAAGATTTAAACGTCACCCGTTTGGAAATTTAAGTGTCATTTCAACTGTGTATAGTAATTTGTCTATAAAGAAAAACAAATATGGATACTGCAGCACTTTATTTCAATTTTGACTCGGAAACAAGAGATTCTAGAAAACATTCAATTCGTGCGTATAGTGGAATACCGACCTGCATTACCGACAAGTGAGTGTTTCACTTCGAACGGATAGCAGGATCGGACAACTCGTATTTTATATAAACATTTCCCCCGGCGTATAGTAGAATAGGGCTGAAAATGTGTGGGTTGCAACGATTTCTTTCACTGTAGCTGCGTTAATATTCAACCAGCTGATATTGAATTTCTTCAGAAATCAAAGAAGGAGTTTCGCTGTAAGACTTGCTCTTTTATGAGAAGGAGTTCCCTCCACTCTCCGCCATTTTCCAGTTCAACAAATAAACAGCTATAGCAGTTGAATCACAATCCTGCAAATAGTGGTGGTACGTCTCTCTCCTCATCTGAGCTTCCAACATCATCTCTTACTCAGAGTAATAAAGAACGTAATCAGCAGTCTCACCAACAAAAAACGCTCCATCTACAGCAGCAGCAAAAACAACAACAACACACGCAGCACCAACAAAAAAAAAATACAACATATAGCAGCATAAACAACAACAACACACGCAGCAAGCATCGCTGTTAAATCAAGATAAACACTACCAAGCAATAACATTAGAGACTGTGTACAACGAACTAGTTGCAATGAGAGCTGAAAATACCATTGCTCTCTCTACGATTCACTCTTTTCCAGAGGAAAATATTAAATTATTTCAAATTGTTAATGATCTATTTCTTTACTTCCAGAGTTTACGAAGATTTTTGAGAAAACTATAAAGAATAGAATGATCAAATTCTTAGATAAAAATAATTTCTTTAGCAAGTACCAGTTTGGTTTTCGGTCAGGTTTTTCAACTGAAGGAGCCCTGTTAAATTTCTGCACAAATATTTATGATAGTTTTAACTTTCTATGTCTTTTTTATCTTTTCTTAATCTTTATTAACTCACTCTTTTCTCAGAACTTTCGTAGTAAGATTAATGCCTTTTCTGATGACATGACATGTTCTTTTCAATTTAGGTTAGGTTAGGTTAGGTAAGATACCAACCCACTTAGGCCTATTGGCCCATTGTGATGCCACGTGGATCTATGATCTTCTTACTAATGGAACCAGTTTGAGCTTATAATAAAGCGTAGGAGACTGTTAACGTCTATTTTTTCTAGATCGTTTAGGTCGCTGTAGAAGAAAGCTCCTAGATGAAGCTTCCTTCTCTGAGAGAGAGCTGGGCATGTGCAGAGTAGGTGGGGGATTGTCTCCTCCTCTTCCTCGTCCATGCAGCTTCTACAGAAATCGTTAGTAAAAGCGCCAAGCCTTCTTGCGTTCTTGCCTATGAGGCAGTGTCCGGTAATGACACTTATTACGGCGCTGAGATGTTTCCTATCTAAAAGGATCAGACACTTAGATCGACTCAGATCCAGTCTTGGCCAGATCTGTTTGGTCGCTAGACATGTTTGTCCAGCAGTCCACCTAAGGTCTGTTCTTTTATTGGCATCTAGCTTTAGTGTTAGTTTGCACGTAGCGATTGGTATACCTATACTACCTTTGTCCGGTAGGATAGGTAGAGTGGTTCCAATTTTGGCGAGTTCATCGGCTCTGCAGTTCCCTGGAATGTCTCTGTGGCCCGGCACCCAACAAAGGTGAATGTTGAACTGCTCTGCCATCTCCATAAGAGATGATCGGCATTCAAGGGCGGTTGTAGAATATAATGAGACCGAGTCCAGGGACTTGATGGCGGCCTGACCATCCGAAAATATGCGGATATCCTTTGCAGATATCACGTTTTTCTTCAGCCAGGACAGAGCTTCTTTAATCGCCAAAATTTCCGCCTGGAACACGCTACAGTGATTTGGAAGGCGGAAAGAGGGGCTTACATTTAGCTTATCTGAGAAAACACCGCCACCAACTCCGCTGTCGGTTTTAGATCCATCTGTGTAGAGATGGATTGACTTGTCCCCCATGAAAGCATCCTCTTCCCAGAATGATCTAGAGGGGAAGCTTACATGGAAGTTTTTGTCAAACCAAAGTTCAGGTATGGTGTAATCGGTGTTCTCTGTGAGGATTCCTAATGTATTAAGAATGTTGGCGTGGCCAAATGAATTATTTGTCCACTGTTTAGTCGCTTTAAGGCGAATAGCTGCAGTCGCAGCTACTTGCTTGCTAAAAATGTCGAGGGGTGTCAAGTGAAGCAGAATATCTAATGCCGCAGAGGGGGTAGACCGCAAGGCTCCGCTTATGCATAGACATGCTGTTCTTTGGACTCTGCTTAGTTTAATGCGGTTGACTGCATTCTCCAAGGCCGTCTACCAGACAACCACCCCGTAAGTAAGTATCGGTCTTATGACCAAGATGTATAGCCAGTAGGTTATGCGAGGTTGAAGGCCCCATTTGTTCCCAATGGCTTTCTTGCAAGAGAATAAAGCTATTGTAGCTTCATTGATTCTTTCTTGAATGTTATTTTTCCAGTTTAGTTTCGTATCAAAAATGAGACCCAGATATTTTGCTGTATCGGAGAAAACTAAACTGGTCCCGTTTATTGAAGGAGGGTCTATGGTTGGAATTTTATATTTCCTAGAGAAGAGGACAAGATCAGTTTTATGGGGGTTTATTCCCAATCCACAGTGATCTGGCCAGCGGGTTAATCTGTTGAGATTTACTTAGAGGAGTTCTTTAGTGATATTTAGATGCTTTCCTGAGACGGCTATGGCAACGTCATCCGCATAGGCAATCACTCTGCTACCACCCGCTTCCAGGTATATCAGTAGTTCGTTAACTACTACGTTCCAGAGAAGGGGAGAGAGGACACCGCCTTGCGGCGTACCCCTACTGACATATCTTTTAGCAGAAGTCTCACCCAGTTTGGAGTTGATTATCCTGCTTATTAGCATTAGATTAATCAGCTCCCCAAGTGAACCGTCTACCTGCAGAGTTGACAGCGCAGTCGTGATTGCGGATGTGTTGACGTTGTTAAAGGCGCCCTCTATGTCTAGGAAAGCAACCATTGTGTACTCCTTATATTATAGGGATCGTTCGATGTGGCTAGTCAGAGAGTGCAAAGCCGTTTCCACCGACTTTCCTTTACAGTAGGCATGTTGAGCCGTAGACAGAAGTCTTGGATCAACTTTAGCTCGAATATGGATATCGATCAGTCGTTCTAAAGTTTTCAGAAGGAATGATGATAGACTTATAGGTCTGAGGTCCTTTGGGACTACATGAGAACATTTTCCAGCATTGGGAATGAATACTACATTGACTTCTCTCCATAACAGTGGAATGTGGATAAGTTCTACACAGCTCCTCATAATATTTTCCAACACTGGTAGAATAATATCTGAGGATCTCTGTAGCTCGGCAGGTATAATACCGTCCGGACCAGCAGACTTGTATGGTTTGAAGCTATGCAGCGCCCAGAGCAGTTTGTCTCTCGTAATCAGACCATGAATTTTGGTCACGGTTGCAGTAGGCCGGTTTGGGCTGCGAGTTGGGAGCTACCTGGAAAGTGGGTGTCCAGAAGCAGGTTGAGTGATTCATCACTTGAGGTTGTCCAAGAGCCATCGGTTTTTTTCAAACAGCTGGGCATCATAGGATTTGTGGAGAGGATTTTTCTTAGCCGCGATGCCTCAGAGGTTTCTGTAATTTTGTCGCAGAATGACCTCCAGGATTGTCGCTTTGCCTTCCTCAGTTCTTTTTTGTATAATTTGAGGGATTCTTTATATGAGTCCCAGTCGGTCACTTTTCTTGTGCTTTTTGCTGCGTTGAAAAGTTTTCTGCAGGCGTTTCTGAGCAGTCCCAGTGCCGATGTCCACCAATGTGGCTTTTTCTTGCTTCTTGGTTGTATAAGAGGGCAGGAAGCGGCCATAGCCTTATTGAGAGTCAGAGTAAATTCCCGGACTTTCATGTCGAGCTCATTGGTGTCACGCGGGGGACTTGATAGTTCAGAGGATATCGTTTTCGACAGTATTCCTCTGTATTTTGTCCAATCAGTTTTCCGGTAGTTCCGGAAAGCTGGTTGGCGGGAGGGAGCATCACTCAGACTGAATTGGATGTATCTATGGTCTGAAAAGGAGTGTTCAGACGATACCATCCAGTTTGTTAGCCTTTGGGTGATGCTGTCGGAGATAAGAGTAATGTCAAACACTTCTTGTCGGTTTTTTGTTATAAAAGTGGGCTCATTGCCAATATTGCAAATTAAGAGGCACTTAAAATATAGTCTAAAAGCGACTCACCTCTATCATTGATGTCGGTACTGCCCCATACCGTATGATGTGCGTTATGAGGCCAGTTTTTTGCCTTCCCGCTTCCAGTACCACCCTTTCTAGGTTATCACCAGGGAGAGGGCCCACTTAGTCGTGGCCATGGTAAGCCGATGCCAGCCAGTAAGAGCCGTTGGCAGTCTCTAGTCTGGCAACGGTTAGGTCGGGGTCACTGAGGTTGGGAAGTAGAAATACATTAAGGCTACGTTTCACTAATATACAAGTTATAATCTTACCTTTGTCTCTTGTATAGAGTATGTGGGTGTCCTAAGTCCACGAACCACGCCTTCTGTAATCCATGGTTCCTGGATTAGGATTATGTCTTCTGCGTTTTAGGAAAGACGCAGAATGAGTGCGGCCGAAGCCTTTTTTGAGTGGTGGAGATTAATCTGGAGAAACCGTATCATTGCTACAGTCTTCCAGAGTCGCCTCCACCACGGTGTTGTTGAGGTCCTCCGATCTTTTCAATTTAACTCTCCTTTAAACTTAATTGCTGACATGAATCATGACCTAGAAGTTCTGGGTTGTTGGTTCTAACAGCATAACCTGGTGATTAGTGATAAAAGGAAGATGATGTTTTTTTAATCTATGTGGAAGGGAGTTGGACTTTGGTACGTTTTATTTCCACTGTGCAGAAAATAAGTACATAATAAAAATATTTGTAAATCAGAAACCGCACAAACATATTTTGAGACCCTTACATGTTCTGAGAATTGCTTCGTTATAGAAAATGTTAAATCGTATAAGTATCTTGGTGTTACACTTGACTGGAAGATTAGTTGATCCGACCGAACGAGTGCGCTTAGAAAATGCCTTATAGCTGCCACAAGACAGTTATATTTTTTTAAGTCATTTTGTTCCCGAGATCTTCTTAAGTGCATCTATTATTGGTTCCATTCATTTCAACAAAATGAACCCACTTTTAATTTCTCAAAAACACATTATTCGTCTTATCCGCAACAAAAATCGTCGTTTTACAAGTCTGTTACTTTTCAGAGGCCTTAAAATTCTTCCCTTAAACCATTTATACTATTATAAGGTCTTAAAGATAGATCAGGCTATGAACTGAATAGAAGCTCCGAATACTATAACCTAAGAATCAACAATCTGAATCTAGTTACTGTACCACATCATAACCAGCAAATTTTCTTCAACTTTTTTACGGTTTTGGCTCCCAGACTCTATAATAACTTACCACATAAAATTAGAATCGTTAGAATTAAATCCGTATTTCAAGAGATATAAAACCATGGCTATTGAATAAAAGCTATGATTACATTTCTAACCTGATATTTGTTATCATCTAAATAATTCTCTCCTTATAATATTATAAAGGGTTTTCCAATAGGGACTTGACAACTTTAAATTTTATTTGTGAACGCACTCTATCACTAATCATCAAACTGTCACTGTCAATTTATTCAGTAAACTCAACATTTTCATCACGGTAAAGTACACGAACGAGCAACGTCTGCAAATTATAAACAATTTCTACCGAAATTCGGAGTCGGTGACTGCAACTTTAAGAGCGTTAACTCCAATTTTCGGTCGTAATTCTCGCCCTAGTAGACAAGCAATAACAAGTTTAGTACAAAAATTTGAGTCTACATATTCGTCGTAAGATGTTGCCGTGTCAGTGAGACAACGGGTTGGTCGAAGTGTCTAAAATATCGCTGCCGTTCAGGCGTCCGTAGCAAACGATCCAAATCAGTCAATTCCACGGCGTTCTCAAGAATTGGGCATAGCTCAGACTACATTATGGCGTAAAAAATATCAGAACTGAACTTCGTGGCCTAGGAGAATCGTTAGTAGGATTATCAAAATATAAGATAAATCTTGAAATTTACGAGTACCTACGATTTATGAGCAACGAAAAATTCAAATCAGAGGCATTAATTTTACGAAAACTATCAGGTGCACATCCAGATAAATCCTTAAATACATCATTGAAGAATGGAAAAATTACACACTTGCGGACCCGTATTTTAATAAACAAGATCGAGAAAACATCATCATTGGTGGAGATTTATATCAAGAAATTTTAGAAGTGAAAATTCGAAAAGTCGATAAGGTACTAGGACAAGCAACCAAGTTGGGTTGGATTTTAACATATCTGGCGTTCTCAAGGTGCCAACCAAATAAAATTACATCAGCGATGACGACAAACTCGGAATAGATTCTGGGAAATGGAGGAAATTGCAGAGAATGAAATTAACAAAGAAGATCACTTCATTCAACATTAAAAAAAAAAAACACCACCCAAGATTGCAATGAGAGATTCGTTACGAAATTGCTGTTCAAAGAAGATTGTCGACTAGAAGAATCGCGCAAAATGGCCGTGGCTAGGTTGATAAGTCTGGAAAAACAGCTGAAAAAGAAAAATGAATTAAAAATAGAATATGTGAAGTTTATGAGAGAGTATCAGGAGTTAGGTCATATGAAAGAGATTAGTATTATAAATTCAAACAGATATTATTTGCTTCATCATGCAGTAATTCGAGAGTGTAACACATGGGTCAGCAAAAAGTTCAAATGGTCGAAGCTTAAGCGACGTACTAATGGTAGGTCCAAGACTTCAAAAAGATTTATTTGACATAACAGTTAAATGGCAATTTGCTTTATGTGCCGACATAGAAAAAATGTTGAGGCAAATAAAAATTACAGAATCATACCAGCAGTTTCAAACCATTGTTTGGAGAGAAAACGAAAACAAACCAATTAAATGATATCAGCTTACAACTGTAACCTACAGTACAACGTGGGCACCATTTATAACTAAAATATCATTAAAAGAAATAGATAGATGCAAATATCAGAAAATCAGCAAAATTATAATAAAAGATTTTTATATGGACGACTTAATAACCGGAGCAGACACAATCTACGAATGCATAATATTAAGAAAAGATACTACAGAAGAATGGAAAAAGTATGGATTTCACTTACGAAAGTTGGTATCAAATTCTAACATTATAATAGAAAAGAAAAGAGATAAAGAAGACAAGATTGTTATAATTGACAAGCAAGAGTCAACCAAAACCTTGGGATTGCACTGGAACCCAGCTAACGATGAATTTATTTTTAAGCTGGAATTCGAACGATGTGAAAGAATTACCAAAATACAAGCCTTGTCCAACTTGGCAAAAATGTTTGATCCAGTGGGTTGGCTGACTCCAATAACAGTGGTAATAAAGTTATTTATACAAAGGCTCTGGCTAAGTCAAATTGAATGGGATAAAATTCTAAATGAGGAACTCACAAAAGAATGGAAAGAACTTATTGAATTGCTTCTACTTACGGAAGCAATCAGAATGCCAAGATGGGTGCAAGTGTCCGAAAAAACGCCGTAGGAACTACATGGGTTTGCATCAGAGACTGATTCAACGATAATCTTAGGCTGGATTAAGAATAACAAAAGTAAGGACAAATTCATTCGGAATAAAGTAGCAGAAATCCATTAACTGATGAATCATGTAAGAATGAATGAAAACCTAGCAGATGTAGCATCAAGGGGGATATCTCCAGAAAAACTAGCGTCTTATGGTTTGTGGTGGAAGGGTCCAACATGGCTTGCAGAGGAAGAATATGTACAAAAACAACTAACAGAACACGTGGTTATAGCTACAAGAACAACAACGAAAAAACACTTTATTGATGATCTGATACCAAAGATATCAATGCAAAATATGCAAAACTTAAAAGAATAGCGGGATATATAATTATATTCACCAGGAAAAGGAAAAATTCCGATTTGAAACTATCCAAACATGTAATTATTCGATATCAACAGAATAAGGATTTTCCAACGGAAATGCGAGTAGAGCTTTTAAAAATACATCTCCAAGTGCACAGAAGCAGCAAAATTGCTACATTAAATCCATTTCTTGATAAGCATGGCATCCTCAGAGTTGGAGGAAGAATCGGAAGATCCTGGTTGGAATACAACCAAAACATCCGATAATTTTAGACAAATCGACGCTATCTTCCCTAATCGTTAATTACATTCATATGTTAACATTACATGGTGGAAATAAATTAATTAAAGTCACTTTAATTAGAAAATATTGGATTCTAAGAGTGTCAGAGGAAATAAAGAAATGTATTCGAATTTACCCCAAGTATGTCCGCTTTCGCCATAGATCAAGCACTCAAATTATGGGAGAACTACCAAAGATACGGGTCACGGTATCACATCTATTTACATCCACTGAGATTGATTTTGCAGGGCCGATTTATATTAGTCAAAACTAAGAGAACAAAAGACATACAAAGGATATATAGCTATATTTGTGTGTATGTCGCCTAAAGCCATACATTTAGAAGCAGTAAGCGACCTTACAATAATAGCCTTTTTGGCAGCACTAAAAAAATTCTTGGGACGAAGAGGCAAAAGCAGATATATTTATACGGACAACGGAACCAACTTCATTGGAGCATCTCGATATCTAGACAAGGATTTTGAAAAGGCAATTAAAGAACTTGCAGAAGTAAAGAGGAAAAAATTGAATGGAAATTTATTCCAGCTCCTCACTTCGGAAGAATTTGGGAAGCTGGCGTTAAGTCAATAAAGCATCACCTGAACAGAGTAATAGGAGATACAAAGTTGACGTTTGAAGAACTCAGTACAGTTTTAAGCCAAATTGAAGCAGTGCTTAATTCAAGACCACTATATTTAAATACGAATGAAATCGATGTGTTGACACCGGGTCACTCTCTAATTGGGAAATCAATGATCGACTATCCCGAATCGGAAGAGGAGTGCATATCATTACTAGATAAATGAAAATTACTCCAAAAAATAAGAAGGGATTTTTGGAAGCGATGGAAGGAGGAGTATCTTACCACCTTACAATAAAGATATAAGTGGCGATCTCAACAAAATAATTTGAAAAAAGATCAAATTGTATTGCTGAAAATTGAAGAGACGCATCCATGTAAATGGCCACTTGGGCGAGTAATAGAGACTCACAAAGGAAAGGATAAGGTCAGAGTCGTCACAATTAATTAGAGAACAGTGTTGCAGAAGGAATGATTAAGGATCTCATGTCAAGGCGTACTTAAGCTACAAACAGGGTGTTCAGCATTTTATGGGGGAATTGCACTAACGTCTTCTCAACAATTTGAACATCAAGAAGAATTAAGAATTCAAACTTCATTCTGGATCAACAACTTAAGCCTTCTACCTGAGACAAACATCAAGCCATTCGACACTGCAATAAGCAATAATTCTCAATTGATTTATCAATCACTAAGCAATTAAATCAGCTCGAGTCATCTCATATAGAACTTCGAGCACTAAAATGGCATACAACCAGCGGGCATTCTGCACTGATATTCGTTTTTATAGGACTACTAATATTTTTCGGCTTCTATGTATATAAGGTGAAAATGTTGCGAAGCATCAAATCATCTATAAATCGACTTCGCCGTTCCGCCAGCAATTTCGGGGTGGCAAAATGTTTAGAGATAATCTAAACATAGAATATTGGAGGGTCGACGAGAGAACGAGAACAGACAACAATTGGTGACATATGTATGATAACGCAGAAGTGATAAAGCAGAAGCGACAAGTCAGCAGCAGAAGATCATCAATTATATTGCAAATGCACTCAAACCACCTTTATCGAGACGTCATTTGACACCATCGTTATCAGCGGATGAGTAAACACTTCAAATCCTTAGTAGCCATCCAGGGTCAGCGAGCCGTCATACAATTGGTCACCTTTTTTTATCTCGGTTCTCAAGTCCCTCTACATTTAAGATAATAATGTATATGTAGGAGTATGTAATCTTAAATAGTATACACGGTGAGTTTTTTAACTTGAGACATTCAAATTACTCGAAAAGTAAGAAATATCGCGAAAAATGTTTCAGACAAAAGTCACAAGGTTCTGAAGGGAATAAGATGGTGACAACGAGTTTGACCTTGAGACCCATTTTCAAGGTAGAACGAAGGTCACTTTTGATTTTTCAAATGATAATTCTTGATTTTCATTGCTCAGTCGTATTCCTCAATGGGGCACAGGACTTTGTCTCAAAGGTCTTATTCATTCAGTGCTAGATACACTGCACTGGCACGCCTAAATCATTAATCGGTTTGCAACGTTGTTAGGGTGTTCGAAGATCGAGATTTGTTTTGAGGAAGTCATTATTGCCTCTAGTGAAGTTAAAACTCAAAGAAATTTCAGATAGAGACAAATTGTCCTAAACTTATCTGAGAGTGTATGCTGTGCACTCTGCCCTTTTTTCTACTTGAACGGAACTGTACTTCATTTAGAAGTTCGATATTTGTTTTGAGGAACTGATTATTATTATTTTTTTCCAGATTAATAATGCAGGCTATTTCAATTCAAGAGAAAATTGAAATGATATTGATTTATGGAGAAAGCGGAAGGAACATCGATGGTGCTGTTGCTCTTTACGCCCAACGTTTCCCAGAACAGATACGAACGCACGCTTCCTTTTATCGGATCATTCAACAATTCACTGGTGAAGAAAGTGTGCAACCAAAGAAAAGGAATCGGTCAGATAGGGTGGCTGTTGAGAACAATGAAATAGCAGTGTTGTTAGCTACCGTTGCACACGATCCTCACATTAGCACTCGCCAAATATGCATTACATTACTTGAACGCCAGCACCCTTGGAATGTTAATGTTTGGGCGGGAATTATTGGGGATAAATTAATAGGTCCATATTTTATTGAAGGCAACTTGAATGGCGAAAAGTATGCAAACTACTTGCAGTATTACTAGAAGAACTGCCATTGGAGTTGGGACAAACAATGTGGTTTCAACATGATGGTTGTCCAGCCCATTATCCCCAAGTAGCCCGGGGCGTATTAAACAGTGTTTATCATCAACGATTGATCGGACGAGGGGGTCCGAGGCAATGGCCTGCTAGATCACCTGATGTTACGTCACTTGATTTCTTCTTGTGGAGCTACTTAAAAAGTGAGGTTTACAGAAAAAAGCCAACAACACGTAAGGACATGAAAAGACGAATAACTGAAGCTTGCCGGAAGATTACGCCAGAAATACTTCTCAGTTCTGTTGGTTCATTTAGAGCGCGGATAGACAAGTGTATTGAAGTGAATGGTCATATTTTCGGGCATTTGTTGAAATAGTCTCGGGAAATAAACAGTGGGAGGCAAGGGGACCCACTTTAATTAATCACCCCGAAGGAAACAAAATACTACTACGTCCACGTCGTTGTTTCTGGGTTATGCTAAACGCAGTATGTAAACACAAATGACAAGTCTACGAGCAATACGACTGAGCAATGAAAATCAGGAATTATCATTTGAAAAATCAAAAGTGACCTTCGTTTGACCTTGAAAATGGGTCTCACGGTCAAACTCGTGGTCACCATCTTATGTCCCCTTCAGAACCTTGTGACTTTTGTCTGAAACATTTTTCGCGATGTTTCGTACTTTTCGAGTAATTTTGATGTCTTAAGTTTTATGGCGCCCTCTGACGGGAAAAGAACGAATTTTTGAAAAAAGTGTGTCACATAAAAGAATTGTAATTTTTCACGCAGATTACGAATCTGTCAAAAAAATATGGCTTCCCATTAAAAAAATCAAAAGTGACCTTCGTTTAACCTTGAAAATGGGGCTCAAGGTCAAACTCGTGGTCACCATCTTATGTCCCCTTCACAACCTTGTGACTTTTTTCTGAAACATTTCTCGCGACATCGCGTATTTTTCGAGTAATTTGGATGTCTCAAGTTAAAAAACTCACCCAGTATAAGACCTATCATAAGGCAAAATAAATCAGTATGAACCAAATACTCAGAGTATTAGTTTATTAGCACTACTCGTATAAGTGAGGATGTTTAATCGTTGTGTGCTATGTGTACTATTGTTCTTGATGAGTATTCTTATTGCTTTGTCTAGTTTGTTCGTTTTGTGTACTATTGTAAGGAGTAGCTTTACACCGATTGTTAAAATTGTTATACATACATACTCGTATTGTTGTAAAAATATTGTTCAGAAATGTTATTTGCATGTTTGTGACATTGATGATTAATTTCTGTAACTATTTTGAAAGCTTCGTTTAATGAGATTGGGTTTCTACTTAAGAATATTGACTTGTTGGGTTCGAAGAAGTTATTTATAAAAGCTTTTAGAGCGATTCTATTATTGAAATTGATCATGGTTTCTATATTTTTATTGTCTTGTAACAGATATTTATTGTTTAACGTTCTAAGAAAACCGTTAACCGTTCTATAGTTGTTTCAACACGTGCTATACGAATTTGTCGATCAAGTGATCAACGGATACGTGTTCACCAAAGTTATCTTTTAAAACTTCTCTGATTTCAAACCACGTGGTAGTCCAACCATGTGTTTGCAGTTCAATTCTATCTTTGCCAATAATTTTGTCCTTAACGTACCCTTCCAGAAATCGATATCCAAAAAATCGATAACACATACCACACCACTAAATTCCGGTATCTTACTAGTTAGTTCTAAAATTAACTTAAATTGATCAGCCACACTTAAGGCTTCCATTACGTACTTGCAAATTATAAAATATTTCTTAAATTAAATAATAATTCTTGTAAATGCTTCCACTTTCCTTTTTGTTCCAGAATGTTTAACTTTGCCTGCTGTCCTCCTCGATGTTCTTTTAGAAGATTGTTTGGATGGCTTTTATGGGTTGCCATATTTCCAGATTTTCCAACCACGTTGGCAGATTAGAGTAGGTGTGGTTATAATCACAATTGCTTTATTCCGATTTTGTAGGTCTCCTCGATGCATTTTTTATGCTAAGCTCGTACAGGTGAAAAAAAGGTAGTTCCAGTTGAATTATTATCCAACCATGTTGAAAATGCAGAACGACTTGAGAGCGTTTTTTCCTTGTGCTCTTTAGCACACTGCTTATGCAAATTTTTCACGTGTTTTTATTTTTCTAACTTTCTGAATTTTACTTTAATTGAATTATATTATTATATTTTTATATATTATTATATATATATATTTTTAATTTTACGACTGCGCCAGTTATACCTTTATTGAATAAAATTATTTATTTTTATTTTTAATTACAAACGCTTACTTTATTAGAACCTTTATTTTAATTATGATTGTTCGTACCTAAAGCCAAAAACGAAAAGAAAGGCGAACCATCTCGACAATCGTCTCTCCATCCAAATCTTGTACTGCACTCATACAAAATTATCAGGTTATTATCATTCTATGGAGGTAGGCTTTGGGGCTACCTTAATAGGAATTTTGGTGTAACAATTTAGATGAAATATTTGAAAAAACTGAGCAGAGCGCAGTATTTCACAACGCTAGATTTAGCGAAACGATTCCATCAAATTTAAATCACCGTAGAGGAATACAAAAAACTGCATTTTCTACCGACGACCGGCATTACGAATTTGTTCGTACGCCCTTCGGCTTGAAAAGTGCAACCGCGACCTTTCAAAGGCTCATGAATTCAATACTAGCAGATAATAAGGTGTATTTTTTGGGTATACTTATTTGGACGATAATATTATTTTTTCAACAACTCTTGTTGAACATTTTTTAGCATTGAACAAAATATTTAGGAAATTAAAAGAAGTTAATTTAAAGGTACAACTCGAAAAAAGGACACATAGTCACAACAGGGGGTACAAAACCAAACCCAGAAAAGGTTGCTTCATTCAAAGAGTATAAGTTACTCAAAACTTCAAAACCAGTTATGGGGTGGCCGTGGTGTAGTGGTAGTAGCAAACGCTTCTCACTCGGAGGGTCCAGGTTCGAATCCTGCCCATGGCAAATCAGTTTTTCATTGTGTAATTGGAACTCAGACAAAAAAAATTCTGCGTGTGAAGGCATAACACTGACACGTAGATTTGGCTGTTATAAGAGTTTCAAGCAATGAAAAAAAAAATACTGGGAATTATATCTCGAATCACTCTGAGTGAAGAAAAAAACTCTCCGTCCTATTCGGACTCCCACCCCTGGAGAGCAAACATAGAAACCAAACACACCTGAGTTTCAAACCACTACAAAAACAATTTTCCTTTCTCCTACTTCTATCTTTCCGCCCGCGCCCTGGCAGCAGTAAAAGGGTATCTAACCCCTTAGGCGCGCGTAAATTATAAAAAAAAAAAAAAAAAAAGCTTTCTTGGGTGTAACAGGGTACTATAAAAAGTTTATAAAAGATTACTCGAGAGTAGCAAAACCAATGACAGTGTTTTTGAAGAAAAATTCAAAAATTTCCATTAAAGACCAAAAATATATCGACAGTTTCCAAAATCTTAAGAATTTAATAATGTCAGACCTTATCTTTAGTACCCAGATTTCAATAAAAAGTTCCTTTTTACAACAGATGCGTCAAACTATTCATTGAGCGCTGTGCTGTCACATGATAATCACGCAGTGTGCGAGTCGAATGCTTAACGAACACGAAGTCAAATACTTTACCATAGAAAAAGAACTTTTGGCCATAGTGTGGAAGTATGGAAGGAAATTTACAGTTTGAATCGACCAGCTCTTGTTTGGTTGAGTTCTCTCAGATATCCTAATATTAAATTGGAAAATTAAACTAGAAGAGTTCCATTTTGATATCGAATACGTAAAAGGGAAGGATAACCAAGTCGCCGATGGGTTATCCAGGATGAAATCACACATATTACAACGAAGATGTGATATATATATTTTTAGAAGAAGCACACTGCAATATGAGTAGAAATGTAGGAAACAATGATACGAAAAATGAAGATGAGGAATCAATGGTAGTAACTATTCACAGCGCAAATGAAGAGGGTAGTAATCACATTCCAATCGTAGAGTCCCCCGCCAACATATATAAAACCCAGATAGTTCTTAATACTACCGAAAAAATAAGCAACCATAAAGTATACCATGTCTTTGGAAAAAAAAAGTATAGTTATAAAAAAAAGATTTTTAACGAAAATCTGATAACAGATACTCGTACTTATAATGAAGGAATAGCATAGTGCTGATCATTTATTTGCAAAGTTTGAAGATGTTTATGTGAAATATTTTAGTAAAAACAAATGTTTAAGAGTAATCAAATGTAGTAAATTCTTAGGAGATTTAGATAACGAGGAAAAATTGGGTGAAGTAATAATTAAAGCACATGAGCACCTAAACCATAGAGGTGTAAACGAAACCTATGAGAAAATTAATTATTTTCTAAGCCCAAAATTAAAAGACAGAATCTAAAATTTTATTAATAATTGCAATATTTGTAACAAATGCAATTATGAATTTATTCAGATCGATGTCTGGTATGCGAACATTAACTTAATGTTCCTCACTATGATAGATAAAATTATCGAACATGTGACAGTGGAAGAGATAAAACACAAAAGGTGGATAAGCCTTTTTCAATACACTCAAACATATATTCACAAATTTTGATAAACCAGCTAAAATCATAACCGATGGAGGAACAGGGTTTTCATCAATAGTAATTAATGAATTTCTTAAGGACGTTATTTTCCTATACCTACACATTCGACACAGAAAGGTGTCATTCTATCATATACTTTGAATGAACACATTCGAACTTTCTCTACTGGCAAAAACGACAGAGATACCTTACGTAATAAAGTGCTAAATGCGATTGCAATTTATAACAACACCATTCATTCGACATCCAAAAGAAGATCTTTAGATTTCCTAAATGGAAACACTTCAAAGGAAGAATACCCTAAATTTGTAGAGCTAGTAAATAAGAATAAAAATAAATATATAAACAAGTTAAATAAAAATAGAGAGGACATACAGAGATTTTACAAAAGAGAAACATATATTTAAAAAATACAGCCAGTCCATATAGAGTCAAACACAGTATTTATAAACAAAGATTACATACTGAATGACAATGAAAAAATTAATTTAAAAAAATTGAAAAACCCGACTGCGTAAAAAATTAACTTTAAATATGAACTAAAACGAGAAAAACAAGTCCAGTAGTCTAGAATTCTGTTAAGAAATATTAAATAATCACACCATTGAAATAGTTTCATTGTTTAAATAAACATAAAACAAATAATAAATTCTAATGCGGAACTTAACAACTTAAACAGTCGCGACACATTAAATATCTAGACCAGATCAAATTTTCCCTATAATGGTCCATATTATCATCCCAGCACTCGTAATTGAAATTGGGAGTTGTTCAGCAATTTCCTCGTACTTGCTGGGCAAAAAGAACTGGCTGGCTCTTAAAGCCTTATTGATCAAATTTGCTACCTAAACGGACCACTTTCAGAAATGGTTCTATTTTTGAAATCAAACGTATTTCCATTTCACTCAAACATTCCAGTTCTGGTGGTATGGTAGATACCATTATGTTATTCCAAAATGCTTTCGGTGGTATTTTAGTTTTCAATAAGTTTGTTGCGCATCAATTACAGCAAATAAATTGACTTGGACTATCTGATGGTAAAACACTCGACTGGATTTGTGAAATCGGACTTGTTTGATTTTGATAACATAATTTGTTGCAAATGTGACATACCATCAAAAAGTTTCCCGGATAACTACCGTGCGGCGCTCCCATTCTACCGATTTGAGTTCTATTTTTTTGTTAAGTTGGCACATCTGTTGTTGATATTCCCTCTAAATCTTAACGTCATAACTTGACATTTGCAAAAGTTGTGTAGCTAAGAGTACAGATATCATTGTGTGTGTTGGCGATTTTTTACAATTTTAGAAATGGATGTAACAACGAACTTGTATTAAATTTTGCGTAAAAAACGGATTCAATGGTGCGCGAACGTTAGAAATGTTCGAAAAGTGTTTCGGCAACAATTCTCTAAAGAAAACGGTCGTTTACCAGTGGCACGAGCGGTTCAAAAGTGGTCGTGAGTCAATTGAAGATGATGAAGGCAGTGGCAGACCATCGACATCGAAAACCGACGAAAACATTGGTGAAGTAAAAGAAATGTTGGTCAATAACCGCAAATTAATCATCAGAGAGATAGCGGAGGACTTGAACATTGCCTATGGATCCGTCCAAGACATTTTGAGAAATGATTTGGGTTTCCGTTGTGTAGCAGCAAAGTTGGTGCCAAAAGACCTCAATTTCATGCAAAAAAGAGACCGTGTTGACCATAATTATTCGTAATTTTTTGAGGAAAAATGCAACAAATACCACCCAACAGCCACCGAATTCACCTGATTTGGCTCCCTGTGACTTGTTTCTGTTCAACCGGTTTAAAAACCACCACGGGGAACGCGTTTCAGCAGCCGAGAGGAAGTAATGGAAAAATCGCAGGGAGCAATAATGGACATACCGAAAACCGAATATAAAAAATGTTTCGAGGATTGGATCAAGCGCTGGCATAAGTGTGTTGCAGTCGATGGGGATTACTTTGAAGGGGACAATATAGATTTAGATGAATAAAGTTGTATTTTTAATTTTCTGAATAAATTCCGAAAACTGTTCGATCAAGGTGGTAGATGGGTTCCTATTTGTGATAAAGAATCATTTAATATTGATGAGTCATCTGAGAAAAGTTGTTGCCGATAACGAAGCCGTAAATTCATCCTTAAACGTGTAAGTCTATTATCTCTTGATGTTGTTGATTCGTCGTCGCATATCTGAGACGCATATGCCCTCATAGACGACAATCTTTGGGATCGGGCTGTTAGGGATTCGTTGTCACGTATTTGAGACACTTGTTTACTCATAGACGACAGTCGATGATATCGTGACGTTGGCGATTCTATCCCTTCCCATTATTGGGAAGATTTTAGCTGGTCTAGATATTTAATGGGTCCCATATCGACAAGTCGATAGATGTAAGAACCATCAAAATTGGCCCACGTGTTTGGTCTCCTGAGTTCCACAAAGGAACAAACATACATAAACTGATTAAACACATTACCCTTCCTTTTGCACATTTTCATTGCGCTGTCGGGTAAAAATAGCAAGTCTTATAAAACTCCAGTTAAGAGAATACAAATAAGGAATTATATCATATTTTCAGGTTTCTATAATATATTAATTTTAATGACATTAGCAACGATAATAACAAGACAAAGAATTGACATTGAAAATTTAAATACAGGCAACGGATTCATAATCGTTAGAGGTGAAGAAGTCAAAGCTATAAGAAGGTAGATAGGTAGGTAAAAGTGGCCTATTCATTGGGATGCCACGTGGATCTGTAATCCTCTTACTCATTGTACCAATTTGAGCTTGTGATGAAGCGTAGGAGACTGTTAACGTCTATATTCTTTAGGTCGCTTTAGTCATTATAGAAGAAAGCTCCTCTTCCGCCTCACCCATGCAGCTTCTACAGAAATCTTTTGTAAAGGCGGCAAGCCTTCTTGCATGATTGCCCATAAGGCAGTGTCTAATGATGACACCTATGATGGCGCTGAGATGTTTCCTATTTAGAACGATCAGATTCTTCGAGTCCAACAGTCCACCTGAGGTTTGTTCTGTTGGTAGCATCGAGCTGGAATGTCTCTGTGGTCCGCCACCAAACAAAGGTGAAGGTTGAACTGCTCTGCCATCTCCGTAAGAGATGACCGGCATTCAAGGGCGGTTTTAGAATTCAACAAGACTGAATCCAGGGATTTTATGGCGGCCTGCCTATCCGAAAAAAAGGTGGATATCCATTGCAGATATCATGTTTTTCTTCAGCCAGAACAGAGCTTCTTCAATCGCCAAAATTTCAGCCAAGAACACGCTACAGTGGTTTGGAAGACGGATAGAGAGGCCTAGATTTAGCATATCTGAGAAAATATCACCACCAACCCTGCTATCGGTTTTAGATACATATGTATATGTAAAAGTGGATTAAATTGTCCCCCTTGAAAGCATCTTCCTCCCAGAACAGTTATAAGTAATAGGCAGATAGCATCGAATTGATAGGACACAACGTTGACAAACTATCTGACAAAAACGGATACCCAACTACATACTGTACACAGATTTAATCAACTTAACGTTGTTTAACTTTGTATTAAAAAGCCTTAAATATTTGGCTAAAACAATGGACTAGGATGACGGAGCCGAAGTCGATATAAAGACAGCACTAAGCATAGACGAATAAAACACTGAAAATGTACTTAATAGACTTAATGACTAGATTAAAATCAACACAAAATTTTACGAAAACATTTATAACAAAACTAAACACATTAACAAACAACAGAGAGAAATAAAAGATAAATTTTTAACACTAAACAATGCAATAGATAAAGGAAATTTCAGAACCACAACCAACAACACGCATTTCAAACTCAATATGATATTTTACTGCTAAGTAATCAAGTAAAGAAAGTAAAATAAGGCATTCTTTGGAGTCAGCCAGGACTATTAGGCAAGTACATTTTATCGCTAAAGGAAATTACAAAATTTAATATTACACTTGAAAAACTTAAACAAATTACAAGTTCCACCATTTTTCATGGCAATCAAATAATATTTATCAAATGATCCCTAATTATAGTAATATGAAATTTCATCGAGTTTTTGTCGAACCAATTCCAAATTCTGAATCCCTCGAGCTCTCTCCTAAATACAAATCCATAATAGCTAATGGACAAACTAATTAAGTAGATAATGATAAAATGTTAAGAGAAGCAAATTGAATGATGAATGATCAAAAATATTTTCAATAAAAATATAACAAGTAATTTTACAAAAAATAGAAATACAAAAATAAGGCAATAGACTAACAATATTTTAATCCTTAAAATATGCCAAAAACAATAATTAATCATAATTGTAATAATTTTGAAATAGAAGTTGTTGGAAATTATGAAATAAAATTTTAAAATTGTATAGTTAAAATGAATAATATAAAATACGAACATTGTATGTGCAATGAAAGCTTTGTTATACCAAATCTAAGCAATGTAAAAATTAAGACAGTTGAAATGAACTTCTCCATGACAGAAATACACGCGAAACACGTAGAAAATCGAAGATTAATTTAAAAATTGAAGTTTAATCAAAAGAGGTTTACAAATATGCATTATAGTTTTAATTAATTTTTTAATTTTGAGTTCCTTACGTTTTATAATTTTTTGCACAAAACGAGTTAATAGAAATAAAGCTATAATTGACATAAAAAATTCAGATTCTTCGGAGCAGAACCCTAACGGGGAAGAAGTTACGTCTGAGATGTCACCCAAACCGGTCACCCCAACACCACGCACATTCTCCTTTATCTAATGGCAGGATAACTGTTTCCCACCGTCCCGCTACTTTTAATAGATTAATGGAAGCATAAGTCATCGGCTCGCAATAGCTGCAACAACAACAGATGAAAGTCGAAAAAGAATCACAACACCTAAAAAAATCAAAACGGCAGATAAAATCTACGTAGACCCAACAATCAACAAAAACCACACCAACAATCACAGCACCAGCATCAGCAACATCAGAGACAACAGCAACAAGATGTATCCGTCAAACAAAGGCCGCTGCAACTTCACAAAATATTTACAGTTTTAAGTAAAGACAACAGAAAAATCTTATTCAGACTTTTGCGACAAGATACAATACAATAACAATTTTCGGTGAAAACAGCAAGCTACGAGTAGTCAAAGTCTTCAAAAGGAGAAAATCAACCAGGCTAGAATTGCTGAGAAAATCTGATGGCACCAACACTGAGTCAAAAGCAGAGATTCTTCTGATTTCCACCAGCTCACAACCAGCTCCTGTTAACGAAGCTGCAAATAAGCTGAATGGTATATTTCTTCGGTTATGGTGGCGGATGTGTCCATTAAGCATACTATTACTTCCTTTGATGACTTCAAGTCATCTGGCACCGATGGCATATTGCCAGTTATGTTACAAAAAAGTATAGATCAGCTGCTGGTAACTCTGAAGAGAAACTTCACTTTGAGTGTAGAACTTGTACCGAAAATTGGTAAACAGGACTACACGCTCGTCAAGAGCTTCAGACCTACTCGTATGTATTCGTGTCAACGCTTATCGGTTTCCCACTGCTTGTGGGAACCTGCAACTCTGATAAATAGCTGCATGTACACAAATAAATCCCACGCACTGGTGCTACCGAAACCAATATCATATGAGTGACTGCTCTTTCTTATTTAAAATACCAATGTAACAAATATTGATATACGGCCCAGTACATGCAATATTATCTTTTAAGAATTTTCTAATCATGTATGTTATAATTTTGTACACAGTATCTTTTAAGAAATTTATAATTTATGACATCTGTTATATGTAGGAAAAATTTTGTTTATAAACCTAAATTTTAGTAGTACGAAAATATTTACATTGAAAGAGAGCGTTCTTCAATTCTTTTTGGCTAATTTTCCGCAGTCCAACTGGTTCAAGTGCCGGTTGCGACGCTTTTCATATAAGCCACTGGTATTGTAATTTATTATTTTTATGGATTCTGCTTCGCAGCTCGAAACGTATTGGTGGGGATAAACAGGGTTTGTCCGCAAGACATCGTTCTGTCTCTACTGCAATGGTGCATGTTGATCGGCTCACTTCTCAATGCGCTCAATAGTTCCGGCGTCTATCCATACGCGAATGTTGTATGGATAGCGACTATAAAGTGTAGACAGCTCTAGAATTGATCGGCAATTGGGACACTAAAAATTGGATTTCAGCTAATCCTCTTAAAATTTAGACCATCTGACTCATCTAGTGCTTAAATACCATTATCAACATCAAATTCTTCAATTATTTGGGCGTAATCCTGGATAACAAACTTCTATGGACTGATCATGTTACGTTGAAAGCGTCTGAGGCGCTGTTGTCCTTCTTCTGGCAGCCCTTTGGATCCACATGGCTATAATAAGGCCAATTATATCCTATGCGTCGGTTGTCTGATAGATAAAGCTCTGGCCAACATACATCATTTAACAGACATAACGGTCTGTCTCGGCTGCATGGAGGCTTTCCCTAGCACGATTAACGTCGCTTTAGATGCATTGATGAATTTCCCTCCACTTAATATATTTATACCATGGGATGCACTCTTAAAGCCATCTTCCGTTTAAAAGGAAGTGGTCTTTGGTACAACACGAACTAGAGCTTTCATGACCTTAAACCGTCTGATGCAATGACATCAGAACTCCTACTGCAGAAAAAATATGAAATCGTTTTTCGAGTCTGCATGGATAGCTCCAAAAGCGATATAAGGTGCTGCGCTGGTTTCTTTCTGGAGGACGACAACATTAGATATCACTCCTCATTAGGAAAATTTGCACCTGTCTTCCAAGTGGAGTTATACGTAATCCTAATAGCAACGAACTATATGTTATTGTACAAAAAAGGAGGAGGGGGAAAATCATTTGCATATCGAAACCAAATACACCTGAGTTTCAAAGCACTACAAAACAATTTTCCTTTCTCCTCCTTCTACCTTTCCGCCCGCGCCCTGGAAACAGTAAAAGGGTATCTAACCCCTTAGGCGTGCGTAAATTATAAAAAAAAAAAAAAAATCTGTAGCGACAGACAAGCTGCAGTTAAAATTTTGCTGAACTCTCTTATAACTTCCAAGCTAATTCGAAAATTCAATACTTCACTGAACGCAATCGGAAGGCTAAATTCATTGAAGCGCTTCCCCATCTTTCTTCGAAAGACTGAAAGATTCTATTAGAGTGAATTTACAAGGAGTACTAGTTCTTTTTCTGAGTGCTCTATCCCGACAGAAAAAAAGGAAACCTACTAAAACTGTAAGGGTTCACAGTAAAATCTGTACTTGATTTCCGTGTCAGTTGTAAATGGCTTGCCATCATTACCATCGCTTGAAAAGCTTTTACTGATGCTATGCGATGTGTTCATGGGCTCCGCAAATACGACCATATCTCTGCTTATTCCAAATGCCTACTAGAATGCACTCTAAAGCTGTTTTCAGTTAACTAAAATCAAGTAAGATGAGTAGTTGATTAGAAGACTACAACAATCCAGTTTCCACTAATAATTTCGTCTCCCCATTGAATGTTGGATGAGACCATGGAGCGAAATAACCACTGAGCACAAACTTAACACATGCTGCTGCATTATAAGTGTATACATATATAGTTCATACCTACTTGAGTGTTAAGTTCTTTAAAAAGAAAAAAAAAAGTATTTAAATATCCGAAATTGCATTCACTTACTTCGAGTTGTTAACCTTAAATTCCCACTGTATTCGTTCAACAAAATGCAATTTGCTCAATCCCGAAGTATACGAGTATATACAAAAAACATTTTACAACCCGTAAACAAGTACTTGACGTTGCCGATTTCCCGCTCCGTGAGATTATAGCTCTCAAACCTGCACCGACGATCTTGTAACGATATGATTACTACCCTGTCCTCCTAACTAGGTCACAATAATAATGGAGTAGTGATCGGGTGTTCCTCACTCAATCCGGGATCCGTCGTTATCGCTTGTCATCCTAAATTAGATTGACAAAGCTATTCGCTTAAAGAATTTATATTTAATTTACCTTGTGACCACTAGGGACAGGCAGCCTTAGAGGGGGTTGGGCCAATCTACAGCGGAAGACATGCAAGTCGGGCTCTGTCCTATGCTTGTCGGAATTGGGGGTGGAGATGTTGCTTTTAGACTGACAAACCGCAGTTACATTTCTCTTCACGCCTTACTCTTGGTGGTGTGTACGCTTCAAATTGCTTTATATGACTGAACCGAATTTGTCCTTAGCAAATTTCCGACCGTCCTGAATCTACTACCAAAAAGCAACCAAAACCGCAACCGAAAAAAGCTTGATGGTATGCTATCTGGCGGAGCTTACCCTCACCACTGTGTCCAGCATTGCACCCAGTGAGACACACCTTGGCAACTACTTTTTTTGTCCGTCGCCATCGTGTATAGTTACCACTATGCTGGAGATGCTATATAAATATAATTAAACTTAATCCATGTTTTGTGACCCCAAAAGATCCATTCACGCCCTTAGGTATTTAAATTTAGGACCGCATTCCAAGAAAACGGACTATTCTACTACAAGGTGGCACAATTATTAATCATCCAATTTTGTTTTTGAATTACTTTTTTTACAAAATACAAATGATGGAACTCACCAAGATGCTCCCACAAGGGGGTCTACCTCTGCAAGTGAGACCCGGACCGAGATCCGGGGGGCTCCTGACTCCCATGGTACCGTGATTTAAGTCCGAGTAGAACTACCGGCGGTCCTGCCGCCAACAGAACATATGGCGAAATTACGATAATTGGGCAGGAGCCCGGGGTGTATGTAAAGTGGCATTTTCTCGTACAACATCATGAGTACTTCAAGTAACATCAGTAAAGTCAAATTAACTTTTAAGTACGAGTATAAGCAGATCCAAGCCGTATTTTATTTAAGCCAATTACCAGCTTTATAAGGAGCCCACCCTTAGTCGCTCTGAGTTGCGGGGGCTTTTTGGTGGGTGGACCCATAACCAAGCTTGAGATCAAGACTGATATACTGATGGAATGGGACAGCTGCAACAAATGCAGCAGAATTTCTGGAAACGATGCATGCAGTGAGAGATAAATAGCGAAGAGTGACGGAGAATCTAAAAGTTGGCGATCTGGTAACAGTTCGAAACAAATCCCCTCTCTCTCACAATGGACTTTCGGTCAGGTGGAAGTTCATGCATGGGCCGGCGAACTGATTTAGAATGCACCGATTCTTCAGTAGTTTGCAATACTCGAAAGGGATTTGTCTAAATTGGTCGCACTACCGATAGGCGAAGACTTACTCGTATACATGTAGACTTATTTTAAATGAGTTTATTAACGAAAAAATTCTCTAAAATCTCTAAAATAATCACCCAATGACATCAATTTCAACATCTAATCCATGAATGTTACCAGGCCCAAGTATATTATACATCCACCAACTAGTATTCACTTATCGTAAAACAAATTATCGTTACAGCCCTCGGTAAGAAAATTAAAAAAAAAGGAGAGATTAAGGACACAAAATCACTTCACTACTTACCAATCATGTCAGAGTTTGTCCAACAAAAATGTAGCCCGTTCGTTTTATATCTATTCCTTGCAAAACTCCGGGATACCGTATCGGTACCGGTACCAGGCCTGTATATCTAACATACTAGTACCAGACAACGACGAAATTTTAGGTGAAAATTAGATTTGAAATTTAAATTAGCACTCCTCATTTCTTGTGCTGTCGTATGGGTTGGAACTGTGTTGAAACCGATTGTACAAGTGTAGGTACACTTCCTTAAGGTAAGGCGCATACGAGTACTCCTACACTATGATTCGGATAGTGGCATGGGATCCTTCGAAAACCAGTTCATGCCTACGAGCACAATCCTATAATTACATCGTCTTATATCACCTACGTAAGGTTTAAAGCGTTCAACAAGTACACGATGGATGGAAAGATGAGCTTACGGGTAAGGCACACGATACAGTTTTTGTTTTTTTCCCTGTTCGTTCCTTTCCTTTTCTCCTAGTTTTTGCTTTATTTTGTTGTACACGTACTAATTGCATTGTGGGGTATGGGCTGCTGAGTTTGTGTACACTTCAACCTGGAGCACATCTTGTTCATTGCATTCGTCTTGTGCTGTTGTTGGTGTTAAAGACGATGACGACAACAAGAACGACAACGTCGACGGCAACGCCAACAACTCTACAAACAAACGACACAACAACGACGCCGACGATGAGGACAAAATTTGACGATACAATACTGTAGAGGTGTGGATGTAGGTGTAACTCAAGAGATGACGCTGGTAAAAACCTTGCAAAAAGGGAAAGGGATTTATTTTCAATTATGTTGCACTATTGTAAATAGATGGCATTATGTACATATAAACGTGCAAATACATGTATCTATGTAAGAACAAGTATCTATGGATAGAATCTATAAGGCGAATCCAAGCAGTAGGCAAGAATTGCACCTGTATCGGTTGCTATTGTATGTTAGTTTCCTAGTAGTTTAAGTATTCACACAGTGGGGTAGAAATAGTTGGTTGAGCGCTAGCTGATTAACTTATCTAGGCGGTAGGCTGAAGGATTGTAGAGCATAGTATCCGTGATAGCATTATTAGACTACGCGATACCACTTAGTCTGCTCAACTTTGTTGTGGGACACGAAAAACGTACGAAGAATTACTCTAACTAATCGCTACAATTAAGGAGTCAAAATTGACGAACACAACAAGCAATCGAAGAGCTTAGAAGTATTACGGATAGAATAAGAATCAACGTAAATTTTGTTCGTCTAACAATATCGGTGGCTGAAGAGCTAGAGTTGTCAGTTAAACGTTGTTTGCAGTAATCAAGCACTTGCATGTTTTCGCTGCACAGATTTTTGAAAGATTCTGTTATGTGTTCGCTTGTGTGACACATAACAGCGAGTAACCATGATCAGCGAGCGTTCTCAACGTCATTCTGCACAGACGAACGAACTTGGCAATGATACCAAAACTAGATATTGCTCTATATAGCTCGTCTATATAAACGCTGTCATACGCGTCCCTAAAATCGAATAAAAGATGGTGGGTAGCGATTCGGATTTCTTGAGTTTTTTCAAGATATACCATAATGTGATCTGGCTAAAAACACATGGATAACGTCCCGTCAGACTGTTGACGAAGGGTCTTAGGCGTTCACCTAGGCTATGTTTAGGAGATTTATTCCAGTGAGGTACCATTTTTCGGATATATCATACTTTCGTCCACCCAGGTTTTAGTCATGAATTGATGTATGCTCCATTTCGACTGTTACTTTAAACAGCTCGGCAGTTAGGCCATCAGTTCCAAAAGCTTCGTTGGATTTAATCTTCGACACTGCTGTGCTGAATTTATCTTTGTCGAATGAACGGAAATGTTGTCTCTCTGCATCCAGATTGAATTGTCCTTTCTGCCTAAGTTATTTGTCATTGCGGTTTAACAGTCTGCAGAAATATTCTGTATCAGCTGTGGTTCTGCTATGAGGTTTCCATCTTCAGCCTTGCAGATTTTTTGTAGCTTGGAATTTTCGTTTATTTTTTTGAAAATTTCCTCCGCCAACGCCTTGATCGTGTTCTTCCTTTTTTCGTCTGAGGAGCCTATGTT
Organism: Volucella bombylans; assembly: GCA_949129095.1. NCBI lineage: Eukaryota > Metazoa > Arthropoda > Insecta > Diptera > Syrphidae > Volucella > Volucella bombylans. Next base: position 137,510,368 of record OX422140.1, read on the forward strand.
CTTCCCTTTTTTCTGCTCGCAAAACTCGCTAGCTCCTCTCATTCATTTCTGCGGGCCTCTCTGTTCATCCGCTTATTTTGTAAATTTTCTTGTCTGCATTCGTCATCGAACAGTGAGTGGTTTATTTGGTGGTTCAGGTTGAAAACCAGTACAGCAGAGATGACCTCTCTGTTTGCTCTTTGGTAGTGATACCACTACTCTTTTTTAGGTTCGTTTCTGGTGGTATCGGATACCTCGGAAAATAAAGAGAAACTCGATCGGGAAAGGCTCTGTGACCGCCACTTGCAATGGTTTCCGTAATGTTATGGATATCCGCATACGTATCTTGGCTACAACAAAATAATGGTCTGAGTCGATATCAGTTGCTCGGAACGTTCGGACATCCAAAACACAGTGCCTCGCGGGCGATCGCTGACTTGCCTGAAGCTCAAGACTTGCAGCGAATCCGCATCCAATTGTCCACAAGTTTCTCCTTATTAAATTTCACAGTTTTTCATCAACGCATTGTAATTTTAGCCTGCTTTAGTAAATAATTACTGATCCTGTTACCGGGGATCAACACTGGGAGGTACGAACCTGATTGCTGCGCAGCTGACCTAATTCAAGCTGACGACAGTCAGCAGTTTCCCTGTCAATCCTTGCACAGATTTCGCAGACTGCTACTACCTTGTCCACTTTCGTTCTAGTTTATCCACAATAAACCAAATAAAGCCACTTTGGATGTTTCACAACGTCAGTCACCATAGTCCGTTAATTTTCATTTTGGCTTTCGATGATATTATTAATAATATAAAAGACTCCCACTTGCCTATCTATCCCGACTTTCCAATTTTTCTGGCTCTCTACCTTTGCAAGATGATCCTAATAGATTCTCAATACGGCGCCACAAAACTTTCTTTGAACCCCCAGAACAAAATGTCAAGCTATCGCACACCTCCGAAAGCGTTTAAAACTTCCTCGTTGAACGTACTACATATCAAGCCAAGCTATAGCTTCAGTCACCGCATTGCTTAACTTGGGGTACAGAACTCATTTTCGACACTCATAACTCCATAATTAAAAAAGCTAACTCTTCGCTCGGCTTTGTTAAAAGATCCAGAGAATTATCTGTTCTATACATCACAAAATTACCTAATATCGCCTTTGTTACGCCACTTCTTAAGTAAGCCGGCCAAGCATGGTCCGCTCACTATGGCAGCTATATTTTATGTATCGAAGCTGTTCAAAGCAGATTCCTACGATTCGCCCTGCACAGGCTTCAATAAGCTGACCAATACATTCTGCCCGCCTATGCTAACCGGGTCAAACTTCTGAGCCTACTTCCCTTGCAAAAACGTGAAGCAGTCGATATTAATTTTATCCACTAGCTCTTAACCTGAAACATTGACCATTCCCCACTGCTGGCGCAACTTTGGGTAATATTATCCTTAATCCACGCAATTTAAGGTCTGTCTCTTTATACCCATCGGCTTCAACCAGCCATTGCCTCATATACTACGTGAACTCCCCATGTGTTAGATCACCATTGTAAGCGTAACCTCAGAAAACCCCTTAATATCCACCTCTCCCGACCGTGAACTTCCATTTCATAAAGCTTTAGTTCTGGTTTAAGATCAGTTTGTACCCAACTTAGTAAAATCGTCCGGGTTTGACGTCCGGGTTTGACGTCCGGGTTTGACGTCCGTGTCTGTTAAATTTCGTTCATGTGGCCATAGTAAACTTGAATGAATGAGTGTATATCCGACATTTCTTTTTCCCCGCCAATTGTCACCACACATGGCAACTCGATTACGCATGCATGTGTTTGTTAGACATAAGTGATACTGTAATTCTTCCTTTGAAGCCTGCTCTAAGCGTGTTAGCTATACCGTACAGCACGTTCATAGTGAATGTACGGCCTACAGTCGCATTAGGTTACAAGTACCAGGAAATAGTATTATGGAAGTCAGCACTGTAGAAACTTTACCACTAAAGCGGTTATAGTTTTCTCTACACAAGACTGAAGAACTCCATTAAAGGAAACTTACAACATATACTAAGTCTTGGCCTAGAAGCTCTGTTTCGACAAATAAAAAAAAGCTGGGCGCTAGAACAGTACGAACAACTTGTTATAGTTTCTAGAGAAACTATAAATATGAATAAGGGAGAAAATCCACGCAGTACAATAGTCCAACCCTCGCCAAAATCAAAAAAGTCACATTGAGAGAGTACCAGTGATGCAGGCGACTTAAGCAACTCAGTTCACAAATAACAATTTCTTTGCAAACAAATTTTAGTGGGATAGTTTTATTGACCCAAATCAGTGTCTCATATATTAGTTTGCCCCTTATGGGTTACAACAACCCCTCAGTTGCATAGCTACTCCAAACTTTTCATTGCAATTATTCTAGAGCTGGAAATTTCTTGTTTTTATTTTTATTTTGTAAATACAGGTTCAACAAGATTGGATGAAAGTAATGGCATCACCTCGCCTTCTAAACTCTGCAAAAGCAATTAAGTTTGGAGAACTTATCCCTATCGCCCAAGTCACCCCCTGTGTTGCTTTCTGGACAATGGAGTATGAGTAAATTGTTGTAGCAAAATACTCGTAGAACAGAGATTGGCGGTCCTATGTTTAATTGGAAATTTTCATTCAGGTTATAGGTGACAATCACCGGAGAGTTGCTGAGCAATGCACTCGAAATCATCGTCATTATCGTCAACATCAGCATTGACATTAGCGTCAGAATCAGAATCAGAGACAGAGTTTGAGGCAGAGACAGAGTTTGAGGCAGAGACAGAGTCAGAGTCAAAATCCACCTTAGCAACCCGTATCTGTAAGAGGTTATGACAATTTAGGATTACATAGTGGCACTGTAAATAGATTTCTACCGGCTGCAGCGGAAACTTGTTTTGTTGTTGTTTGCTTAACATATACTGGCGATCACTGGGATGAGGCCATACATTTTGCAATTGATTTTCACTCTTTATACCCGCTTGAAATTTTGTACCCGCAAACTTTTACTACCTGTGAACAGGTACATATTTTCTCAACAGGAAGTCATAAAATTAAAGGGTAAATAAGAAACGACAGTTGGAATTTCTCAAGATCAAACAATGAACTTCTTGAAAAGTGATGCGCCACTAGGATGAGGCCACATGCAAAATCTTCGAAAGAAGGGAAGAAAATGAATAAAATCTTTACATTTTATGGTTTTGAAACATTTATTTATTAAGTTGTTCTACATAATAATGAGTATGCCCGCCATTTTTCGCTATGACCTCTATAAGACGGTTTGGAATAGAATCATACAATTTTTAAATAATCAAGAGAAATTTGGGCCCAGGCATCACAATAGCTCCGATTAAACTGTCCTTGTCTTCAAATTGTCTGCCGCTTTCATACACTTTACGAGATAACCATTCCCAAACATTTTCGATTATGTTTAAGTCCGGTGAGTAGAGCGGCCATGGCAAAAGTTCCACGTCTTCTGATTGAATCCAACTTCTAACAACCCTGGATAATGCCCCCATCTTGTTGGAATATCCAAGGCGGGGGTCCGAAAATATTTTTCACTTTTGGAAATGACCGTTCCAGCAAACATTTGTAGTTGTTTCCGCTCGTTGTTGTGGACAAAAACTCCAACTCGATTGTCCCATAGCAGGTAAGAGCTCCACACACCATTACACCTGATGTACGGCTGTGATGTCGTGCCAAAATGAGGTCCTTCTTTTTTAGATCATGGAAATAAAAGTTGTAACCATCGGGGCCGACAAGGTTGAACTTTTTTTCATCCGTTTCCATCTGTTTCCATTCACTGCTCCAAGCGACAGTTTTTTCTGAAAAATTCATTCGATGTTCTTTGTGTACTTGCCTCAAAACAGGTTTCCTTTTAAGTTTTCTCCTCTGTATAGTACCACTTTTTTCGGATTATCCTTCGGACCGTTGCTATGCTGGCTGATACTCCGCTGTTGGACCTTATTTAAGTCGCTGGTTGAGTAGAATTTGAGGCACGCCGTAGAATTAACCGCTTTTCTCGCAATGTTGTTGCTTCTGGCGTGCGTCCTTTTGGATTTTTTCCATAGTGTTGTAGATCCGCAAGATAACTGTTTACAAAAGTCTTACTTCTATTAAGCCTACTTGCAATTTCTCGGCCTGAGAATCCTAACTCATTGAAAGCATCTATTTTTCCTCTTTCTGTCGCTGTCAAAGTCTTTCGGGAAGCCATTTTTTTAACCTAAGTAAAAACAGTTCTTTTCAATGCTTTTTTAAATATTCTTAACAAGACTTTGAAAAAAATCGCTGATGAGAACTCCTGCAACGAAATATTCGCAATGGCCTCATCCTAGTGGCGCATCTTTTTATACCCTTTTCGAGTAGTTCATTGATTGGTATTGGGAAATTCCAACGGTCGTTTCTTATTTACTCTTTAATTTTATGACTTCCTGTTGAGAAAATATGTACCTGTTCTCAGGTAATAACAGTTTCCAGGTACAAAATTTCCAACAGGTATAAAGAGTGAAAATCAATTGCAAAATGTATGGTCTCATCCTAGTGATCGAAAATGTATTATTGCGTCATTTCCGATTTAATGTCCCTCTGCCCTAAATGAAGAACAACTTACGAGTAATTTTCACATTTAAAGGATTCGTCGTCCCTTGGCATTTGTATTGTGGGAAACTTTTTTAAGGGATATAATTTTTTTCCGGCAGCGTGAAACCACCACCAGTGCCACACCGCCCGTCAGGATGGTAATTTCTTTTGCTTATCATCATTTTCATTGGGTTTCGTTTGATTTTTCGCTTCTTTTTTTCAAAGAGTCGACTACGGATGGAGCCAGAAGTTGGTAAATATTTCCCTATTACAACCGCAAGGTTGTTTAGAAATAAACAAAAAAAAAACACAACCCTTGCTAGCATATGAATCGTGATAGGGGTTACATTTATAGCAGATCCATGAGCATAATTGGCTGGTGTTTGTGTGCGACTTTGCTTCATATCAACGTATTCGTACGTCTTCATATGATGGAAGCACGATATAAAGGCTACCAAAGGTCGATGAAGTCAGGACTCTAATACTTTTGGAAATAGAATTAATTTCCATAACTTTGGCAATTAAACGACTGATGATGGAGGTTGGCGCCCCTCGCTTTTTTGTGATTCTTTATAATTGTGTTATCATATAGAGAGCGAAGAGAAAGTAGAATCTTTGAAATGTGACTACAAAAAGGAAGTTGAAAGGAAGTCGTTTAATAAATCAACAAAAAAGACATTAAAAATGTTAATTTTAAAGTAGACTTGAGAAAATTCTTTTTGGCTTTTGGGAGATTTTTTTTAATTTTAGATTTGAGATTTGCCTTAATTTTAGATTAATAAGCAGACCGGCAAATGGAGAAATAATTCAATTTGCTGTATTACGAGATTTGTGCAACATACAAGAGAGTTGAATTGCTTTGCACTTGCACTTCGAACGCAAATACTTTCTATTCAGCATAATCCCGAACAGTGTCTAGTTGACAGATTGAGGTCGTTTTTTGCAGTGTCCATCACGAATGGATTGGAAGAGCTTCTGTGTTTGTGTATTGGCTTCCATTTGTTAAACTTGTAGTGACAACCTTAGGCAATTGACAACAACTATGCACGAACTTTAGAAATGAATAAACACGATTATAGCACAAAAGCCAAGACTTGCATTATTGCTTTGTAATCCATTCAAACTATCTTGATATCTCGCACAGAAGAACCGTGCCATGTATGTAGAGTTAACTACTTCACAATGTTAAAGAAGATTTGATAATAGATGTCAGAGAAATCTTTGTTATATGTTTATAGGTCTTTCGGTATACGGAGGTACATAGCCCTCTGCTTAGCTTAACAAACCGTATGCTTCAACTGTTCTTCTCCACATTTTGCCTGGAATGGCCAGCTCGTCTGTTTGATTGAGTTAGTGGATTCCATGCACGTCATATTTCACGATGGAACGGCCTTCGCGACGTAAGGTTCCAGTCCACTGCCATTTTCCCATTCGTATAGGGATATCTATAGGTTCCTGGGCCGTAGTCGTATGAAGTTGGTCGTTATACGAGATAACGTTATACGTTGCGTAGACATCTATTAACGTTAATTTTCAGCTTCTTTGTGACAGTCTTAATAGCCGTCTTAATCAACGAATGAAGGGTGTCTCGTAATTCGTCAAGGATAATTTGGGAAATGATTTTTGGGTATATTCTAAAAAAAAGAAATCGTTCAATAGTAAGGGTCTATCTCCAATATTGACATCATTTATTGAGGATGTAAGAAAAGGCTTACTTTGGTATACCTTGACCCATGTTAACGGAAATTGCTCTGTTAATACTAATGGTAGAAACTTCGTTTAGGACCTTATTTGTAGAAGAAATAATAGCCTTTGTAACTGCGTTTAAATAATATATATGATATCTTGTTTGAGTCTTCACATTGTTATGATTTTAATACAATGGCATTTGTAAGGTTTTCACATGACCGATGTGACGTCACCCTAATTTAATCCAGCAGCCCCAACAGCCCAGAGTAGTGCAATTGGTAAGGACACTGGCTAGTAAGCGAGGGGTTCTTAGTTCGAGCCCCAAGGACTAACTAACGAGTCACTTTGCTCTCCTTTTTTTAGTTTTCCCATCAAGCTAGGGCATGAGAATAAGCGTGAAAAGGATAGTTAGCGGTAGATAGTTTAGCTAGCTGGGGTCAGTTGTTTTGATCATGGATGAGGTGATGAAATAAGCGATCACCGAACCAGAGAAGATAGGGAGAGCTCTAGCAAGTGGGATACAAATGGGCAGTCTTTGGAGAGCTAGGAAACAGGTCGGTCGAAGAAAAAAGAAAAGAATCTAAGATCGGGACAAAAAAAAAAAGAGAAACAAGAAAAACCGGAAACGAGGAGATTGGTGCGAGGCCGAGGGAGTGCCGCGTGTTTTTTTTTTGTGTTTTCTTAAACTTCCCGGAGATTTGTCGGGACGGATTTTATTGGTTTTTTTTCCGAAACGAATAAAAGAAACATAAAGCCGAGAAACAAAAGACAAGTGTTCGCGCCACGAGAAAAAAAAAGGAAAAGAAAAAAAAAACGTGATCGGTTCGGTTAAACGTTATATTGGAAACCCTAAGAGAATACGTTGCGCGAGTGACCAAAGACATATAAAAAATAAAAAAATAAGATAAAAAGTTGGAGGATATAGGCTGAGATACGGGGGTGTATTAGACAACCTACACGTACCACCTGGACTTCCCATCCACCCACACGGCACGAGATCGTCGGAGGCGCTTCCAGCGACGATTTGCTGGACGGAGTGTTAACCCTAGCATAAGTATTTATTTTACTAACCTCTTGCATTTTTTTTTATATATAAAAGATAATACATATATGTTATGTAAGAGAATAGATCCTTACTTGGAGTTGGAGAATTTGTAAGTCCTAAGTAGGACCGTGAGAAAAAAGTAAGAATTGACTAATTAGCCGAGTTGGTCAAAGCGCCGCATTGTGAACGATAGGAATCGGATCCGAGCTTTCTCGTCTAGGTTCAAATCTGGGTGGCGGTCGGTAGGTATTCCTTTTTTTTAATTTATTTTTTTCTTCCATTATTTTTTTTTCTTTTAATTTTGTTTTTTTTGAATACATTTTTACAATATTTGTACAATATATTCTTTTTTTCTTTTTTTATTATTAAAAAAGGGATTGTGTTTAAGTTAAGATGAATAGTCTTTGTTTTTCTTGCGCCCTTAAGCTGAAAGCGGCGTGGAGGGGGGGGGTTTCTTCCGTTTCATCAGTGTGGCGATTGGGTGTTTTGGGATGTTTTGGTGGTCTCGCTTTTGTTTTTCTTTAATTTTGCTTTAGACCTAGGAAAGAGGATCGCGGGTTTTACTAGCAGAGTCGCGATTCGACGCCGTGGAGCTTTTGGGGACAAAAGATAATCGCGTGGCGCCCTTATTATAAATACCCACGACTACTACTCCATCGAGCAGTCGGCAACATTTGTTCCTGATACCGCGGAGGACGAAACGACGGTAACAACATACATAATTTCTAAACCTGTTCCATTTTTCTTGTACAAGTTAATGAACAATACGTTGAGTTCACGAGAGGGTACCATGAACAGATTCTTTTCCCACAATTCGGTTCACCACATGCCGGACATATGACCCAACACTAGACGCCAACGATCAACAGAAATGCTGACGATGCGTCTGGAGCAACCATGGGGAGATGCATTAGAAACATAGCTATCATAAGCAGTATGAAATTATTGTTAGTTCAGTCTTTAAGTTGAAGCCGATGAAAGAAGTTAGATAAAAAAATATATTTTTTAATAACAAATAAATTAATTATTGTTTAATTGGCGCCCAACGTTGAGCCCAGTGATTGTAAAAGTGTAAATTGTACCGGATCTCAAGAAGCTCCACTGCCTCAAGAAGGACCTCAAGCAGCTTCATGAACCAACAAACACAGAAGGACCTCAAGCAGCTTCAAGATACAATTCAACTGGCCCACCACCAACAAGGACTAAATCGTTTGATAAAGTCGACAGCGAGGGAGTATGAAAAAAGGTCCCCCGGTAGTATCAACAAAAAGGAAAAAATAACCTACTCCACCAGCGCTGGACATGAAGCAAATTTTATATAAACTAGATTTTAAGAAAGTATATTCATACGACTTGCTATAAATTTATATATTATAAATTTAACAACATAACACTAGATTTAATTAGTTAAAACATAGATAATTAATAATTGAAAGTGAAAATTCAAAAAACATCAGAGTAAACAAATTCTAGATTTAGTGAGTAATTTGTGAAATTGCACATTAAAAGCAAAAAAGTTTTAAGAGCTTAAAAATATATCAAAATGTTTCATATAATTTAAAAATTAAAGACGCTTCATATACATATTTCTTCTCTCGAAAAAATTTATTATTTAGTACACATTATAATAAACATTTTTTCTTAACATATAATAATTTGATTACATATCTGTCTAAATAAATTTTTTTAAATAATTTTACAACAAAAAGTTCATTTTCAAAAACGAATATTGTCCCAAGTTATCCTTAAATTCCTTTCGCGTTCCGTAAATTACTTCTTGAAATGACCGACCCAGTTATACGACCAGGTGTCCTTAACCATTGCAGTTAATGCTACTCCTGAATTGGAAGCATTAATCTCAGGAATTGCAAGCCGAATCTGCATATTACAATTCCAGCAAGTTGTGCAGTCATTAATTAATCCCAATAACCAATTTAATAGAGGGGTTTACGAAACCATTTCTGCTGAACATAGAGCCAATCTAAACGACCTCGACAAAGTTCCGGACGTTGTAAGATGCTTGAGAGAACTTTCTGGAACACTAGGAGAATTTAGTTTTTGGCGCAAAAGCGTCGAAAGGATCCTCAGCATTTACCTAGGATTGAGAGGGACACCAAAATATTTTGGTATCCTAAATGTAGTGCGGAAGAAGATAGTAGGGAATACCGATGCAATCCTTGATTCCTATAATACACCTCTAAACTGGAGTTGTATTACAAAATGCTTAACGTTGCATTACGCCGATAGACGTGATCTGGGTACATTAGAGTACCAGATGAGGACTCTCGTCCAAGGCAACAGCTCCATCGAGACATATTACCAGACAGTATACAATCATCTGTCCTTAATTCAGAGCAAAGTCTCAAGTATGGAACTTCCCCCTGATGCTTTGCATCACGTAACCGAGTCTTACAGGGTAAAGGCATTAGACACCTCTATAAGAGGTCTCAAAGGTGACCTACCTAGGCCCCTGGGAATGAGAGAACCGGTAAATCTGTCTACCGCTCTTAATCTTTGTCAGAAACTTGAGAATCAACAGTTTGGATCTAACTATGCAAATCATAGTACCAAATCCACCAATTCCTCCATGGAAAAGTGGCAATCCTCATACCTTCTATCCACCGCTTATGTACCTACCACAACAACCAATGCATTTGGCATCGCGTCCTCCACCGCGTCCCCAAAATACCCAACCTCAAAATTCTCAACAGACTTACTATCAATCAAATCAACGGCCAAGTCCTCAAATGTTTCCCCAAAACTATTCTCAAACATATCCTCAACTGCATCCTCAAAATAATCAACAAAATAACCAACAACATAACCGCAATAATTCTGGGAAAGTGGTACCTATGGAAACAACCACCAACAGGACCAGTAATGTAGACTACACGAATAGACCGACAGCAAAGAACTGGCCACCAGCTACAAAAAGACCTATGGTACCTTCACAACAACATGTTTTACCGAACAAACAGCAACGCAATTTCCACATTGAAAACTACTTGAACAGTCAAGGAACAAATGAATCATCTGAGCAAAACATTATTGACTTTGTGGATGTTCATTTTTTAGAATAACCAATTCGTCCTTGCCGTACGGTGCTTGATCTCAAGAGTGGTTTTCACCAAATACATCGGCACGAGGAAGATATTGAGAAAACCTTGTTTTCGGTTAACAACGGAAAATACGAATTTGTTAGACTACAGTTTTGGGTTGAAAAATGTCCGTTCCATTTTTCAAGGAGCGTTGGATGACATCCTTAGAGATCACATCGGCAAATCTATGCTGTCTACATCGATGACATAGTAGTTTTCAGTAAAGATGTCAAAACACATTTTAAAAATTTTGAAGAAATATTCAAGACCCTTCAAAGTACTAATCTCAAAGTCCAGCTTAACAAATGCGAATTCCTCAAGCCAGAAGTTGAATTCCTTGGGTTTATCATCTCAGCCGAAGGTATTAAAGGTATTTCCTTCTCCGTTAAACCTGAAAGAATTGCGCTCGTTTTTAGGCCTATCAGGATTCTACCGTCGATTTATTAAGGATTATGCTAAATTAGCAAAACCCCTGACATCTCTCTAATTGGATTTTCGGCAACACTCCCTCCAATAAAATTTGGGGCCAAACGACGAATTGTATCGCCGAGGTCCAGAACGACTACGATTTTTCCACGATACGCACGCTAAGTTAACACAACTGACAGATTATTTTCAAGGTAAAGCGTCACTATTTCGTCAATATCTCTGGCTTCAGCCCTTAAGACAAAAGGTACCTATCATGGAACCATACTTGACGGCATGATAGCCGAATCATGTGAATGATGATCCCGAGATTCGGGAACCTGTAATTGGAACAATCTTATGATGACCTTCAGACTCTAAAAGCTTCTTCCCATAATAGTGTCATGAACCTATTTTCTCATAATTTAACTGATTAAATGTTCATCCTCACCTCGGGAAACATGACACGATTTTTTGATTGCGGAAGTTAATATTTCAAAAACTGTAACCATTATCATTGCCGGGTTGTCATACACAAAACCTGCGACAAAGTAGCTCTGAAATAACTTGAGCCAATAACCCAATAGTGTGCATTCTTTCCTCGTTTTTTTCTTTCAAAAATTTAACGACACAAATCGAAAATCACTTACGTCCTTTAGGACCGAATAGGAGAATGGAAAAAAATGTTACTTCAACTCCATCTAACCAAACTGTAATCATATTTTCAATTTTCATATTTTCATTTTCGTCTAAATGAAAAACAAATTTCAAATAATCAATGAACTTCGATAAAAGTTAATATCGAAAAACTTGAGTATCGTCTGAGGCATGAGAAAGTCGCTGAAGGAAGTTCTCGAGTTCTGAAGCAAAAGAGCTAGCAAAATATGATGACAAGGAAAGCGACGTCGACGACACGAACTACAATACACCAACGACTCCAAAGACGACGTTGAAGACGGCGTTGACGAAGGAGTGCTACGCGTGTAAGATATTTGAAAACTTAAAAGTTTTCAGCTAGAAGCAATGCTCGTACTTCAAAATCTATGTTTAACTACTCAACATGTCCCCGGGGTTAGGGTGTACAACCTACTCGTTCTCATTGTCCACATCTCTTTTTTGAGTTATGTGCATGCGAGAATTTACATTCGAGTACGCAGCCACATATATATACACAGAACTGTGTCTTTTAGGTAAAAATCTGGATACACGTACTTGAACGATGAAATGAAACAACAACCACATGCATTGACTCGAGTTACTGAAGTAAATACGAGTATAAGAATGCAGCCAAAAAAATATACGACTATGTATTTTCATCTGCATATGTACATATATAGATACATATCCCTATCTGGCTTGCCTTCCTATACGAACAGAATCCATATCCCTGTCCTACCATTGAAATAAGTAAGTGTATCTCGAAGGGTAACCACTCAAAGTTGCATCCTGGAAGAAAGTACTAGAAAGTGTAAACATGTGCTCCATGTGCTCGAAGGGCAAGACAAAAAGCGCAGATTCCAAAAAGTCCCAACGTGAAGAAAGGAAAGGAGGGAACTTCCTTTCTTAAATCGAACAGGGATTCAATAATATTCTATTTCGTTCTTGTTTCATTTCTCCGGTAATCACAAATAGTTGCGAGTTGAATTTTGAATTTTGCACGTTGTACCGACAAGAAGTACAGGTTTTCGTCCGCAAAACAAATTATAATAGAGAACGAGAAAGAATATTTAAATTGTGCAAATTACGAGTAAGTGTTCGAGTACTAGAATGAAATATTTACTTTCACTATCTGTTCAATTTTTTAGAACTGAAGTACGCATATATTGCATTAGACAACACGATCAGATAGTTTGAGTGTATTCCCGATTTGAAATTTTCCATTTCTTTTAATCTAAAGACGTGTTCCAACATTTAATAGACCATCACTTACGACAGAGGAGGGAGAGAGATACTTTGATCAACCACCTCCAGCGCACTCCTAGATGTGGGGGACTTGCATACGACACCTAAGCTGAGTTCTTCCTCTATTACATTGTCCCTGCTAAATGGAATCGAAGAATCTTCGAGCCGGAGTGTTAATATTTTTCGCTTTACATACCATACCTAATATACTCGTATGTATACGCATGATTATAATTAGGCAAATGAAACACGCGATTGAGCTGGTTTAACATCCGCTTTTATTGATGGTGAACTTACAACTAACTTACACAGTTTTGTTATTGTACATATATTCGTAACATATGTATTTGGAATAGAACCAGCAGGTCGTTGTCGCCATACATCCAACAGAGATTGCTGTTTTGTGTCTCTTCCTCCGCCCGTCAACGAAACCCACACCAAGAATCTTCTGTGTCTTTAACATGCCTAGAATAACCACATACAATAAATATTAAGAAGTTCTTCCTTCAATGTTGTCAATATCAAACGGATTTAGTATTGCAACAATATACGAGAGATATTTCTGAGCCAGTAACCCGCTCCCCCCTCAAGTAGACCATAGCTCTAAAATCGTTGAAGGAATCTGCATTCTGACTGTTCATGTCATTGTTGATTGAGATCCACGAATTCATCCGCCGTACATTTACTTTTTGAGAATAAAATACTTCTGACAAAACACTGTAGTACTATTGCTACTGATATTTTCTCCTGCTCGACACTCGCGCTTATAAATTTGGACGAGGCCAAAATACGGTGGCTACCATTAGAAGGTAAAATGAACACAATTAATGTGTAGCCATAGATACTGCACCGAGCACCAGCATGCCACTCAGTGCCTTCCCTAACAGCAAAATACACAGGCACCATCGCAACCGATCACTCCATCAAAAATGCTCTATAGCAACCGTTGAAATGCGTTTTCAAGATATTTTGAACTGTTCTTGAGATCAATGTCAAAGTGCTATATATCATTTAGGGAAAATGCCTTAGTTTTTAAAAGGCCAAAGGTGCAAGTACCACCACCACCGCCACTTCCAACATTTTAATAGTCTTTCAGTGACATTCTTAAACATAAAAATCATGATCGTGGTAACCGCTAGAAGCAACATCGATAGCAGGGTATTGATAATTAGGTTTGGTCCCGAAGACATTTCAATCATACCGAAAACTCGCATTCAGAGGCAACAGCTCCGGAAGTAAAATGTCATCCTTTTTAATTGGTTCAACCTGGCCCAATAGAAGAAAAGCCTCCGGAACTCTCTTTATTAATGAATCTCCTCTTATTTCTGCAATTTACATTAGATTTTGTATGTAACCGCTTTTAATTTGTTAAAGATTATTTGTTTTTCCTCTTTTTCTTGAATTGAACTTCTGTGTTTCTACCTTTGTACACCCCACACAAAGTAAATTTTTTATTTTTTTATAATGTGGCATCGTCTCTATTTTTCATAAATAAAGGTGTCACTAACTATTCTATATGTATCAAATGCATATAATATCGTATTTTAAATTTGTAACTTTTATATATACATATGAATAAAGAAATTTTGAATTTGAATTTGATCAACACCGGTCTTGTCTCCACCGCTAGACGCTGCACAATCAGGCACATAGAGTCTTTTTTATCACGCCTAACGACTGTCTGCTCTTAAGCGCAGGCAGCCCCAGACGGGCGTATTTAATGGCCTCATGTTAATCACCACATGTCATCGAGCACAGACAGCAGTGTGGATCAGTTGATTTCAGGTTGCTTGGGAAATGACCCTATAGTATGAGGCGGTTTCTGCTTTTGACATATGTATCCTCATAGATTTTGGAGTTCGTCCGAATTGCTCTTCTTCTGGACTTTTAGCAGTTTCTTGGCTTCATTGAGTGTTTCTTTTCACAAAAGTCTTTACAAAATGCACTCTTACCGCTGTTGTTATTTTTCTCAACGGGTCTGAACGCATGGAACCGAAGGCTCCACTTGCTGGAACACCAGTTGCATTCGGTAAAAAAGCCGTCGATATAGCGAATGCCAGAAGCTTTCTTCCTCTTGGCCTCTTTGAAACGGAAGAAAAGAAGCCGAATTCATCGGTTTTGTGATGTCACTTTCACCGATTTGCTACGCTCAACCATCGCTGCAAAAAGAGTTCGGGCTTCGACACTTGCTGTCTATTTGCGCCTCGTGTTTTCTTCCTCTCTTAAATAAAATCCTTGACAGCAGTTCTTCAGAGTGTCCGTCCTTCTTGTGGAGTCCACTCATATTCTTCTAAGCTCAAATCGGTAGAAGCAGCATTTTGACCAACTACCATGGAGCTTAAACGTAGCAAGCTGAGCTTCTTTAGTAAACTGGGCCCTGTCTACCCAAAGAGCTCTCGGGATCTTTTGTCAATACCTAAATCAGCGAGGAGTTTTGATAGCATTATCTGCTGATCTGCTACTGAAGCCTATTTGTTTCGAGTGGTCATTCTGTTCTACCGAATTGAGCGTTGACGACGATATCGTCCCGCAGAAAAAGCGGATCAGGAGTCTTACTGGCTCTAAATGTCCTACTAAGAAAGAACGGTAATGTGGCTGATTTACCTTTTGAGTATTCAGAACGACTTTATTATTGTCGATTTTCATGACTCATTTAATCCAAAAGGCAAAAAGAGCTTTCTAGCCAGCGTCCATTTAAATTAAAGGCCCAACAAAAACATCTCGCTAATTGGTACTCGGATTACCGGTATCTCTAAGAATTCCCTCTTAAATTTCTGAAACATTGCCATGCATCTAATAATGAACACGTTTCTTTTACTCCCCTCACCGACGGTCCACATATGAATCATCATCACAGCGCAGCATATTTCCATGAATTAATCCGAACTAAAACAATAAACCATGAAAAGCAGAGCATCACGCAGTGACACGAACAAGGGTAGCAACTCGATTTGAAGGGTGGCGACGAAAATGTGGCAACAGCAGCGGTAGCGGCAGGTTTCCGGTGCTGGAATACTGACAGCGGTAGCGGCTAATACTCGATTCAGTTTATCATTCCTGCTTGCAGCGCTGTGGCGCCTGAACTCAAATCGACATGCAATTCATAATTTAAAGGACTCACCAACTGAGTTGACCGGGTCGGAAAAATTCAACACAGAATGAGAAGCACAACACCCGGATAGTGGGTAGTAGGTGAAGTCTAGTCATACTAGTAAGGAACATCATCATCACGATTGCCAACACCCCGTCCATAATTATTATGATTATTGCTATTCGAAACCTTGGGTTCGTTTCTGGGTATGGATCTGGGGTTTGGTCCGGGTCTGTGATGGGATCTGGGTTCCCAATTAATTAAAGCATTTCTGCATCTCTGTGCTTGGGAAAAATTGCAAAGCGAGCTATGCTGGATGCTTGTCCGCCATGTCCAACGGGCCAATGTTTATGGATCGCGAAAATTTATTATCTTTTCTTGTTGTGCTTAGTTTTGGATTGCATGCCACGTGGAATGGGATTGGTCATAATCATTAGCACCTAACTCTCGGGTATTGAAGTTCGACATGGATGTTAGATGCAAATCATGTTGTTGTTCAACTGCAGCTGAGCACTTTGTTTGGTTTATAGACGACTGCTCGGTGGGTTGGTAAACGCGAGTTGCTTTGGTAGGAAGGATATGGTATAGTTGCGGGACTGGTGGTGGTACTCGTAATTATTCAACTGAAAGTTGAAATTAGCCACTGAAAGTGATTGGGATATTTTTTTAGCTCTGCGATTTGTAATGTTATTTCGATGAGATAAAATTTGGTTGTTGTTGTTGTTTTCTTATCACCATCGACATGGTTTTGGTTGCGTTTATGCTGCAATAACCACAATTTAAGCTGAATTGTAATTTTTGAAGCTTCTCAATTTAATGAAACCATGCGGTTGGGAAGTCTATTAAAGTTTTTACAAGGCTGTTTCTGTAATTAATTGAATAACATGCGTCACAAGGATAAAGTCAAGAGGGTCGACTAAGTTCCACACCAAGTTTCTCTTTAAGTTTTAGTAGCCCTTCAGATTCATAGAGATTTTTTGATGATATACCACAGACAGGCAGCTCGAATGGTTGGGAGCCAAGGGGCTCCTCCTGTGATTTAGATATCCCAATATCAATGTGATCAGCATAAACGTCAAACCACTACTTAATCGCAACCAGAGTATGTCTATAAACGTTAGGGCTCGTTCCAACCAAGGAATGCTATGACAATGATTATGGTTTAGCGACACAACACACCGGCAGAACTTGTTCCGAAAGCATATTCCTTAATACGATGAGAGTTCCCATGCAACCTGCGTCAAGTACTAAAGACTAGTTTCAGATATGCTATATTAAGAAGCTGACAATAACATCGCAACTAACGTGCTACCCTATCACCTTCTAGTTTTTCTAAGAGCTAAGGCAAGAACATGTGCGAAAATAACCTGCCTATTAACCGGCGCTTGATACAAGAATGAGTTTTATATGCTTTCCTCGGAGAAGAAGGAAACGGAAAGCGCACGAGAAACGAGAGATCGTGGAAATGAAGACATGCTCCTCCAGGAACCATATTTGGAAGTTTTACTAGAAAGTAAACCGAAGGCAACAAAACCCGAACCAATGCGTGTAAGGATTAGCAAGGAAATTTAGTAGTTGATTACAGTCAATGATAGGGATATAGAAAAACCTCTTCTGAAAAATACTTAGCGTCAGAGACGACCAAAGTTCTGCAGAAAGCAGAATGAACCATTCCACCGCTAAATTCAAATTATAAATAATGATTTTAATTTATTTTCAGCGGCAGCAACAAGTTTTATCTTCATTATTGTGTGAAGGCCTGAAATCATTTCCGGAATGCTGGCTGCGACTCAATTCTATTGTAGTTGTTCATCTTTATATTTTCAGGTTTCCATTCTGGTTTTGTAGCCCTGTCATGTTCACTTTATTCTCTGATAAAGAAAATCTCTGTCCGCTATTGCGGAACTCAAACGGAGGAGCCCCTGAGCATTGATGTAGTACCCGTCGCAGGTGAGCCGCTTTTCCCTCGCACCGCAGTGGCGGTGGTATATTACCGGGATATCGTCCCTACTCTACACTAACCCTTTATTATCTATATAGAGGGATGCCTCCGGAGGTATAAAGCCACATTGGAGTGTACACTCATGGTACATAACATTGGGGTAATAAACCCCAAAGACCAGATTTTTCGCTGGTCATCTCTCTGGCAACGTGCCTTCGAATCACCTTGATCAAAGGATACTCGAGCCCCATCATAAAGCGCCTTGTTGGGATAATATTTAATGAACTCAGGTTCTGGTGCTTTATACAATCTAAAACAAATCTAAAACATTGCCTTTCATAAACCCGAATTGTTTCCAGATAATACGGCGCTACGTTGAACCACACAGGATAACCATAAGCGATGATTGACGAGCGTTGGTGTTTTTTTATAATTCATCAAAGAAGATGTTTGTTTACTAAGGCGAGAAGAGCCCTTCTAACCATATCCGTATCGAAGGAATTTTCGAAGTCAACCAGGTAGGCACCCGTATACTGGCCTTTGCATTTATTCCATTGTATGTCGGAGTGTCTTACTTCACCCTAAAATCAAACTGATTGTCCGGGATTATATTGTTGTCCTCCACCCACTTCAACAGAGCCCTATTGGCTACTTTCTCAAATACCTTGCTAATGGTAGGAAATAAACTAATTGACTGGAGATAAATAAGGTTCACATAGGCTCTATTCGCAATGTCGTGGTTAAGTTGAGCTAGATCGTTCACCGTATACATGGCAACCACAAAAGACCATCGCCATCGTTGGAATTTTCTGGACTTATACCAATCGTTAGCAATGTCTGCTTGTTGTCTGCCGTTTGTGGAATTCGGACATACTGAATGTCATTGTGATCTTTCCTCCCGAACAATTTAATTATTTGCCGGAACATATTCGGGCTACTGGATTTTATACCACGAATCTTGTGCCCCAATGCAGTCTTACAGTTTTTTTGTAATTTTATTTTATTAATTGTTTGAGGCTTTTGATCAGTGACTTCCATGTCGTAATTTCCATTTGTTCCTGTCAGTAAACCGCCTGTATAGCTGTTCAAGCCTCGAGAGCAGCCTGCTTTTATATGTGTATATTGCGTTAATTGCAGGGATTCTATACTTGTCAGCCAGTTTGGGGTCTGAGCATTCTACCCGAGGAATAGTTCTCTCCTTTGTTTGTTTGATAACGTTGTCAATTTCTAATAAATGTCATCGTTTATTAGGTTTTTATATTTGTCGGGGGATCAATACCATTCTAACGTAAATTCCACTTTAAAATCCCAGAGAAGCGCAACCATCGTACCCTAAAATAATCATATGAGAACTCATGGTACTAATGCTCCAGCTGCGTTTGCTTCCGCATTGTGGTCACTATCACAGATTGCTAGCAAAGAGTTCCGGGGCCGCTGGTCTACGTTATATTCTGGTATCTATCAGCGCTAAGGCCAAAAAGGAACCGGCTGATGGGAAGCACGGTATATCCGACGCGTACGACTCAAGTTTGTACTCAATCATATTTTCACGACACCAGTTGTGCAACAGGTTGCCCCTAATATTCGATGAATTATTTCCCAATGACGCATTTCTAGTATTAAAATCTCCAGCCAGAAAATATAAATTTTCTTCAGATTGAAGGGAATGAAAAAGTAATTCGAGTTCAGTAATAAATTGAATGGGATGAAGTGCTTCAGGTGCGTACATACACTCCACGTACGTGACACCACATACACTCTTCTCTCACTGCGAAGAGGAATGCATATAATGTAAGCTTCGAAGACCTGGAACCTAAGCACGCGCCCAGTATAGATATATGATTCATTGTTTAAAATACCAGTACCAACCCTCCAGTGGAATCAGGCCGGGTTCTTCTGTATACACTATAGCCAGTGTACCCAATTTTGTGATTCTGGTTAAGCTTAGTTTCGCTTGCCAAAAGCACATCTGGGCTTTCGGTTAACAATAAGTTACAAAGGTTGGTTCCTCTCGTTAGTGAGTTGACATTCAACTAAAGGATCTTTAAATTTATCTCATTCATCGTAGCAGACATTAGCCGTGTTTTATTATCCCCATGATCTGATCTGGATGAGATCAAGATAATAAAACAACACAGATCAACGCTGTTTTTTGTTTTAATGTGTGGTAGACCTTTTTTTTTCTCTGACATTTTTTAAAAATCTGACATTTCATAAAAAAAATTTAAAAATGGAAACAGCTATAATTGAGGTAAATACAAATGTTTTTTTTTATTGAATTATAATCTATATTAACAATTTCTTTATTTTATAGTTTTTATTTGAAAGTAACGATGAAAGCGCAGAATCTGGGCTCATCAACTTTTTCATTATTCAACCCTGAAAGCACGGATTTCTCGGCCTCTTCTGAGAATGTTTCTGCAAATCACCAAAGAATCGGAGAATTTATGGCAGTAATTTGTAGTTACAACGATTCGGACTTCAAGAAACATTTTAGACTTCATCATTAGGTACATAGAACTTCAATGTATGCATATTCCCTCAAGTCTATAGATACATATTTTTCAATTATTCATAGATCACTACAAGTTATCGGAGTGGTTTGGAATAGCACCAACAAGGAGACTACCGAAAACTTCACCTGAAAAGGAAATATATGTATTCATTTGGTATATGGCGAATGTAAACACTTTCCGTGAAATCTCCAATTTATTTGGTGTATCGAGTTCGACGACATGAAGCATTTTTATGAGGGTAACATCGTGGCTTATATCCATTGGCCATGAATATGTCAAATGGCTAAACAGAAATGAAGCTGCACAAAATGCAGCATTAATGGAAACGAGAACAAAGATTCCCGGAATCTTAAGATGCATCGATGGTTCTCATATACGAATCAAAGCGCCAGTCTTTTACAAGGAAAGTTATTTCAACAGGAAACGCTGTTATAAATAGTATTTCTGCATAAGCTGTGTTGAATAGCAAAAAAGCGGTCTATAAACATCTTCTGTGGAGACCCAGAAGAAGCTTGTCAAGAAGCAGATGAACTTTTTCCAGGTAACACATTTTTACTCGGCGATTCGGCGTATCCATATCTAGAGTGGTTAATTCCACCTGGAATGATAACGGAGCAATGACAACTGTGGAACGGAAATTTAATGAGATGCATGCATCTGGAGGTATCATCGTAGAATATGCGTTTGGTTTACTGAACTTTACCGAACAGACAAATATAATATAAATTTGGTTTTAAATTTGATTGTCTGTGCATGTATACTGCACCGACAGCAACGATGAATTCGGGGCAGAGGATGATCCTGAATTTTTTTCACTCGTCGAAGTTAATCAAGGAATAGCACCAGACAGACGCGTTTATTGGACGATTTAATAAATAGAAATATAATAAACGTATAATATCAAATTCATATTTGTATTATTGCTTAAACCAAAAATATTGCAGTTCATAAACGAAAACGAAAAAGAAAAATAAAAGCATAAAATAAGGAACTTATTCCAATGAAAAAATTCATCATTTCATCATTTTTTAAACAACTCCCTAAACTCCTTCTCAAAAACCGCGATTCCTTTCCTTCTTCTGTTACTGTTACTAGTGTTTGACAACACTTTCCAGAAGAACTGCTCTCTGACTCCATAAAATCAACGTCTTTGGTGGTATCTGACATTGGCATTTCTTTTATTGGTTTTCCCGACAAATTTGTAGTATGGCTGTTCTTTATTTCAGGCTGAAAATATTTCTTTTATTTGCTCCTCAAATAGAGCTTTACAGGCCGACTCTTCCGTTCTTTTACTGTAGTTTGATTGTAGTTGGCTGACTCTAAAAAAAAAAAAAACATAAATTTAGGTAAAGCAGTAGAATGAAATAAAAGTTAAATACTAGAACTATAAGTGCAAGAAGTACATCGGACATCACATCTTTTTTCAATTTTGTGTTTTGAAGTCAAACTGCCTCTTGCTATACGCATCCAGAGAAGCCTTCGTTTCTTCTGTCGTCCAATTCTGCTTGAGCTTAAAAAAAAATGATGGCGAAATTGTTAGTAATAACATGTTTTAAATAATTATTTGTTACTATTACGTACGATTTATTGTTGTTATCCATTGCGATTGTGCAGCTAAGTTCCTTTTTGATATTTACCGCGGAGTTGACATGCCACCAATAAACTTTTTTTTAATAAAAAATTGATGCTTTCGCTTTTTTTGAAAGGAAGGAATTTTTTAAATTTATTAACAGATGCAGATGAGAACAATATTTTGTAGCTTACACTTCACGTTCATATCGCAAGTATACCGCTTTGAGCAGAAATTTAATTTTTTATTTATGTTCGAATAACATAAAAATTATTCAATAATATTTGGTTTCCAAGTAATATTTAATGTTCTAATTTTCGAATCACGAAAATAGATCCAAATGAAAAGCAAGATCTCTTGTTGTTTTTGTAATGCATACAAACCAGTGATCCAGATCAGATTAAGGGGATAATAAAACACGGCTATTATATCGGTTCGCCAGACTTGTAAGACAGAGTCAAATAGATAACGTCGATTCGAGCTGCTTGTTCATTTAACTGCTTCTGAAAATGATCGATTTTTGCGTGCAGGGATAGAAGAATCTATTTGAAGTCCAGATTCGTTCCCGGTGCATTTTCAGCTACCTTTGGCTTATTATTTTGCTATCATTGTAGGCTCACCAGATCCAGATACACTGGGTACAACAAAATTATAAAATTCGCGACTCTTTTGATGCTTACCTTCTTTGGGGATCTGTTTTCGAGCCTGAACTTTTTTTCAGCTCCCAACCTAAGATAACCCCTGAAATGAGAAGGACATTCTCCATATTTGTTGTCCTTATAACACTTAACGTATCTAAACTACATATTGCATTTAGCTGCGGCGTGCTCGAACCCCTAGCAGCGCATACATTGCAGTACGCGATCGGTCCTTTTTAATTTCTCCTAACTTATAGCGTGATAGTACAGGAATTTAATATTTCGCAGAGCTCCTCCGTTTTTATTACTGGGTCGATTTCTAGATTTCTAATTTATTTCCCAAACATAACAAAATTATCTTAGGCTAAATGTACAAAATCCAATAATAAAAAGTATTATTAGTAACAGTTAGTAACAATCAGTATTTTAAAATAAAAATATTATTGAATGCTTTCAATTCGAAAATAGTTGAGGTAGCTAATATTAGATACAATAATATAAGAGTTTAAGGAAAAAAAATCATTGAATTAAGGAATTCAGGCAAAGAAAAATAAAAAATTAAACAAGGAAAACAAGAGAAAATAAAAATATACAGAAATAAGAAATAGAAGTCATGAAAAAAATAAAAAGAAACGAATTCAAAGGTCCCCTAAACAGCTAGATATTTATGTATAATGTAAATTGATTAAATGTAAATTGCTATACTGTTTCTTCTAAGAATAACAGAATAATTACTTCAATACAGTTTATTATTTTAGAATTAATTACAAACTAAACTACGGGTATGATAATAGAATAGGTTATTCCTCTGTAGGTTTAATGTAGACTGCCCGACTGACTGTAGGTGTGAGAGAGCATCAGCTGTTATACTCTTGCAATGTGATACTATAACACAGGCAAGTGCAGTTACACTGAGTGATATCGAGACTTAATAATGAGTGATACGTGCGCTTTACACAACAGATTAGACATTCAGAAGAACTTCTAGATCGCCAAATACAATACTGTACAGCCAATTCTTTAATTGTGTCAGAACAACAGATATTAAAAATTACGAAAGCAAGCAGTCATAAATATAGGTACTGATTCTATTATATATAGATGCCGGTAATTTCCACGAAGATTGTAATCGTCAAGGACTCTAAAATTAAGATTGCCAGATCTGCTAAAAAAATTCCTTAACACATTCTAACAGTACAGATGACGAATTGGAAGGATTCCCAAATCACGAAACAATGTGTTAAAAAAGAAAAAATAGTGCAGCGGTGAAAGAAAACAAAAGATATTACACAGTGCGGGTATCCCAACTCTCACGCTCCTGCTCGAAGTACTGTTGCTTGCAACTAGTCATTGCCATTACTGTATATACGAGGGGCTTTCAATATATTCTCGGTATCGATATGAAGGAAAATGCGAATTCAATTTAAATTGTTTTTATATTTCAATATAATCTCCCCTAACATCAATGCATTTGTTACATCTTGAGATAAGCTTTTTTAAACCCTCAAAAAAATAAATTTCCTCTTTCTCTGCAAAATACCCCTTTATTGCCGACTTGAGTTCTTCATCATCCGAAAATCTTTTTCCACGAAGACATTTTTTCAAATCCGGAAACAGGAAATAACCACTAGGGGCAAGGTCTGGACTATAGGGTGGGTGTTGGATTTCTTCGAAACCACAATCTCGCGCAGCAGCCTTGGAAACTCGCGCCGTGTGAACAGGAGCGTTGTCATGAAGAAGCAACACACCCGCTGCGAGTTTACCCCGTCTTTTCTTTTTAATTTCCTCCCGCAAATTATGCAAAGTGGAAGCGTAGGATGTGGCGTTGATGGTTTCTCCTTTTTTTTGTACTCAATGAGCAAGATTCCCTTTGAGTCCCAAAAAACTGTGGCCATGAGCTTCCCGGCAGACGGAGTGACTTTGAACTTCTTCGGGGGTCTGTTCCTTTTTTATACCACTGCATGGACTCTTGTTTGCTTTCAGGGTCATAGTGGTGGACCCATGTTTCGTCCCCAGTAGCAATTCGATCCATAACACCATCCGCGTTCTCACTACACATCTCCAAAAGCTCTCTACAGCATGCGATTCTCACTTTTTTCTGAGGCGCTGTGAGCATTCGTGGCACCCACCTTGCACTGACCTTTGAAAGGTTAAGATGGTCATGAAGGATGGTGTGAATGGTACCAATTGAAAGCTTGGTGATCTCTGCCATCATTTTCACCTTTATTCGGGCATCCCCAAGAACAAGTTTTTCGACTTCTTTGATGCTTTCTCCCGTACAAGCAGTAGCCGGGGCGCCGGAGCGGGGGTCGTCTTCAATGCTCTCTCTGCCTCTCTTGAACTCACTTGACCACTTTTGCACAGTTGATAATGAAGGTGCGGAACCCTGGT
This sequence comes from Volucella bombylans, assembly GCA_949129095.1. Lineage (NCBI taxonomy): Eukaryota > Metazoa > Arthropoda > Insecta > Diptera > Syrphidae > Volucella > Volucella bombylans. The sequence continues at coordinate 137,535,228 of OX422140.1, forward strand.
AGACAGCCACCATCTTTTCATGAATAGTTTTTGACTTTTTCCTTGCTTAGTGAGAAATTTAACTACAGCGCGATGCTCAACTTTCACCATCATCGTCTCAGTTGCCATTATGATTCTGTTTAACTAGAGATAAAACGCGAATTAATAATCACATTTATATGAAATTGTACATGAATGCACTAAAATAATAGTATTACTTGATAAATAAGGCAATTTATATATACAACCACAGCTTCACCCCGATACCGAGAATATGTTGAACGCCCATCGTATGTTGACACCGAAAACATTTATTCTGCATAATATTTCAGAACACACTCCAACGAGATGACCCATAGCATGAACTGTTCACATGCACCTATTCCCACGAAATATGAGTGCACATGCACACGCCAGACATAATTCCAAGAAGTCAACCCGAAAGCCACCAAGCCAACCCGTCAGCAATTTCACCTGTGTAATCGAAGGCATAAATAATTGTATTAGATTTAAGTAGCTTCAGTTTTGTGTTTTCCGATCCTAATAAACGGGACGATTGTCCCCTAAAAGAAAAACTTTTGTTTTTTTTACCTTCCCCTACGTGTACGTATGTAACTGGCACCCGAGCAAATAAATAAATCGCGCGTAGAAAATAAATCACCATACGTAGTGAATACCTCGACCAAAGAAAAAATAGTATAATCACCATAAGTAATGAGTAAATTCGACTTAAAGTGGCAAGTGCGGGAACTAGCAAAAAGAACACCACAACTAGTACCGTGACTTAAAGATATCACCATAAGTAGTCAGCAAGTGCGCGGAAAGAAAATTAAAATCACAATTAATAGTGAGAACGCTACTAAAATCACCTTAAAACAGTGAAAGTCGTAAAATCCCATACCCGAGGAAAAAAAACGGGTACCGTAGTGGTGAAATGTGATCGTGTAATCTAACTCAAAAAACAACAAACTATCCGAAGAAACGAGGCCTCCAGTAACTGCCCAGCAGCAAAAAGGAGAGAGCAAATGCTGCCAGCCGCTCCGGAAATGAAATATCTATGTAATTTTAAGTTTTTGAATAAAAAGGAAACATAGTTTCTAAATGCCTGGATTTAGTTAAGAAAAATACAAAACGTCGTTTTATCTATTTCTTTATTAATTTTTTTTTGAGAATAAAAACAGTAAAAGAGAAACATAGTTTCTAACAAAAGAGATAAAAAACATAAAATAAATGAAACAAATAGAGTAAACCAACTAGCATTTAAGAAAAAAATACATTTATATGAAAATAAATATTTATTCAAGTAGGTAAAAATTGACTCCTTTATCTAAAAATTGTAATACGAAAGAAAAGACCCCCCTATATCAAGTTCATAAGAAATAAGTATATTTTTTTTTTGTTTTTCTCTCCCTCTTAAAATCAAATACGCGTTCATTATATAAAAATGACGAATCATAACAATCTCATCCGCCCCCCTGTAATTGCTTTAACCGAACAACCTCAACAACAATCTCCACAGCCTCAGCAACAACCGCTTCAAAGCGGATCTCGACAAACCATTCCTTCTGCCGACCTCGTAAATGCAAATTCAATTACAAATATAGTCAAATCTCTTATGAATCCTAATTCTGATCTTTCCATCGGGCAAGATCAAACTATTAATCCCGAACTAGGTGATCTCGCGGACCTAGAAAAAATTCCTGACCACATAAGATATCTACGAGAATTCTCAGGGAGACCCGGAGTATTCAGCTCTTGGAGGAAAAGCGTAGATAGAGTTATCCAAATATATGAATCCCAAAAAGGATCTCCTAAGTACTATGGAATTCTTACCGTGATAGGAAGAAAATCACGGGTAATGGGGATTCCATCCTGGAATCGTACAATACGCCTCTAAATTGGAAGTCAATTTCCAAATGTCTAACGCTGCATTACGCAGACCAGAGAGATCTCGGTACCTTAGAGTAATAAATGACCCCTCTTGTCCAAGGAAAACTTTCGGTGCACCAGTTTTACCAAACTGTTTGCTCCTACCTCTCCCATATTCTCAATAAGATTGCCTGCATGGAAATCAGTCACGAGTCTCTCTCCCTTTTGACTCACACGTACCGGACGAAGGTATTAAACACCTTCATCCGCGGCCTTAACGGCGACCTGCTAAGACTCCTAGGCATACGAGAACCTGCTGATTTACCAACGGCACTGAATAATTGTCTCAAATTAGAGAACCAACGATTCAGGACGAACTATGTAAGCAATAGACAGAATCTTGTCCCAGCACATAATCCCATACCCTTACCTCGACCGCAAAGAAATGTTTACCCCCAACAATTTTTAGCACAAAAACCACCATTTTACCCGCAAATAGCATATCTACCCCAAACAGTACATGCCCCTCAGAATCTATACTACCAATACCAACAGCCAAGGGACATACAACCACAAAATGACCCCCAACAAGTTGCCCCACCTCGTCCAACTGCCTCCAAGCCGCAGCCAAAGTCAAAGCCCATGGAGACATCAACTGTTAACACATCTGCCGTCAATTACCAGAATAGGTCACAACCCTATAAGTACGCCGGAAAACGAATCCCAAATCCATTATTTCAAGCCCATATTCCCAATAAATTGCAAAGATACTACCACATAGACGCCGCTTATTTGCCTCCAAAATTCCAAACAAACCAAGCAAGATACGTGCTACCAGAAGATATGCATGGCCATATCAACAGAACTTTCATATAGATGCTACCAATTACTCACAGAATTTCGAGTTGAATCAAAGCGGAGATATTTCCCCTACCGATATGCACACTTTTTACCAACAAACAAGATCCAATTCTCAACAACTGCAAGCCGAATACCAGGAAGAACAGAATCAACCGAACAAATTTTAGAGTATAGCGATATACATTTTTTAGGCTAAGCGACTCTTCGTTACCCTACTTCGAATGTAGGACGAAGAGTGGTTAAATCTTAAAATTTTTACTCGATACCGGGTCTAGCAAAAGTTACCTTCAACCACATTTGGCACAGTAACGCTTACAAAACGAACAACACTTCTTAGCAAAATCGATAGTAGGTGATGTGAGGGTAACCCACCATACCTTTCTTAATCTTTTTAATCTAAATGGCATAAGACTTAAATTATTTCTACTTCCCACCCTAAAATCATTCAACGGAACACTCGGGAATGACAGTCTCAAGCAACTGTCCGCTATAATCTACACTAAGGATAACTATATGACTATCTTTAATAAGGTCAATGTCAAAATAAAACAGCAAAAAACTCAATCTGTCAATTTCTTAGAGGATAAATTTACCCATATGTCGAATTCGCAAAAAGACGCAATTAATGCACTCATCCACTAGTATCTTTCTCTTTTCGCTGAACCCAACGAAAAGCTTACATTCACGACAAATGTCGTAGCCGAGATACGAACGAATTCGAACTTAGCCGTATATTCGAAACACTACCCCCTTCCAGCCTCATTAAAAGACGAAATAGTAAGCCAAATATAGGGTTTTCCAATAAGGACTTGACAACTTTTTTTTAAATAAAACGCAAACCATTTGAGATATTTCAAAAACTTTATTATCGGCTTGAAGTACAATCAAAACATTTATGAATGGAACTTGACTTCGTTCATATGGCCACCGCGGGCACGTTTGCAGCAGTCGATTCGTTGGGCCCAATTTTCAACGACTCGGCCACGGCCGCTATTTCGCGTTCAATGTTGGCTCTGAGCTCTTCCGACGTCGTCGGCGTATTGGCATAAACAAATGACTTAACGTAGCGCCACAGAAAATAGTCAAGCGGAGTTAAATCGCACGAACGAGGCGGCCAATCGACTGGCCCATTTCTTAAGATAACACGCTCACCATACTTACTCTTAAAAAAATCGATTGTAGCGTGTGCCGTGTGGCTTGTGGCATCATCCTGTTGAAACCACATGTCGTCCAAGTCCATATCTTCCAATTCGGGCCAAAAATAATCCGTGATCATGGCGCGATAACGCTGACCATTCACAGTAACGTGGAGATCGTTATCGTCGACGAAATAATATGGCCCAATAACGCCGCCGCCATGCAAACCGCACCAAATAGTTATTTTTTGTGGATAAAGTGGTAATTATGAAGCACATGTGGATTTTCACCCAACCAATAACGCATATTTTGCTTATTGACAAACCCATTGAGCCAAAAATGAGCTTCGTCACTGAAGATGATTTTGCGATGAAATTCATCATCTTGGCACATCTTCTCCAGAACCCAATCGGAGAACATACGTCGCTTCAAATGGCCCATCGGCTTCAATTCTTGAGTCAGCTTGATCTTGTATGGGTGAAAACCAAGATGCTTACGCAAAATACGCCATAATGTTGTCTGAGCGACGCCCAATTCTTGAGAACGCCGTGGAATTGACTGATGTGGATCGTTTGCTACGGACGCCTGAACGGAAGCGATATATTCGACACTTCGACCAACCTGTTGTCTTACTGACACGGCAACATCACACAACGAATATGTAGACTCAAATTTTTGCACTAAACTTGTTATTGCCTGTCTACTAGGGCGAGAATTACGACCGAAAATTTGAGTTAACGCTCTTAAAATTGCAGTCACCGACTCCGAATTTCGGTAGAAAAATTTTATAATATGCAGACGTTGCTCATTCGTTTACTTTACCATGATGAAAATGTTTAGTTTAGTGAATAAATTGACAGTGACAGTTTGACGATTAGTGAAAGAGTGTGTTCACAAATTAAATTCAAAGTAGTCCCTATTGGAAAACCCTTTACATGATAACATTATAAGACAATCTCGATCGCCGTACAATTCACCAGTGTGGATTGTACCAAAAAAGGCAGATTCAACCGGAAAAGAACAATTCAGACTGGTAATAGACTATAGCAAATTAAATACAGTCACAATTTCAGACAGTTATCATATCCCCGAAATAAATGAGGTGTTCCCCCAACTTAGAAAGAGCAAATACTTCACAGTGCTAGATTTGAAAAGCGGTTTCCACCAAATTTCTCTCAAAGAATCGAATAGGGAAAAAACATCTTTCTCAATCAATAATGTAAAATATGAGTTTACACGAATCCCATTTGGATTAAAAAATGCGCCGTCCATCTTCCAACGCACTTTAGACGACATTCTCCGTGCCTATATAGAGAAATTCTGCTATGTCTACATCGACGACATTATTGTCTTCAGTGCAGATGAGAACGATCATACAAAGCACGTTGAGAAAATATTTCAAACTCTTTACAGAGCTAACATGAAAATACAATTGGACAACAAGAAAAAGTCGAATTTCTCGGGTTCATCGTATCCTCAGAAGGAATAATTACAAGTCCCAAAAAGGTAGAGGTAATTGTAAATTTCCCTGTCCTCGAAACTCTTAAAAAACTTCGTTCATTTTTCGGCCTCTCTGGATATTATCGTCGTTTTGTGAAAGACTTCGCAAAACTGGCAAAGCCACTTACTTCCCTTTTACGAGGAGAAGAAGGACGTATATCTAAAAATCGCTTAAGCAAAATCCCAATTTTACTTTCGGAAAATGCCTTCGAAGCTTTAAATAAATTAAAAAATTCTCTAATTTCCCGAGACCTGCTACTTTCCTCTCCCGACTTTAGCAAACCATTCGAGTTAAAAACCGATGCATCCAACTTCGCAACTTCGGTGCCGTCCTTTCTATCATGTTCATCTCCAGATCACTAAGCAAGTCAGAAGAGCACTACGCAGCTAACGGAAAAGGGATGTTAGCCATCATCTGGTCCCTAAACACATTCAGAAATTATCTTGCCATAAAGCCCTTGTCAAAATTTACACTGACCACCAACAGCTGACGTATGCGCTCAGCAATAAAAACAACAACTCTAAGATGAAACGCTGGAAAGCGATTCTCGAAGAGTACAATCATGAAATCCACTATAAACTAGGAAAAAGTAACATTTTCGCTGATGCACTTTCCCTAGCTCCACAAAGCTCAGAGGTTAAATCAATGACCGCCTCACAGCATAGTGCCCAAACTTCAGCACACGATCTCATTCTCACCGTCGAAAAACCCATCAATGTCTACAAAAATCAAATCATGCTTCTTATAGGAATCGAACCACATTACATTTTTAAAATTCCCTTTCCCACTTACCACAGACATACGCACATTCAACCCGATTATTCTAACGACGAATTACTCTTAATTCTTAAACTTTTTCTAAATCCAAGTATCCTAAACGGAATACAAATGAAACGATAATGGGAAGGATCCAGGAAATTTACCCACATCACAAGATACGCTTTACACGAATACAGGTCAAAGACTTGGAAAATACTACTAAACAAGAACAAGAGATCATCAAAGAACAAGACCGTGCACACAGGAACCCCAAAGAAAATATTTTACAGCTCAACTTCTGCAGAAATTTTACTTCCCTAAAATGAAATCCCGAATACAAGATATAATCAAACAATGACAAATCTGTAAAGAACAGAAATACGATCGCCATCCAAACAAACCAGAAATCCAAGAAACCCCTATCCCTCAGTAGCCCGGACAAATTGTGCACATCGATATCTACTCAACCGACAAAAATCTGGTCCCAACAGCAATAAACAAATTTTCTAAATTTGCACAAACAAGAATCATAAAATCAAAAGCCATCTAAGATATTCGAGAACCGCTAAGATAATTGATCTTTGCATTCGGCGTTCCTAAGCTTGTCGTTTTCGATAATGAAAAATCACTTAACTCAAATACCATTTGTTTCATGATAAAAGACCAACTTGGAATAGAAATCTATAAAACTCCCCCATACAGCAGCTCAGTCAACGGCCAAACAGAAAGCTTCCACTCCTTTTTGTCAGAAATCATAAGGTGTCTTAAAGCCAAAAAAACCCATAGATCATTCGTAGAACTGCTAGACTGCGCAGTTTACGAATACAATTTCTCCATACATTCTGTTACTAAGCAAAGACCTATAGAAACCTTCTTCCGTAGAAATGTTAGTACAAACCCAGACCAATATGAAAAAGCTAGGCAAGAAAATATCGAAAAACTTCAGGAAAAATAGACAAGAACATAACAAGAATAGAGATCCGATTAAAAACTATACCCCAGGCGAAGAGATATACGTCAAAACTAATAAGCGACTAGGCACGAAACTCTCAGCCAGATTTAAAAAAGAAATAGTTAAGGAAGATAGATCAACCTCCATTTTAACTGAATCAGGCAAAGTTATTCATAAAAGTAATATAAGGACTAATTATCCATTTCAGATTTCTCCTTGCCACAAGTTTCGCAGAAGTCCAAATCCTGAACTACTCGAACTCTAAAATAATTTCATTAGATATTGGAACAGCGAAAATCCAAACCGGTACATTTAAATTAATACATGTTATAGATCTAAACGCCTACAAAGAAACGATTAAGGTTATAGAGAACCAAATAGAAAATCACCCCAATAAGAACAACCCCCGCTTTCTATCCTATCCTTCCAAATTTCCCAAATCCGAAAGCAATTAACTACGCTAAAGCCAAAAACAAGAGTACTAAGGTATCTTAACTTCATCAGGAGCGCCTGGAAGTGACTTGCCGGAAGCCCAAATCACGAAGACTTTCAAATCATAAAATCACATGTCCACAATTTACTAAAAAACAATAACAAGCAAGTTATTGAAAGAATAAATAGACTTACGAATATAACAAACCAGGTACTTAATATTGTTAAAACGGAAAGTAACGTAGAAAATAATTTTTTTTAAACACAAAAAACAAACTAGACATAATTAAGGAGGAAATAATAAATTTAGAATATGCCATGTTATGGGCAAGAAATAAAATTATGAACTCATTTATTTTATCAAATACCGAACTGAAAATTGTAAGAAAAAAATTCGAACACAGTAACATTCCTTTCATTAATTTAGAAGAGGCAATTGAATTTGCAAATATTAAAGTAGCCTCAAGCCTAGTAACTCTCCTTTATATAATAAGCTTGCCTACAACAGAAACCTTTTTATGTAAAAAACTTCTCATAAAACCAGTTAAATGTAATAAAAAGATTATAAAATTAAATTTTGATAACACTTTGTATTGTAATAACGATTTTCATGGTATCAAGCAAGAATGTCAATCTTTTAATGATTTAACGATTTGTAACAGAAACCAAATAATAAATTTACATGACGACACATGTATTCCAAATTTGCTAAAAAGCAGACCTTCGAATTGCGACGAGGCCAACAATCAACACATCCCAATAATAGAAGAGATTCACCCTGGAACCATTTTCCTAAACCAGTTCAACGGATCCATCATTGTCGACAACAACACAGTAAACCTCACCGGAACCTCCATCCTACAGTACTATAACGCATCCTTATCCATAAACGGGCGAAGTATAGTTCTACGGAAATACCTTATTCGAAAGCACTACCAGCAATCCTGTAGCCAAATTCGTCAATAAAAACATATGAGGAACTTCTTACCATTCTTAGCCCTAAGTATATAAAATAAATATTTCCAAATAAAATGTAAATGAAGTCGAAAGACATAGATATAAGAATTTAGAGTAGCTTAGAGTGCCTGTGTGGGGCCAGTAAGCTAGTATAAGATTGTTAAGTAATTTTAAGCTAGCATTTAAGCATTTTTTGTTAGTATGTAAGAGTTAGTGATTAAGAAAATAAAATGCATTGAAAACTGAAAAACTGGAACTTCTTACCATCGAAATGGTTAAAGAATTACACGTCAACAATACGGCACAGCTAGCCGAATTAGAAGAAGAAGCACAATTACACGCCATCACTAACTATAGTCTTATAACCATCGTAATGTTAGCCGTTGCAATCATCGTAGCAAGCAATCATCACCAAGCAAGCTTTTATGCAGAAGAAGAAGATAAAAATCCGCAACACAATAACAATCCCTGAAGCAACACCACAACACCACAACGTACACCACCCCCAGATTATAGGAAAAACGGAACCCGCCAAAAGTAATGAAGTACCAATCCTTTACATGGTGTCGAGTGAGGACACTCTAATTTAAGGAGGGAGGTGTTACCACCGAAAACATTTATTCTGCATAATACTTCAGAACACACTCCAACGAGATGAACTAGCATGAACTGTGCACATGCACTTCTACCCACGAAATATGAGTGCACCTGCACACGCCAGACATAATTCCAAGAAGTCAACCCGAAAGCCACCAAGCCAACCCGACAGCAATTTTACCTGTGCAATCGAAGGTATAAATAATTGTATTAGATTTAAGTAGCTTCAGTTTGTGATTACCGATCCTAATAAACGGGACGATTGTCCCCTAAAAGAAAACAAAAGTTTTTCTTAAACTTCCCCTACGTGTCCGTACGTAACTTATATCACACAGCATGGGCTGTGAATATATTTAACAACGGTTGTGAATTTTGTTGGTGCACTGTGCACAAACAACGGCTTGATTTCGTTAACGTCAGCATTTTTCACTTCGCAGCCTAGCTTAACATTCATGGTGGTGTAGCAAATGCAGGCGGGCTAAAAAGTAATCAATTTTCTGCGTGGAACTTAGTGAAAAACAATTAGATCTCCGCCCACAACTCTCAGATCACTCTGATCTGAAGATAGCTAGTGCCATTATCCTTTTCTCACTGAGGTCTCGCCATTTACGTGCGTAGTGATGTAGCTTACCAAACTACAAAATGTGATCAATGTTCGAATCCGGAATTCAAATGCATGTGGTTACAATTCCATCTCCATAAGCAAATTATCCACTACTATTTTACTAGTATTTGGAGGAGGCCCAAACTGGACAGTTTGATGCGCTGTCTGACTCCATATAAAGAATTGTATCCCTGTAACCTCATACTAAAATCGTAAATACGGGCGATTTCGATATACACACTTCTGGTTGGCTTCGACATTCTGGACAGACAACACCCAAAGGGCAGACCGCCCCAAAAACAGACCGTCTTCACTGCGGAAAATAACCTGACCCAGCTTGCAACTAAGCCCACACGAATACCAGACAGTTATACCGCCAACACCCTGGACTTGTTTTTAATTTCCCACACTGATAAGTTCACTGTTGATGTGCTTTCCCCTCTAGGCTCATCGGACCACTGTGTCATATCAGCTAATTTCTCGTACTTCCACCACAGTTAGAGAAAACATTCCTAAAACAACTGTATGGCTATAGGAGAAAGCCAATTGGAGCTGACTTAACCGCTTCTTTAGCAATTTAAACTGGTCGTTATGTTTACTCGATAACGACGTGAATGCCGCTGTGGATATGATCGCAGACACTATTCTCTTTCGAATGAGATCATTTATCCCTCATCGGAGGAAGAGTATCAAATCAGAAGAAAAGGAATGGTACGACTCAAGCTCTAAAGAGACGGTCAGAGTTAGAAAAATGTTTTTTCGATACTACAAGGCCAATCCAACAGAGGAAAACCGAAAAAAATTCACACGAGTCAGGGATGACTGCAACTTAAGCATGAACAATTTCCATACGACCAAAAGGTGAGGTAAAATTCATTTACAATGACATTTCAGCTGTCAGCCCTTTGGACAAGGCCAATCTGGTTTCACCACACTTTGCGGTTAGCTCAAAACTTGCAAATTGTGCTTTGCCTCCGTCTTAGTGCATCAGATTTTCTACGGGACGAACTCACGTTCGCATTTGTGCACACAAGCTGGTCCAAATAGTATACTTCCTCTTCTTCTGAAGAGGTGTTCCTCCACGCTGGGAAAACCACTGCATAAGCGTTTTCATCGATCCTACGCTTTAGGACCCTTTCCGAGAAGATTGAAAACAACATTTGTCCAGCCAGTCCCTAAAAAAAGCCGAATCTTCTTCTCTCTCCTCCTACAAACCCATTGCACTTACGTCCCTTCTTTCCTATGTCATGGAAACGCTGATATACCATCAGCTCACATCAGGTCTACTGGTGATTTAATGTCTCAACGAAAGGTGGAACTAAAGCGTACATCAATCTGGCGAAAGCAAGATAGTTACACTTGATATTTTTAAGACATTTGACATAGTTCGGCATCAGGCTCTTTTACTGAAAATGTGTGATTTTGGGTTCGACGATTCTCTTCTTCTATGGATTAGAAATCTTTTAGAACGTAAATTCAAGTTGTCTTGGATGATTTCAAAAATTCGCAGAATAAATGCTGATGTGCCGCAGGGCTCCGTTCTGTCTCCTACATTCTTTTACCAATGGTGGCCGTGGTGGGTCAAGGTTCGAACCCTGTTCATGACAAGGTTATCATTTGTGTAATTGGAACTCAGCCAGAAAAATCTGCGTGTGAAGGAATAACACTGACATGTAAATTTTGCTGTTATAGAGTTCCAAGCACAAAACAAGCGTGAAAATTGACAACCTTCGAATCATTCCGAGTGAAGAAAAAACTCCTCGTCCTATTTGGACTCCCACCCCCGGAGAGCTAATATCGAAACCAAATATAGCTGAGTTTCAAAAGACTACATCACAACAATGTTTTACTTTCTCCTCCTTCTATTTTTCCGCCCGCTCCATGGCAACAGTAAAAGGGTATCATAACCCCTTAAAATTATAAAAAAAAATCTCTTGTCGGCCATTTCTAATCCAAAACATTGCTTTGCTAACGACAGTACTCTCTGCTTTTCATATTTGTTCCCGGACTCACGTCCCTGCTCTTCGGCTGTAGAACGGGAACAGCAGCGTATGTTAAACTCACTAAATTCCGATATTAATAGCATAGCATTGGAGTACAATTCCCACATCTGCTCAGGTGCTCCTGCACGAACAAAACCGTGCGATAAAACTCATGGGTGATGCTAATATCACTCAGTCAATTGACATCATCGAACACCGATGTAATTCCCCCTGTCTCACTTTGTTTTATCGCTATTTCCGTCACCAGTTCACCATTGAAATTGCCAGTAGCATTCCGCCCCTTCAAGTCTTCAACCGTGACACCCATCTCGCTATGAATGCTCACCAATATACCCTCAAGCTCACTTCTGGACGTACTCTAAAATATCTTGATTCATTCCTAAGCCGTACAACTCGCCGATCTCTCTATCTCCCAGTCGTTATAACTTGCAGACATTTAAGACCAATGTACATCCGTAACTCTCTTTCATTTCTCTTTAAGTTTCCTTCGCTCGCGCTGTGTACAAACATTTTAAGTGTACACAACTCCCTAGAGCGCGCGATAATTATGAAAAAAAAAAAAGTTAAAACTAGGATGAAGGCGATGTTTAAAACTAAAAACTTTCTCATAACATATTTTAGCAGCGTAAGAAGATGCTGTATTTTGTTGAAATGAGTCCCACTCCAGTAGCTAATACCGTATTGCAGTTTTTCATGGAATATTCCATAGTAAGCTGAAGTTAATAGCTTTGTAGATTAAACTTTCCTCAAGTAAAGAAATATCTTAACACGCACTTCGAAAATATTTTCGCAAGGCCTTTGTATTCAGCAAACCACGTTCTCAGTGAGTCCTGATACCAACTTATATCTGCGACTAGATATAGAGGACTATCGGACCCATAAAAAATCGAGTAGAAATAGTGAAAATTATTGGTCCTAGTACCCTAGCTTGTGGGACATTCATTTTAATATAATTCTTACCACTTCTAGTTTCTTCTATTTTTACACTTTGTGATCTATTTTCTAGATATGACCTGAACCAATCAAGCATAAAGCTCCTAAAACCGGCTCAATTTGGCTCTCTCAGTAAACAAGGCTGAGGTCTTTTTCAGGTATAAATTTGAGTATGATTGTGAAGACACATCTAAAAGAACATCCTCAGTAGATTTCCTTTTTTGAAAACCAAATTGAACAGAATTAAAGAATTTATTTTTATTCCAAAAATTTACAGCTATATTTTTGATGTCTTTTTCAAAAACTTTACTTATGTTAGCTATGTATAAGGAAATGTAATACCTAATCAGAAAGCATTCAAAGTGGCTTCGTTTCAACGTAGCTCTACACATTACCAGCAAAATTTGGACTTGCATATGGGAGAATTAATATTTCACACAATCACGTACTCATGAATTTTCAAAAGTTAGCGTCAAAGTAAAGGCACGTGACTATTTAAATTCAACTCTGTTTCCACATCAGGTTTTTAAGTAAAATTACAGAAACAAATCAATTACCATGTACATGTAGAAATGCATGTCCTCACCAAAAAAGAAGTACGTCGTCTTAGCACCAGATTCAAGGTATCTCCTCAATTTGCCACCAACTTGGAACACTACTTTGACTGACTAAGTGCTATGATATCAGCTGTACATTAGCAAAGTCCGAGAAAACCCCTTTACACTGCGAGTTGGTGGTTTTTAAGAAGTGTGACTGCATGTATCCGTATTCGAACAAGTATCTAATGGATAAATGAGTACTTTGCACTTGGTCGCCACTACACCGAGACGACAGTCATACCAGAAGACCACCAGAAGCGCACGTTAAAGTTAAGGCCATTCTACATCAGGGGAAGTTTCTTTGACTTTTCTGATAGTTTTTCCGGTATTTTCCCGGGCTCTTTTTGTTCATTTTCTATGTCCTTACTTGAGAAGTATTTTTTTTTGTATTTTTCTCTAGAGCTGCAAGGACTCTACAGTCCCTACAGTGGCTAGCTGGGGTTGAAACTGGAATTCGAAGCGGCATTGGAACTGAAACTAGTTCTCAGATAGCTGTTTTGTTCGTTTTTGTTTTTTTTCTGTTTTTTGCTGATTTAAATTTTAACACGAAACTGCTTTTAGGATAGTTTAACAATTTATTATTTTCCGTTGTACAATAGTTGCCTTATTCCTTGGCAGGGGGGAGAGACATTTGGGTAGAGTTTGGCACGTGGGTTTACCAGTCTGGGTAGTAAGTTCCTTTGCAGTAATGTTCACCCAATTTGTTCCTTTAATTGGAAAGGCAGTCGCAAGGGATTCAACATAACGTCTGTTGTTCGGGATGCACATGCACAGGACACAGAGAGCCCAGAGGTGCAATGCAACAATTTTGGTTGAGAGATTATGTGGTGTATGAGGCTTCTCTTGAGACGAGCATAGTGGTGGGTAGAACTTGAGCTGGATAAATTTCATTGGAGAGAGGTCCTTTCTGACCGAATTTCGAATTTCGAAAGCACCTTGGGAGTAAGGTTGAGTGAGTGAAATCTTGAAATCTGTGTCAAATGTAATCTGTGTGCAGCAACGGAGGTCAACAGATATTGTGTGGTAATTCTTTGCACTTGTGCACGCCAAAAGGAGTGTTTTCGATTAGTCATACGAAGAAAACTAAAAAGCTCACTTACCCAGGGGTAATTAAATGCCTATTTAATGGGAACTTGTTGATATAGATACACACAAGTATGTTTGTGTTAAGTGTGTTAAATGGTTTAATGAGGGGCCGATAGAACACGAAAGCCGTATCAAGATTTGTATGGTTTGCTTCCATAATTCTTTCTGAAAATCCTAACCAAAGTAAGTTTTTGCGATCGTATTTCCGAGTCTATAAATTAACTGGTTCTTGTTAGATGACGCCAAACAATCGGTCAATTAGTTTTGCCTCTCCAATTAGCTTCTTTGTTTATTAGGTGCTTTCAATTTCAAACGCCAAGTTCAAGCCCCCCTTTACTTGCACCTGTAACCAGAAGAGGAGTTTTTCTTTGCTGCGTTTACATGTCCCAGCAATTTAAGCTGATTAATTCTAACTCCTTTAGTTTAGTCAATGTCTATGCATAGCTCGTTCTTGAGTAAATCTCATCCTCCGCTCTCCATCTATTCAGACAGGGGCGTTGATCACTCGAAGCACTTTTCTATTATACCACCTCCTTATCTTTTTTTGTTAAAGTCCATAACACGATGTTTTAAGAAAAGCTGTTGTATTTTGATTGTCACAGGGACGGGTTTGTGCTGAGCCCAAAAGAAAAGAAACTGTCAAGAATTAGTCCTCGAATGATCTCTGAGGTGGCTTTGTTGTTTTGATCTCTGAGGTGGCTTCGTTGATCTGGCGAAAAATGGTAGACAAAGTCTTTGATAACCTCGACGTTATTCCTGTGCACTATGTCCAAGTGGTTATGTTTTATGTCCTTTCGATATACTTCAGTTTTTCTTCATTTACCATCATACGTATACTCATTCTCGCCGCTTCTGCTTCAATGCTTGCAGGAGCGTCAGAAACAGCTCGCTGTGTTTTGTCTATGTTATCTGCATGGGCAAGTAATTGCGCAGACTTTTGAAAGTTTGTGGCTGTAGTTTTGCCCTGCGTGCTTCGCGTAATGCTTTCAGAGATAATGATGAAGAAACCGCATGACAGTAGATCGTGGAAGCCTTTTTTAGCATCAAATCACTACAGTCCCTCACGGAGCAATGAACTCTCGCGATGGTCATTCTGTAAGGGCGAAAACATTTATCAGGGATGACTAAACCGGACATGGTTTCGCATATTTCCCCCAATATATGCTGTCATAGGCGGCCTCAAAATCAAAAAAAGGGTGGAGTGTGTCTGGAGTATTTTCTAAGATCTGATATAATATAAAACCACGCTGATAAGGACTGATCATTTAACATAGAAGATCATATATGTAGGTCATAATGAAGAGACGGATACCTCTTTAGCTGGCGCAGATTAGAAGTTTCATTTGTCGGTAATGCTTTCGTTCGTTGGATATGGCTATCGTCGTATCTTTAAAGTCGGATGGACACTTACGTTGCTCATCATCGTCCAGGCTTAGTGGATCGTTTTGCCCGATAGCAGAACGTTGATCGTCATCGCCGTTATCGTTTTCTTCGATATTGCGTTTATCGTGCTATGATTTGCCCAGGAGCACTTAAAAACATTCCTTGGTGGCTTTGTGTTTCACTGCCGTTGGAACGTGCACTGTGGACTTAGCCTTGATACAAATTGTCACGAGGCGCTCGTTCAGATGTCTTAAATGGAAAATCTTTTGTCCAAGTCCGAATCTTACGACAAATTTGCATCCAAAAAGCCGCTGCTTGTCTTCCCGGTAGTGATGGTAAGATCTGCTTTAAATCCTTTGTCTTACTCGAGCAGCATGTGTAGTCAATAGTCCGGTTGTTTTGTAGCCATATAAATATGTGTATTTTCTTATACTGCTAAGGAGTTGATCCATCGAGTAACGCCGAACATGAAATGCCCTTTCCGACCCCCTTGGGTAAAAGGGTTCCGCTACACCAACTTTAGTAGCCCTGAATGAGATTATAAGTGCTGCCATTGGCACAATTTGTGTTTCTTGCCACCATCTCTGATTAAAGTTTTAAAGCCATTTCATACCTGAGTTTGGATATGTCCAAGCTTGCAATTATAACCTTCAATATAAAGGTTAACACTTGCTGTTATCTCGGCCCACCAAGAGGAGGTTAAGCAAGCACTTGACCTGATCTTGAAATTTTACATTACTGTTCTAATCCATGGTTAAGGTAGTAGTAGTAGCAGTCTTCAGTCTGGAAACTAAATGGATAGGGCAAAAAGTCGAAACCAGGTTATATATTGCAAGCTTGGAGTGGTGGCGTGGAAAAGTATGTATGTTTACGGACTAGAAGCGTGTGGAGTAATAACGAGAAATTAAGTGTACTTGATTTATAACAACTTTTTGGCGAATTTTTGTAACAGGACAGTTAGGCCAGTGTAAGGGCAGTTCGAACACAAGTCCAAGTAGAGTGAGTTTGAGCCCAGCCCAGGGGCATTTTCGTTTTTAAAATTCAACACGAACGTGAAAGTGTCAGCAAGAACGAAAAAAATCAAGCCATGGATAAAAGTGAGCGATCCGATCGCCTAAGACCGAAGAAAGGATTGCATCAACCCATCAGCTAATCAGACAACATTATAATGCCCCTCAGCTGTAACCATTGAAGTGGTTTCCAAGACGCCTCTTAGTATTTGCTTCAACCTAAAAGCTCGCCCTTCTCTAATAACCTCTGTATCAAAAAAAGTGCAGGCGATTAATGCCAAAGCGACTAACCACCTACGAGTATACACGCAATACAAGTAAAATTCACTGTTTCTTTTTGTTGTATGGACATAGGAGCTACGACAATTTAATCCGGTAAAGCAACGTTAGAATGTTCAAAACACAACTTTACTTAGTATCAACCATGTTTATATTTTTCGGGTTTTCAAATCTTTACGACTCCGGTATTCAAGCATACAGGGGGTAAGAGGTAATAACTTCACCACGTACGTCTGTAAATACAACGCATCTCTTAAACGTGTGAAAATTTAAATCCCAAAGATAGAAGAAATTTTAGATCGTTCATCGAAATACCCGAAACTCTGCCGAATTATCCATCCCAACACTTCATTATAAGAACACTCCAGCTGTCAGTTCCTTGGACAAGGCTAATCTGTTTGCTGCGCACTTCGCAGCAGCCTTCACGAATTTTCCATGGGACCAATCTACAATAGTCAGAGTACTTAAAGATCTTTACATACCCAAATCCGCAGGAATATACGTTTTATTCTCCCTTCTTCTGAAGAGATATTTTTTTACACTGAATGAGCTTTTTCATTCATCCAGCTCCTCAGGATTCTTTGCGAGAACATGGACAGCATTTGTCCAGCCAGTCCCTAAGAAATGCGAATCTTTTCTTAGCATCTTTTACCAAAAATGCGTTATTTTGGGATCTATTGTATGAACCACTTCTTCAATGGGGATAAGAAATCACCTCTCGGAACGTTCATTTCAAGTTGCTTTGGACGGTTTCAACGGTTTTGTAATATCTACAAAATAAATGTTTGTGTGCTCAGGCCTCTCTCCAACTTTTTGCTGTGCTTTGCCTTATCATACTTTGTGCTATCGACAATTTCACCACCAGTGCCCTTCAACTTCCAAGGCTTTCTACGAATGTACTCTGAAACATCGTTATTCTTTCCTAAGCTTATGGAATGTCCTGCCGAAGTCTTTATTTCCTAGTCATTATAACCTGCAAGCATTCAAAAGCAGAATACAATGACGCCGCCATTGCTCTCCACCCCATTTTTCCTTCGCTCGTGCTGTGTGCAAACATGGGGTGTAAGGGGGTAAGAAATTCCTTGAAAGGGTGAGGAAGAGCCTCAGAGCTCTTCACGTAATAGCAGTGAACCCTTGTATTGAATATTAATGAAAAGTACCAAACGAATGGCCACACTTTTTAAGATACTTAGAGAACAGTGAAGTTAACTAAAGGCACACAATGTGGCACAACAAATGTAAAATTGGAAGAAGAAACCGACAAAATACATACACAAGAAGTGTACAACCATGTAGTGCTAAGTTTTCAAGTCTTACAGGAGTGTATGCCGTACATCATTTTCTTACTGGAAAGTGCTTGAACAGGGTCTTAATCTATGCATCCGTATTATGGTACGAGTATTTATCTCAGAACACTTTTTGGATTCTGAACACTGGAATCGGAGGCATAGTATTTCAGAATTGGTGGAAAACCATTTCCAACGAATTGGAGAATTGCTTCGCACCGTATAATTAGATGAACTATTCTGCATGCTGGGCATAATTAAACAACCCTAATCCTCTCCTACCCGCTTGTTTTCATTTCCACTTGTCCATTCCATTGGGCTAGATTACGGCTTCATACGACCCATGCCGATATTTAGTCTGGCTGAGGGCCCAGTAAAAATAACTCGGTCATGAATGGAGTATCCGGATACCTGGCGACCTCAGGATCAGCTAGCCTTATCTGTGCAGATGGACCTTCCTTTCTCCGCCACTTGTTAATTCTATGGCCGGCGTTCATAAAACGCCGCATAAAAGTAAAACCTCTCATCCTTCCATAGCTCCTAAATCATCAGAGACAGAACCTTTAGCCACCATCTCCCATCACCCAATTATCGCAGATTCCAAAATCCTTTGCCATATTGAACCATTTTGGCACAGTTTCAGAAGAGAAGAGATCAGCCTAATTCAAATCCTCTCTCCGATGGGGGACAAGGATCGCTAAAGAAAGCACTCTGACTGGTTCTCCCAGCATGGGCTCAACGTCCAAGCGCACAAGATCCATGGACGTATCACACGCAGAAGAAGCCGAGGACAGCAGCCGCCACTGCTCCTCAAGAGCCCTTCAGCGAAGTTATTAAAAGCCGTCTAATCATGGCTGAGTAATGTTGGCGGAAGTATCAACACAGAAAAGTGGATGAAGGTCGAAGTTAAGATGGCAGTTAATTTCCCACTTGTCTCGACGGCACGGCAGTTAGCATAGAAAGCATGTCAAGTTTGTCAACTTAATCGATCAGAGAAAAATATATCTCTTTAGGCTAGCAATACTGAAAATTATTAGAGTAGACAACCCTTCGTTCCCAACCCAAGACTGGCAGATCGTCAAGCTGCAGGAATCTAAAGGGGATTCTATTATAGATCAGCGATAATCGATAAAAATAAACAGTGCGTAGCTCCTTTTTCGAAAACTGGTGTGTTATCAGTTACAGGTTCGGAGCCATTACTCTCAAGGTCTACAAAAAGAATGCAGAAGCAAGTATGGAAATACCGTCCGCCTCGGAATCTATGTCCGATATGAACATGGAGAAGACTCTACTCTTTACTGCCCCTGCCTCTATCCTACACGTAATAGAGTGAAGATATTGTCATAAACCAAGAACCTTTAGTCCTTGACGACCTGGTACTTGGACTTACGACCCCCAATAAGCCCTTATTCATGAGCAAGAGGGGCAAACCTAGAGCCTGTATTCTTGCGAAGAGCCATTTTAACATCTGTCTCCTCTCCAATCACAGCAATCGAGATACATTAGTGGCAAAATTAGAGCGGGGATCCAAGAGCTACTGGATAGTCTCGGCTTATCTGACCTATAACCATCAGAGCCCTCCACCTCCGGACAACTTGAAATCGGCGATTGACAGGATGATGATGATGATGACGATGACAGGAAGTCTAACAACAACGAGGCAATGTCAGCCTCCTGCCCTGTGAGTGAGAATAGAGACAAAACACGACCACCATAGTGGGGCGACATCAGAGCTTTCCGAACTAATTTCAGACGTCTTTTTAACAAAGCCTAAAAAAAAAGAGAAATACACATGATAGACATTTATACAGAGAATCCTTCAAGAAAGAACTTAGGAAATCCAAACGCAAATGCTGGAGGCTCTTCTGCAATGAAATAGAAGATTGTTCGGAGTCGTCTAGGCTCAGAAAAATTCTCTTCACTAGTCCAACCATTACTATCCACCTCCAAAAATCGGATTATTGTTGTGCCCTTATCTGGCGAGGAATCGCTCCAGCTTCTTCCACTTTCCTAGTCCGACCGGATGGCATGCGATGGGATAATCCCGGCCGAAGTACAAAAAACTAAAACCGCACCCGTCCATGGTCGTCATATTTAGTATCCCGCGTATGCGATATTGAACATCACATCGCAACAATAAACAGCAAAATCGTTGACACACCTAACTTCCCTCAGCCTTACCAGAATGTTCCCTATAATACGTCGCTCATGGCTGAATTAATGGAACCTGAAGTGGATTCACGTTCACCCCCACATACAAGTCATCTACGGACGCTTCAACCTACTGATTCCTACAAAGTTTCTTTCAACTTGACAACAGAGGACACGTCTATGTCAGCTCCTCCAATCGCTGCCCCGCAATGCTTATCAATCACTTTAATTCAATTTGGACACCTTCCGAATGACAACGTAGACTTGATAACCTTGCTTGGAAGCTTCATTGCGCTTCTTATCAAAATCGCCCCCAAACGCGGATGCTGATTGGATCTCGAATTTCTTCGAAAAGAAATATAGCATCACCATTAGCCACTGCAATTTGCTTCCAAAACTTCACCACCGAAGCAAGCGCATCTTCAAGCTCAATTTTCCGACCAAATACGAATGGTTATTCCATACTCCAGCCAGCAAGAATTTCAATTTTGGAAAGATATGGTTGGAACATACGACCAAGAAGCAAGTTAAAGTCAAACAATCCGTCTTACCTAAACCAGCTAATAAGTTAGCAAGTAAATCCAATTTTCCAAGACCGACCTCCTCTTCCCACAACAAACCCGGCTCCAATTGGAACTTTAAAACTAAATTTTTTTCTAATTTTAAGCCTCCCACCCACACTCCAACTCCCTCTATTCCACTCCAAACCAAGCCCCGACGTCAACATGCCTCTTTCGAATTAACCCCTACAACTCAAACTCCCAGCATTCAACCAATAATACACACGCCTTTCCCTAATAATTTCCCAAATTTTGATCCCAAAACCGAAGCTACATATCCCAATTTTATTAGTTTACATATTATTAATCCCTCATCTGAAAATGTTTCTAAAGCCCCTTCAATTACTGTTACTTCGCCCCCAACATCTTCGTCCACTAGCCTCCCGCAGTTAAAATAACTCAACAAACTTTTGACACAAAAGAATGTGGAAAAAAAGGCTTAGACAAATAAAGACGTACGAGAATATACGTCTACTTCTAGCGTATCTGCATGACAAATCCTGCTATGAGGGAAAAACTAAAACTAGCATCATGGTCTCCATACAGCAGGAAGGTCTCCCTACTGAACTTACTAATCTGAGGTATATCAAGTTCCACGAAATTTTCAATATGCCTCCCCAAAAAGTCTCAGGAGACCTTGTTGCTTTCGGTAACTATGTGCACTCAAAAAGGATCTTACACCTTCAGCGGAGTAGAGCTGACAACGACAGATTTTTTCGTCCCTAATGTTATAGCACTGCCAGTGTTCCAATCATCCACTCCTACGCCCTCTTGAAATAACTTTCCTCTTACCTTCTACTATCAAAACGTAAGAGGACTGCGATCTAAAACTCGTGCCGTCTTGCGAAAATCTCACGCTCTTCCATTTGAGGTCTACGCCCTGACCGAAATTAATCTGATTCCCGATATAAAGAATCAGGAAACGTTTTTCGACACGACGGTCTTACCCGTCCAAAAGATGATTCTCCTTGTCGAGGTGTCCTGCTGGCCGTCCACAATAACCTAAACTCTTCTCCAATTGTTTCTACTTCTTAATGACCTGTAGGTCCCAGTACGTTATGTATTTTTACATTCTACCGACACAACCTATCGAATGCTAACACCTCGCTATCGATGCAATTGATCAAATAATTAATTTGTCTGATACTCTCTATAATATCATCGTATTCGGCGATTCCAATCTACTTTATAACATAACGTTCTCTACCAGCGATGATAGTGGTCTTTCTACCAATTTGTTAACTACAAAACAAAAATGTGACCGATAATTCCTTCATACCGGATCCCTCTTATTTCAAATACATGCTTAACTTCTCCATTGGCCCCTCTATTTCTCAAAGTTTTGATTATACACTAATAGAAAATAGATTACAACAACTTAAAGACGAATTCTTACCCTCTTCCTGTTATCGCTCTCTCAAGGTGACTTTCCAAAATATGGAAGTCTTCTTCCATAACACCGATACACAAAAAGGGATTAAAGAAGGAATTCACAAATTACCGCCTCATAGTTAAACTTTCACATATACCCAAACTCCTCGAGCATTTTATACGAAGACTTAGGCTTTTAGTGCAAATCTCTTATTTCCCCTAATCAACACGGCTTTCTGAAAGGTAGATCAACTACCACTAACCTCACCGAATTCGTCTCCTCTGTTCTCTCAACCTTAGAAAGTGGTAAAGAAGTTGACGTTATAATAACTGATTATGATTTTGATAAGATATCTCATAAACCTGTATAATCGTTTTTATAGTATTCGTTTCAGGTCTATCCTATCGGCCCCTTTCTTAGTCACGTCAGGTGTTCCTCAAGGTAGTCACCTAGGTCCACTTCTCTTCATCTTAGCCATTAATGATCTTGAAAGGGTCATTCAATACTCAGCACTTTCTATCTATGCAGACGATACCAAATTTGTTAAACCCATTTCCTCACAACATGACTCCAGCCTCGTTCAAATAGATCTAAATAGTTTGTCCACCTGGTGCATCAAGAACTACTTAGAACTCAATGTCAATCGATTACTTTCTCACGTAAGCGCAGTAAGTATCCTCCGGAATTTACCTTCTCCATGACCAACCTATATCCCTTGTTGACTCCATCCGCGACCTTGGCAGATTATGCTACAGGGAGTTTAATTTACGCTCGCATATCGATGAGATAATTATTAAAGCAACCCGTACGTGACCATCACTCACGTTCGCCCCCTTCTCCAGTACACTAGCCAAGCGTGGTTTCCCTTTCAACGAGTTCGTGTATCCCGTATTGAGAGAATCCAGTATCGTTATTTTCGATTTTCTCTTCGAGGTCTACCTCGGAACGATCCTCTAATCTTACCTCCCTATCGACGCCGTCTGAAACTCATTAACCTAAATACCCTTGAGGAACGAAGGGACGCAGCAGACATTCTTTTCACCGATTCCTCTCAGGCTCCGTCTCTTTACAACCTCATTTTTTTTACACTAACCCTCGAAATCTACTTTGCCCACGTCTCTTTTATCTACCAATACACCGCACCACATATAGCTCTAACGAACTAATCTCCCGTATGCTGCGTAAGATAAACTCCAACTTTTCCGTTTTCTATTTTAATCACAGCACTATCTCCCTCTAATTTGATCTCCTTCATCATCACTAGCTTTAAGCCCTAGTGATAAGTCCTTGATAAATTCCATTTGTTGCTAAACCTTAAGTTTTATTAATTTTTAAGCCCTAGTGTTTAAGCTTGTATTAAGCCAAATAAAATGGGGCGTTAGACCTCACCAAAATTAGTGGCTGGATGACATTCTCCCACATTCCTAGAACTGGGACAGAATCCAAGGTTGTTTTCATACCCAAAGCCGGTAGACGCTATCACGTATGCCCTAAGGACTTCAGACCTATCAGCTTATCATAAGAATCCTCTTAAGAATCTTCGAAAGACTCATTCACATTGACCTGCGCTGCAACATTGTCGTAAGTCTGCTGTCAGCCTCGCAACATATACACTGCAATAGAAAATCCGTTGAGAGGACATTACACTCATTAGTATGCTTCTCTGAAAAACGTCTTGCTTGTAAGGAAAATTTTCTGGTAGCCTTTCTTAGCATTGAAGGCGAATTTAACAACCTCGAACCAATAGCGATCACTACCGCGCTTTCAAATCTCGGAGTCGACACCTCGCTTTTAAGTCTGATAAGTCAATTGCCAAATCGCAGGACTATCACCACAGGGTGGAACCTCGGCGAGAAGGTTTGTTCGCAATTGCACACCTTAGGGTGATGTCCTGCCTCCCTTTCTCTGGAACTTAGTCGTAAATGAACTATAATAATTAAACTGCTGGAGAGGGAGGGTTGCAGGGTGACTGCTTATGCAGATGATGTTGCGATAGCTCTATCCGGAAGCTAGCTAATAAGCAACGCTGGTAAAGCGCTTTTCCTGCATGTGCATCAGTGGTGCTCTTATGACCACTTTATCCGCTTCACGGGACATCATTCTCTATCTCACCTTCATAGAGATCTTCGGCAAACAGCAATGGTCCTGTATTCACATGGGGCACTGCAAATTTCACAAAAATTAGATCCTCGCACATGCCTCTGGCTACTTGTAAAAATATAGTTCTACAGAATATGATTGATAAGACGAACCGCAGGTGAGCAACTGGTGCAGCAGACAGATCTGGCCTAAGTTAGATCACAAACGCTGCCTTAGCCTAATCATGGTAAACCGCTCGCAGATTATTACCCTCATTACCCTCGATACTCGTACTATCTAATAGGCAGACATGACGCAAGGCTCAGCATTCTCTCAACGACTCCTGTAGAAGCTGAAGGAATGAGGAAGAAAAGAAAAAGCGGGAGAATTAACACTTCCCAGCGGAACAGCGAATCTACACATCTTCCGTGGTTGGTTCGGATCCTATTGAACGTCGATCAGACGTTGCGCGGTAGGTCAAACTGAAAGGTCGGCATTTTAGGTTCAAGATGGTGATATTATCAGTTGACCAACGTCAATGAAAGCACCATACGCAAGCCCTTTAGCGAGCTTCAGGGTTGGGTGCCAAGACTTTACTCTCTGCTGCCATGACAGGATCATAGCAATGCCGTCGTGGATGGACAGTTCACTGTTTACCAGCGCTTAAATACGTTCCGTCAATGCTTAATTCGATTATAGAAAAGGCGCTCGAGTAGTCGTAGTTTGTACGAAGTATTTAAGAGTGCTGTATGAGGGTAACTTGCCAGTGTGTTGCTAGGTTCACCGGACTGAGAATGGCTATAATTTTCATTCGTCTGAACGCTGTTGGGATTATGCCTGATTCAATTATGTTGCTGCAGAATATACCTAGCGCCTAGCCATAACCCTGTATTATTTTTATTATTTATTAATCTTGCATAAATACAAAGAGTAACATATTTAATATCAGCTTTAGCACCTTAGGCTTTCTGCTGAGATTTTACAAAGATAGTATGTATTATACAGATAGTATACCTATAGATTAAAGTTAAGTACATAAATGGTTTTGGTAATATAAGTCTTGCTTAAATAATTAATGTTAAAAATTAGTAAAGTATATATCGTAGATAAATAGTTATAAGTGTTGTAATAAATAGCAAGGAACAAGTATTTACAATACATATATGGGAGGAGAATGGGGAATGGTTGTCAATGCACAATCCCTAGCATTCCCCCACCATTTCATCCCCTACTTTTCCGTAGAGCGAGTTTGGTTAAATTTTATCTTCTAGTCCCAGTATTGACAAAATTTTATAAACATTTCTAATATTAATTTCAGAAGGAACACAGAGTAAGTTTAAAAGCTTATTATTAAATAATGATAAACTAAGATGGTTGATTTTGCTGCAGTCGGAAGTGATGTGTTTGATTGAAAGTGTTTCATTTGTTTTGGCAAAGGTGGCAAATCGGAGGAGATTCTTTGTTAATTAAATGGCTATGTGTTAAATAGGTGTGTCAAAAACGAAGCCTTAAAAAGCACCTATTCATCTTAGTGTTGGTTGTAGTAGGATAAGTTGCTTGAATTCCCTTCGGATTGATTGAAGTGTAGTAGTGGTTGTAGTCAGTCCATGCTTTTTCTTTCTTATATTTATAGTGTGTTTTTATGAGTTTTGTCAAATCAGTTTAACTAGGGCGATATTGTTTTAGCATTGCATGCGGGTTGGGAGAGATAGATTTTGCTTCAGAATCTGCTAATTCATTGCCTTTAATTCCAATATGAACTGGAACCCATGCAAGTTTTATTTTGTCCCCAAGGGAAATTATGTTGTCCCGAATGTCATTAATAATAGGAGAACGCTGTTTCGTGTTGTTTAGAACTTTGAGAACTGAGAGACTGTCCGTGAAAATAAGTCTTTTTTTCTTTGATTTAAGTGCAAGTTGTGTTGCTTTGCGAATGGCCAAAGATTCGATTGAAAAGATGGAAAAAATAGTCGAAATTCTTTCAGCGCACAGAAGTACCCCATTGTTGTTGACAATAGCCATCCCTGAACCATCCTTGTATTTGGAACCATCAGTGTATAGGATATTCCAACGGTCTATGGGGAAGGTGTTTAACAGCTCGTTGAAAAGTTGGGCATAAACTTCATTGGGAGTTGCGTCTTTTGGGTTCTTGGATAGGCTTAAGTTGATTGAATCAGGTGGGTGGAGCCAAGGAGGGTGTTTTTCAATGGCTAGACTCTTAACATTTGGGTTAAGTCCTAAATGGTTGGCAAAAGATAGTGCGTCGTACAAAGTTGATGGTCGTTTAGGGGTTTTTTTCCTACTCAGAATTTTGGCAGCGTCCTTATAGATAGGAGAACCGAATGATGCTCAGATCTTAGGAATAAGTAGGGATGTTAAAATTTCTTTCCGTTCTTAGATAGTAGAAAAACCTTCTTCGGCCATCAGATTTAAAATTGGCGTTGTTTTAAAAGCTCTCAAAGATGCTCTTACAGCTGCGTTGTACGTAGGGTGGAGAAGTTTAAGGTTTGATTTTGCGCACTTTCCAAATACGAGTATCACCAATCCATATTCAATTTTTGATAATAAAATTAGCTTAGTAATTTTAATAAGAGTGTTTGAATGAGCATAACTATATTTAGATGACAAGTATCTTATAATGTTTAATCTGGAGATAAGCCTGTATATTTTCCGCAATGTCCAAGAAACTCCGGGCTGTTTTTACTGCCAAAAGAATGATGCTAACTTCTTCTGATGTAAAACTGCCCGAGAACTGTGATGACTGTGGGGTATTGTGGAGTGGTTTGAGTTTGTCCATTCCGTTACTTCCACATGTTATGGTGGTTATTGAAATCGCCAGTGAAGGCTATGGGTTGATCCGGGACATCGAAGGCATCAGACAACTGTGTTTTGTATATATATTATATATTAACAATGTAAATGCCTCCAATTTGGATCGTTAATGTAAAAATGTTGCTGCTGGAGTATGCGCTAATCACTTTTGCGTTCAATATCCCGTTCCTGACGTAGGTTGCTGTCCAGTATGATTGGTGGAAGGCGGCTCCAATCTGATAGTAGTCAGCTACAGTTCCACTAGCGTTTTGTGTCTCTTAGATGACGGCTACGTCGATGTTGTTAGTTAGTAATAGTTTAGATAAGTAGTCGCTTTTGGATTTCCTTATACCTTTCGATATTAAGCTGGCATATTCGAACAGAATGTCAATACGCCTTGTCAGTTAGCTCTGAAGAGTGCTGGTTGTGTTGGTCATGGTGAAAAAGATATAATAATATTAGCGTTGGTATTTGCATTACTGTTGTTTTGTGTGCAACTCGTTAATTTGTAGTACTATATGGCCAGCAGAGTAATCTTCTTGTCTGGCTTCCTCAAGTGATTGATCATTTAGAGTTATCCGGGGTGTACTACGCAATACCCTCGTAATACGTTGATTAGTACCACTATTTTTCCAAAAAAAGGGAAAGAACACAACAGATGTCGAACCGCCAAATAAGTGGGCCCCGAATCACGCATCCAGCATTCTTAATGTGCGAATATTCAGACAGGCAGTCGTCTATTCTCACTACTTCATTGTTGCGACCAAATTCAGAGCTTGATTGTCCTTATTTCACAAAAGAAAAGCTGCAAATCCTCTAGAAAGAGGGGAAAGAGGTCTTTGCACCACTGTAAACAAACTAGCCAGAGTCATCCATAATCGCCAACAATCTGGGGAAACAGTATTGTGACATCATCAAAGAGTTAGTTAAGACCACCATAGAGTACTACTTAGTCACCGCCGAAGAAGAGCCCTTAGTATGATAATTTGTGCGTATGACGAAAAAAGGTGACAGAAGCGCGGCGGCAGTGCGAAAAAAGAACAGCGAGGAAAGGGTATCGAGTCAGAAGAAGTTGGGAAAAGAAGATCCTCCGTAAAAGTCAGAAGTCAATGCTAAAGGACATCAAAGTATCCCGCGATAGGAATAATAACATATCCGGATGTTGTTTTTTTTTCAAGAAATCAGGCTCTTCTAAACAGTAAAGAAAGCCTAGAACAGAACCCGCTACTAATCAAGGAAGAAAGCATCCCCCTCCCAGTATAGAAGTGGTTGAGCTTTTCAAACATAGAGGTAATGATTTGGTAGCGTACATGCGTCAGATAACCAACCAGGTATCTTATATGTTTATGCCCGCTCTTCAAGAAAGGTTATCCTATGTCTTTTAAGAACTACTATGTCTGAAACATAGTAATTGGTTGCTATAATACAAATGCGGCTCCCGCCTCGGCAGATCGACGATCGAGGAAATTTTCACGCAAAAGTAAATCCTGGAAACGACCACTGAAACGTGGTGAGCTCTAGAAGATGATAGCCGAATTCAGGAACCTGGCTAAACCAGCCGCGTTATGCCAGAAAACACGCAGAGCAATTCGCAATTTGAAAAAGTTGCTCCGAACTGAAACAGGTACACGTAGTGCAAGGCAGTCTAACATTCCTGCGTGCTTTTTTGTTTATTTTTGTATTTTTTATTAAACTAGGACGCGCTCAAGGGGTTAAGTTACCCTTAAAATGTTTGTGTGCGCAGGTGAAGGAAGTTAGGGAGAAAAGAAAGAAAGGTACCGATGTACCTTCGTTTTTAATGTTTAAAGGTTATAGTGACTAGGAAATAGAGAGCTCTTCGAGTTGGAAGGCTTAGAAACGAATTACAATAATTTAGAGTACGTTCGAAAGTGGGCTTGAGGGTATACTGATGAGTATTCATAGCGAGACGGGTGTTGCGGTTGAAGGTTTGAAGGGGCGGAATGCTACTGGCGATTTCAATGGAGCACTAGTGGTGGAAGGAGCGATAGAGATGATTGTTCCACAAGTGGTGACGCTGTTTATGTTAGAATTAACATATACTGCCGTTCAAGTTTTACAGCCTAAGAGCAAGAACAAATATGAAAAACAGAGTGTACCAGCGTCGACAAAGGAGTATATTGGATTAGAAGTAGCAAAGAAAAGATCATTGATGACAATTAAAAAGAATGCCGGAGACAGAACGGGACCCTCGGGTACACCAGCATTTATTTTGTAGATATCAGACTTGAAACCATGCAAGACAACTTGAATTGAACGTTCCGAAACGTAACTTCTAATCCATTGAAGAAGAGAGTCGTCGATTCGAAATGCATGCCTGTTTGACAAAAGAACCTGACGCCAAACTCTATCAAATGCCTTAGAAATATCAAGTTTTCGTGTTTTAAGATATTCCATGAGCTGATGGTTTATCAGCGTTTCCATGAACTTGGAAAGAAGGGACGTAAGTGCAATGGGTTTGTACGAGGAGAGAGAAGAAGATTCGCCTTTTTAGGGACGAACCGGACAAATGTTACTTCCCATCTGCTCGGAAAGGGTCCTAAAGGGTAGGATTGATGGAAAAGTTTACGCAGTGCTTTTGCCATCGTGGAATAACAGCTCTTCAGAATAAGCAGAGATATATCATCTGGACCAGCGGATTTATGTATGTTAACATCTTTACTCGTAAGTACTCTTGCTACGACACGAGTGCGAAAGTGGATTCCTCCCATTGAAGATTCGACGCACTCATATGTAGGCGGAGACAAAGCACAATCTGAAAGTTTTGAGTTGGCAGCAAAGTATGCAGCTAGCAGATTGCCGTTGACTAAAGAGCTGATAGATGGAATGTCATTGTAAATAAGTGTTTGAATAGAGGATGTGGCAGAATTTCTAATGTTTTTGACGAACGACCAAAAGCTTTTACTACATTTGTGACATTGTAGTATTTTTTCCTCAGTTTTTTATCATATTGGAATTTCGCACGCTTAAGAAAGGCGTTGCAGTCATTCCTTGATCGTTTGAACTTTTTTCGGTTTTCCTCTGTCAGGTTGGCCTCATAGTTACAGGACCGAAAAAATTGTTCCTAACATTGACGGCCTTATTACGACTTGAGTTGTACCATGCCTTTTCTTTTGGTCTGATACTCTTAATCCGATGAAAGATAAAGTATCTCATTCCAAACAGAATAGTATCTGTGATCATATTATCAGAGATATATAGGGAAACATAACGACCAGTTAAAATTCCTTAAGGAATTGTTAAGTTCGCTCCAATTGGGTTTCTCGTATTGCCATGCGGTTCTTTTAGGAATCTTTTCTCTAACTGTGTGTAGGGTGCATGAGAAATTAGCTGATGTGACACAATGGTCCGACGAGCCTAGAGGGGAGAGCACATCAATGGTGTACTTATCAGGGTGAGAAGTTAAAAACAAGTCAAGGGTGTTGGCGGTATGACTATCAACGCCTGGTATTTGCGTGGGCTCATTTACAAGCTGGATCAATTGTTTTTCGCAGCGAGGATCTCAACACACCGACCTTTGGGGGTACTATGTCGAAGCCACACAGAATTGTGTATATTAAAATCGCAGATAATAACAATTTCAGTATGAGGATGCAGGGATACAATTCTTTGAATGGAACGCATCAAACTCGTTAAAGGTCGAATTGTTGTCCAGTTTGGGGCTTCCGTAAATAAAGCAGTAGTGAATAAATTTTTTACGGGGACGGAATTTTAACCACAGTCAATTGAATTCCGGATTGGAACAAGGACTACATTGTGGTGGAGTTTAGTAAGCTGTATCAATACGCACGTAAATGGCGAGACCGCGGTGAGAGAAAAATAGTGACACTAGTTAGTATCCATGTAGCTCCAGATCAGAGTGATCTGAGAGGTAAGGGCGGGGATCTACCTGTGTTTCACCAAGTATAAAAACAGCTGGTATTTACAGACGTGGACGTACGCAGAGAATTGCTTGATCTGGACAACTGGAAACAGCGTGACAGTGCCGTCAGGTCGCTACCTGAGTAAGCCCATTGAGTAAGTAAATAAGTACTTACAAGTATTGACGGACAAACGAAATAAATAGAAAACACTTGCCAATCGCTGTTACAGTATAAGGCCTTGTCAGCAACTCTAAAGAGACTCTACTCGAGTATAAAACCCTAATCATCCCAGTTATACTCTATAGCGCCGAAGCGTCAAAGTTAGCAAAGTCTGATCAGTGATTTCCGACTCGATTTCGGTTAACGGGCTTTGGAAGACGATATTTAAAAACGATTATTCTATGACTTTTACGGAAATATGAATGCGATCAGGAAACCGCTTATCGGACGCCTAAATTAGACACCTACGCATTCGGGTCGAAGCACTTTTGTTTCCAACCCAGACCCACAACGCAGTAGGGCTTCAAACCCAGCTGGAGTCCAAAACTTTAAGCAGTTTATTAGTTAATTACAGATGTATAATCATGGAATTCATTGGTCAAATTCACTTATCCTGATGTCACTAATCTCACAAGTTAAAATGCAAGACTCTCTAATGTTATTTAGCAGTTATGAAGAGGCGACTGTGTCACATTTAATAATTATGTTGATGATGCGGTCTAGCATCAATGCTTCTTCTACGTTAATGACAAACTTCAATTGCAGTACATTTTTCCATTATGAAAATAATGGATCAATGGAGAAGGACACAGGTAGCAAGAAACAATAAACACAAAGCATGAGGGGCATCCTTAAGTAAATGTCGGCAACACTGGCATCTTGAGAAGAACATATTATCATGCAACTGGAATGCAATTACATATGCGCTCTTCAGTTGCCATGTATACATACCGAAGCGTAACGTCACAGAATCCTTTATGAAGCACGATCATGACTTATCGCCCTAACAACAGCTCAATAATCTCTTTATCGTCTGCAGGCGGAACTTTTTCTCCAGAAATGCCTTTCGTATTTGGAATATGCTTAATATGTATGATTTTTTTTTTCACCAGACAATCTATAAATGTCTATAGATGACTTGCTTTACCGGTGGGTAAAAAATAGAAAAATTTAAAATACCAGAGTTAAACTCTCTAGCCCAGTCAAGAAGAGGTTTATTTGTGCGGATGAATAAGCACTCAAATCAGGAGCAGACATTCTGAAGTTATTCTCTCGTTTGGCAACTAAACGTGATTGTGTGCGAGTGAGTGTCCTGAAAATGCACTACACCCACTCCTTCGTTCTATTCTTTGGGTGTTTAGTTTAGTGGTGATTTTTTTGTTGTATTCTTTCTATGGAAGAGGCAACTTTTTCAGGGTGGGGGGGGGGGTCGATTCTATTTAGCATTTAACTATGTCAATAGATGGCTCTGGGTGGCTTTTTGTATTTCTGTGGAGTTTGGCGAGATTGCTTTTTAGACGGGTCAGCAGTGATTAAATACGAAAATCAACAGAAAAGTTTTGGATTGCATGTTTTTCTCATCTTTTTTTTTCTTTGGGAACATTGAACTGAGAAGACTCCTTCGAAAAGGTTAGAATAATTCGTGTTTGTTGGTTGTTTTCAAATGCATTGCAGTGGGTGCTGTTTGCACTCAAGAGTACTAAAAATGATGCTTAATAAAAGTCACGCAACTTTTTTTATTTTGAGTAATGTGTCCTGGGAGAAGTAAAATGGGGGAGAGGAAAACTGAAGAGCCTGAAGGTACTGACAGAGTAACACACAAGCGGTTAGTGCAATGGGGACTATAGTATTGAGGAGGAAAACTTTTCATGGGCATGATTTGATTCTTCTGGCATGGTTTATTCACCCGGGATTGAGATTAGGATGTCGTACTGTTTCAGTTTCAACCATCAGCTTGCTTAATTTCTTTCTTTCTGCTTCGCAAATTGTAATTCTGTTTGCTGACAGCACAGTGCCCACTTGCCCAGGAATTTGGGAATTACTACCACCAGAGCCTTATTATATTGCACCCAGCAAACCGTAGTTATCGCAATGGAAGCTCAAAACTTTTTGAATCTGAATTTAAAACTACCGCAGCCTGAAAAGTATCTCTTTGCGCAGGATTCTGAAGTACCGCTGCCATCAGAATCCTATCACTTACCGCAGCCAGCCATGTAAGCCAAGTTTAGCTCCAGAATTTGCCGCCATTAGGAGAGGGCTGAAAGTCAACATATTTTATAATAGTTCGTGCCATCACAAGAAGTCAGTCTGTTTGCCGCCAATATTTACCGAATCACATCCTTTCCTCCAAAGCCGCATCTTTCTTTACCACCAAACTCCTTCGCCACTACTGACAGATACATTTGCATTTGCTAATATCGAACCTTCAACAATCGTCCAATCAGAATCGCCTGAAAGTACCCAGAAGCCCAAAAAAATTTAACAAGGAGATTCCACAGACATTTTCTCATATAAGGTGGTAAAGCAATAAGCCAGGAAGTGCACACAGTGCACAAAATTGGAAGTTATCAGAACATCTGCTGCAGTGGGGAAAAATAAATGCCAACGGCTCGAGACACTTTCAGTTTATATGCATTTTTATTTATATTACTTAATTTACTCTTACATGCTAGACAAAAAAACGCTTAAAAATTAGCTTAAATAACTTAAATTTATCTTAAACTAACTTACTGGCCCTATGCAGGCACTCTAAGTTATACATAATACTTAAATACTATGTCTTTCGACGTTTATGACGGATTTTATTGTTATTCTACAGTGACTTAACTACAGCTTAAACTAAGAAAACATGTTTAAAAACTTAGTATACGGAATATTTTAATTTTATTATATTATAAAACTTAAAACTAAAAGCCTACATACTACCTAAAACTAAATCTTAATCTACTTAACCTACTTACATCTACATGCATATATATATATATACATAATATATATATACTTAATATACAAATATATGTATATATATATATATTGTTTTTTTTTCATTTTATATATTTTTTTTTTTTTCCTTAAAATCTAACTTAAATCTACCTAAAAACTATGTAAGCCGGCCATGGGCAAAAAGAAATTAGGCTGGCCCACCTTGCTTCACATGAAGCTAAATATCACCGGAGGAGTTCGACGACGAAGCATCCTCCCCTTCAACAAGCCACCAAAAGTGTTGGTGCTGTCGAGCAACATCCCTCATGTCGCGACTCCCTACCGCCCTACTGAACCGGAGACGCTCCGCACTGCCCTGTGCGACGTCTCTGTCGTAGTTGAGTCGCCTGTCCGCAGCTGTTCGAGCGACGTGGAAGATTAGCGGCACCGCCAATCTGTCCTGGATCAGACCTTTGCTATCTAAATAGAGGAACGCTTCTGGAGGAATAAAGCCGTCAAAGCGAACTCTCTCGTGATACATATAATTGGGGTAGTAAGCCCCGGAGATCAGGTTGTTCGATGAGCCCATTGCTCTTGCAACGTGCCTTCGAGTCAACTTAATGACGAAATTGTCCACTCTTATTAGATTCGCCCTATTGTATAAGACCTCATTGGGATAGAATTTTATGTACTGAGATTCTGGTGTTCTGTATAAGCGAAGACAAGTCCTAAGACAAGCCCTCTCAAACACCCGAATCTTTTCCAATAGACTTGCTCTCGCGTTGAACCACACGGGACATCCAAACACAAGCATAGGCCTGATAAGGGCCATGTAGCAGATAACCTTTACCCTCGCATCGAGTTGGCTGTTATAAAACAGTCTCTTTGTAACGGCAAAAGCACCTTTGGCTCTGGCCAGAGCAACATCTATATGTTTGTTAAAATACAGAAATTGATCTAGCCAGATCCCAAGGTATCTGACTACATTTCGACAAGCAAGTGGCTGCCCTTGCTGTCCCACGATCGAGAACTTTCGCCAATTCTTTCTGGTATCCCTAGAGGCCCCAGACAAAGGCGTCCTAAACAGAATGGTTTCAGACCTCTGAAAGTTAATTTTCAACTTCCAGTCATCGCAATATCGCTTAATTTTGTCGAAGTCACGCTGCAAAAGCATATTAATGACCTCAATCTTTGGTCCTGATCTGTACGCGATTATGTCGTCTGCGTACGCTATGGCATGGTGAAGTGAACCTATCAGATCACTTGTGTAAATGTTGAATAGGATCGGCGAATTTACCGCACCTTGTTGCAGACCGTTTTTAATGTTAAATGTTCCAGCAGAAATCACATCGCCATTCTTCACGATGAACTGTCTACTGGAGAGCATATCGAAAAGAATATACAGCAGTGGTTTACTAATGCCCAACCTGTCCAGCTTGAAAAAGAGTCCTTCTAACCATACGGTATCGAAGGCTTTCTCCAAGCCAATCAGGCAGGCACCGGTGCACTGGTTCTTGCCTTTGTTCCATTGGATATCAGAAACCAGTTTCGACGCAGCATGAATGATATCATGCCCCGCTTTGAAACCGAATTGATTATCCGGAACTATATGTTTGTCCTCAATCCACTTAGTCAGGACTCTATTGATCACCTTCTCGAACACCTTACTGATGTTTGGAAGAAGACTGATCGATCGGAGATTCGCCGGATTGGAAGTGTCTTTATCCCTTTTGGGGATGGGATGTACCACCGCAGTTTTCCAATGCGCTGGATAATGTGCATTATTCATTGCATTATTAAACAGGGTGGTATAAATGTTCACCGCTTCTAGAGGGAGATGTCGAAGCACAATGTTCGGTATTTCATCGGTTCCCACTGATTTCTTACTTCTAAGTGATTCGAAGATCGTTTGGAGCTCTTCCTTCGAAATGAACGGGGGTAGTACCCTATCGTTGGTGATGACATTATTTGCCATATTCTCGTCACTGAACTGGGTGAAACCCGAGCTCTCGAATCGCCAATTCACAATTTCATTTCGAAGGTAGAAATTGTGCACAAGGACTCGATTCTCCAGATCGTGGTTCGGGCCAATGATAACATTCGCCTTGTACACTTCCTGGAAAGTCGCTCCTATAGCCTCTACCTGCTCCTGCGGATCCTCGATCACAAAGAAGTTGTCATCATCAACAGCCCCATTTGGATCTATGCCTGCTGCTACAAGTATTTGTTCGTTGTTCGTCGTTCTGGCGATTTTAAGACATGGAAGGTCGTTCTGATTATTTCTCCGAAATATTTTATTTATTTGCGGGAACATATTCGGGTTGCTGGTGTTTACAGCCCGAATTTTATTGTTCCAATACAAACTTACAGATGTTCTGTAATTTTCCTTTATTAATGTTTGGAGGTTTTTAATCGACGACTTCAGTGTCATGATCTCCGGGTTATGTCTGTCAGTAAACTGTCTGTACAAGGTTTTTAGTCTTGACAGTAGTCTACTTTTATGTCGGTGCAGTGCGTCAATGGTTGCGTTGCGGAATAAGTCTTCTTCGTCAGTGTGTTGGTACCGAGGTATTGCTCTGTCCATTGTTCGTTTAATTGTCTCGTCCATTAGTCTTAGATACCTGTCAATCTCCTCGTTTGACAGATTTCTGTTGGACGGTGGGTAGAGCGAATTCGAGGAGAGTGCTCTAGTCAGTGATCTGGTGAAGTGTGTCCAACGCACCCTACTGTAATTGTAGGAATGCCTTTGAACAAACTCATCCAATTCCGCAATTTCGTTGGGGACAGTTATTTCGGTGCTGAGACCGCAATGGTCACTGTCATACACGAAAGTGCGTAGACAGTTTGTAGTTTGTTGGTTAGTGCATGTCAGTTGTATTCGTGAGTCGAACAGCAGAAGGTCCAAATAGGACCCGTGTCTGGGAAACGACGGACTATCAGTCGCCTTAAGCCCGAGTCGATACATTATACTGTGCTGACCCCACCAATTGAATAGTAGGTTCCCTCTAGTATTTGGTGTATTATTTCCCCAATCATTATGTTTGGCGTTGAAATCTCCGCCGATAATAAAATAGTTGTCTTCCAATTCCAGCCTCAGAAATCGAAAAAGTGTCTCGAGCTCTGAAATAAATAAGGTGGATTGAGTAGCCTTAGGTGCATAGACAGACACCATGTACAACCGCTTTCCACTACGGAGGGGGATATACACGATGCATGCTTCCAGCACCTGGAACCTACGTACTACACGGCTGTATACTCCTTTAAAATGTATACCTTTTCGTACGAAAATTGCAACACCACCTCCCTGAATGGAGTTGGGTCGGTTTCTCCGTACTATCTTGTATCTTCTGTGCCTCATTTTGTGTCTTTTGGTAAGCTTAGTTTCGCCAACCAAAAGCACATCGGGGGCTTGGTCTTTAAGCAACTTAAATAGTGCGGCTCGTCGTTCGAGCCTAACCAGTGAATTCACATTCACAGCAAGGACCTTCAGGGTTTGCTCCGCCACGTACGTACCCATTACGGCAAAAGGTGCGTTAGGCCAGGCAGCAGTGCGTATACTTGATCCACCCGCGCGGTCTGTTCAGTTAAATGACGTTGTAGCTGAGCCATCTGCCCCTGGATAGAGAGCAAGATAGCTAGCATGTCAGGTACTGGTTCAGGTGCTCTGGGCGCTGGGGCCTGAGAAGCAACCTTCGCTTGCTGTACCGTATTTCCCCTACCTGCCGCCATTTGGGCGTAGGTAACATGGGGAGTAACGGCTGGAGTTTGCAAATGCACGGGTGGACGTTTCACTTCCACTTTCTGCTGCCGGGCCAGATTTATTCTTTTGATGTACTGGAATTTGGGACAACCCCGATAATTTGCGGTGTGCCCCGTGTTCCTACATAAAGCACAAGAGAGTTGGCTTTTTTCAGACGCTCCGTCCTTACCAAGAGCGCACTCCTCGGACTTGTGGTTCTTACCGCACTTCACGCATCGAGGCTGCATTTCGCAGTTCGACGCGGCGTGCCCGAACCTTTGGCAGCGAACACATTGTAGAATGTTTTCGCTCCTCTTTAATTTTTCCCAATGGACAACCTGGTAGTCTAGGACTTTAATACTCCTTAGACCATCCAGATTGCTGGTGGGACTTAGCTGGACCAGGAAAATCGGCAGTTGCCGCTTCTCCCTTTTGGCTCTGGCTGTGGTGAATGGCTTGACCCCCACGAATTGGAGCCCTTCGCACTTCTCTTTCAGCAGTGCAAGGAGCTCCCCCGGATCAGTCGACGGTTCTAATCCTCTCAGCAGCATTGTTTGCAGCTTCTCCCCCTTCGGGGTGTAGGAGAAGAACTCCGTCATCGAATCCTTCAATAAACTTTTAATTTTATGGTAGCGCTCCACTGTGTTACAGTGGATCGCATGCCTATCTACGCTAAGTCTTTTAATATAAAAATTATTGCCTATGGCCAACTTACATAATTCTATCGTTTCCTTGAGTTCCATCTCATAAGTGTTTATTGGTGGAACCCTTGTTCTAGATGTCTTTTGATGTTGTTGTTGTTTTTCTTGTTGTTGTTGATATTGTTGTTGTTGTGGTTGTTGTTGTTGTTGTTGTTGTTGTGGTTGCTGTTGTTTACGTTGTTGTTGTTGCTGGCTCTTCTGCTGCTGTTGTTGTTGTTTTTGTTGATTGATTTTTTGAGCCTGTGTGTGTTTAGGCTGCTGTTTTGGTTTTTGTTCTTGCTGCTGAGTAGCTACGTGCTGCCTTTTTTTTGCTGCTAGTTGTTGCTGTTGTTGTGGCTGTTGAGACACGAGAAGTTCTCCTAGCTGCACTTTCTCCCTCCTAGCTATTTTTTTAGCCTTAATAGCTAACACTCTTTGCTGGAGAATCTTAATATTATTTTCTATGCTCTCTACCTCTTCCTCTTCGTCATCTGACTCAGAGGCCGCCAGAGATGCGAACATATTTTCGTCTTCCCTACGTTGGCTTTCTCCACCATCAGCCACATATGGGAAGTTGTCTTTCGTTGCCATTTGTTGTGCTGCTGCCCTTTTTGATGTTGTTGGTAGTACCCCTTCCCCCGCTCCGCTAGGCAGCTTTTCGGCAGATGCTGACAGGGAAGGGCACTTTATTAGGTTCGGAGTAAGCCTTTGCTTCCTCCTCCTCTTCCTCTTTGGTTCGACCACTACTGCTGGTTGGCTTGAACCACTTGATACATCGCCTGTCTTTTCAGCTGGTCCCGCTATTGGCTTAACGGACCGCTCTCCAGAATACATCGCGTGATGTTGTTTCTCCCTTTTAATTATTTATTTTTAAATTAAATGAAAAAAAAAAGTTTCTTCTTTTTTTTTCCCCCACTCGGATTCGAACCCACGACCTATGGTCTGTCGGGCGAACACACTGCCACTGTGCTAATTGGTACTTGTAAAAAAACCCTCAAATGTCTCTTCTTATTGATTTATTTTATGCACTATACTCTATTCACAATCCACTCCGAAGCCGAAACACGTTAAAACTCAACGGAGATCAATGAACGACTGACGGCTCGAGACACTGCTTAAGGAGCGATGGTCAGTGGCAGCCGCCCGTCAACACTCTGTCCATTTTTATAAACATAACAGCTCCTTCTAACACCAATGCCCTCTCTACGTACGTGTCGTTTCCAAGCACCCGTGTTTCTCCTGCAACAGCCTGCTTCAACGTCACCATGCATCTTCCATCCAACTTCAACGAAATTCACAACGACTACTCCGCGTTAACAGTATTCCTGACTGCCAGCGATTAATGGCCAGTAGCCTTTAATTCGGCCATTTTTTTTTGGAAGATCGAGTGTAGCGCATCGAGTGTACTTGATGTTTATTCCGCAAACCACTCTGACTCACATGCGATTATTGATTCCAAATAATCCAGCAAGCAAATGAATAAAATCACTACAGGAGCTGTGAAGGGTAGGAAGAAGACGCCAAATATGCCAGTATTAATTATTGGAATGTTCCTGAATCTCCGCAGAATCATCTAGAACCAATTTTGCAATTCTCAATTTATTTTGTGTAAATTATTTGCTCGAATTATTAGCGCGATCATTCCCCAATATAAAAATATTTTGGAAATTGAGTGACCGTGTGATGGAACAGCTTCCATACGGCTCATACTCATACTGCAAATGGCTTGGACTCTAATGAATGTGAAGAGTACGAGGCTATGAAAAAATATATTCGTTGTAAAAATAAACCGATTAATGTTTCAGCAGATCAAACAAATATTGTAGATCAAACGAATTTTTAAGCACGAACTAAATCTATTGAGGACATGCTTTCAGTATATTAAAATATACTGGGGTTTTAAAAATTTCTCCGACTTTATCGAGATAGACACATCGGCCTTGACATAGTGAAGAATTCTATGACACTAAATTATTTTGAAAAAGTTCGTTCGGTGCTGCACTTCAATGATAATTCCAAAATATTGACTCACAAAACTTCATCCAAATTTCACAAACTTTTCAAAATTCGTCCAATCATTGAAAGATTACAAAGATAGTGCTTAACAATTCCTATGGAAGAGCATCTTTCCATCGATGAAGAAATTTGTGCATCAAAAGCCAAACATCATTTGAAGCAATACCTTATACCTTCTAGCTCACAAAGAGCCAGACTTGGAATCAAATAGCAATATAATCGAGCGCTTATGTCGAAAAGTTCCACGGGCATGCAATTTCAATATATAATTTGACAATTTGTATACGTCTCTTCAACCTTAATGCTATTTGGCAAAACTAGGGATCCTTTCACTGGGAACAGTGAGGTGGAATAGGATTCCGAATTGCAAGCTATCAAACGATGATGATATGAAAAAGGTAGCAAGGGGAACTTCTGTGGAATTTGTAGCTGACTTTGAACGAGCATCTATTTCCAATTTGACATGGAAGGATAATAAATGCGTCAACATGCTATCAACTGAACCTGAAGGAGTTATAAAGAGGTTCGATAGAAAAACAAAATCGAACGTAATAATTATGTCCGGCCATAATAAAAGAATATAATCGACATATGCGAGGTGTAGGTTTAATGGATAGCTCTAAAATTTCAATAAAGTATGAGGTACTTCGTCGATTTGTTTGTTATAAATTCATGTCTCCTCTATAAGCGAACTTCGGTTTGTATTTTAGTTTGTAAATCTTTATAAAGATTTGGTTTGTTTTCGAATCGAATTAGCAAAGAACCTATGCAATATTGGTATGAGTTAATCGTCTTCGGTAAAACGTGGAAGACCCTGAGGAATTCCAGCAGTTGCTTCACTACACGCTGTAAAAAAATAAGGGGGCCAGCAATACCTTTCCGTCAACAGATGAGAGACGAGACAGTATGGAGTCAACCATATGCCTGGAATTTGGGAACTAACCGACAGAGGTGCATGTTTCCGTCATGTAAATTGAGATATTTTATAACTTGCCGAAAATGTGGAGTTGCACTATGTTTTCAAAAATTTTATTTTAATATGTAATATAAATAAAGAAACATGAAAATGAAATAAATTATAAATCAGAATTAATGAAAATGGAACTAAGGCTTGCCTAAATCAACTTCGAACTACTTTAAATACATTTATGAAGGTTAAACAAACTATATTTTAGCTAATTGACTGTTGTTGCGCATTGAAGTAAGAGTGTATGTAACAACCGGTGAACAGCGGGTTGTGGGTATGAATTTTGTTGGTGTGTTGTTTCCTATTGTTGTAAGAGCATAAAACCTACAACAATTTTGCTCGGCAAACCAGTTCTGAATTTTTATTTCACAGCTGTGCTTAGTGTCATCGGTGTTTGTGTTTTTTTTTGTGTTTGACTTCTGTTTTATAATGACTCGGGAATTTACAGTAGATATAGCCAATATACGCGGGTTTATAAGTAACCACTTTTCTGCGTACGTCCAAGTCTGTAAATACAGACCAGCTATATTGGCAAATAGTGAAACACAGGTAGATTCCCGTCCACACCTCTCAGATGACTCTGATCTGAATCTACCTGGATACGAACTAGTGCCATTATTTTTCCCTCTCTGCGGTCTCGCCATTAACGTGCGTAATCATGTAGTTTACCAAACTCCACCACAATGTAGTCCCTGTTCCAATCCGGACTTCAATTTCATGTGGTTAAAATTCCATCACCGTAAGCAAATTATTAATTATTGACCTTTAATGAGTTTGATACGCTGTGTGACTGCATATAAAGAATTTTATCCCTGTATCCTCATACTGAAATCGTCATTACGGGTTCCTTCTTCTCTCTCCCCCTGCAAACCCATTGCACTTACGTCCTTTCTTTCCAAGGTCATGGAAACTCCGATAAACCGCTCATGAAATATCTCGAAACATGATAACTTCTCAATGTGGTTTTGGTCCATTGGCAACTTTTGGCATCGACGACTCTCTTCTTCAATGGATTGGAAATTACCTTTCGGAACGTCAATTCAAGTTGTCTTGGATGGTTTCAAGTCTGATATTCACAAAATTAATGCTGGTGCAGCCCAAGGCTCCGTTTTATCTCCGACACTCGTTTTAATTTTCATCAACGATCTCTTGTCGGCTGCTTCTAATCCAATATATTCCCTTGCTGGCGACGTTACTCTCTGCTTTTCATATTCGTTCCCAGACTCACGCCCCTGCTCTTCGGCTGTAGAACGGGAACGGCAGTTGTTAAGCTGACTAAATTCCGATATGAACAGCATTACCAAACGGAGAATTTAATGCTTCTAAAACACAATGCCGTCTGCTGTCATCAAAGCGAAATTTAAACACCCAGTCATTATCCATTAATGGCACTTGCATCGTCGAATCCGATCAACTTTCCATTCCCGGTACGTGTGTCAGTGACAACTTACGTTGGAATGACCACATATACGGTGTCGTCAAAAATTCTGTGAAATGTCTATGTTTCCCTAAGCGTTGTAAGAAATATTTCACCCCCTCTGATCTGGCGTCAATATATACAGCATTCATCCGCCCAAAATTGGAGTACAATGCCCACATTGGGTCACGTGCTCCAAAAATATCTCTGCACCTGCTAGAGAAGATTCAAAACCGTGCGATAAAACTCTTAAGTGATACTAATATCACTCAAACAATGGAGACCGTCGAACACCGACGTAATGTCTGGTATCTCACTCTGTTTTATCGCTAGTTCCATCACCAATGCTCCATAGAAATCGCCAGTAGCATTCTGCCCCTTCAAAATTTTAAGCGTAACGCCAATCTAGCTATGAATGCTCATCAGCATATCCTCAAACCCACTTTCGGACGTACTCTAATATATCGTGATTCCTTCCTAAGCCGTACAACTTGCTTATGTAATGGCCTGTCTAGCTCTCTATTTCCTGGTCGTTATAACGTGCAAACATTTAAGACCAATGTACATCGGTACCTCTCTTTTCTTCCTCCCCAAATTCTCTTCGCCCGCGCTGTGAACAAACATTTTAAGGGCACACAAATCCTTTCACCAATGGTCTTATTTCTTTTGAATTGGACAAACAATGCTGAGGTTCAATTCATCGGGCATACTTTCATCCAACCATATTTTACAGATGAGTTAGTGTATGATCCTCACCAAGTCGTCGCCTGCTACTTTAAAGAGCTCGGCAGATAGCCCGTCCGCTCCAGCAGCTTCGTTGAACTTAAGCTTAGATATGGCTATCTTCACTTCATCCAGATCGGGTGAACGGAATTGTTGGTCTACATCGTCCAGGTTGAAAGGTTCACTCTGTCTTCGGTGTTTGGTTCGTCATCGCCGTCACACAGTTTACAGAAATTCTCTATCCAAATTCTCAGCATTGACTGCGACTCTACCACTATGTTTCTTTGTTCGGCTTTACAGGCTTCGGTTCGGGATTCAGGGGCTTGGCTTGTTTTTTTTTTTTGCCTTTTGGGGAAACTTTCGAATCTCATATCTGGAGTAGCATCTCTTAATTACTTCAACCGCGCGCTTCACATGCACCCTCTTTTTTCTCTTGAGAAGCCGGTGTTCGGCTTCTTCTGGTCGCAGAGCTCGTGAGCAGCTCTAGCCCTTCTATGCAGTGCAGCGGTTTCGTTGTGGGGGCTGAGTAAAACCCAGTTGGCAATATTGCAACTGGTCTTTAATATTTAATGCTGGCGGTTTCCGACCTCTTAAGAGATTAAAGGAGACTCGATCGGAAAGTAATTTGGTGATCTCTTACGATTGTACCAATCTCACAGTATTAGCTTGCCTTGCGATGTTCGGGATATTCGCAACCTTACCTTGGCTACGTTATCGAAGATGGTATTGTGTCTTCCGTACCTCCCGACAGTACTACCAAAGATGCCCTCTCTTCCTAGCTTTGCACTAAAATAACCGAGGACGATTTCAATCTCATAGTTA
Source organism: Volucella bombylans (assembly GCA_949129095.1). Lineage (NCBI taxonomy): Eukaryota > Metazoa > Arthropoda > Insecta > Diptera > Syrphidae > Volucella > Volucella bombylans. The sequence continues at coordinate 137,579,595 of OX422140.1, forward strand.
GAGCACTGCTTGTAGGTCCTGTTCAAGAGCTCATAAAAGCTATCTTTGATGTCGTCATCTTTTTCCTCTTTAGGATGCACGCTGAGCACCAGCATATTTGTGTTTTTCCAAGAGCATCTAATTGACTTCATTCCTGGGGTTATAGAGTATGCAGGATGATTAATCAAGGCGTGCACACTTGAATCCCTGCAACTAATGGCCAACCATCTATACCCATATTATACTACATATTTGGAATCTGATCGAAAGAAATTCGTTCAATGAAAAGTTGTATTTATATTGTATTGAGGCTGTTAAAGAATATAAATATCTTGTCGTGCATTCCTCCAATAACTTACTAGGTGGGGTGAAAAGTAACCTCCTTGGGAATGAAATTTTTTTTTTTTTTAAATTTTTTTTTTATTTTATTCAATATAGTCCCCTTTTAGCTTGATATACTTCCAGCGATTTTCCAACTTCTTGATCCCGTCCGAAAAGTAATTTTCCGGAAGGTCTGCAAAATACTCCTCCGTGGCGTCGATGATTTCCTCGTGTGAGCTGAATTTTTTATTTATGAGCCATCTTTTGAGGTTTGGGAAGAGATAATAGTCCGAGGGAGCCAAACCGGGCGAATACGTTGGATGCGATAGCAATTGAAGCCGTAAGTCATTGATCTTAGCCGTGGTTGCGATGCTCTTGTGCGCCGGCGCATTGTCTTGCAAAAACAAATTTTTTTTTCGCTTCATGTGAGGCCGTTTTGCAGCGATTTCGGCCTTCAATCGCTCCGATAATGCGCAGTAATACTCGCTGTTGATGATTTTTCCTTTTTCGAGGTAGTCCACGAAGAGTATGCCATGACAATCCCAGAAAACCAACGTCATAACCTTTCCGACCCATCGAGCCTCCCTCGGCCGATTCGAAGCACTCGTGCCGGCTTCAGTCCATTGCCGGGCACTCATTCTGTTCTCTGGTGTGTAATAGTGGATCCAAGTTTCATCAACAGTTACCAATCGACGCCAAAAGTCCGCCCGATTCCGCATCAGCAAGTCCAAACCCTCTTTCGAAGTGCTCTAGCGTTTTCAGTTTTTAGTCAGGAGTGAGCATGCGCGGCACCCAGCGGCAGAATAACTTTTTCATATGCAGAATATTGCCCAAAATATAGCGTGTGCATTCAGTACTAATCTTTGTGGTATCTGCTAGCTCGCGCACCTTCACTTTCCGGTCAGCCAACACCATTTCATGTATTTTTTTGACATTGTCCTCTGTAACCGCATTGGAGTACCTGCCGTTGCGGACTTGAACGGTAGTGGAGTTGCGGCCCCACGAAACTTTCGAAACTAATATTTGACGGTGTAATCTGACGGAGCATTAGCTCCATAATATTTATCCAACTTTTTTTTTGTTTCCTTCGCCGTTTTGCCTCTCAAAAAATAATGTTTTATGAGAGAACGAAAATCGTTTTTGTCCATACTCAACATGATGCCAAACACATCAACAATAATCCGCTGTCAAAACAAAACTAAAGACAGTATCGCACTGAAATTTGGCATGTCTGCCTAAATATGAACGGACTTCAAGGCACCATAACCTTTTTTGCAGTAGCAGCGTATTCTGGCGGTCAAGGAGTTTACTTTTCACCCCACCTAGTAGATATAGAGAGGCATTTAAAGGATAACCTTGTAAAGGCTAAAAGTGCAATTTCGCTCTTGAAACAATGTATAGTAGGATAAACTGATACGCTGTGGGTGGGTGGAAATAGAGCGCGCGATTGGGGAAATGAACTGAATTTAAATTGCGAGAATTTCAGTAACTGTACAACAATTCTTTACCAGCTCATGAAAACTGTGGATACGCAATGTAGGACAATCTACAGTCGAATATATCATGACCAACAGCATAAAAACTACTTTCGTGATGAGCATACTTTAGGCGAAATCTCAAAAATGTTTACGTTACGCGGGGAACTTCTCCCCCTAAACTACATGCCTCATAGGGGTGAATTACCTATCTTTTCTGGGGTATGCAACTTGAAGGAAAGCGCGGATTCCCTTTTTAGGCAAGTGCCCAGTTGTAAAAGAGGCAAGACGATCTATTTTCGGCAGCGATTTTTAAACAGTCGCCCAATGCATAGCAAAATTAAATGATCTGAAAATGTCGCCTTTACTATAGTACAGCAAAATAGCTTTAGCTTTTCTAGAAAGGGTTATTAATGGAAATTTCTAAGCACCATGTCCCAATTGCAATAACTTATTATTTAATCTTAAACTTTGAAACTAATATGTGTAGATCTGCGCTGCAATTTATCGGCAAGTAGCTGACCATGTTGGGCCAGCAGTGCAATAATCAAGTGCTTGCCTCTCAGTGGTGGTCCCCGGTAGTAACCGTATGAGTAAATCTTTACTGGTTAAAGCTAAATCGGCAAATGCGTGCATGACTTACGATATAATATTGGCCTATATTATCATAGGCGACACAGAAGAGATGAAAAAAGTGACAAACCAGCTAACAGCATAGGATAATAATGGATCCAATTCTGATGAGCCTGGCAAACGATTAAAGGGCTGCTAACTGCAGCCAAACAGTTAGCAGATTTCACCGCCATCTACGAAGTGCGATAGGATTGGCCGAGCAAGTTTTTTTTCCGCCTAGGGGATGATGGAATGATATCGACGAGAAGCAGTCCCGCTCTGATCTGATCTTGACGCCATCTACTCCGGAACCACTTTCTGTTTTTTTTTTCTGTAGTCACATCCTTCATAATTAGCTGTCTGAAGGTGTTTTAAAATAAACCGGTTCATATTTTCTATTTTTCCGTTTGATTGTGGCCAGTAATGTGGCGAGGTTATTTGTGTAATGTTGTTATCTACACAATAGTTCTTAAATTCGTCGCTGGCAAACTGGCGACCGTTGTCAGCCGTACAACTTTGACTAACCCAATTGGCCAAACATCTCCTCTAGAGTATTTATAATATCACTCGATGTTATTACAATTACAACATGGTAATCCATCGACAACCATGACCACGAACTATTTGGGAACGGATGCCTGTTCATAGGAACGGGTTGCTGGGTACAATCAAGCAATCCCGGCAGGTTTTTATAAGGCGTTCGACGTCTTCTGGATTCTGCATAGTAGTGAAACCGAATCAGCTACATAAAATTTTCCGTCTTGGTAGACAACTCTAAATCTAAATGCTTGCAGCCTAAAAACCCATTTTCGATGTGTGCCGGAGGTTTTAATGCAGGTTTGATATGTTATCAGTTTGAATTCGATTCCAGCCAAATAATATTGAAACCGTTCCACAGCCCAAACGAACGCAAGTCCTTCCTTTTCCATCAGAGAATATCTCCTCTCTACCTCCAATAAGCTTTTGCTCTCTTAATGTAAATTTAATTGGTTAACTTCATTTGTAAAATCCAATATCTTATTTGTTCTTTCATTGCAATTTACATACTCGTAAATCATATTCATTGTATCAATTATCTCATTACACACTGTACAACAATTTCTTATCATTTGATTCTGATATCGAACTATATTTTTTATTCGCTCTATTGATTTATGTAACGGTGCGATCACATGTACGAATTCTGCTTGTACGATGGTACAATTGGTACAATGATTGGTAATTTGAAAGCAATAGTGACTCGGTCGGTAAATTTCGAGGAAAATATTGATGAAGGTTTAGATATCGAGTTATTAGAACTACGATTAAAGACACTTGAGGACGCATGGACAGATCTAAAAAGGCTTCAAGATAAATTATTTGATTTCGTAGACGATCCTAATTACGGTGATTCAGATGAGGATTTATGTGAGTATGAAATAAAGTATTTTGTGACATAATCAAAATTAACCAAGGTTATTCGTGCGCGGTTGGTTTCCTTGGAGACTGAAAAGAAAAAAAGGATTCAATCGTAGAACAGCTTGTAAGTCAACAAGCATCTTTTTTAGAAACCTTATCTAATACTACACAATCGCTTTCGGTGTTGTTATCGCAATTTCAAATTCCTGTGTTCTCGGGGACTACAAAGACTGGCCATCTTTTTGGGATCTGTTTCTGGGATCCATTGATCGAAAACCAAATTTAACGGCAACACATAAATTTCGGTATCTCAAATCCTTTCTTCGCGATGAAGCAGCAAATTCGGTTCGTCATTTAACGGTTTCCGATGCCAATCATGTTGAGGCATGGGACTGGCTTGAACAACGGTATGATCGGTCTAATTTAATCGTCAATTCACACATTGAATATTTTCTATCGCTCCCAAATATAACTTCAAACAGCCTGAAACTACTTCGGAAAATTTCTGACACAGCAGATGAAACTATAAGAGCTCATAGTGCATTAAAGGCAAATGGTCGTGATCCCTGGCTAATTTATCTATTGCATCTAAAACTCGACCAGGATAGCAAGGAAGCTTGGGCCTAGGAAGTTAAATCGCGAGATAATTGCACCATCCAAGAGTTAGTTAATTTTTTGCAAGATCGTTGTGATGCATTAGAAGCATGTCAGTCGCTTCACCGTTCAGTTTCTTCTCGCGGTAAAAATCCAACTACGATTTGAGCCCACGTGGCTGAGGCTTCTCATTGTACACCACGTTGCGCAATGTGTAATGATTAACATATCTTAGGTCAATGTCCAAAATTGGTTTCACTTCCCGTTGACTCCAGAAGAAGGCTTGTGAAAGACAAGGCTCTTTGTTTTAATTGTCTTAGAGCTGGACATGCCTCGAAGAAATGTAAATCCACATTCCGATGTCGAATTTGCAAGTCCCAACACGATTCGTTGGTACACTCGGAGACATCGATGTATATTTCAAGTCCGTGTGAAGTCACAAATCTAATGGAATCTGCATCTACTTCTACTGCTACTAGCATCGGAAATCATCATTTTTTGTTAGTATGTAAGAGTTAATTAGTAAGGAAATAAAATGCATTGAAAACTGAAAAAACTGAAATAGAGAGCTAAGCAGGGCATTCCATAAGGAAGATGTATGGCTTTGGAACGAATAACGATATTTTAAAGTACGTCCGAAAAGGGGGCTCGAGGGTATACTGATGAATATTCATAGCGATACGGGTGTTACGGTTGAAGGTTTGAAGGGGCGGAATGCTACGGGCGATTTCTATCGTGCACTGATGGTGGAAATAGCGATAAAATGGAGGGAGACACGAGATATTACGTCGGTGTTCGAGGGTGTCCATTGTCTAAATAATATTAGTATCACCTATGAGATTTATCGCACGGTTTTGAATCCTATCTAGCAAGTGCAGAGATGTTTTAGGCGCACCTGACCATATGTGGGTCAATTTTGGCCATTAAATGCCTTATATATTGAGGTCAGATCACAGGGTGAAAAAGTGTTTCTTTCATCGCTTAAGGAAACCTAGACATTTGCAGCATTTTTGGCGACATCGAATATGTGGCCATTCCAATATAAGGTGTCATTGGTACACATACCAAGAATGGAAAGTGTTTCGGTTTCAACGATGCAAGTTCTACTGCCGAAAAGCAGGGACGTGAGTCCGGGAACAAATATAAAAAGCAGAGCGCACTGTCGTCGACAAAGGAATATATTGGATAAGAAGTATCAAATAAGAGATCATTGATTAAGATTAAAAAGAATGTGGGAGACAGAACGGAGCTCTGGGCACACCAACATTTATTTTGTGAATATCAGACTTGAAACTGTCCATGACAGCTGGAATTGAAATTTCCGAAAGGTAACTTCTAATCCATTGAAGAAGAGTTTTATCGACCACAAATGCACGCATTGTTACAACACGAGTGCGAAAGTGGATTCGTACTATTAAAGATTCGACGCACTGAAGTGTAGGTGGGGAAAAAGCACAATCTGGAAGTTTTGAGTTGGCCGCAAAGTGTGCAGCAAGCAGATTAGTTTTGTTTAAAGAGCTAACTGCTGTAATTTCACTGTAAATAAAATTGCGATGGAGGATGAGGCAGAATGTCTAATAACTTTAACGAACGACCGGCCGTTTGAACTTTTTTTGGTTTTCCTCTGTCGGATTGGTCGTGAATGACCGAAAAAACATTTCTCTAACCCTAACAGCCTCTTTAGTGATCGAGTCGTGCAATGCTTTTTCTTTTGGTCTAATACGCATAATCCGATGAGGGATAAAGGATCTCATTCCAAAGAAAATAGTGTCTGTGATCGTTTCAGCAGAAACATCGACTTAGTTATTGAGGGAACTTAACGATCAGTTACAGTTAAGTTCGATCTAATTAGATTTCTCGTATTTCCATGCGGTTCTCTAGAGAATTTTATCTTTAACTGTACACGAGAAATTAGCTGACGATTAGCAGTGGTCCGAGGAGGATAGCACATCGACTTTGTACTTATCAGGGTTAGAAGTTAAAAACAAGTCCAGGGTTTACAAGCTAGATCAAGTTGTTTTCCCAGCGAAGATCTCAACATATTGTCCTTCGGATGGTGTCTGTCCAGAATATCGAAGCCACCTAGAATTGTGTACACTAAAATCGCCCAGAGATGTAATCCTTTGAATGGAGTCAGATAGCGCATCAAACTCGTTAAAGGTCGAATTTCTGTCCAGTTTTGGGCTTCTGTAAATAATGCAGTAGTGGATAATTTGCTTACGGAGATTGAATTTTAACCACATAATATTGAATTCTGGATTTTAACATGGATTACATTATGGTGGAGTTTTGTAAACTATATATAAATAGCGAGACCGCGTTGAGAGGGGAATACTGGTTGCTAGTAAGTCTCCTTTATGCTGAGAGATACTCAGCGATTGATCTATATGTAAGACAAGCCAGTCTACTCACGCTGCATCTTATCCTCTCCCTATCAACCGACCTTCAGTTACCTGAAACTTACTTGAATGTTGCCTTCAATCGTCTGATTTCAGAAAGAAACAAATGGAGACAATGCGAGGTCATTGTATATTCCCATTTGCAGAGCCTGGTCTGAGAGAGCCAAAGGCGTTGGAGCAGTGGACTTTCCTGGATACGGTACACAAATCCTTGAGTCAACTCACATACTGTAAGGTCTTTATCGCCGAAGTCTCAGCTATTCATCAGGTCGCTGTTTGGCTCAGACTAAATCCAAAACCAGTGTTGGAAATTGCAATTTACATACACGATTAGATCCCTAACTTCGAACACCACTCGATGGTGGTTACAGGTTGGTACGCATCTTTCAATGATGTATAACATCATACCATGTTAGATTCCGGACACTCTGACGTTCCAAAGAACTCTGACGTTAATTAACTGGTAGCACTCGAATTTCTAGGAACCAAAAGTACGCAGCTTGCCAACTTCAAGACAATAATATCCTACATCGAGAAAATAACAGACTTTCAAGAGTTCTCTAAAACTAGTTATAGGTGGATTTATCGGGATATACGAGTATGTGAGACGTCTAGACTAATATGGCCCATACTTGATCCCAATAGATCAATAACATGATGATGATATACATTCAATCATCTCCAAGCTGCAGAGATTAAGTATTCATCACAAAGTTTTCTGTAGGAGCTGTAGAGTTGACGAAGAAGTGGTAGCTGTAACTCACTTCCATTGCAACCTTTCTACTTTGGCATGCATCGGAATGTAAATCTTAGACAATTACCACTTCTGAGATCTAGTCTCCCTGTAGTTGCACAATGGGCTTACAGCCTAAAGTTCATCTGTTTAAAAGAAAACTTAAGATTAGTTTTCTTCCCCATTAGTAAAATTTTGCGATAGCGGCAAAATACTGCGAATCCTACTCGTATGTGTTTTCTTAAAGACAGTTTTCTTAGATCCTTGTCTCGCCCAGGAATTCATTAGTGTAATTAATAGATTTGCAGGATTCTATCATAGCAACTTTAAATTCGTTGATTATCCACTTGAATAGTGTATCTCAAAAAGAACTCCTCGAATTTGAAGTTTTCGATTTGTCATACATGAGATCGTAAAAAAAACAAGGACCGGAACTTTGCAGAATATCTATTCCGTAAATCACTTTAGCAAACTCGTTTGCAAAACTCTAAATGCAAAGCCGTTCTATTATCTAATGGACTTACCCCCGTTCTCCAGCACCAGGTCCTGCCAACTTTGAACGTGCTTATAATTATTCGCAAATAACGCTGATTCACCCGTAATAGAAAATTTCATTTCACAAAGGAAAACGTGAGAGGCAGAAGAGGTTTTTCAAGAGTACAGCAAAACAAAGCCCACGAAGAAACGTGTGTGTAAAAACATCTTTTAGAAAATATCTTAATTTTTGTGAGAAATTTTGAGGCGGCTCACATATTTATTCACACAATACAAAGCCCCAGAACCAGGATAACGACCGAAAGGGTGAGACGGTCTACTATACACATAGAAATGCTGATTTCAGTGGAAATTATTTATTGCATTCGTATGTTAATGATGGGCGCATTTCCCTTAGGATTAGGTACATACCTACAACAACGACGCTATCTTAATTCGCACACATGAACAACGCTATCTTAATGGATACATTCGTCCTGGCATAAGATTTGGAAGCGAAGTTTCATCTGTCTATGAGTCTTTTATACATGGAAACTCCAACATATATTTGAAGAAATCTTGCAAAAGCATGAATGACATGATGTGAGTCTAGTAGTTTAAGCTTTGGAATTTTAATAACAAATCCTTTGGAAACGTTCGTCATGTTCTTGTTTTGATAATTTTCAAAGTGATGGAAAATTCCATGCAATCAGTAAGTCTCCTAGATGGAGTATCCATATTTTGCACCTTACTCGTAATTTGATGTGCATAAATAAAGGCAGTGTCTTTCAGTTCTAATGCAATTAGCGACTATTCTCGGAGTGTTGTTAATTTGTTTTTCATTTAAGGGACTCACACATGAAAGGACTTAGAGTTCATATAACTGTTAATAATGTACATCTGCCCTTGCCTATCTATGAGCATTCGTTTGGAATGTTAACACATAAGTATGACCTAAAACGTTGCAGGGCCATCGCAATGCCAAGTTTAAATATGTGCATTATAGCCACACATGTCATAGCACAGACTTTGAGAGCCTTATGGGCAACATTTAAGAACTAGGCAAAAATAGAATAGAAAATTCTTAACACCAACTGTTACGAGTAGGTGATAAGCATGCATGAAACTCGTCTTTTACTTTTGTTAATTGTAATACCGTCTCCCACGATAATAAGAAAGAGAGGAAGAAAAAAAGTGTTCAAAATAAAGTTATTTAAAATTTTATCATACAATGTGTCAGAATTAGGAAATAAGAGTTTATGCTCGTACATATATATGTATATGGATTTCTATAAATACTCGTATATTAATCAATTTGAATTTGTTTTCTTATATGAAACATTTGTTGTATTGTAGAAGGCAATAGTAGGAATTTTAAAGGACATTTTATAAACTAGGAATTTATGTGGATACCAGGCCAGTAGAGCCAGTACAGGATGTTACTTCGGGGTGTGTCTATCTGCAATACGCACTGAGGTACGATGTAAATAAAAAAGTTCCTTCAGAGAAGTAGGTACCAACAATTATTTAATTATAACTCCGAGTGTATTAAAAATTCAAGAGATAATTGTAGATAATTCATAGAAAAACATAGAAAACTCATCGAAAAAAAGTGTTTACAATATTAGATAATAGAATTTTTGTGAGATTTTAGCATAAATATTATAGATAAATAATAAAAATGATATAAACCATCAACAAAATCAATTACACTTCTTACTATATCTATACCAAAATCTACACACAGGGAATATACTGTAAAATATTTGTGTGGGTATAAATCATAGAACTTATTCCTTTCAACACAATCGCTTTATTTAATACAATTACAATGCAATCCAATTTATCAACCGCTTTTACTTTTTTTTTGTCTTGTATTTAAATCACTTAATCACTGCTCTTAATTCACACTTCAAATTCAACTGATGAACTTACGAGTATATTTATACTCCCCTGACATATTTCGAGAACAATCTGGAAAATTCGATTCCATTCTCCTGACGGTCTGACACATAGATGGCACCTCTGTTGACTATTGAACCATATAATTTCTGGATAGTACTAATCTTCAAACGATACCTGTCAAAATTGCATACATTCCAACTATTAGTTTACAAGTTACAATGGTTTTAGTGAAAAAACTTTTGTTATTGTCAAAGAAATGTACTCGTATAAAAAAGAATTTCGTGTGTTGATTAAACATTGTTTTTTGACGGGGAAACATTTTGGAGACTCTGTGCCAGGGAAATCAACTATTATTGACTGGTATGCCGAATTTAAATGCGGTCGTACAAACACCGTTAATCCTGAACGCTCTGATCGCCCAACATTTGCAGTTATTCCGGAAAACATAAAAAAGTCCACAAAATACGAGTAGTTTTGGAAGAAGTTGCGTGATAACTGACACCTTAAAGAGAACAGAAGATAGTGTGTTTACAATTTTACACGAATTTTAGGCATGCGGAAATTGATTTCGAAGTAGGTACCACGTTTGCTCACACAGAACCAAAAACAACAACGCGACGGCGATTCAGAGCGCTGTTTAGAGCTGTTCAAGCGGAAAAAAGGATATTTTACATCGGTATGTGGCAATGGATGAAACATGGATCCACTACTACACACCTGAATCAAAAAATCGTCAGTTGAGTGGACATTAATCGGTGGAAGCAATGGTCGCTGGCAAAGTTATGGCATCCGTATTTTGGGAGGCGCATGGTATTTTCATTATCGATTATCTGGAGAAATGTAAAACTATCAACAACGAACATTACATGGTACTATTATTGGATCAATTGAGTGTAGAAATTAAGAAAAAAATGGCCTCACATGCAAAAGAGAAACGCGCAATGATGCACTGTGAGTGTCATAACTCAATGAAAACGGAGGTAAAATTGAATGAAATACGCTTCGAATTGCTTCTCCATCCACCATACTGTCCAGATCTGGCCCCGGCGGCCCGACTACCGGCTTTTGTAGACCTCAGAAAGATGATCCAGGGAAAGAAATGGCTTAAATGAGGACGTAATTGCTGAAACTAGAAGCTATTTTGAGAGCAAAGACAAGTTGGTCTACAAGAAAGGCATCGAAAAGTTAGAGAAGCGTTGGAATGCATATGTCACTCTTGAAGTAGAGTATGTTGATGAATAAAGTCGAATTAAAAAAAAAAATGTTTTTCTAAGTTAGACCGAAGATTTATTGAGCGATGTGTTCAAAGATATAAAATTAGATCTAGAATATGTACTTTCACTTTTTCCACTTATGAAATATAAAAAATATACAAAATTTCTCATCTTAAGCAAAAATTGCCAGCCTAGAAAGATAAGCGATAGAAGTGAAACTTCATCAAACCCGATAAATATCACACTTAAAATGAGGATGCTTACCGTAGATCAAAAGTATTTTAACCCTGAAACCCTGGGGTGTAGGAGCACCCAAAATTGTTTAGTCTAATTTTCTTTAAATAAAATATTTTCGTTTTAATTTTTTTTTTTTGTTTTTGTATTAAAGGAACTGAGCTCACATTTTGACTTAAAAAATATATTTTTGTTATTAATTTCAGCAGCTTTGGCATACTTTCACTTAATGCTCCAAGCAAGTTGGAATTTTGCACTTAGAATTGTTCTTTCGGTCCTTAGTTGTAGGATAGAAACCACAATGACTTTGAGGATGATATCCAAGAACCAAGCTTTGACCTGACATAGATTCTTTCTATATATGTAGCTTAAATAACTTATTTTATACCATCATCAAGCTTGGCTTTTTGCATGCGTTCCTACAAATGTTCGTTGATACAAGTAAGTCCAAGTCTCAATTCCTTTAAATGGGGAATTTAACGTCAATATAAGTGAGCTTATATTGGGTATTGAACTTCTTTGACACAAGTTGGATTCTTGTCAAATTTTTTTGGCCACATATTTGTCCTTATTCAACTTCAACCCAGCCTTAAATAAAATTGTCAAAACTTAATAAAGTTTCTGACGATTAAGTTCTCTATTGGGAGCCGTGAATAAAATGCCATCTAGGAACTTGACAACACCTTCTATTCCACTCAATAAACTTCCATTTTTTTTTTGTTTTTGAAAAAGCTCGGAAGCTGAAAATAACCCGTATGCGAGTCGTTTATACCGAAACGAGCCTTTTGTTGTGGTAACAGTTCTTAAGTTCCTTGATTTCTCGCTCAGAACCATCTATTGCTATGCCATTGACAAACCTTCTTTCAAGAACTCTTTTCCCCCATGTAGCTCCGCAAACATATTATCAGGCCGTGGCAAGGTTTGCTTCTCAGTACACAAGTGGGGGTTCGCGGTGATTTTGTAGTCACCACAAAGCCTCACATCGCCCGATTTCTTTAGAATTGGCACACTGGGGGTTCCCCTTTCACTGTAGTCTACAGGTTCTAGGCCCCCTAACTACACTAGGCTGTCAATTTCCAAAGAACTTCTGGGTAGCATCACTTTATACTTTCAAACACACTATGTCTTTATTGAATTCACCTAGTGTTCCGCCAAAGAGGGAACCAAATTTTCTAATCCTTAACCTCTTTGTTATTAACATTGTCAACAAAATTTAAATGCCAAATGCCTTTAAGAAATTTCGGCCCAGTAATAGTGGCCCACACGGCGACTTTAACCTGCCTACCTATCACAATGGGCCAACAGGCCTACGTGGGTTGGTCTTTCCAACAGCCACTTTTACCTAATGGTGGCCCACCGTTTTCCACAACAACAACCTCAACATATTCACACCTATTATTGTAGTACACCTCCATAACACTCACCCCAAACCGCCTTAATTTGAGAGACATTATACAATAGTTATTCAAAACCATATTCGTTTTTTCTACTTTACGGAAATTGAAAAAATCTTCATAAGCATCTACAATATTTCCATAATTATAGGAATACCACTCATCACAACCCTTATCTTAATTGGTTCATTTTTACATACATTCGAAAACACGATAAAAAGAAACTTAAATCAAAATTGTTAATATACGAGTACTGTAACCCTTTCGGGACAGCTCTTAGTGCGGCGGTCATAGTTTGTTTCATATTTCTTCTGCATAAATGTATGTCTTAAGTATGATATAAAGGGAAAGGATTTTTACTTATTTTCATTTTCATTTTAAATGCATTTTTATTTGAATTCATCTTATGCTAACTTACTGGCCTCATGCGAGCACTCTAAGTTAAACCTAGCGCTTGAACTATATCCTTCGAGGCTAACTAAAATATAATATTTTTACGTCTATTAAGATTAGAACTATGAAAACTATTTTTGTTGTGAAAAAACTTAGTATATGCCCGATTACTTTTTTTTATTGTATTATAAAACTTAAAACCAAAACTTACAATCCACCTACAAACTTAAATAAATCTTAGCCTACTTATCCTATTTAGACTATCTATGTATACATAATCCATACACAATTTTTAAATTATTAGAAATGTCCATCTCTTTTGTTCTTTTACAATTTTTTTTTTTTGATTTTTATAATGTTTTTATTTTCTTAAAACTACTCTAAACCTACCTAAAACTATGTAAGCCGGCCATGGCTAAGAAACTAGGATGACCGACTTTGCTCCTTAATGGAGCTATCTTGTATTCGAAGAATTGGACAATGAAGCCTCCTCTCCTCCAACAAGCCACCAAAATTGTTGGTGCTACCGAGCAACATCCCTCATATGGCGACTCCCTACCGCCCTACTGAACCGGAGACGCATTACCGTGTGCGACGTCTCTGTTGTAGGTGAGTCGCCTCTCCGCAGCTGTTCGAGAGACGTATAGTCTATATACTCAGACTCTGGTGTTCTACATAAGCGAAGACAAGCTAAGGCAAGCCCTCTCAAACACCCGAATATTTTCCAATAAACTTGATCTCATGTTGAACCACACGTGGCATCCAAATACAAGCATAGGCCGGATAATGGCCATGTAGCAGATCACCTTCATTCTCGCTTACAATAGTCTCTTTGTAAGCAACATCTATACATTTGTTAAGATATAGATTTTGATCTGGCCAGATCGCAGGGTATCTGACTACATTCCGACAAGCAAGTATCTGCCCGTGCTGTCTCACGATCGACAGCTTTCGCCAATTCTTTCTGGTCTCCGACTTCAATCTTTAGACCTGTTCTGTACGCGATTATGGCGTCTGAGTACGCTATGGCATGGTGAAGTTAACCCATCACATCAATTGCGTAAATGTTGAATAGGATCGGCAATTTTACTGTACCTTGCTGTAGACCTATTTCAGTGTGAAATGTTCCAGCACATCGTCATTTTTCACGACGAACTGTCTATCTGTTAGAATATTGAAAATAATATACAGAAGTGGTTTACTAATGCAGACTCTGTTCAGCTTGAAAAAGAGTCCCTCTAACCATACGGTATCGAAAGCTTTCTCCAAGTCAATCGGGCAGGCTCCAGTGCACTGGTTCTTGTCTTTGTTCCATTGGATATCAGAAACCAGTTTAGACGCGGCTTGAATGACATCATGCCCCGCCTTGAAAGCGAATTGATTATCCGAAACTATATGTTTGGCCTCAACCCACTTAGTCAGGACTTCATTGATTACCTTCTCGAAAATATTATTGCTGATGTTTGGAAGCAGGCTGATCGACCAGAGATTCGCCGGATTGGAAGTTTCTTTATCCCTTTTGGGGATAGGTTGTACCACCGAAGTTTTCCAATGGGCTAGATAATGGGCATTAGTGGGAGATGTCAAAGAACAACGTTCGGTATTCCATCGGTTTATACTGATTTCTACTCCTGAGTGATTCGAAGATCGTTTGGAGCTCTTAATTCGAAATGAACGGGAGTAATACCCTATCATCGATGATGACAATATTTACCATATTCTCTGCACTGAACTTAGTGAAACCCGAGCTATCGCATAGCAAGTTCACTATTTAATTTCGAAGGCAGAAATTGGTCACGAGGACTCTATTTTCCAACGGTTCGGGCCAATGATGCCATTTGCCTTGTACACTTCCTCAAAAGTCGTTCCTATAGCCTCTACCTTCTCGATCACAAAGAAGTTGTCACCATCAACACCCTCATTTGGATATCTGTTATGCCTGCTGCTACCAGTATTTATTCGTTGTCCGCCGTTCAGGCGATTTTATTGTAAGACACAAAAGGTCGTTTGATTATTTCTCCGAAATATTTTATTTATTTGCGGGAACATATTCGGGTTGCTAGTGTTTACAGTCCGAATTTTATTGTTCCAATACAAACTTACAGAATTTCTGCAATTTTGTTTTATTTATTTTTGGAGGTTTTTAATCGATGACTTCAGTGTCTTATCTCCGGGTTATATCTGTCTGTACAAGGTTTTTAGTCTTGACAGTATCGTTTCATCCACTGTTCGTTTAATTGTCTCGTCCATTAGTTTTAGGTACTTGTCAATCTCCTCTTTCGACAGATTTCTGTTGGACGGTGGGTAGAGCAAGTTCGAGGAGAGTGCTTTCGTCAGTGTTCCTGAGAGCATTGCTACCGAACATTTGGCAGCACATAAATTGTAAAATGTTGTCGCTTCGCTGTACTCTTACCCATGACACAATCTGGTAGTCTAGGAATTTGATGCTCCTTAGACCATCCAGTTTATTATTGGGAGTTACCTGAACCAGTAATAACGGTAGCTTCCGCTTCTCCCTTTTGGGTCTAACTGTGACGAATGGCTTAACCGCACAAATTTAAGCTCGTCGCAGTCCTTCTCTTTGAGCAATGCGAGGAGCTCCACCGGATCGGTGGACCGCTCTAACCCCCTTGCAGCTTTTCACCCTTCGGTGTAGAAGAACTCTGCCGTTGTGTCCTTTAATTATTGTTTTATCTTGTTACAGCGCTCCAGTGAATTGCAGTGGATCGCTTGCCTACCTATGCTTAATCTCTTAATAAAAAAATGATTGTCTATGGCCGACTTACATAACTGGATTGTGTCTTGCATTTCCATCTTGAAGGTATTTATTGATGGCACCATTTGTTTTCTGGTTTTGTTGTTGTTGTTGTCGTTGTCGTTGGTGTTGGTGTTGCTGTTGTTGTATCTGTTATTGTTGCAACTGGACTTTAGGTTGCACTTTTTATTTCGGTGTTCCTTGCGGTTAAATCAGCTGTGGTTGTTGCTGTTCCTCCCTCCCCTTATCAGACACATATGGGTATTCGTTATCCGACCCGCGTATATTGTTGAAAATTAAAAACTCTTTCTGCAATTTTGCCTCAAGCTGTCTAATTTGGTATCACCTGCTTAACTTTGTGCTTAACTAAATAATATATTTATCTCTTTTTATTAACGCCATATGTAATAACTTTTAATGTACATTTGCCTATAAAAGGCGAATACAACGCCTGATAGTCCTTTCTCGGTCGACAAATATGGAGCTGAAAACCTGTTCCGGTTTCGCATTCAAATCTCTAAGATTGTCAACGAAGCGACATTTCTGGGAGAATTTTTGCTCCACCGTCCATGAACATGAATCGCTGTCTGGTATAGAAAAGTTTAGTTTCTTCCAGGCTGTGCTAACGGGCAAAGCAGCAAATACCAATGCAAGTTTTACTTCCTCCGATGCAAACTATGATGAAGCCATTTCTCTGTTACAAAAGGAATATGGAGATACGGAGCAGCTGAATGACAAATTAATGCAAAAAACTTACGTGAAGGAAACTATTACCAATAAATTAAAGCTGTCCACACTTGGATTTGTTAATATCAGTGTCGATCCATTCGGTAGCACTGAAGTTCCAATTTTTGGAGAATTAAAGACAGTTAAATTATTAATAAAAAGTCAGTTTAGTATGGTAGTGCCTGAAATTTGCCGGATCCCGACATTTGCCGTCGGCCATTACATGGATTTTGTTTAGCTGGCTTGTAAGGAGACAGTTGGCCACGGAGGCATCCATGATGCAGGAGTAGTTGGCAGTGGCACGCTCGCGGTTGCTCGGCTCTAGCTCGTCGGATTGGGTTGGTTCTTGCCACTACCCCGTACATCGCAACTCAACTTACCGTTTTGTTTTCGTGCCGGGTTATAAAAAAAAGAGAAAACAAAGATAGCCTGGAGAAAGCTACGTTATTTTACGGACGGACTTAAAAGATAGGAGGAGAGAAAGATGATAGAAGAAAGAGGAAATGAAACAGGAAGATCACTTCTGTGTGCCATCACCACTGTACAAGACTGGGACTTTCGCGCTTAAAACTAACTAATCCTACACTAACCTAAACCCTACATACCGAACTTAACTTTAACGAATAATAACTAAACCTAAAACTAACTTAACCCTACGTACCCTACACCGAATAACGTGTCCCAGTATTACACAGCGATGACAGCTCGTTACGACCTGAAATAAGCCAGGTGTTGTTGGCTGAGGATGGCCAACCCACCCTTATCGCACTTGGATGCGACCAATTGCTACCATTCTGGCCAGATCTGTGAATGGTAGCCCCTAACGAAATTCCTCCCAGTCACCACCTGTAAAAAAAAACAATCAGCGGAAGTCAGTCACGTCATATTCGTTATGTCGTCTTCGTGTGTACGTCACGTCCGGTCACAGTCGCCCCATCGAAGGACGGTCGGTCCGCCCATCCACACACCACTTGCGTTAAGCCTACTCCATTATTATAATAAAACACTTAACTCAACTCATAACAACTATAATTGGGTTTATTAAAAAAAAAAATTCACAAAAAAAAGGAACTTAATATCTAATGTACAATAATTGTGGCTTTTTGTTTTTGAATTTTATTCTATTTACCCTAGTATCTTATGACTATTTTAATTCAAGCCAATCCAAAAAAAACCTTACTTCTAGGACTTACCGGTTTTAGCGGATCCCTCGTAGTTCTGGCGCCAGCACTTGAAGAATCGCTTGATAAAATTTAATGTAGTAAATATTTTTTTTTTTTGTTCCCGCGCACAAGCAAAAATAAAATAAAATTCAAAAAAAAATTAAAAAAAACCCAACTTACTTAATCCTAACCTTACTCTACACAATTTAATTAAAAAAACTGAAACCTATGTACATACAAAATAAAATACAAGCAAAAATAAAATAAAATTCAAAAAAAAATTAAAAAAAACCCAACTTACTTAATCCTAACCTTACTCTACACAATTTAATTAAAAAAACTGAAACCTATGTACATACAAAATAAAATACGTTATTCTAAATTCAAAATATCTACATATATGTGCATATGTATCTACTATACTAATCCACTAATTTCAACACTGTTTTTTTTTTTCAATTAATGTTTTTGTTGTTGTTGTTGTGGTTGGAGTTGTCCCGCGGAGCACCTCTTGCAGGCGATGCAGCTTTAGGAGTATATGGGGAAATCGTATCTCGCACTATGATTTTTTTTTTTTTTTTTGTGTTTTTATTTTTGTAATTTGCACCACACCACAAGGACTTTTCGCCCACCAGCTTATTTGTGGGTTGCCCTTATTACACCGGTAACAAACAAAAAATGGCACCGCGTAGGTGTGATGGGGGGGCGGGTAGGGGTAGTTCAATTTTCTTTTTTTTTTTTTCTTTTTCTGCACCGCGGCACTTTGCGTTATTTTTTTTTTTGTTTTTTCTTATTTTGCCCGGGGAGAAGTTTCACCGACTGTTGGCGAACGGGTTCCAGTTTTTTTTTTTTTAAAGAGAAGGAATACGGCCGCGAATATACTTTTCGCGCCGACCTTTTTAAATCCTTTTTGTTTTTCTTTTTTTTTTCACCACTTTGCGCGCCGACTGTGTACAATCCTTTTCTTTCTTTTTTTTTTCGTTTCAACACTTTTCGCGCAGACTGTATAAATTCTTTTTTTTTTTTTTTTGTGTAACCACTTTTCGCGCCGACTAAATCTCCAAAGTCTAAAAAAACTGAAAAAGGACCCGAATGAAATGCGACCTTGTCGTTCTATCCTCAGACATCGACTGTCTCGACTTTTTTTTAACTCCCAAAAGGGGGAAAAAAAAATCCCACCCAACACGACCTTGTCGCTATGTCCCCAGAGACACAAAAAAAACCATCTCATCGGCTGACACCATCAGCTGATCAAAACCCGTAAAGGCCATTGACCTATATAATTGGTCTCGTTCTCTAAGTCAAAAAAACGTCCCATTTCTTTGCTTCTTTCTATTCAATTTCTATTTTTATTCCCCACTCTAATCTCTGCCGCTCAACTGTGGGTTCATGCCTAAACTTATACATATACTAAACTGCCTCCCACACGATCTATCTCTTTAGCGAAGCTTGCCACCACCTCCTCCTGGATTTACATTGGTCAACACAACTCTCTACGACAAAAGAGACATACCATATACACCATAGTAACAAGAACACAGGGAGAGAGTGAGCCTACGAAGAAAGTGGAATGGAGGAATTCGGAAATAGTGGGACGTTTGATAGAGTTAGGTTTTGTTGTAAGTTCGGAAAGAGAGATTAGTAGGACCAATTGATAGATTGGGAGGGGAAAAGGTCTGTTTTAAAAAGGGGTAAATTTATTGGACTTGGTACAGTGACGGAACACAAATAGGACATCAAAATGAAACAATTAATTTTTTTTTTTTTTTTTTGCTAAAAGGCTGACGCTACAGGCTCGAAAGCAGAGTGTGAGTGGTCGTGAACATTCTGAATTCGTAAAAATAAATCAAGGAGGCCTTTTGCAAGAACTGTTCAGACGAGCGTGCCTATTCCTTTGATACGTGGTGCAAGGGCCCACTCCCTGAGATACTCCTACTTATTTAAAATCTATAACTAAAAAGATCACAGTCAATACTTAACACAGATACCTCTCATATCTATCTAACCTATACTAATATCACAGCTTAATTCCTAACCTAATATAAATAAATAAATAAAAAAAAATAAAATATAATAAATAAGTTAATGTAAATGACTAGAAGAAAAGATAAATAAATAAATAAATAAATAAGTCTATATATAAATAAAAATATAAATAAATCAAATATAAATAAGCAAAATAACTAAATAAATAAATAAAATAAATATATCTATTTACTATAAGTAAAATAAATAGAATAAATACGAGTATAAAATATATAAATAAATAAATAAACAGATAAATAAAAAACATCCAGCAACAGCAGGTAGAGTGCGTCAAGTTTATAAGGTTCCCTTTATGAAGCTAGGAATGGAGATCTTTTGCGTGGAAAATACCGACTGTTGACGACGATGACGTCACCAAATGGTGTCAACTATCCAAGGCACCCAAACCCTACATTGGTGATTAGCGGAGACAACGAAGTGCGGAAGTTCGGAACGCACCCACCATTTAGGGAAATTTATTTTGAGTGTCCCAATATGTCCCAATAGAATTGTACGAGTATATTTTATAATGAATGTCAATAAAACGGAAATAAAGTGATTTCTACTTATAACGTACAACCGAGCGGTTTAGTTTCTTTCGCGTTAATACGGATCTAAGAAAAATAACGCAGTTGGAGGAATACAGTGCTAAACTTTTTTCTCCCTTTGTTCTTTTCGGCCAACTGAATTACGAACATTTTTTGGTCCTTCGAGCCGGATATGATATTCACGTCATAAATAAATAAAAAAAAAAAAAAAAAAAAACTCCAACTGCTCCGAAGTGATTTTTTATTCAAATATTTAAGAAAAATAAAGACACTATTGAAAAATAAAAAAAACTGTGCTGAAGGCGAAACATTCAACAAATTGCTGGAACCAGGACATCAAGTTGCTGCAGTTGAAGAGCAAACAGAAGCCGTAATAATTCCAGAACCAAGTCAGGAAGTATCTCAAAGTTTGTGTGAGCTGTGCGCTGTGTGTGCATCGACATCTAATACGATTCCAACCGTGAGTACCACCATTCGTACATCTTATATTATTATTCTATAAATAAACGTAAAACATACATATATAAATAAAATATGAAACAAAAGAAATTAAATAGAATACTTACGCAATTGGAAAAGGATATTTCCAATTTCGGCAAAAGAGGTGCAAGTACCAGGACAGCAAATTATTTGTCGGGCCGTTTGTCTATTTTGGAGAAAACTTTGGAGTCGGCAGAATGTGTGTATGAGGAGTGTTTAGGTAGCTATTTAGATGGTGAAGAGGACAAATGCTCTGAAGTGGAAGCTGTATTCGAGCAAATTCGAGAATTATACTTCGACTACAGGGGTAATCTTCTGGACGCAATGGACAAAGCAAAGGGGACTAAAGACGATGTCACCAACAACGGTTTAAGTTCATCATCATCACCTTCTCACAACGCAGATATACGCCTCAAACATATTCCCGTTCCAGTTTTCTCCGGTAATTATGAGTCTTGGCGTGGTTTCCGGGATTTATTCGTCTCCTTAGTGCACCATAACTCCTCTCTGTCAGATATTCAAAGATTGCACTATCTTAAAACTAGTGTGTCAGGCGAGGCAGAGAGGATTTTGTCACATTTACCTATCGCTAACGGAAACTATGCAAAGGCTTGGGCTATTTTGGAGGGCAGGTATGATCACCGACGATATCTGGTCAACACGCAGTTCAATTGTCTCTTCAACCAACCGTCCATAATCCAAGAACGTGCTGAATCACTCAAAGAGTTGTTGGATACGTCAACTGAAGTAGTCCACTGCCTGAACAGTTTGATGACACCAGAGCAGCACTGGGATGCGGTGTTGGTGTATGTACTGCTTCAAAAATTGCCGATTAAAACGCAACAGATGTGGGAGGAGAGGCTTGGTGCCAAGGAAGACGCCAAGGAACTGGCCACTTTTGCAGAATTCAAGCAATTTCTCGAATCAAGGTTTCGAACTATGGAAGCAGTAGGTCAAAAGCAGGCAAAACCATCGGCAGAACCAACGAAGAGGTTAGTGCAACGCAATGCTTTTCACTCGCAGGCAAGTATTTCAAAATATACGTGCAAACTGTGCAATAAGGGTGCACATTCAATTCGAAAATGCAATCGTTTCCTAAAAATGAGCATCAACGACAGATGTCAGAGTGTAAGCCGGTTAGGGGTTTGTAGGAATTGTCTTGCATTTAGCCATATTGCGGACAATTGTCCAAGTTCCCATAGATGTCATTACTGCCAACAGCCACATCATTCACTTCTGCATCATTCGCCCCAGAATCGTCCCCAACAGGGTTATCATAACTCAGAAATGCCGAGTCTATCCACTTTCAAGCCTTCGAATCCATCTAGCTTCAAGCCTTCGAATCCAAATGCTCAACGACCCTGCGAAGAAGTTCCATGTTGCAGTAAGTCTGTCAACACCTACCACTCTGTGCCACAAGCGTCAACCCAAGCTATGTTGGCCACAGCCATCGTGAAGGTCAGAGGATCAACGGGAAAGGTCACAACGTTACGAGCATTACTGGATTCGGGTTCTGAAGCTTCATTTATAACCGAATCAGCAGTACAACTTACGAATGCGAGATCTAAACCAACTTATGTCGAGGTTTCCGGGTTAGGTTTGGTCAACAGTGGCACATGTAAGAAGGTCGTGGACATCACCATCGGCTCTCAGCATACCGACTTCGAAGTTTCTACACAGGCTTTTGTATACAAGTCACTGTCTGGGCATATCCCAGCCCGGAGCTTTCCAATTGACGATTGGAGGCACCTCGATGGCTTGAGCTTAGCCGACCCAACCTTTTTTAAGCCAGCTAAGGTGGATCTATTGCTAGGTGCAGACGTACTGTCCGACATAATGCTCCCAGAATTGGTCAGACCCGAAAATGACAAGTTACCCGTAGCACAAAAGACCAAATTCGGGTGGATATTGTTTGGACGTGTACCATTAGCAGACAAACTTCTCAATAACTTCCATCAAACTTGCGAACTTGACGTAAATTTACGGAAATTCTGGGAGTTAGAAGAAGCTCCATTTGTCACTGCGGAGTCTCCAGAAAATACCTTGTGTGAAGAACATTTCTTAAACAACATCAAGCTTCGGTCAGATGGACGATGTGAAGTCGCGCTCCCATTCAAAGGAAATGTTCTTCCAGTACTTGGTCGTTCCAAAGAAGGTGCGTTGCGGAGACTTAAGCAGCTGGAACGACGTCTTCTCAAAAACAAGGAACTCCAAAAGAACTACTCGTCGTGCATAGAAGACTATCTACGTCTGGGCCATATGACCGAAGTTAAAAACGACCAAGTGTTGGAGCAAACACCGCATTATTTCCTGCCACACCACGCTGTCATTAAGGAGAGCAGCTCCTCGACGAAGCTGAGGGTAGTTTTTGACGCTTCGTACAAAACATCAGACGGTAAATCACTCAACGACACACTTATGGTAGGACCAACACTTCAAAATAACATAGTCGATGTCATTCTCAGATGGAGGTTGTACAGGTTCACGTTTACAGCCGACATCGAAAAAATGTATCGACAAATTTGGGTGACTGACAGAGACTCCTTTTATCAACTGATCCTATGGCGAAAAGATGCCTCCGATACTATCAAGACCTATCGGCTCAAAACGGTCACCTTTGGGACAGCATCTGCTCCCTACTTAGCTATCCGAACTCTTAATTGGTTAGCAGAAAGGGCCCGTTTCCAGTACCCACTAGCCGCACAAATGATACGCGAAGAGATGTACGTGGACGACCTTATATCAGGAGCAGATACAAAAACCGAAGCAAAAGAGAAGATAAAGGAAATCAAAACAACACTGGAAGCTGCTGGACTGAATCTGCATAAGTGGGCATCAAACGCAAATGACCTGGTGAATGAGGTATCTCATCAAGACGGCAATGCAGTCGGATTTGTGTTACCTTCGGAAGGATCAAGCCAACTAAAGACTTTGGGAATACAGTGGCTTCCCCAGGAAGATAATTTTTTGTACAGCTACACACCCATCCAACACCAAACAACAACAAAAAGATCCATTTTGTCAACAGTAGCCAGACTTTTTGATCCAATGGGGTGGATCTCGCCATGCATCATCAAGGCAAAATGCTTTCTCCAAGTGCTATGGATCAAGAAGTTGACGTGGGACGAACCAATCGACGAAGACATCCAAAATGAGTGGAACACATTTGTTCAGGACCTCGAAGCCGTGAACCGCATCCGTTTACCTCGATGGGTACACACAAAAGGACGGTGCAAGAAGGAATTGCATGGGTTTTGCGACGCGTCGGAGAAAGCGTTTGGTGCGGCGGTCTACATTCGTACTCTGGATGAGGAAGGTAAGGTCCACATGAATCTGCTGGTTTCGAAAACGAGGGTAGCTCCAGTCAAACCAGTGAGCATTCCACGTCTGGAGTTGTGCGGGGCTGTAATTCTAGCAAAACTCCTAAACCATGTTACAAGAATTCTAAATATGACGGAGAAGGAAGTGTTCGCGTGGACGGACTCCACCATAACCCTCTGTTGGATCAAGTCGCCTTCAACACGATGGGAAACATTTGTTGGAAACCGAGTGGGGGAAATACAAAGGCTGACATGGCCATCTACTTGGAAGCACATCCCCACCCATCAGAATCCAGCAGACCTAGCTTCTCGAGGAGTACTGCCCTCAGAGTTAATCCCTGAACGGTTATGGTGGTACGGACCAGAGTTTTTACACACAAACTGGGATTTCGCGGTTCCAAACCAACCGACAGATTTCTCAACCGACGTGGGTCATAAAGCACAGGTACACCGAGCTGTAATTAAAGACAACCCAATAAAACAACTCACCTTAAGAGCGTCCAGACTGCCAAAACTCATTAGGACGGTTGCATATTGTCGTAGGTTTGTCGAAGCCTTCAGACAACATCATCCAAAATTTTGCATCTACATCCGAAGTCTCAAGACCAACACCAACAAACGGATTAAGCGACCCTTCACACCAATGGAACTAGAGGAAGCAACTAAAGCTATCATCCGAGTCGCACAAATCGAAATGTTTCCAGAAGGCATCACCAAAACGAGGGGTATGGGGTCCTTACATCCCTTTGTAGACGGCAACGGAATCATTCGTGTAGGCGGGAGGCTTCGACACGCCAACATATCGTACGACCAGCAACACCCTGTAATATTGGATTCAAAACACGAAATTTCAAAATTAATCATACAAGAAACACATATCATAACTTTACATGGAGGGACTCAGTTAATGATGGCACACCTTAGGCAAAAATACTGGATTTTCCAACTTAAGAGAACAGTGAAAAAACACATAAACAGTTGTACCACTTGTCACAGGTTTCGAAACAAAACCGCCCAACAGCTAATGGGAGAGTTGCCAGCCCCAAGGGTGACGGTGTCAAAACCCTTTACTAATACCGGCATCGATTATGCAGGACCAATTAATATTCGTGCTTGGAAAGGTAGAGGAGCTAAGTGCCACAAGGGTTATTTGGCAATATTCATTTGTTTGGCGACAAAAGCCATACATCTCGAGGCAGTTAGCGACCTCTCAACTCAAGCGTTTCTGGCAGCTTTTCGCAGATTTGCAGCAAGGCGTGGAGTTTGTGCCAACGTTTACACGGACTGTGGGACTAATTTTGTCGGAGCAGATGCTGAACTACGTCGCCTGATGAAGGAAGGAATTCAGGACTGGGAGGAAATTGCGGATGTGCTAGCGACTCAGGGAACCAAGTGGAATTTTATTCCTCCAGCTTCTCCCCACTTTGGAGGTTTATGGGAAGCAGGAGTCAAGAGTGTAAAGTTCCACTTAAAAAGAATCACAGGTAATGGGACACTTACTTTCGAGGAGCTCGCCACGCTTCTAGCTCAAATTGAAGCGTGTCTAAATTCGAGGCCTCTTTGCCCCTTAACAGAAGACCCAGAAGATTTTAACGCACTAACACCAGCACACTTCTTGATAGGAGAAACCTTATTCACAGTTCCTGAACCAGATTTAGCCTCGACAAAACAAAACTACACCGACCGATGGAAAGCGATTCAGGCACATCTGCAGATGTTCTGGAAGCAGTGGCAGACAGAATACTTGAGTCGTTTACAACAGCGACCGAAGTGGTTGAAACCCCAGCCTCAACTCAAGACCGGAGACTTGGTGCTGGTGAAAGACGAACGACTCCCCCCAGCGAAATGGAACTTAGCCCGCATCTTGCAAACATACCCTGGAGCTGACAACATCGTACGAGTCGTAAAGCTAAAAACACAGGCAGGAGAATTTCGACGACCAATAACCAAATTATGCCCACTTCCAATCAACGATAACCCACAAAAATCATCAATAGACAGCAACATAATCTAAACTACACATGCAAATACATATTTCAAAATACAATAACTCACTTCATATTTTCATCCATAGCTCACTACATAACAAATACCTGACCCATAATATAAATTTTTATAATAAACTTACAACCACATTCCGTAAAATTAAGATCAAACTTAAAATCATCACACAATATCCATCAATAACAAAAAAAAAAATTATTTATAAACAAACTATTATAAAATCAAAATTAATGTCAAAATGCACGGCCATTCAACCCCGCATCTTAACCCATATGCAAGTGCAAACCGCTGCCAACCGAGCATCTTTGTACATACATATGTCGATACATGCATATAAACATACTTATGCAGGCATTTGCATACTTTTTGCATTCACGCAATAAAATTAAAAAATAAAACCAAATATAGTCCACTCACTCATACACACAGGTTACATTCACCAAACCGTCTCCTCACTCACTCTGCATGCATATGCGTCTGCATATCAATATCAGCCAAACTGAAGTTAAATCACACACACGCACACACACACGTCGTCAAATCAACATCCATATTACATGTTGCATCGAGGGATGCGACCGAAACCAAAATCACAACACTCTTAATAGAAATAAATTAAACTAAACAAAAAATAAATTAATTAATCATTAAAATGGAATACACAATCTAATCAATTTAAATGTAAATATTGCTCAAATAATACTTACCCGACACTCACAATCCGCCGAAATCAACGAGACGTCACTTTTCTGGCACGAGTCAACTGGTATTGAAAGCAACAAATTACTTATACGCACGTACTACTTACTCAGTAAACCTCACTCCGAATTACTCCGAATCGCACAGCCATAATTGCACACAGCGCGAAAATTATAGTAGTTTATGTTGTTGGCTCTCTGTTTCATTATAATCAATAAACATACATAACATATGCATTAATCGTTTTCTCTTTCCATGTACATACAACATGGCCAACGACGAGATGAACAAGAATGATCAATTGTGCTGTTCGTGGGGGGAGAATGTTGACGACGATGACGTCACCAAATGGTGTCAACTATCCAAGGCACCCAAACCCTACATTGGTGATTAGCGGAGACAACGAAGTGCGGAAGTTCGGAACGCACCCACCATTTAGGGAAATTTATTTTGAGTGTCCCAATATGTCCCAATAGAATTGTACGAGTATATTTTATAATGAATGTCAATAAAACGGAAATAAAGTGATTTCTACTTATAACGTACAAGCGAGCGGTTTAGTTTCTTTCGCGTTAATACGGATCTAAGAAAAATAACGCAGTTGGAGGAATACAGTGCTAAACTTTTTTCTCCCTTTGTTCTTTTCGGCCAACTGAATTACGAACACCGACTCTCTCCCCATTTTGGGTGCCAACTTCATAGAGGGAATTGCCTATCACCCTTAGTATCACTGCTTTTAAAAATTTGGGTCCTAATTTGGCATTGTAACTGTCAGCTAAATTACTTTGCTTAAAGTTGCGTCTATACACTATTTGTCCTACGTTATATTTCATATCTTTACTCCTAGTATTATACGATCGCGTCGCCTTGTCATGTGCTAGCTTTAGATTGTCAAAAATTTTCCTTCGAATAAGCTCTAATTTGTCATTCTTTTCTAATACCTCAGGGTTCAGATATTTCACTACGTCTAGTCTCTTTAATATTTCATATGATTTGGCATGTTGAATCATGTGTGTCCCGAAAATGGCATAATACGGCTCAAACCCGGTCGAATCGTGCACCACGCTCCTCAAAGAAAATGCCGCGTCGCTCACATGGAGGTCCCAGTTCTTCTGGTCATCATGTATGTATGACCGTATTTTGGCCAGTACAGACCGGTTGACCCTCTCTGACGCATTAGCTTGAGGAGAGTAGAGCGCGGTTCGAACATGTTTGACGCCATATTTTCCTAGGAAACTGGCAAACAACTCGGAGACGAATTGTTTGCCATTATCCGAATGCACATACTCGGGCACACCAAACATATGAAATACGCCTTCCTCTAAATATTTTACTACCTCTACTGCTGTTGCCTTCCTTACTGGTTTCAAAAACACATACTTAGAAAAATGGTCCAACACGATAAAAATATGGGTATTCCCGTTCTTAGTTCGCGGATAGGGTCCAAGAAAGTCAATATAAAGCCTTTGGAAGGGCCGCTCCGTAACGACTTGTTGTCCCATCGGCGGTCTAGATACCGTATTGAGTGGCTTGCAGCACTTGCAGACCTCGCAAGACTTGACGAGATTCTGGACATCGGATACTATACCTGGCCAGAAGTACATCTGCCTCAGGCGAGCAAGAGTCTTGTGAATCCCGCCATGTCCAGCGGCCGGTGCAACATGTGCTGCAGCCACCAAGCTCTCACGCAACTCCCTCGGAATCCAGAGTTTCCAGGATAAGTCGTCTTGTACCGGGTCTCCTGTTCGTATGTCAGTTCGCTTATACACAAATCCGTCTGAGACGCATGTGTCGGGAAGTCGGTCCTGGTTTTCTGTTATGATTTTCTTCAACTCCTCATATTCCTCTGACAAAAAATATGGGGAGTTGAGATCAACCTGCAGAATGTCGGATTGGGTACTGATCTCTTCCATGTGGGCGCGTGAGAGAGTATCGGGCACTACGTTTAAGGTACCCTTTCTATGCTCGATCTCGAAGTCGAAGCCCTGAAGTTTCAGGCTCCACCTGGCCAAGCGACCAGACAGATCCTTCTGTGTCATCAACCACTTCAGACTAGCGTGATCGGTTATAATAGTAAAGGGTAAGCCCTCAACATAGGCTCTAAACTTCTTCACTGACAAGACGGCCGCATAGCATTCAAGCTCTGTGACGCTATTATTCCGTTGCGCAGAATTTAGTTTCTGAGACATGAATGCTATCGGTCGTTCGTTTTTCTCTGCGTCCACCTGGAATAGCACACTACCCACTCCAGTCGTCGAAGCGTCGCACTGTATGTAGAAGCGTTTCTTAAAGTCCGGATTTGAGAGTATGGGTGCGGACACCAAAGTCGCCTTAAGCTTGTTGAACGCGTTCAGCGCGTCTTCTGTCAAAGTAAAAGTTTGTCCTTTCTTAAGGCAGTCCGTCATAGGCGCGGATAGTCCGGAGAAGTTTGGAATAAACCGCCTATACCATCCTGTCATTCCTAGAAACCGACGGAGTTGCTTAGGAGTCTTCGGTACCGGCAATTTCTCTACCGCCGACACCTTGTCCGGGTCTGTCTTAAGACTGCCATCGCCAACGATGTATCCCAGATACTTTATTTCGCGATAGCAAAATTTGCTTTTTTCGACGTTGATCGTCAATCCTGCTTCCCTCAAACACCTGGCCACCTCGGATAGTAGTTTGGTATGAGATTCAAAATCTGGAGAACAAACCAAGAGATCATCGAGGTAGACAAAGACATTCTCCTTCAACCGATGGGGAATGACTTTGTCCATTAGCTGACACATTCTCTGGGCAGCATTACACAGCCCAAACGGCATGACCGTGAACTGGTAAAGTGGCCGGCCCGGGACTGTGAAAGCTGTCTTCTCCCTTGATTTGGCCTCCAGAGGAATCTGCCAAAACGCATCTTTTAAATCAATGCCGGATATGTACCTGGTATCTTGGAGGCGACTTAGTAAGCCGTCGATGTGAGGAAGAGGGTAGGCATACTTTTTGGTCACGGCGTTGACCTTCCGTGAATCTAGGCATAGACGACTCTTCCCCGGTTTTCTCACCAAGACTACTGGCGAACTCCAAGCACTACTGCTTTCTTCAATTACCCCTAGTTCAACCATTCGATCCAGCTCGTCATATAAGAGTTTTTGTATCGCTGGCGAAATGGGGTAATGTCGTTGTTTGATAGGAGCTTGGTGGTCGTCTACCTCAATCACATGCTCTAGAAGCTTCGTCTTGCCTGACCCCAGGATTGCGAACGACGGAAAAAGTTGTTTCACCCTCTCCAACTGCTCGGTTTGTGATTGGGTAAGCGCTTGGATTGGGGAATCGTTTCCGGTCGGCGATGGCAAGTCTAGTCCCGATATAATGTTAGGAGCGACCGCGAAGCTCTTCCAAAAGTCTACCCCTAAATATAGTGATTGTTGTAAATTCGGGACCACGAATATTTCTAGGTCCCTCGTTTTGCCATGCCATGATACAGGGGACGTAAACCGTCCAAGTATTTTCTGATGGTTGCCATCAGCTGTCCGTATATCGGTCGTCATGTTTGTCAGGGTAATGTTATGTCTCTTCAAAAAGTCAAACGCCCCTTTTCCCAAGCAGGTTATGGACGCACCACTGTCTAGCAGACCGAGGACATCCTCTCCCGCAATATTCACTTGGGCGAACGGTCTGTTGTCATGTCGTGTTGTTATCACAGTTTCGAGTATTCTCTTTAGCCGTCGTCTTTTTATTGCACATTTTTCCCTTAGCCTATGTATTTTTTTATATTTTCTAGTATTCTCCACAGGCACTGTCACTTCTTCTCCGAAAATACGCTTCCTCGCTTCGTTGTATTCCACTATCCGTTGGTGGAGGGTCTTCCGTTGAGGAGGATCGGGACACGTCTGTACTGTGGGTGTCGTTGGGTCACGCTGCAGAATGCTTACTGGCTGGGTTTCTCGAGGTTCGCCGGGGTTGTTGTCGGTTTCGACGGATGACCCCCGGCATTCCCGCCGATCTTCAGGTTTCCCTGACACTTAGTACAGTGGAAATTAATGTTCCCTTGCCCACAACTGAAGCAAGTCAACATATGGAATCCGGAAGGACAAGCCTGTGGATTCGTCAAATTTATCGTCGGCTCAGTTTTGTAGACGTTCGTTCTTTCTTTTGTTGGTCGGTCAGGTTTAGTGTAGTTGTTGGGTCTACTTGTCCGTTGATTTTGTAGAGCCGCTACCTCAAAGTCGTCATTGTCCGAAAAATCTTGCGGAGGTTCGTGTAAAGTTGCTCGTCTATGAGTATGTAGTTCGTCGATCTCCGTCACGTGACGTTTGTATCGTTGGTCCCTAGTTGTTAAGTATTTCTCTGCTCTTCTACACTCATCGCGCAGGTCTTGTATACTCCGTATGGAGCACCCGAAGATGAGTGTAGCGACACGGTCTTTAATGTTGTGTCGCAGTATGTCTACCAGGTCCAGTTCGTGCGGTCGGTTGGTCATATGGATTGTCATCGACCGTATGTCGGCGTAAAAGTCGTCGAATGTCTCATGAGGCAACTGTTTCCTATCCATGATGGACCTAAGAATTTCGTGGTCCCGTCGTCCGTCTCTAAATTGTTTGATCAGCTCAGCTTTAAGATCGCGGTAGCTGAGCTGCTCATCCCCCCCGATTTCCTCTAGGTATTCCCAGTACCATCTTTCAGCCGGGCCTGAAACTAAGTGATGGAACTGGGCTAGCAACTGGTCAGAAGACACCCCATTCTTCCTCTTCAGAGTTTCAATCCGAAAGACGAAACTCTCTACCGGCATTGTCTTGGATGTGCCGTCGAATTTGATCCCCCACTTATGGATGCTAGTGCTCATCCTTCGGGCATCGTCGCGGTAGCAGTCTCCTGGAATGTCCTGGGCCCTGTCCATCTCTGGTAATCGAGCATTTCGTCGGTCACTGTGGGTGTAAGTCCTGTTGTGGTATGGAGGCGATTCGGGTGTGTCTTGTCGGTCCCTAGTATTGTTTAGGCGTCTGTTAGTCGTCGTCATGTTACCCTTGGAAGATGAGGCAACTGAAAGCTCGAGACAGCTTATCTTTTCGCTCATGATGGCAATGCTCTTTTCGAACGTTGCCATCATGGCGGTCATCCTGTCGTCGAGCTTCGACATTACGTTGTCCTCTTCTCTTTCCATCTTCCTAGGGTAGGCGTTTTGTGGTCTGTATGTCCTTTGGCTGTCCTCTGGTTGTTTCTGTCTACGTACGTTGTGGTCTTCGTCTTCGTACACTGTTCTGCGCCTCCCTCCTGGTCGTCTCTCACTATGTTCGTCGTATGCTTCGTACTGTCCAGTGTAAGTTTCGTAGGCGTCTTGGCGTTTCATCGGTACTCGTTTGCTTGTCGATGCTCGTGTTTGTCGATGCTCGAAGTTCTCATCTTCCGAGGGATGAGAGCCAGATTCTTCTCCGGGAATTTCCGGAATCCCTGTCAACACAGGAACCGCCTTGTGGGTTGTTGGTTCTGCGGCTTCATTTGTGTTTTGACGATCTGGACTAAATCGCAGAAAGTCGTGCGAGATCGTCGTGAGGTCCAGGACATCCGCTCCGGGTTCGGCATTTGCTTTGGGCCGCATGTGTCTGTGCTTACCCATCCTAAACACATCGTTCCTCCATGGAGATTGTGTTGCGACTCCTAGAAGGCTGCTATCTGAGCAGTCCCTTGGAGCTCTCCGCTCATCCTCAAAACCGAAAACTCCAGCAGCTACATCGCCCGAAGAAGTGTCCCTAGGGACTGTCCCCGTCTCTTTATTCATGGCGATAAAAAATTTACTACGACAGACCTTTTTTTAATATCAAAAATAAATAAAATGAATGCAGTGTATGTATAAAAATACTATTTTACGTATAACGAAAAATATGTTGTAATTCAAAAAAAAGGAATAATCAAAAAAATATATTCAAAAAAAGGTATAAAAAGGATATCTAAAAAAATGAAATATATGATATAAATATATGTCTAAATAATTTGAAACTCAAAAAAAATTGTTGTGTTGTATTAATTCTTATAGATCGCGTTGGTGTGTGGAACTTGGGAACCGATTTTCCAGTCACTCTCGATGGGTACTAAGGTCAGTCAAAGTATAGTTCGTAATGTACTGTCTTGTCACGTATTATGGAGACTGGTATTTCAGTATCGTAACGAGTGCTGAAGCATAACCCTTATCTTCCCTCCACACTGGGTATATGGCTGAACCACATCCCAGGCTGGCAGAGAATGTCCAGGTTATACTTCAACACGACTAGAAGTTCGTGATCTCAAGCCCACGCCTCACGATAAGTCACCCTAAGGCTAACTGTATCGGACAGCAGTAGCTTATCGACCTCTCACTTCTAGTCCGCTTTTGGATCCTTTACAGACTTCCGGTTACCTCACAAAGTCCCTTGGCTTCGCCTGGAGACCGGACAGCCACCGTTGATCTGCTTAGAAACCAAAAGCATAATCAGAAGGTGATCTTGGAGAAATAAAAGATAGATAGGAAAGTGAAATGTTGGAAAAAGAAAAAAAACTAGCGGACTAGCCGTAAACGTTGGGCGCCATTGTAAGGAGACAGTTGGCCACGGAGGCATCCATGATACAGGAGTAGTTGGCAGTGGCACGCTCGCGGTTGCTCGACTCTAGCTCGTCGGATTGGGTTGGTTCTTGCCACTACCCCGTACATCGCAACTCAACTTACCGTTTTGTTTTCGTGCCGGGTTATAAAAAAAAGAGAAAACAAAGATAGCCTGGAGAAAGCTACGTTATTTTACGGACGGACTTAAAAGATAGGAGGAGAGAAAGATGATAGAAGAAAGAGGAAATGAAACAGGAAGATCACTTCTGTGTGCCATCACCACTGTGCAAGACTGGGACTTTCGCGCTTAAAACTAACTAATCCTACACTAACCTAAACCCTACATACCGAACTTAACTTTAACGAATAATAACTAAACCTAAAACTAACTTAACCCTACGTACCCTACACCGAATAACGTGTCCCAGTATTACACAGCGATGACAGCTCGTTACGACCTGAAATAAGCCAGGTGTTGTTGGCTGAGGATGGCCAACCCACCCTTATCGCACTTGGATGCGACCAATTGCTACCATTCTGGCCAGATCTGTGAATGGTAGCCCCTAACGAAATTCCTCCCAGTCACCACCTGTAAAAAAAAACAATCAGCGGAAGTCAGTCACGTACGTACGTCACGTCCGGTCACAGTCGCCCCATCGAAGGACGGTCGGTCCGCCCATCCACACACCACTTGCGTTAAGCCTACTCCATTATTATAATACAACACTTAACTCAACTCATAACAACTATAATTGGGTTTATTAAAAAAAAAAATTCACAAAAAAAAGGAACTTAATATCTAATGTACAATAATTGTGGCTTTTTGTTTTTGAATTTTATTCTATTTACCCTAGTATCTTATGACTATTTTAATTCAAGCCAATCCAAAAAAAAACTTACTTCTAGGACTTACCGGTTTTAGCGGATCCCTCGTAGTTCTGGCGCCAGCACTTGAAGAATCGCTTGATAAAATTTAATGTAGTAAATATTTTTTTTTTGTTCCCGCGCACAAGCAAAAATAAAATAAAATTAAAAAAAAAATTAAAAAAAAACCCAACTTACTTAATCCTAACCTTACTCTACACAATTTAATTAAAAAAACTGAAACCTATGTACATACAAAATAAAATACGTTATTCTAAATTCAAAATATCTACATATATGTACATATGTATCTACTATACTAATCCACTAATTTCAACACTGTTTTTTTTTTCAATTAATGTTTTTGTTGTTGTTGTTGTGGTTGGAGTTGTCCCGCGGAGCACCTCTTGCAGGCGATGCAGCTTTAGGAGTATATGGGGAAATCGTATCTCGCACTATGATTTTTTTTTTTTTTGTGTTTTTATTTTTGTAATTTGCACCACACCACAAGGACTTTTCGCCCACCAGCTTATTTGTGGGTTGCCCTTATTACACCGGTAACAAACAAAAAATGGCACCGCGTAGGTGTGATGGGGGGGCGGATAGGGGTAGTTCAATTTTCTTTTTTTTTTCTTTTTCTGCACCGCGGCACTTTGCGTTATTATTTTTTTTTTTTTTTTTTTTTTTTTTTTTTTTTCTTATTTTGCCCGGGGAGAAGTTTCACCGACTGTTGGCGAACGGGTTCCAGTTTTTTTTTTTTTTTAAAGCGAAGGAATACGGCCGCGAATATACTTTTCGCGCCGACCTTTTTAAATCCTTTTTGTTTTTCTTTTTTTTTTTTCACCACTTTGCTGTGAAATCCTGTGTACAATCCTTTTCTTTTTTTTTTTTTTTCGTTTCAACACTTTTCGCGCAGACTGTATAAATTCTTTTTTTTGTGTAACCACTTTTCGCGCCGACTAAATCTCCAAAGTCTAAAAAAACTGAAAAAGGACCCGAATGAAATGCGACCTTGTCGCTCTATCCTCAGACATCGACTGTCTCGACTTTTTTTTAACTCACAAAAGGGGGAAAAAAAAAATCCCACCCAACACGACCTTGTCGCTATGTCCCCAGAGACACAAAAAAAACCATCTCATCGGCTGACACCATCAGCTGATCAAAACCCGTAAAGGCCATTGACCTATATAATTGGTCTCGTTCTCTAAGTCAAAAAAACGTCCCATTTCTTTGCTTCTTTCTATTCAATTTCTATTTTTATTCCCCACTCTAATCTCTGCCGCTCAACTGTGGGTTCATGCCTAAACTTATACATATACTAAACTGCCTCCCACACGATCTATCTCTTTAGCGAAGATTGCCACCACCTCCTCCTGGATTTACATTGGTCAACACAACTCTCTACGACAAAAGAGACATACCATATACACCATAGTAACAAGAACACAGGGAGAGAGTGAGCCTACGAAGAAAGTGGAATGGAGGAATTCGGAAATAGTGGGACGTTTGATAGAGTTAGGTTTTGTTGTAAGTTCGGAAAGAGAGATTAGTAGGACCAATTGATAGATTGGGAGGGGAACACAAATAGGACATCAAAATGAAACAATTAATTTTTTTTTTTTTTTTTTGCTAAAAGGCTGACGCTACAAACTCGAACGTAAGTAGTTGTGAGCAAATGGACGGTTTGAGTATTTTGATCAGAGCGGATTATTATTGGAAGGTTGTCACAGGAAAGTATCAATGTTTTGCCAATGGATTGACGGCTGTAGATGACAGCCGGTGATGACACCGAGATGAAGACATTAACCGAAGAGCTCCAAAGGAAGTGTATTCGTAAGACTTCGATGTGGTACGAAGCGTTTTTGCCCTGGAAGCAATTGAATGATGCTGTAATGCGTAAATTTATTCAATTTAGCTATGCTGAGCAAGTACCTGATATTACTGATGCCTCAAATGTCTATTACAAGCCTCATTGTGCCATTTATCGTCCCGAGATATCTTCGACACTTCTTCGCATGCTTCAGGTAAACTATCGTTAAATGATTGTTTGTGGACAGGTTCCAATCTTTTTCCCGGTATTTTGAAAATATTGTTACACTTTCGCATTGGAAAAATCGGATTAACTGCTGACATACAGAAAGCGTTTTCACAAATCGGTTTAGCTATTAAGTATCGTGACAGTCTGTGGTTTGCTGATAAAGTGTTTTCTTCGACGAAGCTCCCGCCTATTCAGGAGTTTCGCACGACACGTGCTATATTTGGCGTTACGTGTAGTCCTTTTCTGCTGTCAGCAACCATAAACTATTGCACGAATATATGACCCTTTAGGTTACTTGAACCCAGTTACGAGTATTATAAGGTTTAAGATTCTTTTTCAGTCGCTATGGTAATTGGTAATAAGTTCCTAAAAGAATAGCGTACCCGCGTGAAAGATCTTCATAAGATTGAAGAGCTATCACTCCCAAGATGGCTTGGCATAGGTGTCGACTTTAAAGGAACCGAAATGCATATATTTGCAAATTCAAGTCAAAAGGCCTTTGAAACGTTCGGATTTCTAAAGATTGAGGGTTCCGGAAGTAAGGTGCAGGTGAGGTTTGTATGCTGCAAGGTACGGGTAGCTCCTTTAAAGGAGAGTAATATGGACGATCTTAGTTTGCTGACGCTGAAGTTAGCTGCTGCACTGATAGCTGCTAGGTTGTGGGCCTATTTTAAGAAATCCTTTTTTCCCTGCGAAAATTATTGTATGTGAACTGATTCGCAAATAACTTTACATTGGATTCGTGAGGACGTAGGACGATGGAAGCCGTTTGTTTTTAACCGTGTAAAGTATGCAGTGTATCCAGTGTCTTACAAACGTGATGAATTGGCGGCACTACTCCGGATAACAAAACCAGCGGACTTAGTTACAAAAGGTATATCGGTTCAACAATTTGAAGATTCTGTGCTGTGGAAAGATGGTCCCTGACTGGCCGAGACCAACTTCCTTGATTGATACTGAGGAATCTACAACATTGTTTGCTGTATTCAAAGAAAATGTGTCCCTAAAATCAAAACACATAAGTTCGTGGAAGAAGCTTTTACTTTTTTTTATATTTTTCGAGCGATTAATATTATTTGTCGTAAGCAAGATCCTGTAACGAGATTTCTTGGAGCGAGTGAGCTTCGAAAGTCTGAAGAATATTGGTTAAAATTCATTCAAAATACAATATTAATATTCGACCTGAGCATTTTTTATATTCTTCTCGCGTTATTTTTTCTGCATATACTCGTATGCTCAGCTGCTGTTGATGTTGTAGCCCCTTTATTTACTTCAACCGGCATCTTTTCGGTTGACGTAGATAGGGTAGGGCGCTTTATAGGGTTGGGAGCTTGTTTTAGCTCCTCTTCCTCCTTGCTGTTCCCTCGGCTGGGGGTTTTACTGTTTGCTCTATGTCATTAGCCGATGATGGATAACGATCTTGCCCGTTTTTTGCCGAGCGGATAGCTTGTTTTTTTCCATCACGTGATACTTTTATCGCGTTTTTATACATTGGGAAATAAAATAATACGATTCGGAGAAATCGGGGTTCGAACCCGCTACCTCTGATATCATTGTTGGGAACACTCGCACACAGGCTAATTGGGGCCTGACAAACGGTACTAATATTACACAGATTAATGTTACTTAGAAGCTGAAACGCTTGTTATCGCGACGAAAGTCAATGAACGATTTGACAACTTTTACTTGTATTAGGGCACAAGTGAGCTCCACATTTTGAACATTTGGAAAGTGAGATTCTAGTTTTGCAAAGACGACAGCGACCTTTTTTGACTCAATACATTCCAATGACCTTTTCCATTATATCGTGTTATTTTAACTGGATCTGGGGTATACTTCCGTTTTAATAAAGAGCTGTAAACACTGCTTGATGGCGATGGCAAAGGTCATGGCGAAGTGCACGGGGTGTGGGAGGAGTACGGAGATTGCGAGGTCACTGTAGAAGGACGACCTCTGGAGCGTTCTATGACTTTTGAGGAAGGCGAAGCGCTTAGTAGTGATTGCGCTATTTCCAAATATATTAGTGGCATTAAACTTGGCAGTATTTAAATCCTCGCGATAGAGTAGGCAGGCGTTTACAACAGCTCCTTCGATGCACAAGTAGACAAAGTATACTATCTTCATTAATTTTATAAAGCTCTATAATCATGTCGCTAATAAGTCAACTCCTCCCATATGCTGATTATAGTCGTTAACTATAACTGGTCGGGCAATATGTATGAAAATATGACATAAGGGTAGATATGAGCTGCATACTTTGATAATCAAACCCAACCTCGCTTCTAATTAGAATTGCTTCAATTATTTCTTCCAAAATGTCTGAATCACCCTAATTCTCATTAGGTTCATCTTTTGCGCTATAGCTTAGATTTCAGCAACAGTCAGGCCTTTCCTCTGTGAATGATTACCTTCAAAAACATTTTATAATCAATTCTTATGTCCACCTGGACCAAAGTTACTTATAAGCAGTTTTAATTTTGAAAAAATCTAGATCTCTAAATATTATTCTTTTTTTTTTATTACTGAAGACATAAATTAAATAACTTACTTTCATACTTTAACATTTGATTAACTTCAGTTTTATAAGGAGCTCGGAATTATTTTTTAGAGTGGTTTAATCCTCATCTCCACTGCATAGCTCGAAATGCAAATGAAACACACGCTTAGTTAAGTACACTTATACTTTTAGTCACTTAGAGCTAGAGATTAACATGAGTATTGGTTCAATGGTGGAGGGCGGACAACTAACTGACTCGTTTTTATTCAAATAGTCTATATTAATTTAATTTAATTTTGGTGGGGGCGAATGCCCCCATTTATTCGGCTTAATACAAGCTATAACTTAAAAAATAAAACTTAAACTAAAACTTAAAACTAAGGTTGGTTGGAGTGGTGAAGGAGAACAGATTTGAGGTAGGAAGTGGTGCGGTGAAAGTCAAAGACGGTAGGGTTTGAGTTGATTTGACGTAGCATACGGGCGATTGGTTCGTTCGCGCCATTGGAGGTGTGGTGGGTTGGTAGATAGAAGAGTCGAGGGGTACGTAGATTACGAGGGTTAGTGTTGAGGAAAATGGAGTTGTGAAGGGACGCGCATTCAACGTGACCTGAAAGGAGTCGATGAATGAAGAGAAAGTCTGCTGCATCTCTGCGATCTTCGAGGGTGTTTAAGTTGATGAGGTTGAGACGATTTTGATAGGGGGGCAGATTAAAAGGATCATCCCAGGGCATACCTCGAAGAGCAAATCGAAGAAAACGACGCTGAATGCTTTCAATTCTCGAGATATGAACACGATGATATGGGGACCATACTTGACTGGCGTACTCTAGGAGGGGGCGAACAAAGGTAATATAGAGGGACCTGGTCACGTATGGGTTGGTAAATTCTTTGGACCACCGTTTTACAAAACCTAGTGCAGAGTTGGCTTTGAGGATTATCTCATCCATATGTAAACGGAAGTTGAGCTCGCTGTCACACAAAATGCCGAGGTCGCGAAGAAACTGTACGGAGGAGATAGGTTGGTTATGGAGAAGATAGAGTCGGGGAGGAGATTGGTTCCGCTTATGTGAGAAGGTGATGGATTGGCATTTGGCGATGTTAAGTTCCAAAGCATTTTTGAGGCACCAGATCGAGAAACTATCAAGATCTTGTTGAAGGAGGAAAGAGTCATGGGGAGAGGAAATGGTTTTGAAAAATTTGGTATCGTCGGCGTAAAGGGAGACAGACGAGTTTTTGATGATCATATCGAGATCATTTATGGTTAATATAAAAAGAAGGGGACCGAGATGGCTGCCTTGTGGAACTCCAGAGGTGGCCAAAAATGGAGCGGACTGGGCTGACCTAAAACGAACACTGTAAAAACGGTTTTCGAGGTAAGAGGATATCCATTTTAACAATATGGGTTCAAAACCGAGGGCAGACAATTTAAAGATAATTAACCGATGAGAGATTTTATCGAAGGCTTTGCTAAAATCGGTTGCAACTACATCGACTTCATTGCCATTCTCTAGGGCAGAGAGGGCAAAGGATACGAATTCAACGAGATTTGTGGTGGTTGACCTACCCTTTAAGAAGCCATGTTGTCTAGGGGAAATAAGTGATTTGCATTGGAAGCTTAGAGCTTCATACAAAATACTTTCGAAGAGTTTGGGTATATGGGAGAGTTTAGCGATGGGACGATAGTTGGTTATTTCATTCTTTGATCCTTTCTTGTGGATCGGGGTTATGAAGGAGGTTTTCCAAACCTGAGGAAATTCTCCTTGTGAAAGGGATAGACGGAAGAGATTAGAAAGGGCAAGGGAAAGAGAGGAAGAACATTTTTTAAGAAATATGGCAGGGAGGCCATCTGGGCCGGGTGTGAATTCGTCATTGAGTTGGTGTAATTTATGTTCGATATAAGACGGATCAAAAATATGAGAGAGAAGTGGGCCATTAGAGAAGTTCAGTAGGTAACTAAAATAGGATGAATCTGGTACAAAGGAGTCGTTGGTGAAGGATTGTTTAAAAAATGTGGCAAATAGGTTGGCAATGGTGAGTGGATCGGTTGATGACCTGTTGTTGAAAGAGAGGGAAGGAGGGTAACCATCGGACTTTCTTTTGTAGTTAACAAATTGGAAAAAGGACTTAGGGTGGTTTATAAGGTTGACTTGCGCATTGTTAAGGTAGCGCTGGTAAAGGGAATCGTAAAGTTCGGTGAAATGAAGATAAGCACCAAGATAGTTGGAATAGTCGGTAAAGGATCTGGTACGCAGGAAAACAGCCCATAACTTATTTCTCTTATTTCGTAAGGAACGAAGCTTGCGATTATACCAGGGAGGACTAGTAGATGATGTTTTAAGGCGGGAAAACGGAACGTAAAGGGAAAAAGAATTAAATATTTCTTTATAAAAAATGGATAAGGCATCATTTATACTTAAGTTGTGAAAGTTAAAGTGGGATCTGCTGAGATATTCACTGATTTTGTGAAAGTTTGCTTTATGAAAGTCATGGGATGAGAGAGTTGTGGGGGGAGTGGACTGGAATGAAGAGTTATGAAAAAATGAAAGTAGAAGGGGGGGATGGTAGTTATCGATTGTTGAGAGAGATAGGGGACAAAGTGAGACTGAGGAGTTAATTGGATCTGTTGTGAAAATGAGGTCTAATTGCCTGCCCATATAATTGGATATACCACTGACTTGGCATAGACTTGAGTCTGTTAAGCGATCTAAGAAGAGACATTCCCTTAGCTGAGTTGGCATTTGAAGCGATGAAAAACGATTGATCATCTGATGGAGTCCACTGTAGCTGAGGAAGATTAAAGTCGCCGAAAATAAGGATATCATCAGTAGGGTCTGACAGGTCAATTAAATGATCGATCGCATCAATAACAAATTGGTAAGATTCGATAGGTTGAGCTGGTAGGATGTAGCAACATATAACGTAAAGGGACTTGAGAGGCAGTGATATTTTTATTGCGACAAAGTCGGCTTTAGTGGATGAAGAAATTGTAATGGGAGAAGAGTTAAGGCTGTTGTCCATCGCCAGTAAGACGCCTCGACAGGGGGAATCTTTATTTGTGCGGGTAGGATCGTCGTCGCGGAAAACATTAAAAGTAGGAGGGAACAATTCCTGGTTCTTTATGTCGGGAATCAAATTGGTTTCGGTCAAGGCGTAAATATCAAAGGGAAGAGCATGCGATTGACGTAGGACAGCATTGGTTTTAGAGCGAAGACCTCTTACATTCTGGTAGTAAAATGTAAGAGGGATGTTGTGGGGTGGAGGTGTGAGGCAGGATGGTTTAAGCGCTGGCAAGGGAGGCACGTTATGGACGAAAAAATTTGTCGTGGTCGGCTCGGCTTCGTTGTAGGTGTGATACTCGTTTAGAGTGAACATAGTTGCCGAATGCAGCAAGGTCGTCTGCTACTTTCTGAGGGGACATGTTAAATATCTCGTGGTACCTGACATAAAGATTCCTGAGACTGATAGGGTCGGTAGGGAGGCCTTCCTGCTGGATGGAAACCATGACGCTGGTTTTGGTTTTCCCTTCGTAGCAGACCGAGTCAGATTTGTCATGTAAATAGGCAAGAAAGAGATGAATGTTTTCGTATATCTTTCGTTCTCTGAGCCTAGAGAGAGCATATCGACTTTCTGTAGTGCCATTGGTTTGCTGTGTTAGTTTAACAGTGGGGGGAAAAAGGGGATCAAGAATAGGAGCATTGGAGGAGGGAGATAGAGATAAATGATTGGATATGGAGTTGGACGAGGGATGAGATGTGGGGTTTAAGGTATGGGAGTTAATGAAGTTAGGGTACTTAGCTCCAGTTTTAAGGTCGAAGTTGGGAATTGGGTTGCTAGCTGGGTTTGGTGGCGTAGAAGGTTGAGGAGGAATAATATGGGTGGTTGGGGTTAAGTTGAAAGAGACGCGTTGGCGCGGGGACTTCGGTGGAACGGGGGGAATTGGGGGATTAGAAGATTGGTGTGTAAGGGCCTTGTGTCGGATAAGTGAGGAGGGAGGACTAAAATTGGGGAATAAGTTTGTTTTGAAGCTCCAGTTGGGGTCGAGATTAGAGCTTCGTTTTTTGGAAGCATATTTTTTATTTGGAAGGGAGGTGGACAGGGGTCTTTTTTTAATTTTATTGTTAACACTACGATTATTTTTAACACTTTCTTTACTCTCGAGATGTGCGTTTTCTCGTTCTTGAGAGCATTTTGTAATTCTTATCTTCCCAGGTTTAGTTGTCTTACCAGGAGGAGTAGGGAACAACCACGAATATTTGGTTGGGATGTTGACTTTGAAGCTGCAGGAACTGTTGGCGTCAGCGGGGGAAATCATCTGGCAGTCGCTAATGGTGATAGCGTAACTTCGGTGAAAGAAATTCCGCACCCAAGAAACATCAGCGTGTTGAGGGGCCCCTTCAACGAAGAATGCCGTATGGTTTCCCTGTTTCAGCTTTTCGAATCTATTTTTCCATTCGGAGGGGGTCCATGAAGTTCCAAATTGATTGAGCAGTTTGCGTGGAGCGGCGACGGGCGGGATTTTAGTTGGTAAAGGCAAGACGGTTTCGGTTTCTGTTGTTAGGGTGGCGGCTGGAGTATTAGAGAATGATGGCAAATGACACTCCGTGTCTACTAATTCATTATGAATTGAGACATTGTACGGGGAACTAGCCTGGAACTGAATTTGATCGGGTATTCCATCGATTTTGTTGGAAGCCAATCTCACTTCTTTACCGATTTCGGCAAGGGTCAACCGAGTTGCTATGAGTTCCTCACTGACATCAATCATTTTTAGAGTCAGGTCATCGAGCGTAGAATCTGATGGATGCGGGATGTGATGTGTTGTTT
Source organism: Volucella bombylans (assembly GCA_949129095.1). Classification (NCBI taxonomy): domain Eukaryota; kingdom Metazoa; phylum Arthropoda; class Insecta; order Diptera; family Syrphidae; genus Volucella; species Volucella bombylans. Next base: position 137,623,213 of record OX422140.1, read on the forward strand.
TGGAGGAGGATTGAAAAAGCAAGTCGAGATCAGTACGGAGAAGGTTGATAGAGTCGTTTATGTGTGTGAGTTCGTTGGACTTAAGGAGGTTGGCAAAATTTGTTTTGAGGAAAGCTTTAATTCCGTCGAAGTGATATTTGATCACTTCGCTCTCGTTGTCGTGGTTAGATTTGCTTTTCGATAGGTTTTGGATCGCTGCCAGTTGCTTTTCGATCATTCTTCCTGTGGACTTGTAAGCATCCACATTACTATCAATGCAGTTTATTGAGTCTTCAATCTTTTCTATTCTGTCCAAAATAGTTCTGCTAATATGACCATTCTCGGTTAGCATCGCATTGATAGACTCGTTGTTGCATTTAATTGCCAACATAACGTGAGCCAAGGTGATCTCTTTGCACTCGTCGCAGTAAAAATTGAAAAGACTGCAATACTCCTTGAGGTAGGTTATGGATCTCCGGGTTAGTCCGATGCATATGGCATGGAATGATTTTCCACAGAGACCATTGCATGCTACCCATTCGGCGTTGGGGTCAACAATTGAGCACAAAACACTAGCACAGCACTTTTCCATTATTAGTTTATTGAGGTTAATTATTGTTTGGATTTGTTTTTTTTTTGTTTTTTTTTTTTTGTTGTTGTTTTGTTTTGTTTTGGGGTCAAAACTGGCACAGTTGAGTTTGAGGAATCGGCAGACAAAACTAGGTCGACGAACAACGGTAGATATACTGAGTCGGCAGTTTACGGGACTTTGAAAAAAAAGTGGAAAATAATAACTGAACTCGGTATACGGGAGAAAAAGAAAAACACGTCCGCACAGGTTGACAATTAAAAAACTATACAACATAGATGTGAAGTCCTCAGAGAGTACTGTACTCTCTACAATAACAATGATGATGACGATGCTAATGGTGTTAAAATGCACGTAAACAGTAAAGCAATAAAATACGAGGACATAACAATACAACATCGTGAAGCAAGGAACATTTCATCCATGCACAATTTTCTCAACATCTCACCACAAATCAAACGGAGCTTCAAAATTATTTTACGATCTAAATACGAATGGTTATTTGTTAACTTATTTAACACCAACCTTAAGCTAGGAAAGATGCGGGTCTCCAAATGGACGGATCAACCAACCAACAAAAAAATAGAAAAAAAACGAAGCAAGGTCTCATCAAAAGATAATTATAAATCGCCCAGATCCATTCCCCATTCACACCCTAAACTTGACCCCAACTGGAGTCTTAAAACCTATATATTTCCCAATTCTTACCCTCCCGTTTATACCCCTAAGCAACCACCTTCACGCATCGCCACAAAAGCACCAAGTGCCTCTCTTCCATCCAAGCCCCAACGCGTTTCATTTAATTTAACCCATGAACCTGATACCGTCACTGCTCAACCACCCACACACCCTTCCACGAATAATAACAACTGTTTTCCCAATTTCGACCTTACAACAGGAGCCAAATACCCAAACTTTATTAGCTCGCATATCTTAAATCCCGCTTCTAGCTCGCCTTCTCCCTCGGTTTCACGGGCCCCAGTCCCTATTTTTGATCCCCTTTCGCCGCCTAACGTTAAATTGACCCAAAAGATTATAGACATCACAGCATGCCGTTACGCTCTCTCTAGACTAAGGGATAAAAAGATATGTGAAAATATACGTCTGTTTCTCGTATATCTTTACGACAAATCGAACTCTGTTTGCTTTGAGGAAAACCAAAAATAAGTGTCATGGTTTTCATCCAACAGGAAGGCCTTCCTACGGATATATCTAGTCTCAAAAAGCTTTACAAGAGGTACCACGTGTAGGTGGGGGGGGGGGGGGTCGAGGAAGTCAGTAAATAAAAAAAACAACTTGTACTACTGCGACTTTATTGTACAACGCACTTCCACTGACTGCGTGCATTGCCCGCTAACAATTTTGGTACATCTCGCTTTGAAGTAATTTGGTAACAAATTTGTGCGTCTCCGTATGTTGAATATGGATTACGTGTATGATAATGAGAAGCTTTTTCGAGCAGATCATTCGATCAGGTCCGGTATATTATTTAATATTTAAATGTATAATCACCGCAAAAGATGTAAACATGATCATACCATCCGAATACGAGAGTATGTTTGTACATTTTTCGAATGCCTTTTTTTTTCTTTATTTGATAGCAAAACTTAAACTAAATTACAGTGTATATTATAATTGAATACATTTTGCATGAAATAGTTAGGTACAATCTGTTGTTCAATAATAACATTTAACAACATTATTTTAAAAACTTATCGATGGGGTCATGCAATAAAATAAACTCATTAAAAGAAAACAAAGAAAGATGTAAAAAGAAATAAAGAAAATATAGTAATAGTAACAAAAGTGATGAACATGAACAAATATCAGCAATAGAGCAAAATTGTATTTATTATATTTTACATTAATTTATATTAAATTATTTATAGTAAAATGGTCAAAAGATAATAACCACTTCTTTGTATTTTTAAGAAAAACTGCTTTCTCTCTCTCACATCTAAGGTTTGCCGGTAATGCATTAAAAAGACGGGGTGCAGTTACGGAATAAAAACGCGTATAATGTGTTTTATGGATTGTCGGAATGGTTGCAAAATTTCTGGTATTGACTCGTAAATTATAATTTTCATCGAGTCGAACAGCATAAAAAGCAGACTTTAAAAAAAAAAAATTTTAAAACTTTGTAGCAGTAAAAATGTCTTATTGGAAGGATTTCCAGACTTTTGAATAAATCTAAGCTAGGAGTTCTACGATTCACTTTACACATTATTCTGATTGCATGTTTTTGCTTTAAGAGTAAAGGTTGTATTTTGTTGAGATGTGTACCACCCCAACATGATAAACCGTACTGCAGCTTAGACTTTAAAAGACCATTATATACCAACTTTAAAGTTGGCAGTCGAGAGAACTAAGCTGATTTTGTATCTTTACTATTTGTTTACGATTTGTAAGATATGATGAGAACCAAGAATAAATAAAACTTCTAAAACCCGCTTTGTATAATTTGTCTAATAATATTGTGTGATCCACCATATCAAACGCCTTCGTAATATCTATAAACAGGGCGGCTGGTATTTCTGATTTGTTTAAACTGTTATATAATTCAGCAGTAAGTTCCAATAAAGCATCTTCTGTAGATTTCCCACTTCTGAAGCCGAACTGTGAAATGCTAAAAAAATTAATCTTATCTAAGAAAGAGGCAATCCCAGATTTAGTACCTTTTCCAAGAATTTTTGAAAAAACTGATAGTAATGAAATAGGGCGGTAATTATCAAGCTCATAAGTATTACCCTTTTTGTGAAGGGGTATTACTATCGCTCTCTTCAGTGAATCCCGGAAGGTGCACTTTTTAACACTGAGGTTGAAAATAAAACTCAGAACGTCAGATATTTGAAATGAAATGTTTTTTAAAACAGAACAAGAAATCTGATCAAAGCCAGCCGAACTCGTTGTTTTAAGTGTCATTATGATTTTGTGAATTTCAAATGCAGTAAATTCATTGAAAGCAAAATTTGCTGGTTGAGAATGCATATGACATAAATTAAAAGAATTTAAAGTTGGACTATTGCTTAATTCGAAGTCTTCGGAAAATTTAGTACCAGTAAAAAAATTTTTGAATAACGTTGCGACTTCCACAGTCTCAGAAATCATTGAATTATTTACTTTTTATCACTATTAATAGTAGCTCTATTTTAAATGTCATTTACGACTGAGCACTCCTTTTTAGCATTACCAACATTTCTAGCCAGTTTATTAGTAAAGTAAGAATCTTTACGACGAGAGATGTCAGTTTTCATCTTTAAACAGAATCTATCGTAGAATTTTTTAAGCCTGATGTTGTTAGGATGCTTTTTAACTTTCTGGTATAGCTCTTTTTTCTTTTTGATTTTATTAAGTAGGGAAAAGGTCATCCATTGTTTAATGCGTTTAAAATTGTTGGTTTTATTGAAAATATTCTGACTACTTATTGAAATATATGATTGGAGCTTTTCAAGGAATAGATCAAAAACACAAGAGGGATCCTGTGCAGAATAAACGTCTTCCCAATGTTCAAAAAATAGTTGTTGTTTTAGTACGGCAAAGTCTATTTTAACTAGTTTTTTATACTCGGGTTTATTAGCTCTAAGTATATTATGATCCAGTTGTATACTAGTTAAACTGTGATACGTAATATTTAGATCGTCCGCACACTGTTTCTCTTTGCTCTAATATGTTCACCTTCATTTCAAGTATGTTGATCTTTTTATTAAGGGCGGCATTGTTGTTTTCAAGAGATCTCACCTGCTTGAGCTCATCTGTGTTAACTTGTCTGAAATTAACGATTTCGGTGTACAACAATTGTAACGTAATAATTTGTTGACCAGTATTGTTGTCGTCATGGGATGCTGTTGTTAAAGCTGCTGGAATAAGAGTTGGTGCAGACGTACTTGCAGTGTTATAGTTCTTTCAGGCATTGGCAGTAGTAGAAGAAGTGGAGCTCTTAAATGATATGGTGTTAGGCGATGGAGATATGGGAGAATCTACTAATATATATTTTCTACGCTGAATCGTACGCATATCACATTTGTAGCCTTGACTACACTTTTCTAAAAAGTCAACTTCTCTTTTCTCTAGTTTTGCACACTTAGCATGAAGAAATTCTTTGCAATTCACACACTGGATTTTCAATTCATGTCTATCGACCTTTTGATAACATATATAACACTTCATTTTTCTTTTTTCCTTACAATCAACTCAAATATAAGTATAAGTATCATAAAATTACGTATTGGTTAAAATTAATTATATATGCATGCAAATACACAATGTATCTTCGTTCAATTTACATAATTTTAAATATTCATTATATCTTGAAATTCATAGAAAAAAACATTAATTCAAAAATAATTCTACAAGAAATTAATTCATTATAATCCATTATAAGTTTTAAAAATAATGAAGAGACATAATCGTGAATTGGTTTGGGTTGTGAATGTACATAATTGTTTTTCACGGGTCGTTATTATTTAAATCATGTTCACCTTGATGAACCTCGTCAACTACTTCACCACCATCTCCACATTCAGCTTGTTTGACCGTAAATGGTCTCCTATTTGATGGAGAACATACACCCTTATAAGGTAACCGTGTTAATTGCAAACCCTCAACGCCTGTAATGAAGTAGCGATCATTTGGCAGCACCTTTTTAACCTCATATGGACCTCTATATTTGGCAAACAGTTAATATGTAGAACCCAGGGGTGTTTGCAAAATTATTTATCGTCACATAGTCTCCTTGTTTATATGTATGCGGACGCTTATGACGCTTATCATATTGAACTTTATATAGGCTTTTTTTAATATTTTCTATTGCTCATGATCTAGCTTCAACAATATCTACTTTTTCCTCGCCGAATTTGTCTTTTAAAAACTCACTCAGGCTATCACATTTCCCCTTCTGACTCCTACCAAACAAAAGAATACTGGGGGAAACCCTGTGCTTCTATTTAATGTGTTATTAAGGGCATATTCGACTTTTGCTACGTGTTTATCGCAGTCATTTGTATTTGGTCCAGATTGTTTAACTAGTATAAGAACTATTATGCGATTTATGCGCTCAACCTGCCCGTTCGATTGCGGTGACTGAGTGGCTGTCAAAATATGTTTCACACTATTTCCAGTTAAAAAATCAGAAAATTCTTTAGATGTAAAGCAGCTACCACGATCCGAAATAATTCTATTAGGTCTAAAATAATTCTCAAAATATGACATTAAACAAGCAATCGCATTCTTGGTCTGCGTTGTCTTTACAGGGTAAAGCTTTACGAATTTTGTAAAAGCATCGATCACTAAGAGTAAGTGCCTTTTCTTTAAACAAGTATTAACCATAGGGCCCAGGTGGTCTATATGCAACGTATCAAAAGGAATATTCCCTTTAGGAATAGAATGAAGTTTCAAGCATCTTCCGATATATTATTTTATCTTTTGTTTCATTTTTGGAAACCAATAGCTGCATAATATGTGTGCGTAGCAGTTTTCCACACCTAAGTGACACATTGCTTCATGACTCGTCCGAATCACTTCTTCCCCCATATGCGATAGTCCATAAAACAAAACATTGTCTTTATCTTTTTGCTATATTAAACCATCTATCATTTCGAAAAAATGGCTTTCATTTTTTTCTAGTTCAACTGAAATCGCAACTATTTTTGGATCTCATCTCTGTGCAGCCGCTAGAATAAATTCAAAAGATTCGTCCACAATGTGAAGAATATTAAAAGAACGGCTAGGAGCATCGACATGATTCATGCGGTTACCTTTTCGGTGTTAGACCGTATAGTCGAAGTTTTGCAGTTCTAACACCCAGCGAGATATACGAGGATTAATAGATTTTTTTTGTAACGTTAATGTTAGTGCTTGGCAATCGGTTACAATTTTAAAATTGATACCAATCAAATAGATCTTAAATCTTCTTAACGCATATATTATAGAGAGTGTTTCGAGTTCGTAGCTATGTTACCTACTCTCGGTTTCAGAAGCACGTTTTGAAAAATAGAAAATGGGGTGAAATTTGTCATCGATTTGTTTTTGTAACAATACTGCCTGAAGCCTGTGCTGCTTGCATCACAATGAAGTTCTGCGATGTTGTTCGGACTGTATATAAACAATACAGGAGACTCTGTAAGCTTTTCCTTCAAAATTTCAAACGATTCTATTTCCCGTGGACCAAATATGAATGGTGAATCTTTTTTGAGCAGGCCATATAAAGGCTTCGCAATGTAAGCAAAATGCTTAGTGAATTTTCGGAAGTAAGATCATACGAGTAGACCAACAAAACTATGAACATCTTTTCCACAAGACGGCATAGAGAAAGTTCTAATAGCATTAAGATTACTTGAATTTGGTCGAATGCCTTCTTCATTAGGAAGTTTCACTTTGTAAGAATGAACACTTATCAAACCGTAATGTTAAACAATTTTCTGTAATCACTTTTATTACTTCCTTTAATATTGAAAGATTTTCTCGAATACCTTCGGCAGCGATAAGTATATCATCTAAATACGTAAGTATTTTACCTTCTTGAATTAAACTTCCAAATACGTGCTTCATGTATCTCTCAGAAACAGGTGGGGCGTTTTTTAAACCAAAGGGCATTCTGAGGTATTCCAACTGGCCAAGATGTATATTTTTTGGAATCCTCCGCAACTGATACGTGATGGAAACCGTTTTTCATATCGAGAGTTGTAAAGTATCGTTGGTGCTTGAGGCGATCAAGATGATCCTCCATTAAAGGTAACGGGTAATTATCGCACAATGTAACTTTATTTAACTCTCTATAATCAACGCAGAGCTTCAGCTCTTTGTTCTTCTTCTGAATTAAAACAATAGGAAATGCATATTCCGATTGCGATTCGCGAATAACACCCTTACTGATTAAATCATCTAATACGAGGGGCGTTCAACATAGTCTCGGTATCGGGGTGAAGCTGTGGTTGTATATATAAATTGACTTATTTATCAAGTAATACTATTATTTTAGTGCATTCATGTAAAATTTCATATAAATGTGATTATTAATTCGCGTTTTATCTCTAGTTAAACAGAATCATAATGGCAACTGAGACGATGATGGTGAAAATTGAGCATCGCGCTGTAATTAAATTTCTCACTAAGCAAGGAAAAGGTCAAAAAACTATTCATGAAGAGATGGTGGCTATTTACCAGGGTTCCGCGCCTTCATTATCAACTGTGCAAAAGTGGTCAAGTGAGTTCAAGAGAGGCAGAGAGAGCATTGAAGACGACCCCCGCTCCGGCGCCCCGGCTACTGCTTGTACGGGAGAAAGCATCAAAGAAGTCGAAAAACTTGTTCTTGAGGATTCCCGAATAAAGGTGAAAATGATGGCAGAAATCACCAAGCTTTCAATTGGTACCATTCACACCATTCTTCATGACCATCTTAACCTTTCAAAGGTCAGTGCAAGGTGGGTGCCACGAATGCTCATAGCGCCTCAGAAAAAAGTGAGAATCGCATGCTGTAGAGAGCTTGTGGAGATGTGTAGTGAGAACGCGGACGGTGTTATGGATCGAATTGTTACTGGGGGCGAAACATGGGTCCACCACTATGACCCTGAAAGCAAACAAGAGTCCATGCAGTGGCATAAAAAAGGAACAGACCCCCCGAAGAAGTTCAAAGTCACTCCGTCTGCCGGGAAGCTCATGCCCACAGTTTTTTGGGACTCAAAGGGAATCTTGCTCATTGAGTACAAAAAAAAAGGTGAAACCATCAACGCCACATCCTACGCTTCCACTTTGCATAATTTGCGGGAGGAAATTAAAAAGAAAAGACGGGGTAAACTCGCAGCGGGTGTGTTGCTTCTTCATGACAACGCTCCTGTTCACACGGCGCGAGTTTCCAAGGCTGCTGCGCGAGATTGTGGTTTCGAAGAAATCCAACACCCACCCTATAGTCCAGACCTTGCCCCTAGTGATTATTTCCTGTTTCCGGATTTGAAAAAATGTCTTCGTGGAAAAAGATTTTCGGATGATGAAGAACTCAAGTCGGCAATAAATGGGTATTTTGCAGAGAAAGAGGAAATTTATTTTTTTGAGGGTTTAAAAAAGCTTATCTCAAGATGTAACAAATGCATTCATGTTAGGGGAGATTATATTGAAAAATAAAAATAATTTAAATTGAATTCGCATTGTCCTTCATATCAATACCGAGAATATATTGAACGCCCCTCGTAGACGTTGTAAGGCTAACCTATGTGCATAGGGTATTCTTCTTGGCGTACAACTAAATGCAGCTTCTTTGGTCAATAAGATTCTCATCTTAAAATCACTACGCCGATTAAATGCGCTTTCATTTAAAAGGGAATAAGCGGGTCTAACTATGTCTACTACTTTTATTCTATCAATTTCTGATATTTTGTCATTAATATTTAGATGCAAGTCACAGTTTGTATCCCTCATGTCGATGTTTAACATTAAATACATGAAATCGTTCTCTTTATCGCCGTCGGTGGAGGTAGAGGTGGAAGCAGAAATATGAGGATTTTCATCACCAAACCAATCTTCCCAATGAAGTATCTACCTAGAATAATGGGATAACTCATTGAAAATGTTTTAACAATTAATATATTTAAAGTTATAATCATATTTAGATACATAACTTTGGTTGTTATACTCCCCAATACATCTAAGGGACTGCTATTCACACCACAGTAAAGATGATCTTTCGGCAATTGTTTTATGATTAAGGCTGAGAGCACAAATTGTTCTTGAACAAAACTAATTGGGCTTCCCGAGTCAATCAGTGTTGACAGTATTGTAGAACTAAGCATGCTATCACCGATGAACTGCAATTTGTATCCTCATCTCGAAGAACAGCTGATTACAAAAATCTATCAACTGGTCGATTATGACTGCTGGTTAACGGCTGAAGATTCATCACAGGCTTTTTATTGTAACATCTCGTCGATATGTGACCCTCTTCTCCGCATTTAAAACAAATGATTGGTTTCCTGGTAGAATCTGTGCGTGTTTTTGCCTCCCTCTTTTCTCTTCGGTTGCATACTCGTATATGCCTTCGCACGCGGGTAAGAATGTGGTGCTGAGGTGGACTTTGGGTACCTGTACTGGTAGCTATCGCGAAAACTATTTTTGAGCTTTTCATATTTTCTCAGCGCTGATTTTAACTCACACAAGTTATTCGTACCAGACAGAATTGTTTTATTAATCTCAACGTCAGAAATACCTTTTATTATGAATTGGATAAGGTCTTCTTCTTCAATAACACCGTGAGAAGCTATCTCCTGCATAGACAAGACAAATTGTTGCATAGGTTCTTCTCTTATCTTCTTTCTATTACGAAGAATTTCATAAATATCGCTTTTTGTAACTACTTCACGAAACGCGTTTATTAACGCAACTTTCAATTCGTTCCAATTTTTTGGATTAATAGTTCTTAAAAATAATTTGGCCGTACCTGTGAGAAGCCTTTTTCCATAGATGAACTTGGTCTTATTGTCAATATCTACAATCACCGAACACTCTTCGCAATGTTCCACCCAACGCTGAATGGGAAAGTTATCATCAGCGCTGAACACTGCAACAGAATCTTCTATGTCTCTGAAATTTTAGCATGTGGACGGGTCTGTACTGAGCTTGCCATCCATCAATTGTAATTCTTGTAGTTGTTGTTTAAGCTTCATTATGTCTTCCTTTTTCTTGCAGATTCTCCTCAGTCTCGACAACTCCTCATCAAGCGCCTGTTCTTCTGTACCATGTGATTCACCTACCTCGTCGGATAACTGGTCCATTTCTGGTAATGATTCGTCGATTTCAGAATTGTCGCTTATTATTCTGAAAAGTTCTTCCTTCGAAAAATCTGCTACTGCCTCCTCAATGCGGATCTTTAACTCGGCTTTGGTTCCTTTTGACTGAAGTTTTAGATTCCTTAGCACGTTCTTTAAAATAGCAACATTGGCCAAATTTAAAAACTCTTCCCACTCTTTAAGCATTATTTAAAATGATATTCTTTATTTATTTATGTGTATTTTTTGTTTGAAATTCAGCAAAAGAACTCGAAATTATCTATTAAAAAGAACACTTGCACGTGTTTTCACACAATTTCAATTAACGAATGCACAATCGCACTTCTGAAATTTGTAGGGGGGGTCGAGGAAGTCAGTAAATAAAAAAACAAACTTGTGTTTACGCTACTGCGACTGTATTGTACAACGGTTCATACACCTCCGCGGAGTTTAAACGTGTTCGGCTAGAAAGTGAGAAGTTGATTCCCTTAACTTAGACATTTGAAGAATTGGATTTAGGCTCCAATGAGCTGAGTGATAGTGTGTTCGCTTGAGACAGCAAAGGTTGTGGGTTCGACTCCGCGTTGTGGAAAAACTTTTTTCGTTTTCTTTTTATATTAAATTAGAAGGCATAATACAAAAAAAAAAAAAGTTAAAGTGTTACTAAGTGTTGTAGTAAACAGCACGTGATGGAGTGTGGAGAGCGGTCCGCTATACCAATAGCGGGACCTGCAGAATTATCAGGTGAGGCTTCAAGCAGTTCAAGCCAAACACCAACAGCTAAGAGAAGGAGGAAGCTAAGGCCAACTTCCAACTTAGTCCAACGTCCCTCCCTACCAAGTTACTCTGTAAAACTGCTTGGTGGAGCGAGGGAAGGGAATAGCTTCGCTTCATTGGCACCGAGCGAGTCAGAAGATGAAGAGGAAGAGATGATGGCCATAAGTACGAGTAGCAGCATCAAAATGCTACAAGAAAGGGTACTGGCCATCAAAGAAAGGCAAATGGTTAGAAGGAAGAGGGATGAGGAAGAAAAATCCCAGCAACAACAGCAGACCCTGCTTGCTCCAAAGCAGAGCCAACAACAACACCAACAAAAACATAAAACACCAAGAACAACAAAAAGTGCAGCCACAACAACGGCATCAGCAAAAACAACAGCAGCCACAAAAACAGCAGCAGCAGCGACAACAACAACAACAACAACAACAACAACAACAGCAGCAGCAGCAAAAGAAGAAGGAGAAGGTGCCTCCTATCAACACCTTTAAATTAGAGGTAAATGCTACCAAGGACCTGTGTAAGTTGGTCATTGGTAATAATTTCAATATTAAGAGATTGGGGAACGATCGCCATGCCATCCACTGTAATACAGTGGAGGGCTACGCGAAAGTTAAAGAGCTCGTAAAGGAAACGACGACGGAGCACTACTCATTCACACCAAAGTGTGAAAAACGGCAATCGTTGCTACTGAAGGGGTTGGAACCGTCTTCTGATCCTGAGGAGATCCTGGCACTGCTCAACGAAAAGGAGTGCGAAGGACTCAAGTATGTAGGGGTAAAGCCATTTACCACAGCTAGAGCCAGGCGGGAGAAACGGAGTCTGCCGTTCTTCCTGGTGCAGCTCAGTCCCGAAAGTCGTCTGGATAGTCTAAGGAGTATCAATGTCCTAGACTACCAGGTGATTCACTGGGAAAAATTAAAAAGGAGCGAAGTCGTTTTACAATGCGTTCGCTGCCAGAGTTTCGGGCACGGCGCGTCGAACTGCCAAATGCAGCCTCGATGCGTGAAGTGCGCAAAGAACCACAGTTCCGAGGAGTGTGCTCTAGGTAGGGACGGAGCATCCGATAGGACGCAGCTCTCATGCGTGTTATGTGGGAACGTGGGAAACTATCGGGGTTGTCCTAAGTTCGCCGACATAAAAAAGCAAACCTGGCTCAGCAGCAGAGGGTGGAGGCCAAACGTTCACCTGTTAGATTCCAAACACCAGCCGTCACGTCCCGAATTTCCTACGCCCAAATGGCGTCAGGTAGGGGGGCTACGGTACATCATCCCAATGTTGCTTCTCAGGCGCCAATGCCGAGAACAACGGAAGCTGCACCTAACATGCTGGCCATCTTGCTCGCAATCCAAGGGCAGATGGCTCAGCTGCAAAAGCAGGTACAAGAACAGGCCAAGCGGGTGGACCAGATCTATGCGCTGCTGCCGGGCCTAACGCAACACATGTCGTAATGGGTACGCACATGGTGGAGCAAACTTTGAAGGTCCTTGCGGTGAATGTTAATTCACTGATTAGGATTGAACGAAGAGCCGCAATGTTTAAATTGCTACAAGACCAAACTCCTGATGTGCTTTTCGCTAGCGAAACTAAGCTAACCGATAAGCACAAACTGGAGTACAATAATTATATCGTTAGAAGAAGAAACCGGCCCAGATCCAAACGTGGAGGCGGTGTCGCGATCTTCATTAAAGAAATAAACTATTTCGGAGAAAAAATCAAAACGACCTTCAGTGTCTTAAAATAGAACGGACAACAGACAACGACCGGTTACTGACAATAGCAGGTATTGATCCAAATGAAGCCGCTGACGATGACGACTTCTTTGTGATCGAGGATCCACAGGAGAAGGTTGAGACCATGGGGGCGACTTTCCAGGAAGTATACAAGGTCACTGATACCATTTTAACTAATTACGACCTGGACAGTCGCGTCTTGGGGCACGACTTCTTTATTCGAAATGAAATAGAGAACTGGCGATCCGATGGCTCTGGTTTCACCCGGTTTTGCGACGAAAATATGGCAAATAATGCCATTACCAGAGAGGGTGACCTACCCCCGTTCATTTCGAAGGAAGAACTCCGTGAGATCTTCGAGACAATCAGGGCTAAGAAATCAGTGGGGACCGATGGTATTCCGAACATCGTGCTACGACATCTTCCTCTAGAAGCGGTGGACATCTACATTACCCTGTTTAATAATGCAATGAATAATGCACATTATCCAGCGCATTGGAAAACATCGGTGGTTCAACCTATCCCCAAAAAGGGAAAGGATATATCCAATCCGGCGAATCTCCGGTCGATAAGTCTCCTTCCGAATATCAGTAAGGTTTTTGAAAAGGTAATCAATAGAGCTCTGTCTAGGTAGGTTGAGGACAAACATATAGTTCCGGATAATCAATTCGGTTTTAAGGCGGGACATGATATCTCACATGCCGCGTCTAAACTGGTGTCCGATATCCAATGGAACAAAGGCAAGAAACAGTGCACTGGTGCCTGACTTGTTGACTTGGAGAAGGCCTTCGACACCGTATGGTTAGAGGGTCTTTTCTATAAGCTGACTAGGCTAGGTATCAGTAAACCACTCTTGTACATTCTTTATAATATGCTAACCAACAGACAGTTCATCGTAAAAAAAGGTGATGTGACTTCTGTTGGAATATTTCAAATTAAAAATGGTCTTCAGCAAGGCGCGGTCAATTCGCCGATCCTATTCAACATTTATACAAGCGACTTGATAGGTTCACTTCCCAATACTATAGCGTACGCAGACGATTTGGTAGCGTACAGAACAGGTCCAAAAATCGAGGTCATTAACACCCTCTTGCAGCGTGACTTCGACAAGATAAGAAGATTTTGCGATGACTGGAAGTTGAAAATCAACTTTCAGAAGTCGGATACCATTCTCTTTAGGACGCCGTTGTCTGGAGCCTCTAGGGATACCAGAAAAAATTGGCGAAAGTTCTCTATCATTGGACAACTCGGACAACCTCTTGCCTGTCGAAATGTAGTCAGATACCTTGGCATCTGGCTAGATCAATTTCTGTATTTTGGCAAAAGTGTAGATGCTGCTCTGGCCAGAGCTAAAGGTGCTTTTGCCCTTACAAAGAAACTGTTTTATAGCAGCCAACTCGATGCGAGGGTAAAGGTAATCTGCTACATGGCCCTTATTAGGCCCATGCTGGTATTTGGTTGTCCCGTGTGGTTCAATGTACGAGCAAGCTTAATGGAAAAGATTCGGGTGTTTGATAAGGCTTGCCTTATGGCTTGTCTTCGCTTGTACAGAAGACCAGAGTCGGAGTACAAGAAATTTTATCCTAATGAGGTCCTTTACAACAGGGCGAACCTAATACGAGTGGACAGCTTCCTAATTAAGCTGACTCGAAGGCACATTGCAAGAGCAATGACCTCGACAAATAACCTGATATCTGGGACTTACTACCCCAATTACCTTTACCACGAGAGTGTGCGCTCTGACGGCTTCGTTCCACCGGAAGCATTCCTCTACCTAGATCAGATAGGGTTAATCCAGGATAGATCAGCGGTGCCGTTAATCTTCCATGTCGCTCGGACAGCTGGGGACAGTCGACTCAACTACAACAGAGACGTCGCACAGTATATACAAATGTATATACTAATATATGTATATAATTGTGTATAATGTCTATATGTGTGTATGTGTGTATTATGTATCTAGGTTAGGTAGACTAAGGTTTATTTTAAGTTAGATATTAAGTTTTTATAAAAACAAAAAATTATGTCCATATGATAAGTTGTTGTTAACAATTTTTTTCTTAGCTTTAAATATAGTAAATAAATATCCATAAAGAAAATGTTAATAAAGTCGAAAGACATAGTATAAGAATTTAGAGTAGCTTAGAGTGCCTGTGTGGGGCCAGTAAGTTATAAAATTAATTATAAAAAAAAAGTATAAAATTATTATGTAATTTTAAGCTAGCATTTAAGCATTTTTTGTTAGTATATAAGAGTTAGTGTTAAGAAAATAAAATGCATCTAAAACTAATAAAAACTAACTGTATTGTACAACGCACTTCCACTGACTGCGTGCATTGCCCGCTAACAGTTTTGGTACATCTCGCTTTGAAGTAATTTGGTAACAAATTTGTGCGTGTGCGTATGTTGAATATGGATTATTTGTATAATAATGAGAAGCTTTTTCGAGCAGATTATTCGATCAGGTCCGGTACATTATTTAAATGTATAATCACCGCAAAAGATGTAAACATGATCATACCATCCGAATACGACAGTATGGTTTTACATTTTTCGAACGCCTTTTCTTTTTATTTCTTTGCCTACACACGAAATCTTCGACAAACCTCCTCGTAAGGTTGCGGATGACCTCGCTACTTTCCGCAACTATGTATACTCTAAAAGAATTTCTCACCTTCAGCGCAGCCGAGCTGACCACGACAAATTTTTTTGTTCCTAACTTGCCTTCTTTGCCTGCATCTCGTCTACACTCCCCTACTTCACCACGCAACAAACTATCTCTTACATTTTACTACCAAAACGTAAGAGGCTTGACCTCTAAAACTCGTGTTGTCTTGTCTAAATCAGACGGTCTCTCTTTCGACGTCTCTGCTCTTACAGAAACCAATCTGATCCTCGACATAAAAAGCCAGGAGCTATTTCCATCTTCTTATAATGTTTTCCGAGATGATGATCACCTTCTCTCTATGTTTAATGATTCTGCCATCCCTAAAGTTGATTCTCCATGTAGAGGTGTCCTACTTGTCATTCACAATAACCTCAACTCTTCTCTTATTGCTATCTCTTCTTCTGTTAAACTTGACTTGTTTCAATTAAAGTAACACTTCCCAACAGGTCCCTGTACTTTATGTGTTGCTACATTCTCCCAGCTCAACCTACTGAATCCTACATCCTTGCTATTAAAGCAATTGACCAACTAATTGACCTAAGTGATTCCATCGACGATATGCTTATCTTTTGTGACTTTAATCTGCCCCTGCTAAAGTCAAACGCCAGTTCATCCAAGGTATGTCTTTTCATTGATAGCATAAATGACTCAAGCCTGTGCCAAGTAAGTGACGTCCTTAATTCTATCGGTAGGCAATTAGACCTTATTTTCACTAGTAATCCTATTAACTCCACAGTAACATTGTGACCCTTTATCCTATCAACTTTCACCCCCTCTTCTTCTCTCATTTTTCCACAACTCACAAACCCAGCCCACTTCTTCAAAAACCATCTCTTCTTACAACTTCCATAAAGCTAATTTTTGCAAAATCAATACCTATGTTAGCAAATGTTCTTTTGATTTTTCCAACCTATCCTTATCTGATGATGTCTCCATTTTCTACAGTGAAATATTTAATTCCATTTCTCTCTACGTCCCCTTTTCACGGCATAAAACATCATCTATTTCCCCTCCATGGTACAACAGAAGACTTCGCTCTTTACGAAACAGAAGAAACAAACTATGGGCAGTTTTTCTTCGTACCAATTCTTATTATGACTACTCTAACTATCTTGGAACTTACCTGCAATTCACCCAGCTTTATAACTGCCTCTATCAGCGCTTTCTCGACACAGCGCAGACCAACCTTATCAACGATCCTAAGACATTTTATCAATTCGGCAACTACATCCCCCCTCTCTCTCGTTCGATAATATATCATCGACCGATCCACATATTATTGCCATCTATTTTGCAAACTTTTTTAAACAGTCATTTGCAGATAACCTCTTTGTACCGACTTCATCTATTTCAAGTACCTTCCCAATTTCTCCATTGGCCCCTCTCTATCTCAACCTTTTGATCCCAGCCTTATCGAAAACAAGTTACAAAATCTCAATGATGAATTTGTATCCGGTACAGATTGGCTCCCAGCAATATTTCTCAAAAAGTGTGCCTCCAATCTTTCGCACCCACTTTCCTCCCTCTTTCATCTGTCATCATGTCTTCCACCAAGTTTGGAAGACCTCTTTTATAACCCCGGTTCACAAAAAGCGATCAAAGAATGAAGTAACCAACTACCGCCCCATTGCTAAGCTTTCTCATATACCTAAAATGTTCGAAAAGTTTTAAATATATGAAGTTCTAAGCTTTCAGTGCAAGTCAGTTATATCACCCAATCAGCACGGATTTCTAAAAGGTTGATCAACTACTACAAACTTAGTTGAATTCGTATCCTTTAGGCCTAAAAGGCCTAGAAAATGGCAACGAAATTGACGTTATTGCTACAGATTTCTCTAAGGCCTTCGATAAAATATCACATTAACTGATCCTTTTCAAATTGACTTCCCTCGGTTTTGACCCCATATTGTTAA
This sequence comes from Volucella bombylans, assembly GCA_949129095.1. Classification (NCBI taxonomy): domain Eukaryota; kingdom Metazoa; phylum Arthropoda; class Insecta; order Diptera; family Syrphidae; genus Volucella; species Volucella bombylans. The sequence goes on from OX422140.1 coordinate 137,640,624, forward strand.
AATGGATATCTTCTTATATGGAGAACCGTTACTATAGCGTTCGCTTTAGGTCAGCCTTCTCAAACACGTTTTTAACCACTTCTGGTGTCCCACAAGGCAGCCATCTAGGTCCCCTCTTTTTTCTTTTAATTATAAGCGATCTTGAGAAGATTATCAAACATTGCTCCGTATCAATTTACGCCGATGACACTAAGTTCTCCAAAACTATTTATTCACCCCAAAACTCTATTCTCCTTCAAGAAGACCTCGATAGGTTTTGTACTTGGTGTCTAAAAAATTGCTTTGCGCTTAATGTCTCCAAATGCCAATCTATGACTTGGTCTCAAGAATTTTGCAAACCTTATGTGACAAGGTTACTTTACATTACCCTTGTCCAGCCCCTCCTTGAATATGCCAGCAAAGAATGGTCCACTTTCATCGCGAATCGAGAACATTCAACGTCATTTTCTTCGATTTGCTCTTCGTGGACTACCCTGGAGTGACCCATTTATCTTACCTCCATATCGCAACAGCCTCAAACTTCTTAACTTCAATACCTTCGAAAAACGCAGAGACGTAGCTGACATTCTCTTCATTCATCGACTGCTCTCCGGTTCTGTGGACTGCGCTTCCCTTTACAATTTATAGTATTTCCTTCAAACTAACCCTCGTAATTTACGCTGTCCTCGTCTCTTCTATATCCCAACCCATCGCACCTCTTATGGCTCTAACGAACCAATCTCCGAACCAATCTAACGAACCAATCTCATCCAGTGAATGCAGAAGCATATAAGGATTCATTTCATAGGAGTTCCGAATCATTTCATGTCGCTTTTTCGTATTCACATGACACTTCTGCAGAAATCAAGCGCAGAAATATGCTAAGTTGCTCAATCAGAAAAAAATCGCTGTTCATTTAGCCTTGTTAAGAAATACTAAGGAGACCCTATACATACGTAACGGGTGGTCCAAATACGAGTTTATTTTTGATTCGTATGTTATTTTGACACTGACAGCACTTACCTGCTCGAAATCTCGACTGTCAGTTAGTATCATACCTCCGCAGAAGGAAATGAGTCGCTTTACACTTGAACAACATTGCGAAATATTTCAAACTTATTTCGAAAGTGAGTGCTGTGATAAAGCACCCTTCAACGCCTACTGTTCTCAAGTTTGTGCAAAAAGTTCATGAGACTGGCTTGTTGACGGTCCCCGTTGTCGTAGGGAACATACCGACAAAAGTGTAACTGCTGTAGCTGAGAGTTTTCGGCTCAATCCAGGAACATCGACTCACCATCGAACCGTCAACAATTCAAAATTTCACGCACCAGCCTGATGAGATCTCGGATTATTCCCTTAAAAAAGTCGAATTGACTGTTGAGTTAATTCAAGGCAAACGACCATCCGCTTCGTTATCACTTCTCAATTTTGGTTTTACAGCAGCTCGAAATGGACGTCGAATTTGGCTGAAAAATCTTCTTTTTTTCTGACGAGGCGCATTTTCACCTCGCCGACTATGTTAACAAATAAATTGCCGCATCTGGGGATTGGAAAACCCGCACGTGATTATCGAGAAGCCAATGCATCCGCAGAGAGTGACAGTTTGGTGCTGATTTTAGAGTGGTGGCTTCATTGACCCATTTTATTTCGAAAATGCTGCTAGAAACTACTGCTGCTAGTCATGATTACCAATGGGCTTGGATCATATTTGATTTCATCACGATGGCTCGCCATGCCACAGAGCCCATAAAACAATCGTTCTTTTGCGCTCTAAGCTCGGTAATCTTTCACTCGTCTTTGCGATGCCAATTGGCCTCCTGCGATTTGATTCTGTTCGATTTTTTTTTGTGGTGCCCTTAAAGAATGATGTTATGCGGACAATCCAAAAATGATTAAAGTCCTTAAAGTGAATATCACCCGATCCATTTGTGAAATATAGCCAGAGACAGTGAACAAAGTCTTGGTAAATTCGGTTGACAGCATGCGCTATTGCGAAGTCAGTCAACACAGTCACATGAATGAAATTATATTCCATAACTAATGGGAATGTTCGCTCTTTCCAATTTTATTTCATTTTTAAAAAGAAAGTTGTATTTGCACCACCCTGTATAAGATCTTTATCACCCGAAGGGTTGAATGCCCGATTCTTTCAGTGATTTTTCGTCCTGGTTATGTTCGGGACGTTTTGAGAGGGAGATATAACATCAAACTGTGAGAATTGTACATCAGCATCGGCCTAGTCGTAAAAGTCTGCATCAGCCACCTGAGATGGACAGGCCATGTACGCAGAGCGAATTCATACCCGAAGAGACAACGCCAATAATTAAGACCTCACCATTTCACTGGAGTACTGTGTAAATGTCAACATGCCAGAAGACAGCTGAAGGGTAGAAGAATCTAATCCCAAATTCCACACACAACCTATCCATCGTGCATCAATTAAATTCAATTAACAAACGCAAAACTCAATTCCAAGTTTTGAATCACTCGTAAGTTCATTTAAAATTAATGCACACTCCTTGTATACGAATATTTGTGAGGCTGGAGCTGGATTTTAGGGTGCGCTCAGCCATATTCTACGTATCCTTGTGGAATAAGTGAAAAGAATTTCTTGGATTGAAGGGGAAGATAAGTTCCTCCCACCAACCATACATACTCGTAATAATAATAGCCGAACTCGGTATACGAGTATGCCGTACTCGTAAATGTAGTGGTGCACTTGGTCTCAGATGATGGTTGCGCCGGATGAAGACAGACGTACCAGACGGAAGAAGCAATCCATTGTTGCGGAAAGTAAAGAAATATGTTCGGCCATTATTCTTCCACTTATAAACTAAATGAAAACTTTTTGATTTTACCCTCTCACAACAATCTCTCCACCATCCTGCGACTGGCAAATGCACAGGGTGCATTTTACAAAACGAATTGGACTTTAGCTGCATTGAAGGACACAACGAAAGTGACTTTTTCCTTGGTGTAGGGATGGATATACTGTTCCCGGTTTCCTTTCCGTTTTTCTTTTTTTATATTATTTTTCTGTGTGTGTGAATTATTTCATTGTGAAAGAAGAAATTAATTAGCGTTTGGATAAACCTACAGAGGTTTCAGAATTTGAGCGAGCTAATCCGTCAAAATCTGGTCCATGAGCGGAGTTTTTTTTTTTTATTTCTTAACTTAAAACAAAAGGGTTGAATTATCGCTCCTTGAAGGGTGTGCTCGGTTCCTTGTTGGGTTTTTTTTTACTAATTCTTTGATTTTATTTTTGTTGCTTGAAATAACACGCTGAGAGAAAATGGAGCAATTTAATTAAAATATGAAGCCAGCGTTATTATTTTTATTAGGTCGCCCGCTATAGTGCGCAAAGCAGAAGGCTTAAATGTGCAATAATTGGGGATGTAGTCTTTAAAATAAGAATTCGTTGAAAGCAATCTTTGTTCGACGTGAAAGTGGAGACATTAGGATAGAGCCATGATTGAAGAAATTTCCTTTTTTCCTTTAAATTGTTAATAATTTTAAATAAACTATTTCTTTCGATTTAGTTCTTGGAAGTGCCAATGACAATTGAAGCTAGCAGAAATCAGTGAGGACAGTCTTTCGAACAACAGAGCTATCGTTAGCCAGTTATTGCCCGAAGAGCGACAAACGAATCGGGATTCTTCGAAGCATGATATTATTGATTTTTGTTTTTGTTGGTACAAGTAAATCAACTAATTGGAATCGTTGAAGAAAGTTGAGCTAAACCAGGACTTAATTACCATTTTACTTAAAGGGATCTCTCTTCCAGACTTCTCGATTCCGAGAAGTCAGTTAATAGTTCCTGTGACCCCTCAGGCGGTATAGGGCAAAAGCAATGCCTTCGTGCTTTCCAAATGTATTTGAAGCCTCCTCAACTGTTCTGTTAAGGACGACATCATTCACGTGACCATCAGGGCTTTGATGACTGACCAGGGTCCCAGGATTTAAATTTTCGATGACTTTATGGAAAATTAGCTTGCGGTCTTAAATTGTTATTGGATTATTGGCGCAGACATAACGTATAATATCGGTGGCCAATCAACTTTTTCTTTAACCGAAATGGTTGAATCTTCGAATTTCTAATAAATTGACCGTTTGATGGGATGTAACTTCCTTTTTAATTGTTTTCTTTGAGAGCTAAGACAAAGAACTAGTCTAGTAAGCGCTTCAGTGATAAAATGTCAGTATCAAAACCCACCAACAGTCTGATGCAAGCGTAAACCGGACACTCACCGCAGTGTCGTCATCACTTTCACCTATGTTACTTATGCCCTGAACACTTAAGTGCCCCGTGACGGACTCAGTAACCAACCCCCAGTCTTTTCTAGTGGAGAACAGCAGGAACGTAGCTAAATATCTCGAGAGAGGTCGAGAAGCATTCTTTTGGTCTGTTGGCAACCTGGAGACTCATGCCATCTAAAATGGAAGCTCTAACTGAAGACACTGACAATCCTAACGCAGATTTGGATCCTGAAAAACTCTCCACTGAGTTTTACCTGGCAAGTTTATCGGTAATTTCATTTCCTGTAATCCCATTGTAACCTAGGACCCAAACAAGAATCAATGAATTTAGCTTTCCCAACGAGTTTAGTGAAGTATTGCATTCTCGAACTAATTTGAAGGTAGTGAGAGGGTTAAGAAAGACTTAAAACGCTGCCCGGCTATCACTGAGATGCAAATGCCTTGCCTCTTCCATCAATTGTTCACAATGCAATTCCTTGGAACCAGGATTGTGCATATCTCGATTGGAAGACAGACACAAGTTTGCCTAACAAGGAGTGAAATCTTACGGTGTCGTCCTCCATCCCGCATCCTATATCAGTTTTGGAGGTATCCGTGAAGACTGAAATAAGATCCTTTCCTCATTCCTTAGATTGTGGCCGAAACCATTCCAGTGCGCAGGAAAGTCAATTTTCGGGGCAACAGGAGCTCTAAAGATATTGCTGCAAACGGCATGCCCCTAAGACCAAATTCAAAAGACAGTTGGCACGCAAAGTCATCAAAATTCGAGAGAGTTTTTTTTACCAAAAACCACTTTTCTTTAGACAGAAGATGACTTCGAGAGTGCAGCCCATAATACGAATACCACGGGGATGGAGACTCATCAGTGCGTATAGAGCAGAGCTGAACAAAGCACCCATGTTGCCAAGACAGACCGTATAGTTGGTATAATTGGCCTTATCCCAGCCATGTAGATTCCGAGGATCCTGTTGGTGACAACTGCCATGGCTTGGCGAAAGCTCCTTACACTACCTGAAGGCGCCTTGAAGGCTTTCTTAGTGCGAAAAAGTTTGTTATCCAGGTTAATACTCAAATATTTAGCTTCGTTTGAGAGACAGATGGTGATGCCTTTAAGCACTAGATGAACCATCTTCTTGAAAATAGAACAACGTCGGATTGGAAAGGATTGACGGAAAGCTCAATTCTAGTGCACCAACCGTCGATCAATACTAGTTCGACCTGCACTTTACAGATTTAAGTCAATAGTCATAATTCAACAAACAGTACAGTTACATCGACTGCATATGGCTGAACTTTGGCATTATAATCATTGAGAGCAACCAGTGAGTCTACCAATATGCAGCATAGCAGTGGAGTCGGGATACCGCCTTGTGGGCTTCACAATCCAATTCACCAGTATTGCTTTATCCACAAAATAGTGATTCGTCTACGCCTTGTTGTCTGACCGAGTTACACATGCCGTCAAACGTTGCGTTATCTAAGGCACCCCCAATGCCGATGAAAATGTGTTGAGCGTATTCCTTCATGTCGAGTGCGCCTTTAATTCTTGTTTCCAGGTTGCGAAGCGCAGTCTCGCAGGATCTTCTGCGTTGGTAGGCATATTGCATCTTAGACAAAAGATGCATTTGCAAAGCAGTTTTGCGCACCTAGAGCTCGACCATCTTTTCCGAATAATCGGTCGGAAATTATTGCCATTATTGCCGACCGTGTAATAATCTTTTCCAATTTTCGGCATAAAGGTTATTCTCACTGTTTGCCATGGTTTCAATATGTATACCAGTGTCAGGCTGGCAGTGAGTACTCTCTTCAGAGTTGCCAGCAACTGGTCAATACATTTTTGTTGCATAATTGGATATATGTCATTGGTGCCAGGCGGCCTTAATCTATCAAAGAAAGCAACAGTGTTTTTGATTGCCTCATCTGTCACCACAATCGATAACAAAATAAATATTTATAAATAAAATATAAATGAAGTCGAAAGACATAGATATAAGAATTAAGAGTAGTTAGAGTGTGGGGCCAGTAAGTTAGTATAAGATTGTTAAGTAATTATAAGCTAGCATTTAAGCATTTTTTGTTAGTATGTAAGAGTTAGTGATTAAGAAAATAAAATGCATATAAAACCAAACTAAAACTCGATAACAGATACCATCTCCACCGTGTTATGTTACTCCGCTCACTTGCAGTTCCGGCAATCGGAGTTGATTGTGAACCATTTCTGATCTGGTTGCGTGGGAACTGTATATCGACAATGGGACTAAGAATCTTCCTTTTCGAATCAGTGTAGGCGATCCTTTTAAGGATTTTAACTAACCTGCTGGTTTGATCTTTGTTCTGAAGTCCCTAGAGGAATCTTTCTTGGAAATTCAAATGAGCCTTTTTTTCCATTTTGTTTTACAGTTTGAAGTTTCCAGTCATCCTCCAAATTAGTTTCCAACCACCGAAAGTTAGTAAAACGGAGAAAGTACCAAAAGGGTCCATGGAATGATTAAGCTATTCCGAGTGGCAAAGCAGCGTGCCCAAAGTCGAGCTCGATTTTTAAAAGTAGAAGACTATGTCTTGGTTCAAGTTATCTCCTTCGACAACGGGTGTCTGTGGACACTACAGGCCCTTTCCTTACCAACAAACCAGTTGAAAAGAAGAAGCTATCTAAATTACACAGATCCTTCCATTACAAATTTAATACGAATAACCGTTGTTAGATAGTTGTCATATTAATAAATATTTCCACCAAACTACACGGACAACGACAGCGACAAATAAACGACAAGCAATTTCTTTAAGTGGAGGAGACGGAAATTACACCAACCACCAGAAGATGATGGAAACATGCACGTCTGCACAGAGATGGGAACCTCTGAAGGAGGTCAACTCATGACGAGAGTTGAAGTCTATTCCCACCGCAATGGTCGACGATGATGAAAACATCCAGCTAACGCGTCAACATGGCTAACAGGAAAAATTATTGTCTAGAATATTGTTTCAAGTAATTTCCCAAAGGTGATTATGAGGGGAATAAAATCCACAGGCACACACAAAGGCAGGCTAAGCCCTCTGGATAATAAGTGCGGAGAGGTGGAATGCGTTGAAATCCGGTTCGGGTTAGACCCAACACAACGAGGCCAATGAGAGCAGTTCTTATTTTTTTTCTGTTGTGTTTACGCTTTCCATTGTTCCTCCCATTTATTCCATTTGTTATGTTTACCAAGTATTCTCGGTACTTCGGGTATTCTCGAGGCCAAGAGTTACAATTTATTTATTTTCCCATTGAATGGGATAAGTAAAAGAACTCGTTGTTCTTCAAGAAGGACAAACAAATGCGACAACAGGCGATTGGACGGACTACTAGTCCGTCTACTATCACAGGCTGCATAGTGGCAGGATATAATAAAAATTATAATTTAGAATAAATTAACCGGGAAATACTCTGGGGTGGATGTCATCAAGATTGAAGGATGTCTGTTGAATTCTTTGTAGTTGCTTCGAAATGGAGGGTAGTTCCATTTTCTGAGATTTTTCTTTTCCTACCCTATTTAAATTTTTTATTATTGCTACTTTTTTATTTTATTTTTTTGTAACTGGTGTGGTGCATTTGTTTTACAAGAATATTGTCCTTTATTATATACACATCTATTGCTTTTTAGATGGCGCTGTATATTAGGTCTTCGGTTGTACCTCTAAATGATGTATGGCAAGAGATTCATTTGTGGTTCGAGCATAGGTGTTTAGGTAGTTGTAGGTCCAATCTGGGCCCCCGCCCAATTATCAAGGCTTCGCCCTTTAATGACGTTGTCTAATAATGAACGGGGGCAGAGCAAAGTACTGGTCTTATCGTAAACATCTTCAGATGACGCTACCGAAGGTTGCTACGATTTGATCAGTCACAAGCTGCCGGTCATAGGTCTTGTTGGCGGCTGGACCACCGGTAGTCCCTACCAGGACTTAAATCACGGTACCATGGGAGTCAGGAGCCCCCCGGATCTCGGTCCGGGCCTGACTTGTTAGAGGTAGGCCCCCTTGTGGGAGCGTCATGGTGGCTGTGGTTTAAACCCAAAATCGCGGGTAAGAGTCTTCCTATGGTTTTCCTTGGTTTTCCTTTTGGTTTTCCTTGGTTTTCCTTTGGTTGACTCAATGTGGAGTTGCAATAAGTGCTGGGTGCTGTGACCCTAAGAACAGTAAGAGGTTTTAGGTCGGCCTCCACTCATACCAAGGGTGGAACTTGTGCCGGCAACACAGTTCCGAATTGGTATCAATGGATTGACGGTGAGCGATGGCAAGGCCTATCCTTGCTCCCATGGATGTATGGGCATCCCGTAGGTTTAAGCCCACACGGCAGGTACTTACGTTAAAAAACAAGAGACATCTGTAGGTCCAATCTGTTAGGTCCTAACATTTCGTCGTTATTTATATTCTGTCCAACCACTGATACTGAAGATAGACTCGAAAGGTGTCGTACGAAAGATTGTTCGGAAAATTCTTCGACCCTATCACTTGAAAAAATATCAAGTTGAAGAACAAAAGGAACCACGATGAATGGGAGCCGCTCAAAAGAAAGATGAGAAGCTGTGAAACCTTCCTTTCTTTGGCGGACTTGTCGTTGCAGAAAGACTTAATAGTTAAAGATCCTAAGTTACTGAGACGTCAAACTAAGCGCCAAGGAACTCCAAACTAGAAATTAAATCGTTAAACAGCATCGAGATGACTCCGCAGGGTTAAACTCAACGACCGGGGCACGAATTTTGTAGGTCCCAACCAACATACTATATTAATCCCCAGCAATTTAGGTGCTTTGCTATATGTTTGAATTCTGCTGACTCCTGCGGATACATTCTACGAAGAGGCTAAGCCACTTCCGGTTAAACTCCTTTAGAATAGACAAATGATTGTTGTTTTATGGCTTGTCCCGGGGCAACGGAAAGGTCGAACGGATTTCAGTAGAGACACATTCTAAACCACTACCGTCTAGGTGCCAGTTGAATAGGAGAAGATGTCAGTTCCGCTCCTCCAAAGGCAGCAGAAAAGAAAAGCAGACCGGCGGAAGTAACACCCGCATCCAGTACTAAACCGGAACCTTTTGAACTGAAATCATCTAATTCTTCTATTTTCAATAGTGCCAAGAGCAATCGAGTTTCTGGCACTCCTTCTGTCGATGGTATTTATCTAAAGATTCAATGTGGCTTACAAAACTTTTTCGATTAAAAAATACTTTTTACTGCAATTTAGAACGCTACAAAAAGTTTAGGAAGTAGAGGCGAAACCACATGATTGTGGTTTATCTGGTTTTACCAGATTGTATTTTTGACACTCCGGTACATGGAAGTGGAAATTGACACTGATAGGGGTGGAGAGATTAAAAAACATTATTTCTGTTTTGAAGCTAATGTTCAAATAATGCTCAGCGAGCATTAATAAACATAGATCCCAATTAACATCAGATACTAAATTTAAAGCACTGCTAGAGCCATATGAAATACCTATATCATCTGTGAAGGCCGTTAAAGTGCCTTTAAAATTAAGTTTGAACAGAAAGTTGATATAAATAAGAAAAAGTATAGGTCCTAACACTGAACCCTGAGGCACTCCCAAATTAAGAAACCGGATTTTGCCTCTCGTTTCATCTTGACCCTATGAGGACGATTTGAGAGGTAAGATCTAAATCAATCGAGAATATAGCTTCAGAAATGAGATTTTTAAATTTTTTTAAGAATACGAATATAGTTGATCATGTCGAATGCTTTTTTTATATTTATAAACAAGCCGAATTTGTTGGCCTCAAGGTTAGAAAAAATTTGGGAAAAAAATTGAAGAAGGGCATCTTCAGTTGATTTCAACTTTTGAAAGTCAAATTGACGAGGACTGAAAAACGATGATTTATTTAAAAACGATATTATTCTGGTCTTTACTATTTTTGCAAAAATTTTTCTGAAAAGGGAGGAGGGAGATTGGCCGACCATTTTTTAAACAGTGGAACAACGTCCGTGCGTTCGAGAGCGTCATGAAATACTCCTGAAGTATTGTTTTTATTAAATATAGATCTACTAGAAAGCACCCAATATGTTTTAATATGTTGCTAGAAATACCATCACAAGCTGAAGAATTCGAGCTGTTCAAGACCCCTTTAGTCCTTAAAACTCCAAATGCAGTTATTACTACGAATGCAAAACAATTACACTGAGACGGTTCACCACATGTATTGGAGCATAGTTAAGTCGCAACTTAGCTGGTCTGTTTGAATTGGTAAATATAGTATATTAAACTAAAGTAGTTGTTAGAAGCATTAGCAATGAGTTATCAGATATATCACAGTCGTTTATTCGTATTAAGGTAGGTTTTCTCTTAGAAGAGGACTGGTTTACTACTTGCCATTTCCTTTTCGGATCTCCTTTAACAAAGTTAAATTGATTCAGGTAAAAAGCATTACGACATATAGGTATTTCTCTTTTAAGTTCGGAGCATATTCTTTTGTATGTGTTTTTTAGCCTGAGGTTGAGCACTTAATTATGATTGTATTTTTAATCTTAACTTTGTTTGAGAGTTGATTATTGATCCAAGGCTTTAGTCTTCTATTAGATTTTTTTTCTTGGTTATATGTGCTTTCAAGAAAATGTGCATAGGATGCAGAGACATCACTTTGCTCGTAAGCAACATCCCATAACTCATAAGCAAGAATATTTTTGAGTTTAGTAAAACCAATTTTTGTAATCTTGTTACAACTGTTTTGACTGGCAATTTTGTTAATAGTTGTGTTTAGCAGAGGCCCTGTCATAGAGTGATCTGATATTTTAAGGTCAAATATACATGTCTCACAATTGCGTAGTGGTAAATTAGCAAATCGTCCATAAATATGTTCCAAACATATCGCGACACCATCCTAGTAGGATCATTTAGGTTCAGAAAGGCTAAATAGTTCGAAATAGTATAGGTTGCAGTGCCAATGGACGGAAAGGAGACGAAGTTGTCAAACCTATTGACAAAATTAAAACCAGATTTTACCTGCATACGATATCTGGATAATGTCAACACTACAGCCAACAAAGTAGACAGCGCAAAATTTATTTTACTAATGAAACAAAACCAGGGAATGTTTCCATTCAAGCAGAGCTCCGAAATGGAGAACGGAGCTCGCATTAAATTCTTGAATAATACTTCAAAGGACGATGGGACTTCTGAGTGCTGAGTCAAAATTCTAGATTCACACCTCAGGTAACTTGATCAAAACCAGTTCACAACCTGCTCTGAAGCTGGAAGTGAGCATCCTCTATCCAAGATGCAATGTGCCTTCCAACGTGGAAGATCTTCCAAGACTGCGCTTCAAAATCTAGTTCGAAGAATTGATTGATGGGTTTTCAGTCACTTCTCTCAAAACTGAAATGATTCTCCTTACGGAAGGAGGAAGCTGGTGCTTTGACTCATCTACTGCTTAAAGTCACCATCATCCATTTCTTTAACAAAGCTTAGCATTTGAGTGTCATCCTCGAAAACAAACTTCGAAAACCACTATGACGCTCTCATCTTTCTGGCAATGTCAAGGAACTTTACGGAAGACATGGGGCTTATCCGCAAGGACAGTGTTCTGGATTTTCACTAATTTTATCCTATGCGCCGGTTGTCCGGTTATACAGGTATTCAAGAAAATATATCCCTGCTGCTTTTATGATACTCCAAGAGACGGTCTGCCTCGGCTGCACGGATCTTTCACTAACACATCCTGAATCTCCCGCATCCTGACATTCATATCATAGGCTGTACTCTAAAAACCACCTTACCGTTTAAGGAGAAGTGGTCTAGGGTACAACACGTGCTGGAGCTTCGATGACCTTGCGCGCCGACATGCCGTCAGATATAATAAAACCAAAACTCCTGTTGATGCGAAAATACGTAATTGACTTGCCCAGTAATGGTTTCCACCACAAAAGTGAGCCAGGAAAGGAATGTACACTGATGGCTCCAAAACCGAAATAGGATGCGACACTGATATCTTTCAAGTAGATTTGGATTTTATTCCTCGTAAGGAAATGTGTGGCGTCCAAGCAGAAATATACGCATTCTTTATGTCAATTAACGATGATATATTGTGTGCGTTTAAAGCCTTTCTGAACCCCCTTATCACTTCCAAACAATTTAGAGAATTCAAAAGGCCTCCGAACGCAGTCGAAAGGCTGAATTCACCTAGGCTTGTTTGGTCAAAATGGGAACTTGGAAAATTAAATCGTCAATAAACCAGCTTGGATAGCCTCAAAGGAGAGTTTTTCAGGACCAGCAACTTCGATTGGATTTGCTCTTAAGTTGCGTTTCATATGAGCAGAGCATGACTGCTAATGGGATGAGTCTCCTAGTTACCGGTAGACCAAACGATTGCTTACCGATGTCTCCAATAGGTCAGCGCTTTCCTGCTGTCCCTCAGTAGGAAAAACTGCAGCGCACCGCTGCCGTTGTGACTGTATCCATGTATACTGGGCGTAAGTGTCACAACATCGCTTGCTGTGAGACCGATGATGACAACGCAGAGAACTAACTCTGTGAGTGTCTGCCCTAAGCTCGCTAGGCCGCAGGTATTTGACGCTGATCTCATTAATGCTGATACTGAAGGCATTTTACCACTGAAGTACAATGGACTGGTTCTTCTTCTGAGTCCTCGCTTTGTACAGAAAAAACGATAAATTAAAAAGGTGTTAATGCAAGACACTACAGCACTTCTTCTTATGTAAATTTTCTAGAAGCGACAGAGTTAAGCGAACTATTTTCACCTTTAAATACACAAGTAAATATCTTGTTAATATTCGCATTAAGGATAACGTCGCTTACTTAAGCTTAAGGACCATACAAACACCCCCACCAAAAAAATTAAGTATGGTGTGTTTTCTTTATGAGCTTGTTTTTTGAATTAGCAGCTTGTGAAAAACGGACCATTTGAGAACTGCCATTTTTTTAGGTAGAACTATGTTTGCAAATTGTGTAAATTTCGCGGAGTTCGTGCAGTACTGCGTACATTTTCCGCTTGACATATAATCGTCCATCCAAGGAAGTAATTTGAATAACCATCGATCGTCTTTGCACCTCACATAATCCACACGCAGAGACGATGTACAGTGCGTAATCAAAGGTGCTGCTGCTGAGGAGTATAGTATTGAAAAGGAACCGATTGAGTCGATTAGCCCTCACTCTCAGCAATTGCTGTGTCTATTCACTTTATGGAAGATTTTTCGAAAAGTTCGTCTGCCCTATTTTGCACGTGGAGCTCGTGAGCTGCTATAGTCCTTCTTTGCAGCGCCGCTTTGAATTCATCTTGTTTAGCTGCATGTGTTTAACGGCACTCGTTGTCAAACCAGGGGTTTCGTTGTGGTGGCCAAGCGAAATCTAGCACTCAGAGGCGCCATTTCTGATGGGTTTTTGGCAATATTGCCACTGGTATTCAATACTTGATGCTAGCGGCATAGGACTCCTTAAATGATTAAGAGAGATTTGATCGGAAAAGGATTTTGCGATCTCTTAGGACACATCAACCGACGTCACAGTCTTAGCTTGTCTTTGCGGTATTCGGGATATCTGCAACCGTATATTAGATATTTACAACAAGATAATGGTCCAAGTCGATGTTGACTCATCGGAATGTTCGGACATCCATAAGTTGAGGAGGAGTGCCTTGCGTCAATTACAATGTGGTCAATCTGGTTGATTGGTCTTGAGATCTGAGATCTCCAAGTACCCTTATGAACATCGAAATCCAAGAACCGCGTAATAGCTACGACACTGTTTCGCGCTGTCTCAAAGTTGATTAGCTTGAATCCGTTATCGGAGATCGTGTTGTGCAAGCTATACCTTCCGACAGTATACAGTTAGAGCACTACTCGTAGGTTTTCCCCAAGAGCTTGTAGAATCTATGTTTGGTTTCGTCATATTTCCCCTCTGAGGGGGCGTGCTCGCTTATGAGGCTAATGTTGGCAAATTTAGGCTTAATACGGATTGTTACGGGTCGCTCGTTAACATGCCGTGAACCCAAGACTTATTGCTTAAGTCTGCCCCTAACAACAAATCCATAAAACACTCAAATACGAGCTGCTTTTGCCATCGATAACAATCGCCGGAGTAGGTGTCGCAGTTTTTCATTGTCTTTTTGTCCGGCTTATTCCATCGTATTTCTTGGATGGCGGTTACATCTGCCTTGCAGCAGGCAACTAGCCTCCGCTAGTTGATCGGCTGCAGGATGCTTATTAAGGGACATATATTAACATTCCACGTGCAGATCCGAAGTTCGCTGTTCTTGTTTTGTTTGCAGAGGTTGTGAACAGTATATCAGTCCAATCCGAGGCTTGATGCTACTTCGTATCTATTTTTTTCTATGGCCGGATAGTTACCCCGACGGCACAACCCCCAACAAAGACAGCCAGTCCCATTATAGATGCCCCTAGGACGAGGGGTCGGTTAGACCGAAGCCCGTAATCCGTTCGGGGATGTGAGCGCTGCGGTTGGTCCATTAAAGGCTTATCCTCCAACATCTCTTTTCCAAGACCTTAACTTGGTGTGGAATCCTTACTGGCCTGAGCTACGAATATGTCGGAATATCCCGGATAAGGTCTTATTTGTTATATTCCGGGATTTTACTTCACCGTTGATTCCATTTGGGGAATTCATTCGCTGTCCCGTTTATAGTGCTGCTATTATTTGTCTGCTGTGGCCTTGGTGTCTACTAAGACGGGGTAAAACAACAACAATTTTTGTGTTATCATAGTTATATCACAGTGGTTTTTTTTCGGTCAGAGGAGGAGCTTCATGTCCAAATACCGTGAAGATGCCAGTATGAGACTCATAGTCATCAAACCTTACCTTCGCAAAGAAACATCGTCCCTGTCTTCGGCCCGCTGAACCGCCGTAAAGCATAACGGCAGACGGTCCGAAAGCAGCAGTATTACGGCAGTACACTGAATGGAGCTAACTACTTTCGACAGGAATAATCTGCCACTGCGTCTGGGTCCACCGATGTTCGGCATTAATCTCGTCAGCGTGAATTAAGGGATCCATTCTTTTTTCTCAACTTAGTCTAAGTGAATCTTAAAGCTAAGTCTATTATCTCTTGGCAAAGAAGGCACACCTGCTGTAACGTTGTGATTTTTGGTACCCTCGTAGATATCATAGCTTAACTTTCCGTTCCTGGAGTAGCTACATATAATACTGAGAATGTAGTTTTGTACATCCATTCTAGCAAGAGCATTCATTCCGAATTGCCTTCGGCGTCCCTCGATCGCTGCGCTTGCTATATCAGAAACTGTTTTGACTGGGTCTACCATGGAGCAGGATTTCCGCAACCCAAACTGATATTCTGACAATCCAATCTTCTGACAATCTCTCTTCTACTATTGTCATCAATCTATTGTAAATGAGCTTTTCCACAATTTTTGCTATGGTATCCTGATGGCAAATGGGGCGATACAACGACGGAACTTATATAGGTTTATTTCCTTTTCGGAGGTTTCCTAACGCTGTAGTTTCCAGTGACATAAGCTTATCTTTTTGCAGTCCTTAAAGGCCCTTTTTAATGATCTCCTCGCTTGCTTAAAAATAATCAGATTCTGATTAAAATCCAAGCTTCGCTTAATCGTTGGGCCCTTATTCTCACTCTCAGACAGCTAGTTTTTAGGGATTTTATTTCGTCGTTCCACCAATAGCAGGTTGACCTAATGGCTTGGGCTTTCTTCTTGACATAGAAGCATCAGATGTAGAATTTAATAGGCCCGACAACTGGAGCGCTAGACTCTCCGCCGTCCCGCGTCTCAATTGGTAAGTACCTCCTTAAACCTTTCTTTATCCAGGGTTGTGTGTCTCCACTTTGGACAAGTCATTTTGTGGCGGCTTTGGCGTCTTCCGCCGATTGCTGTTCTTCTGAAAGGCTTTGTCGGCACATGTCTATATTGTTATCGGACTCCTTACCCCGGTACATTCGTTTAGAGCTATACCATATATGGTTGTCTGATCAGGACCACTTCAAGGATCATCTGAGCAATCTTCATGGTTTAAGGCTAGCATTTATTGCGACCAGCAACATGCCTAATATTCTCCGGGTTGTCTCTTTTGCAGAAGAAGCTAAGTCGTTCTATACTGCAGTTCTTGGCTTTGTGGTCCTCTTTCCCCGCATTTCAAGCGTTGCTTTTGAGCAGTGTAGCTCTCTATTGGAGTGACGTGCTGTTTAGTCGAATTCAAGGCACTTGAAGCATTTGACAGGGGCCATTATATCAGATCTGGGGCAATTAATGTCGTACTTACATGCACTTCTAATTGGCCCCATATAGAACAAATTTCAACCACCAATTGCAGGTTTTTGAAATTTAGTGGTCCCTTTCTACTTATGCCGGGGAAAGCCCACAAGTTAAAAAAATCAGTTACTCTCTGGATCAAAATCATCATTAGTCTTCAATATGCTGTCAGGCTTTGTATTATACAAGCCACAGATTAACGGACACTATAAGGCTACAAAACAGATATTTTCTGAGACATGTTACTACTCAGGGGACTAGTAGATCATAGGCATCCGAAGGGTTGCCCATTTTATGTACCGGAATGTTAATCAATCTACTAGTACCTATACTGATTACTTACGAACAATTATCCAGCGAATTTTCCCTTGGATTATACCTAAGATGCAGCAGAAAATTTATTGTAGCCCTATAATAGCTTATCAAGAAGCAATGTAATGAGGTACTGGAATGATTAGCTTATCTCATCTCGCTTAAAGCAAATTATAGCGAAAATATCTCAAGATGGCGTCGATGTCTAAAGCGCATTACTTGTCCCCAATAATTTGTATTCCCATTTTAATTTACGAGTATCTTTCTCAAGTTGAGATTAAAATTAAATTAGATTATGCAGTCAATGGCTCATGCCAGCCATCAAACTCGTGGCATAGATACACCACCGACCTATCACCTGGCAGCTGGTAGCTGGCAACCGATATCTAGCAGCCGACTGCAAGGACTACAAGTACTTCCCTTACTACTGTCCCGTGCTGAACTAGAGCACAGTAAAAGTTCAGCAAGAGCAAGAGTTTATCTGATTAACACTGAAGGCTTTCAATTTTAAAGTAATTTTGACCTAAATTATCAGACCCACTACAGCTGCAGGCTGTAGAAGAGAATATCCTGCAGACATGCACTCCGAACTTTTCGAGGTTAATTAAATTCATATCATGATGAAAGACTTGAAGTTAGAAAGCACCACCCAGCATAGGAACCAAAACCAACACCAGCACCAGTTCATAGTGCAGCATTCTTTTGCATGTTGTGCATCCGTGTGCGGCACCTACCTGCAGAATTTAGTCACGGCTACTTTCTCCATTGCCTGCCATATCCGTTGGCATCAGAATACTCTATTTAAAAGGTGTGCAGAGGGTAGAATCTCTGAGGTATATACCAATCCAAAGGTGGAAGTTCTAAGCAATTTGCAGGCTCAGTCTTGCAAAAAATCTTTGGTAATTAAAATTTTTCTCTTTAGTTGATTGCTTTCAAAACAAGAACCTTCACCACTTCAACCATAAGAAGATTAAGATACCAAATTAAGTCGCGCGGCAAAGTGGAACACTTTGGTGGTAAAAAGAAATTAGATATAAGTGCTTAGATGAGGTGTCCAACACACTTGCACATGAGCGAGTTTGAAAAACTTTTCCCATATACGAGTGCTGTACATAAGTATCTGGGATACTTTTCCTTTACTTGATACTTGAGGAAAAAGCATCCATATCCTGAACTCCACACCAGTATTCAAAGGTGTTGTGTGCTGGAGTTTTGCCGGAAGATTGAGTGCTTTGAATATCCTTTTCAGTGCAAAAATGTACCAGGAGTTGTAAAGAAGATTTGTTGGGATTCACATTGATGTTAATGTGTAGTTGATGTGCGAGTAGTACGAGTATGTTTGTTGTTTCCAAAGGATTTCCTTCTGCTTTGTGTTTCCTGAATTTAATGAACTTGTGCACATATGGTATATCTCCGGATGATAAGCAAAGGTTCTTTTCACATGAGTTTAGAGACATTCTGAAGGCACCTTAACCAAGCTTAACAAAATTAACTCTCAGCAGAGCAATCGCTTGTTTGTCTTGGATTTTCTGGAAAAGTGCGAATGTTGTAGTTATGATCATTCTTTTATTGGAAGTCACCTGGACAATAAACAAATCTCTTATAAACGAGACTAAAAATTTATACAAAGAGGAATATTATGGACCCCTTGTCAGAAACTTCAACGTCTTCAGATCGACCAAGTTACCATTGATTAATAACACCGTAGGAAAGAGCGTTAGTAAAGCATAGGAGAACGTCGTTCTGAGATAACAACGAATAGAATCTTGTCCCAGTTCCTTACCATATCTAACTTAACAGGGGAAAAAACTAAATGAGGAAATATCATTTTGTTTTCATACACTTTAACACCAAATCGGAATCTCAATCCTATCCTATATAATAAACTTATTCAAATCACAAGCTTCGAGGACCGCGTGGCGATTGATCGGAAAACTGCTGAGTGTCCTATAATTTGGATTGCTCCAGGAGCGCAACCATCAAGTTCGTAGTATATATGTTTTTGGATTTTTTTGGTGATATTATCAACTGTCGTTTATTAACGATTTATTTTTATTCCTGTTTTCGTGAAAAAAATAGAGTTCTTTTCTCATTTCAATTTCAAATTCCTTATGCGTTTTGTTTGTTCTTTTTTTGAATTTTTCAAAATTATAGTTTTCGTTTTGAAAGCTGCACGAGTTGCATTTACAAGAAATTAAGAAAACGATGTATTCATCGTGCAAATCGATTGATGATTCGCGAATATGAATATAATTATATTTTGCATTGTCGAGGATTGTTCTATCAATTTGCGGGAAATGTGGACGTTGAAGTTTATAATCGTTGGATTTTTCCATATTCGCCATTATTGTCAAAAGTTTGCAAAGGCAATATAAACGTTAAATATTGCAATTCGGTCAAATCGATTAAATACACTTGCAAATACGTCGGAACGATGAAATACTCGTACATCAAAGACATCCTACAGTTGTTCATTTGGCATCCATCTCGAAAATGGCCAACGTGTGTATTTTACGGAAGCAAATGCATCACGAAGAGCAGCAGCACAACCAGATACTCATACAACATTGACTGCTTTTTTCAAATTGTGTCAAAATTATACATTTGCTCAAACGTTGCTATATACTGAAGTGTTAACATATTTTACATGGAATGCGTAGAAAAGAGAATTTCAAAGACGTAAACAAGGTACAGCAGTTGAAGGCCATCCAAATTTATTTTCAACAGATTCATTAGGTCGTATTTACACAGTTCATCCGAACAATGCTGAGTGTTTTTATTTGCGTTTATTTTGCGGACATTGTTTGCGATCATATTAGCTACATGTTTTCCAGCCAATTCAATTGGATACAAAGTATCGAGACGATATGTCAGAAGATATTTTACATCATGTGCGTTGTACTACTTTCAATCAAGATATGGATTTCAAACCGGAAATTTACAATGAAGTATTGATTTTGATCGAGGATATGTATTAATGATGGCAAACAAGGCATTAGCACAATTGGGAATGACAGCGCCAAATCGCACAATGCATGTCTTATTCAATCAGGATCTGCAACGTGAAACACAATATGATCGTAATGCATTGAATACATTTGTTCGAGAAAATTGAATGCTGAGCAAAGAATTGCCTATGATACAATCAATAATATTATCGATAATGATGGTGGTGGATTGTATTTTTTGGATGCGCCTGGTGTTACTGGAAAAACATTCTTGATTTCATTGCTTCTAGCACTAATACGACCATAAAACAAAATTGTGTTAGCTGTTGCTTCTTCTGGCAATGCAGCCACTCTATTGGATGGCGTTCGAACAGTCAGTCAGCATTCAAGTTGCCATTGAACATGCAAGTTAACGAAACACCCACATGCAATATTTCAAAGTCATCTGGAATGGGCAAACTTTTGCAATAATGCAGTCTTATTATATGGGATGAGTGTACCATGGCTCACAAAAGATCATTAGAAGCTCTGGATAGAACATTCACAGATCTACGTGGAAATCAAGAATTGTTTGGTGGTGCTTTGGTATTATTATCTGGCGATTTTAGACAAACATTGCCAGTAATAGCCAAACCCATTCATAACAATACCACCAAATATGTGTACTTTTACAGAATTTAAAGAAGCATTGATTGAGAGTGTATTTATAAAACTTTGCACAGCATTATAAAAATCGTGATTGATTGAACGATAGAGCAATTTTGGCACCAAAAAATAAGGATGTCAATGAATTGAATGCGATCATATTATCAAAGATACCAGGAGAAGTTGTGTCATATATGTTAAGTCAGTAGACAGCGTTACAAATCAAGATGATGTCGTGAATTATCCGACTGAATTGTTAAATTCACGTGATTTGCTTGGACTGCCACCACACAATTTGCAGTTGAAAGTTAGAGCAATGGTAATTATGCTGCGTAACATCAATCATCCAAAATTTTGCAATGGTACCAGACTCACAGAGAAAAGGTTAATGCAAAATGTCATCGAAGCAACTATATTGAAGGGCAAATCCAAGGGCAAAGACGTTTTAATTCCACGAATTCCAATGATTCTAAATGATCTGCCATTTGATTTTAAACGTCTTCAATTTAATGTTCGTCTTGCTTTTGCAGGCAATAAATCGCAAGGCCAATCATTGGAAGTTTGTGGAATAAACTTGGAATATCCAGTTTTTTCACATGGTCAATTTTATGTCGCATGCTCACGAGTAGGCAAACCATCGGCTTTATTCATTTATGGACAAGATGGAAAAACCAAAAATTATGTGTTGCACAGAGCATTGCAATAATAATTTTTTATTTTTGTTTTTTTGAAATACAAATCAAAACATTAAAATTAATTCAATATTTTAAAATCTAAGCAAACATAAATTTAAAAGATTGTATTCAATAATAATTACAGTTTTCAAGGTTCAAACATCGTAAATAAATTCATGTGTGAAATATACATTTCTGTATGTTTGTTTTGAATATTAATTTTAGGTTGGTTTACAAAATGACATATGGACTTTCTAAGTATTTGTTTGTTAGAGCAAACATTTTTTTTGGTATGGAAATCATTGTATTGAACAATACACATAAACGTATTTATATATTCAAAAAGGCTCAACGAAACAAAAAAACACAAACAAATGTATATGTTTCTTTAGCTCTTCTTTGTTAATTGTACTCAAATGAAATAACTACTGATACAGCGGGCATGGTTTGCTAGTATGTATATATATATGTATATCCCCTCGGGGGAAATAGGGCGTCAACAGCCCCTGCGCGCCATCTTTTTCGGGGTTCTACAACGCGTTTGAACTCTCTCCAGCTGATTCCCTAAAAGCTCGATTCCTCCTTGACTGTTCTGCGCCATGTATGTCTCGGGCACGCCGCGCTGTTCTGCCTGCTTGGGTAAACGGATTCCACGGCATGGCGTACTTCGCAATTCGTGTCGTAGGATGCGTCCAATCCATTACCACTTTCTCCTCCGTATAGTAATGTCTATAGGTTATTGGCACGTTCTCTGATAAAGCTGTGAATTAGGAATACGATTGGGTCAAAAAAAAAACCTCAAGATGATTCTTATGACATCTATATACGAAACTTTGCGGCTTGCGTGTGGAAGTGGTGTCCACCATCCTAGTACTGGACCCATAAAGCAGTACAGATTCTATGTTGGAGCTTAAGCTGAAAACATTACTTTTCCAGATTTTGATAACATTCCGAACGCAGCTTTAGCCGATTCTGTTGCACACATCCAGTTCGGTACCACCCGGGTTAGCCGAAACCACACTTCCTATGTATAGAAAGTAGTCAACTTTCTCGACCTCCTGTCCGGCAATGTTAAGTTGAGCTCGGGTGTTTGAAGTGATAAGGGCTTTTGTTTTGACTGTGTTTATGTGTAAGGCCAACCATATAGGATCTCGATTCAAACTATTGAAAGCCTTCTCGAAGTCGATAAACAGTAAATGTAGCGGAGAAGTGCGAAAGCCTGTCTGTTCAACGTCGAGAGTTGAATCTAAATGTTCTTTGGTTCGTTCCAGATTTATTCTAACCATTATTTTGGCTACGGGTAGAAGAATGCATATGCCCCTCCAGTTACCATACTCCGTCAGGTTTCCCTTTTTTGATAGCTTGATGATCATCCCTCTTTCCCACTCCTGCGGAAATTATTCTCTATCCCACGCTCTGCATATGAGCGGCTGTAGCAAATCAGCCGATGTATTTGGCGCCGCTTGGTATAGTTCGGCAAGGATTCCATTAATACACACCGCCTTTTTTTTCTTGAGGGACCTGATTGCTGCCATTATTTTAGTTTTACTGAGAGGCCCGATGCGAATTCGGGAATTTATTGTCTCGGAAAACTCATTCGAATTCGAGATCATAGCGCCATCGTCTAAGTGGGTAGCAAAATGTTCTCTCCGTCTAGTGAGTTGTTCCTCATCCGAAATCAGTAGATTACCATCTAAACTTTTCACTGGATGTTGTTTTGAGTTGCTTCGTGATTTTGTAGAAGCGTTACTGTCGCACCTGCTTGCTGCTTCTTTCGCCCCCGAAGACTGTGTGTTGATGTACTGACGCTTGTTACGTCTTACACTACGCTGCACTTCCTTCCTCTTCACACGATATTGGACTTCTAGCTCGGTTCTCTCTACTTTCGCACTCGCACTTTCGGATCCCTGAGCCAATCGGTGTTGATCCTGGTTATTTTGAGAAAGTTTGAGCGGTTGCTGTTGAAGGATGCAGTACGAAAGCGTATATGAGCTAACATAAGATGGTGATCACCAGGTGCCTTCCAGTTACTGCTCTCTCGTATTGCTTTCGCGACTTCTTCAGTGGATACATCGGTGTTTTGCATCTCTGTATAACTTATGCTATCTTCAAGTTCTTTGGCCAGTCATTCTGTATCGAGATTTATGCTTTCAGGTTTGCTCCACATTTCACTCCAGAAGCGCTTAACTTCTTCCATCGGTGGGGTTTCCAAGTTAGGTTGGTTTCCTCCAGGGTGATCTAATTGACGAAAGAACTGTTTTTGGTTTCTTTCGAAAAGGGAGTTTTCCAATTTTCTTGCTCTGCTTTCTTTGTATCTTGCGAGATGTTTAGAATATAGGCCGAAAGTTTCTCGTGTTCTCGTGTTCTGTCATCTGCTCAATTTGAAGAGGGTTGATGATGACATACAGTAATTTTCGAATTTTCCAGGATCTTATTCCACTGGCGTAAGCTGTGAGCCTTCCTGTATCCTGTCTGATCTTGTTTATTTTGTTGGTTAGATGACGTTCCCAGGCCGGCATGGTAGAAGTAACTTTTGGTTACTTATATAATAATAAAGGGTCCGCCGTGTAACGTTTTTCTTTTCAATTTCGTGAATGGTAACACTGAGCTCATGTCTGATTTGACAGATAATTAGTTTTATCCTTCTGGTTACTAATGGCTGCCTCGGCTGGCCATGCAATAGCCTACACGATCGGTCCAATTTTTAAGCCCATTATGGATTGTGTGCAGCTGTATTTCACCAATGACTTCACGAATATTGTCCTTTAAAGCGTCAATTGTCTCTGGCTTGTCGGCGTAACACTTATCTTTTATGGCACCCCACAAATAATAGTCCAACGGTGTCAAATCGCAGCTCCGAGGGGGCCAAACGACATCAGCTCTGCGGCTGATAATGCGATCTTCAAAAACAGGGCGCAAAACATAATAATAATAATAATAATAATAATAATAATAATAATAATAATAATAATAATAATAATAATAATAATAATAATAATAATAATAATAATAATAATAATAATAATAATAATAATAATAATAATAATAATAATAATAATTTTTTTTTTTTTTTTTGAAGGACGTTGGGACAGCATGTGTCCATCAAGTGGCCCTTGTGAAAACAGCCGGATTCACCCTGGGGCCGCTGTTGCATTACTTCAGGGTGATGGCTTTCTTAGTTTGTGTTCTGTCGTGCATCCCCCATCCTCGTTTGAGCTTAGGGGTTCCGATACACGTTTTGGTCTACTTCTCTCTTCTTTGTTTTGAGTACCCTTTCTAAGAATGAGCATACTCGATTCCAATTCTGATCGCTATTTGACATCTTTGTCACTATGTTGTCCGGGGTGATGACCCCGATCAGCGATTGCAGCGTACTCCTTTCAGCTTCCCATCTGTTGCAAGCGAAAAACGTGTGGTTTGCGTCATCCACTTGTGAGTCGCCGTATTGGCAAGCTGCACCCCCTGTTTTTCCTATCTTGTAGAGGTAGGCATTGAAATATCCGTGTCCGGTAAGAAACTGGGTGACGTAATAATTTACATCACCGTGTTCCCGTCCATTCCATTCGGCAACGTCTTTGATAAGTCTCGCAGTCCATCGCCCTCTGCTTTCTGAGCTCCATCTCTCCTGCCACTGCTGTTTGGTAAGCTCCTTCGCCTCCACCGTTGCTGCTTCCGCTCCAATTTCCGTCTTTTTGTCGTAGACGTACTTCCTCTCTGCCGCAAGGAGATCAATTGGGGTCACTCTCGCGACTACGAGGACGGCTGCTTCCGACACCGTTCGGTACGAGCTTGCTACGCGTAGTGCTGCGCGCCTCTGTACTGCGGCAATCTGTTTCCTGTATTTCTCCTGTTTGAGTGTATCGGCCCAGATCTCGCTGCCATATAGTAGAATGGAATGCGTGATCGACATAAGCAGTCTTCGTTTGTTTGCTGTTGGACCGCCTACGTTCGCCATGAGTCTACTGATTGATGAGGTTACCTTCGAAGCTCGCTCAGATGCTTGTTTTATCTGTTGCCAAAAAGTGAGTTTGGAATCTATAGCGATTCCAAGGTACTTCACTGCCGCCTTACTGGTAGTCACTTCTGACCCTACCATGAAATCGATAATCGTCGGGGTCTGTCTCCTGGTCAGAAGGACTATCTCCGTTTTCTCTGCTGCGAGGCTTAGGCCATGGTCTTCCATCCAGGCGTATACGCGCCTCATTACCTGGTTTAGTTTTCTCTGTGCATCTTCGTGGTCTCTCGCCGTTATCACTGCGCCGATGTCGTCTGCGTACCCTATCAGGAAGGTATCTTCAGGCATCTCCATGCGGAGGATCCCATCATATGAGATATTCCACAGATCAGGTCCAAGGATTGAGCCCTGTGCTGCTCCAGCAGTGATCTGCTTTCTGCGGGGGCCTTCTGTTGTTTCGTAAAGAAGCTGTCGGTCGTGGAGATAGTTTCCCATCATCCGTAGGAGATATTGAGGTATCCTAAAGATGTTCTCCAGCGCGTTCAGCATATCTTTCCATCTGGCGGAGTTGAAGGCATTTCTTACATCCAGAGCTGCCAGCACGACGACTCTTCTCGAGTAGTGGTTTCCATGCCAGGCTGTTTTGGCGGTCTTGACAACTTCCTCGATTGCGCCTATTGTCGAGTAGCCTTTTCTAAATCCGTGCTGTCTGTCGGATAGCCCAACTGCTCACTGGATTGCTGCCGTGAGCCGTGGTTGTAACATTTTCTCAAATAGTTTGCCTGCTGTATCTAGCATGCACAAAGGTCTGTATGCTGATAGGGAGTCCGGGTCTCCTTTTCCCTTGCTTATGAGCACCAAGCGTTGTGTCTTCCAGGCCTTGTGGAATATTCCTTCCGTGAGGCAGTTGTTATACATGCTCAGCAGTATCTGAGGGCAGGTTTTGGCAATCATTTTCAGCACCTCCGCCGGAATGCCGTCGGGTCCAGGGGCTTTGTTGTTCTGGAGGGAATTAGCCTCTTCGGTGAACATTGGGACATTTTGTTGTTGGGAGAGAGATATATCCATGACCCTAACAGGGTGGGTCGGGAAGAGTGCGTCCACTATTTTTTCTATTTTCTCTGCGTTCATCGTGGGGGTGAGTGTCTGTACTCCCAGTTTTTTCATGACAACTTTGTAGCCTAGTCCCCAGGGGTCATTGTTGACGTCCCGTCGGAGATCCTCCCATTTTTGCTTTTTGCTAGATTTGATGGCCCTTTTGAGCTCGGATCTAGCAGTTTTGTAGTCCTCCAATGCGCCTTCCGAGGTTTCGGCGTGTCTTCTCCTTCCCCTGGTGACCTTTCGTCTGTGGTGTAGGCATCTTCTCCTGAGTGTAGCAATCTCCTCCGTCCACCAGTACACCGGTTTTTTGCGTCTGTTTAAGTTGTTGGCCCGAGTCATCGATGCATCACATGCGCGGTGTATGAGCTGCATCGTTGCTTCCGCTTTGGTTTCAGCAGTCCCGCTCATTTCTAGGATGCTGTCTTTCCCTCCCTCTATTGTGGTTATAAGGAGTTCTTGGTTTAGTCTGTTGACCTTCCACCTTGGCCTTAGCCTCTGATTATAATTTCTTGCGCGTCTCTCCCATTTTATATCAAAGGCGATGTACTGGTGGTCGCTGCCGGTGTAATCTTCAATAACCCTCCAGTTTTCAACGTTTGCCGAAATTGATTCTGATGCGAAGGTTATATCAGGTATCGTCTCGTTGTATCCTGGTCGCCTGAAAGTTGATGTGTTAACTTCATTCATTACATCAAGCCCTAGTCTGGCGGTCATCTCAAGTATTTGCCTTCCCCGTGAGTCCGTAATAGCCGTTCCCCACTCTATGGCCTTGGCGTTAAAATCCCCGGCAACCAGGATACCACCCTCGAACTCTCGCACAATGTCTTCCAGACAGTCTAGCTTTTCTCGAAACTCACTGGTGCTTTCATTCGGCGTAAAGTAGCAACTGACTATCGTGACACCTTCGCATTTCATCCAAACAAAGCCCCTTTCTGCTCCATGGGCCTTTATGGTGACTTTTCTTGTGTCCGGGATCCAGATAGCAGCTGTTCCGAGGGTATCTGTAAACCAGCCAGGGACGTCCTTATTTTTATACTGCTCACTTATGATTATCACGTTCGCATTCAGGTCGACTGTGAGTTGTGATAGCAGGTTGTCAGACGTTCGACTTCTGTGGAGATTTCCCTGGAGGACCTTCATCATTGCGTATTACATTTCTTCGCCTTCTCCAGTGCCTCTCTAAACACCTGACATTTGCCTGACCCTGGCACGTGATCCAGTCCTAGTGATGGGTTCTTTAGCTCAGTGCATAAGCAGCACTTTGCGCTTTTCGTGCAGTCTTGCTTTTTGTGCCCCTCTTCTCCGCATTTAATACAGAGTCCCAGGCTTTTTCAGGTGACCGTATCCGAAGCATCTGTAGCAGCATGGGACTACAACCCTTCGGCGGATTGTGCAGTGAATCCATCCTATTTTGATTCTGGGGGATTTCATTAGTTCTTCGGCTATTCGAGTGTTTACCTCTACTATGGCAATTTTTTGTCCATTTCGACTCTGTTTAGTGACGAAAGCTCGGATGTCTAATGTGGGGTCACTAACTGCGTTCTTTACAGCTTGGTGGACCTCTTCTACAGTGGTAAGTTCGTCCATATCCCTTATTTCTAGTGTTGTTTTCGGTTCAAGATTTCGAACAACCGCTTTTTCGCCTAAGATATTTTCCAGCGACCTTCCAAAGGCTACCTTGTCCTTTGTCTTGGCGTCGAGCTCAACGAGAACGTCTCCTCCCTTCGTTTTACGCACTGCTCTTATGACAGTTCCAGAGTCATCTGGGTTTGCGCTGCTGCGTATCTCCTTTAGGATCCCTGCGTACGTTTCTTCGCCCCTCGGCTTAATAAGAATTGCTTCGGGTCGGAGCTTGGCTGGTTTTTTATTTTTCTGTCTGTTCCTTGATGTAGTTTCCTTTCCTTTTTGCTCGTCTATTTTTTATTTTTGGGGAGTCTTCTCCTCTTTCGAGTCCCCCTGTTCTTCGTGTGTTCGAGCTTTTTTCCGGGTAACTGTATGCCACTTTTCTCTTCCGTTCTCGTTAGGTTGTCTAAGCGATTCAGTTTCTGCTAGGCTCGCTGCTACTCTTTTCTTCTTTGCGATCCTTGGAGTGTCTTCTATTACCACGGCTGGCTGACTCTTCTTGTTCCAAGAGGTTGTATTTGGTCGCGTTGTTTGCTTCTCCGTTTTCAGCCAGTTTCGCCTGTAGCTTTCCATAACCTCCAGCAGTTCCTCTAGTTCGGAGACACCCGATTTTATTTCCATGCTGACATTTCTTTGTCTTGTCATGGCCAGTTTCATTTTTCGAAGCACGTCTTTACATTTGGTTAAGGACTCTTGTTCCGCGGTCCTCACCTTCTCAATGTACTCTTGCCGTGGTGAGTTCTAGGCTATCACGGACTCTGCCAGGATCGGTGTGGTTACCTCGTCTTTTTCTAGCGCGTTTTTGTTTGCTGCTGAGGAGAGACAGACTGATATCGGTTCTGTGGTGCTCGGTTGCACTCTCCGCTCACTACTATCGCTAACACACGCGCCCGCTGGTTGCAGTGTGGGCGAGCGTGTGATCTTTCTACTGCTTTTGAATATGCTTGCATATTCTTCAGTACTCTCCTTTTCTAGCGCTTGTGGTGTGCTTCTGTTTTCTGCTTGTAATTGTTTTTGTGTTTTGTTCCTTTTTTTTCTGTTGGGTCCCCGCTTTGAGCCGCTATCCTCGTACGGTTGTACAGTCGCTTCTAATAATCCCCGTGGTTATCTATGCGAGCAGGGAGGCCACGCAAGGATTGACATAGGTCCTTATGAGAGTCTATGTTCAGAGCCAGGATCTAAGCGCAAAATCAGGAGTTATTCTCAACTGAACCTGTACCACCAACTTAACGGCGACGGACTCGGAACGTACTCAAAGCCTAGCCACAGTTTTAATGGGACGGGGGCGGGTGCAGCATTAGCCTGAAAGCCGTTTCTCCAAGATATCACTCTTGGTTATTAAGGTAACAGAATACTGCATCCACCAGCTCTCGGCAACCTATTCCAAATATTTCGTAAGATCGTATACCGGTTTCGTGTTCCAGGTCGTCATCAGTTTGATAACCCTCATTAGGTATATATTCCAATGGGGTCTCCCGCTCTCGTTGGCCCCGACCCACGATCCACACAGGTTGGTTACTGCATCTCACAGTGGGTTGCTCGGGTTTCCAGGGGCCACCAGTTCGTGGAGGTGAGAGTCGGACATTAGGAACCCGCTGCTCCTGCTAGCTGGAAACGGCACATAGCCACGTGGGCCTTTTGCCCCCCAATAATAATAATAATAATAATAATAAAAATAATAATAATAATAATAATAATAATAATAATAATAATAATAATAATAATAATAATAATAATAATAATAATACATCATCGACAAATACCATCTTCAGAATCTGCGCCAGTTCAGACTGTTTCGAGGGTTATAATACCCGAGACCACACGAGCTGGAACCCTTAGACAACGCATATCGTGGTCATCAGATATGAATAAATACATTATGCGTTGTCACCACAGAGCAACAAAATGCGGAAGCAACACACCTGGATATAGAGAAAGACAGTACGAACAGTTTATAGCCATGTACCCACAACTTGCGGGAAGACTTAGCGAACAGAATGTAGCGGATAGAGTTAGAGCAATTAGAGCCCGACAGCTTTTGCCGAACATAGAGCTAGCAGCAATCGAGCAGGAAATAATGGAAGAGATAAGACCACGACACAGACTAAGCCTCGCCAATGGAATGTCAGGGAACCAACAGCAAACACCAGATAATGTTCAACAAGTCGAGGAAGAGCTAAATACGTATCGCTCTTCATTAGGGACTGGAGACATCCTGTTCCAGATGGCATTTGATAGATTTGAGGAAGCCATAATCGAATTTGATGGAATTGACCCAACATGTAGACCGAGGCCACCCAAAGTCAAGTTGCATAAAAAGATGGCCATTATAATCGAACATCTTAATAACATAATTTCATGCCACCTACAAGATCATCACGACTTAAGTTATGTAAATAACATTATCTA
This sequence comes from Volucella bombylans, assembly GCA_949129095.1. Taxonomy (NCBI): domain Eukaryota; kingdom Metazoa; phylum Arthropoda; class Insecta; order Diptera; family Syrphidae; genus Volucella; species Volucella bombylans. The sequence continues at coordinate 137,670,775 of OX422140.1, forward strand.
CTGTTCCGCTATAGCCGCCACCAGAACAATCGGGCTCACTGTCAGAGCGCATACAGACATTCCACGCAACGATACAAAACCGAGGTGGCAACGACGAATTGAGACCAAGATCGTAGTTTTACGAGCGCAGATTGGTCGCCTTATTCAATTCAAGCGCGGTGTGAGATCGCGTCGATTATTCCTAAAAGTTCGTAAGATTGTGCATCCACGACAACCGGATGAACTAACACACCTCGAGATGGACGTTCTGATCGACAGACTCACACAGAGATTACAGGTTTTGAGCTCAAGACTGAAGCGATACTTGATCAGTCACAAAAGGAAAATGGATAACAAACATTTTCAAACTAACCAAAGAAAATTTTATGCTGATCTGTTCAAGACCGGGGAGAACTACTCCCAACAAGTATACGATGTGCGTCTTTTTGAAACATTCTGGAGGAACGTATGGGGCAACCCCAAAACCCACAATCTTCAATCGACTTGGTTAAGCTCTATGCCCGAATATCCCCAAATGAACACCAACCCGATAAATATTAATGAACTTAGCAATTCGTTGGCTCACTGCAAAAACTGGACAGCACCTGGACCGGATGAAGTACAGAACTTTTGGTTGAAGAAGTTCACAGCTGCACATAAACATATTGTCAGGAATTTCAATAAAATTATTGACAAGCAGCAAGAGCTACCGGCATTTTTCACGAAGGGAAATACTTTCTTAATTCCGAAGGATGGAGATGTGGATAACCCAGCAAACTACAGACCTATAACTTGTTTGTCAACCATGTACAAGACCTTGACATCCATAATTAGCGATCGAATTTGGCAGCACTGTGAGTCTAACCATATTATTCCAACTGAACAAAAAGGATGTGCAAAGAAATCGCGAAGTTGTAAGGAGTTGCTCACCATAGATGCTATAATTACCAACAATGCAACTCATAACCAACGCAACCTTAGTGTAGCATACATAGATTACCAAAAAGCATTTGATAGCATCCCCCATTCCTATTTATTGGAAACACTAAAGATGCATGGTGTTGAAACGAAATTGGTGGACTTTTTCGGAAATGCGATGAGGCGATGGAAGACCATTGTGCATGTAGGAACGACAAAAACTGGAGAAATCAACATCGAGACAGGGATATTTCAAGGGGATTCGTTCAGTCCTCTTTGGTTTTGCCTATGTTTAGCGCCACTCAGTAGAATCCTAAATCAGTCATCGGATGGGTATTGCCTCGAAACTGGGAACCAAGAAGTTAGCATAACTCACTTGCTATATATGGATGACCTAAAGTTTTTCGCAAGATCCAGACAACATCTGGCTAGTCTACTCAATATTGTCCGAAGGTTCAGCAACGACGTGCACATGAATTTTGGATTCGACAAATGCAAAGCAGTGGAACTGGTTAGAGGAAAAGTGGTGCGGACGGAAGGAGGATTTTCATTCAGTGATGGTTTGATAGAGATCATAGGCGACGAAGATTGCTATAAGTATCTAGGTCTCAATGAAATGCGGGGTATTCAACACACCAAGATGAAAAGTGAGATTAGAACCCGCTTTTGTCAAAGAGTAAAAAGGCTATGCAGGACCAAGCTAAACAGCGGAAATCTTGCGAAAGCGATTAACACGTATGCTGTGCCAGTCCTTATATACTCGTTTGGACTTGTAAAGTGGAGTCAGACAGATCTTGAAGAAATTGAAAGAAATCTCAGGTCTTTGATGTGTACATATTGCGATCATCATCCTAGAGCTGCAGTAGAACGAACCTATCTACCGAGGAACGAGGGTGGTCAGGGTATAGCGGATATATGCAGCCAACACTATATTCAAGTTGACAAGCTCAGACAATTTTTCATAGACAGCAGTGAGAATAATCACAGATACCAAGTCTATATGCAGCTAGACAATAATTTTACCCCGCTTAAGTTAGGTAACTTAGAGTTTCACCCGAGCAATAGCATCCGCTCTGCTAATACTACCACTGAACAATGGAAAAGCAAAGCAATCCATGGGAAATACCCACACCAGCTTGGTGGTACCGAGATCAGCAAACAAGCTTCAACTGTCTGGTTGCAGCGCGGTCAATTGTTTCCTGAAACGGAAGGATTTGCCATGGCAATTCAAGACGGTATCATTGCGACACGTCAATACCGGCGTGCTATTCTACATGAGAATATAGAGAACGCTTGCCGCCGATGTAGACACAGCCCAGAATCCATTGAGCATATTATGAATGGCTGCACATCACTAGCGAATAGCGATTATCTGCATAGGCACAACAACGTAGCTAAGATTGTTCACCAGGAATTAGCATTAAGGTCCAGACTGATCGAATCGATGCAACCATACTACAAATATAAACCCAATGAAGTTTTGCTGAGCTCCGGCTATAAGTTGTACTGGGATAGACCGATGACAACTGACCATACAATAATGGCTAATAGACCTGACATCGTATATATAGACAAAGCGAAGAGAAAGGGATATCTGATAGACGTAGCAGTTCCATTAACGGATAATATAATTCAAACCTTTGCCGAAAAAATTGCAAAATATGTTGAACTTGCTCACGAAATCAAACAACGGGAAAGACTAACATCAATACGCGTGGTCCCAATTGTTATATCCAGCACAGGAATTATCACAAAAACTGCATTCGAAGAGTTAAAGAACATGAAGTGCGAACATCTACTACCCCAAATTTCGAAAGCAGTTATCTTGAGTACATGTAGGACTGTGCGTAAATTCCTGCAGCAACCGTAGTGCTATAAATAATTAAGAAATAAATAAATATCAGTACCGATACGACTTGCAGTCTCAACTGCCGTCGTGCCCGGTGAAAATGGACCCCAGCTCGCGCGGTATCTGGGGGGGGAAGAGGCGTGGGAACATAATAATAATAATAATAATAATAATAATAATAATAATAATAATAATAATAATAATAATAATAATAATAATAATAATAATAATAATAATAATAATAATAATAATAATAATAATAATAATAGTAATAATAATAATAGTAATAATAATAATAATAATAATAATAATAATAATAATAATAATAATAATAATAATAATAATAATAATAATAATAATAATAATAATAATTTTTTTTTTTTTTTTTTTTTTTTTTTTAAGGACGTTGGGACAGTATATTGTGGCCCTTGTGGCCCTTGTGAAAACAGCCGGATTCACCCTGGGGCCGCTGTTGCATTACTTCAGGGTGATGGCTTTCTTAGTTTGTGTTCTGTCGTGCATCCCCCATCCTCGTTTGAGCTTAGGGGTTCCGATACACGTTTTGGTCTACTTCTCTCTTCTTTGTTTTGAGTACCCTTTCTAAGAATGAGCATACTCGATTCCAATTCTGATCGCTATTTGACATCTTTGTCACTATGTTGTCCGGGGTGATGACCCCGATCAGCGATTGCAGCGTACTCCTTTCAGCTTCCCATCTGTTGCAAGCGAAAAACGTGTGGTTTGCGTCATCCACTTGTGAGTCGCCGTATTGGCAAGCTGCACCCCCTGTTTTTCCTATCTTGTAGAGGTAGGCATTGAAATATCCGTGCCCGGTAAGAAACTGGGTGACGTAATAATTTACATCACCGTGTTCCCGTCCATTCCATTCGGCAACGTCCTTGATAAGTCTCGCAGTCCATCGCCCTCTGCTCTCTGCGCTCCATCTCTCCTGCTACTGCTGTTTGGTAAGCTCCTTCGCCTCCACCGTTGCTGCTTCCGCTCCAATTTCCGTCTTTTTGTCGTAGACGTACTTCCTCTCTGCCGCAAGGAGATCAATTGGGGTCACTCCCGCGACTACGAGGACGGCTGCTTCCGACACCGTTCGGTACGAGCTTGCTACGCGTAGTGCTGCGCGCCTCTGTACTGCGGCAATCTGTTTCCTGTATTTCTCCTGTTTGAGTGTATCGGCCCAGATCTCGCTGCCATATAGTAGAATGGAATGCGTGATCGACATAAGCAGTCTTCGTTTGTTTGCTGTTGGACCGCCTACGTTCGCCATGAGTCTACTGATTGATGAGGTTACCTTCGAAGCTCGCTCAGATGCTTGTTTTATCTGTTGCCAAAAAGTGAGTTTGGAATCTATAGCGATTCCAAGGTACTTCACTGCCGCCTTACTGGTAGTCACTTCTGACCCTACCATGAAATCGATAATCGTCGGGGTCTGTCTCCTGGTCAGAAGGACTATCTCCGTTTTCTCTGCTGCGAGGCTTAGGCCATGGTCTTCCATCCAGGCGTATACGCGCCTCATTACCTGGTTTAGTTTTCTCTGTGCATCTTCGTGGTCTCTCGCCGTTATCACTGCGCCGATGTCGTCTGCGTACCCTATCAGGAAGGTATCTTCAGGCATCTCCATGCGGAGGATCCCATCATATGAGATATTCCACAGATCAGGTCCAAGGATTGAGCCCTGTGCTGCTCCAGCAGTGATCTGCTTTCTGCGGGGGCCTTCTGTTGTTTCGTAAAGAAGCTGTCGGTCGTGGAGATAGTTTCCCATCATCCGTAGGAGATATTGAGGTATCCTAAAGATGTTCTCCAGCGCGTTCAGCATATCTTTCCATCTGGCGGAGTTGAAGGCATTTCTTACATCCAGAGCTGCCAGCACGACGACTCTTCTCGAGTAGTGGTTTCCATGCCAGGCTGTTTTGGCGGTCTTGACAACTTCCTCGATTGCGCCTATTGTCGAGTAGCCTTTTCTAAATCCGTGCTGTCTGTCGGATAGCCCAACTGCTCACTGGATTGCTGCCGTGAGCCGTGGTTGTAACATTTTCTCAAATAGTTTGCCTGCTGTATCTAGCATGCACAAAGGTCTGTATGCTGATAGGGAGTCCGGGTCTCCTTTTCCCTTGCTTATGAGCACCAAGCGTTGTGTCTTCCAGGCCTTGTGGAATATTCCTTCCGTGAGGCAGTTGTTATACATGCTCAGCAGTATCTGAGGGCAGGTTTTGGCAATCATTTTCAGCACCTCCGCCGGAATGCCGTCGGGTCCAGGGGCTTTGTTGTTCTGGAGGGAATTAGCCTCTTCGGTGAACATTGGGACATTTTGTTGTTGGGAGAGAGATATATCCATGACCCTAACAGGGTGGGTCGGGAAGAGTGCGTCCACTATTTTTTCTATTTTCTCTGCGTTCATCGTGGGGGTGAGTGTCTGTACTCCCAGTTTTTTCATGACAACTTTGTAGCCTAGTCCCCAGGGGTCATTGTTGACGTCCCGTCGGAGATCCTCCCATTTTTGCTTTTTGCTAGATTTGATGGCCCTTTTGAGCTCGGATCTAGCAGTTTTGTAGTCCTCCAATGCGCCTTCCGAGGTTTCGGCGTGTCTTCTCCTTCCCCTGGTGACCTTTCGTCTGTGGTGTAGGCATCTTCTCCTGAGTGTAGCAATCTCCTCCGTCCACCAGTACACCGGTTTTTTGCGTCTGTTTAAGTTGTTGGCCCGAGTCATCGATGCATCACATGCGCGGTGTATGAGCTGCATCGTTGCTTCCGCTTTGGTTTCAGCAGTCCCGCTCATTTCTAGGATGCTGTCTTTCCCTCCCTCTATTGTGGTTATAAGGAGTTCTTGGTTTAGTCTGTTGACCTTCCACCTTGGCCTTAGCCTCTGATTATAATTTCTTGCCCGTCTCTCCCATTTTATATCAAAGGCGATGTACTGGTGGTCGCTGCCGGTGTAATCTTCAATAACCCTCCAGTTTTCAACGTTTGCCGAAATTGATTCTGATGCGAAGGTTATATCAGGTATCGTCTCGTTGTATCCTGGTCGCCTGAAAGTTGATGTGTTAACTTCATTCATAACATCAAGCCCTAGTCTGGCGGTCATCTCAAGTATTTGCCTTCCCCGTGAGTCCGTAATAGCCGTTCCCCACTCTATGGCCTTGGCGTTAAAATCCCCGAAAACCAGGATACCACCCTCGAACTCTCGCACAATGTCTTCCAGACAGTCTAGCTTTTCTCGAAACTCACTGGTGCTTTCATTCGGCGTAAAGTAGCAACTGACTATCGTGACACCTTCGCATTTCATCCAAACAAAGCCCCTTTCTGCTCCATGGGCCTTTATGGTGACTTTTCTTGTGTCCGGGATCCAGACTGTTCCGAGGGTATCTGTAAACCAGCCAGGGACGTCCTTATTTTTATACTGCTCACTTATGATTATCACGTTCGCATTCAGGTCGACTGTGAGTTGTGACCCGGATGCGAGGGTACCATCTCCGACATCACAATGGTCTCGGAGAAAATAGGCGGCAAAATTAAAAAATGGGAATTACTGGAGGAATATACTGGGAGTGACCACCAGTACATCTCTTTCGAGATGAATACAGATAACACAACGCACGAAACACGAAATACTAAAGTCAGGAAATGGAACGTCGCGAAACTGAACGTAGAAGCGTTGATAACTACACTCGACAGAACCAGGCTCACGACTGACAGCCCATATGACGCCAGGACAGTGGTCACACAAGTCATGCAAGCTATAAGACAAGCCTTTAACGCAGCCATGCCCAAGGAATACCAAAACAGAAGGAAAAAACGAGCTGTTTACTGGTGGAATGACGAAATCGCGCAACTCAGACGATCGCCGATCGCGATAGCACAGGACCAGAGGAAGTTATAGAACCTTTCACGGAGACAGAAATCAGAGCAGCAGCAAGGTTGCTCAGGAACAGAAAAGCTCCCGGTCTAGATGCCATTCCAGCGGAGGTTCTGAAGGAGATCGCTGAAAAACTTCCAAATTTTTTACTCTTACTTACATGACTTATCGACATGCACTTGAATTGTCGCGTAAGCAAAAGATGTTTAGGAAAATTCAAGTGCGCCGATACTAAGTACATCGAAAGCCCATAACCTACTTTAAATTTGTTGTCACATAAATATGACAACAAACCCTGAACCCCAATCCTATGTCAACATAAATTATGATACTGTAAGTGTTTTCATAGGGTTCTTTACTCTACATTCTAGCTCCACGACGAATATATAAACGTAGGGAAATCAATTGTAAAGAAGTCTTAAGATAGATTCAAAATAAAGCGGTCATGGTGACTGATGTAAAATAAAGGTCTATTAGTGCTTTATTTTTATTTATTAAAATTCTAATAGTCGTTTCTGTTATCCTCATCGAACCATCGGCATAGCAATTGGGCCGCATCACAAAAGTTTTGCCTGGTTCAGATGGAGACATCAGTTTTCAGTTTCAGTTTTAAATGCATTTTATTTTCTTAACACTAACTCTTACATTCTAACAAAAAATGTTTAAATGCTAGCTTACAATTACATAATAATCTTATGCTAACTTACTGGCCCCACACAGGCGCTCTAAGCTACTCTAAATTCTTATAACTATGTCTTTCGACTTTATTTACATTTTACTTAGAACTATTTATTTTGAATACTTAAGGCTAAGAAAAAATATTTTTTAAGAAAAACTTAGCATATGGACATAATTTTTTATTTTTTATAAAAACTTAATATCTAACTTAGAATAAACCTTAGCCTACCTAACCTATATACACAATACAAACATACACACACATATACATTATACACAATTATATACATATATTAGTATATACGCTTGTATATACCAATATATATATATATTTCTTAAATGCTACCTAAACCTATGCAAGCTGGCCATCGCTATTCACAGAGAAAACAGATTGGTCAGCTCTGCCTCATTAGTGAGGCTGGTCCGTAATTGACGGAAATGACGACGAAACATCTTCCCCATCATTCAACCACCAGAAATGCTGGTGCTGCCGAACGACATCCCTCTTATCGCGAATCCCCACCGCCCTACTGAACCTGAGGCGATCCACACTGCCGTGTGCGACGTCTCTGTTGTAGTTGAGTCGCCTGTCCCCAGCTGTCCGAGCGACATGGAAGATTAACGGCACCGCTGATCTATCCTGGATCAACCCTATCTGATCTAGGTAGAGGAATGCTTCCGGTGGAACGAAGCCGTCAGAGCGCACATTCTCGTGGTAAAGGTAATTGGGGTAGTAAGCCCCAGATATCAGGTTATTCGTCGAAGTCATTGCTCTTGCAATGTGCCTTCGAGTCAGCTTAATTACGAAGTTGTCCACTCGTATTAGGTTCGCCCTGTTGTAAAGGACCTCATTAGGATAAAATTTCTTGTACTCCGACTCTGGTGTTCTGTACAAACGAAGGCAAGCCCTAAGGCAAGCCCTCTCAAACACCCAAATCTTTTCCATTAAGCTTGCTCGTACATTGAACCACACGGGACAACCAAATACCAGCATGGGCCTGATAAGGGCCATGTAACAGATTACCTTTACCCTCGCATCGAGTTGGCTGCTATAAAACAGTCTCTTTGTAAGGGCAAAAGCACCTTTAGCTCTGGCCAGAGCAGCATCTACATTTTTGCCAAAATACAGAAACTGATCTAGCCAGATTCCAAGGTATCTGACTACATTTCGACAGGCAAGAGGCTGTCCGTGTTGTCCAATGATCGAGAACTTTCTCCAATTTTTTCTGGTATCCCTAGAGGCTCTAGACAACGGCGTCCTAAAGAGAATGGTTTCCGACTTCTGAAAGTTAATTTTCAACTTCCAGTCATCGCAAAATCGTCTTATCTTATCGAAGTCACGCTGCAAGAGAGTGTTAATGACCTCGATTTTTGGACCTGTTCTGTACGCTATCAAATCGTCTGCGTACGCAATAGTATGGGGAAGTGCACCTATCAAGTCGCTTGTATAAATGTTAAATAGGATCGGCGAATTGACCCCGCCTTGCTGAAAACCATTTTTAATTTGAAATATTCCAACAGAAGTCACATCACCATTTTTCACGATGAACTGTCTGTTGGTTTGCATATTATAAAGAATGTACAAGAGTGGTTTACTGATCCCCAGCCTAGTCAGCTTATAAAAAAGACCCTCTAACCATACGGTGTCGAAGGCCTTCTCCAAGTCAACAAGGCAGGCACCAGTGCACTGTTTCTTGCCTTTGTTCCATTGGATATCGGACACCAGTTTAGACGCGGCATGTGAGATATCATGTCCCGCCTTAAAACCGAATTGATTATCCGGAACTATATGTTTGTCCTCAACCCACCTAGACAGAGCTCTATTGATTACTTTTTCAAAAACCTGACTGATATTCGGAAGGAGACTTATCGACCGGAGATTCGCCGGATTGGATGTATCCTTCTCCTTTTTGGGGATAGGTTGAACCACCGCCGTTTTCCAATGCGCTGGATAATGTGCATTATTCATTGCATTATTAAACAGGGTAATGTAGATGTCCACCGCTTCTAGAGGAAGATGTCGTAGCACGATGTTCGGAATACCATCGGTCCCCACTGATTTCTTAGCCCTGATTGTGTCGAAGATCTCACGGAGTTCTTCCTTCGAAACTAACGGGGGTAGGTCACCCTCTCTGGCAATGACATTATTGGCCATATTTTCGTCGCTGAACCGGGTGAAACCAGAGCCCTCGGATCGCCAGTTCCCTATTTCATTTCGAATGCAGAAGTCGTGCACCAAGACGCGATTGTCCAGGTCGTAATAGGGCCAATGGTATCAGTGGCCTTGTATACTTCCTGGAAAGTCGCCCCTATGGCCTCATGGAGACATCCGTTTTGCCGGATGTGCGACTCCCTAACGGATACGTTAAACTCGTTGTTTTAGACTTGTCTTCACACTAGGTGTTCAGACGGCCCCCGGAGCGTCATCGATCCACAAGGCTTGAATATTGTTCTTTGTTTTGTTTTTTCTAAATGTATGAATTTAATTGCAAAATATTTAAAGTTTACTTTAATTGAGTTAAGTTAAGGTTCGGGAGGGTGTGCCCACTGGTAACATAAATGTTTTCCACACTGCTGGCTTCAATTTTAGATCAAGTCTCGAATCGTTCTGCATTGCAAATAGCTTTGTCTCTCTCTTCAGAGAATTTATCAAGTGCAGTTTATACTGCTGTTTTTTGTTTAACTGTCATACCAATATGATCACACAGGTTTCCTGGTGCATTGGAATTGGTTGGGGATAGAGTGAATTTTTACTTTGGTAGGACACTTGGTTTTTGATACTGTCATACGACAGTTCAATTTAAAATTAAATTTTATAATTGTAACAAAAGGAGTTGCTAGTGCCACTGGGGGAATTTCAAGGGTACACTTTTCCGATAACTATGTAAATTTATAAAGTACGATTGTACGATTTGTTAACCTTTGTAACTATTTATTTGCAGAAAATAAAATCACTTAGTTAAAGATAGTCTTTATTTAGAGCAGGGATGAATGGAAATTTCTACGGCAACATAATCTTATAAACTACGTATTTGATAAATAGTCCCTTTGAAAAGATTCATGCCTTGTTATAAATGCCGCTGATTTAATAGAAACATAATAGATTTAATCAGTACACGAAGTGTACAATATCTAAAAAAAACAATAGAATTCCATGTAACTGGAACCGGTACAAAACATACAGAAACAATCAATTGCTATTAATTAGATGCTCATAAAAATTCTACAAAAAATTGATGGAATAATTTAAAAAAAATTGGGTGCATATAGCAAATCAAATTTAGTAAAAATCGATGATCCAGCGTTTGCAAACAATTTAAAGAATTCTTTTACCCTTTCATGTTTAAATACATACATATATGTATGTACATGTACCCAAGAATATTCTTAATAACCCAAATGAAAATTTCTCCTTTGACTGTGTTACAATAAGTGAATGTTTCGAGTCTCTTCTCTAAATACAATCCAATGCGATGGCTTTCGACAGCATATCACCCAAATTCATAATACTAATACTACATGCAATCATTCCAAGCATCACTAACATCTACAATGATTGCCTTACAAAGTCCAGCCTCTGGAAAATAGCTAAAATCAGAATCTTCAGAAAAACACATCAGATAATAATGACTTTTCAAACTATCGCCCTATTAGTATCTCATCATTTCTGTCTAAAAGCTTAGAGAAATTGATATTCAAACAAATAAATTACTATACAGGGTGTCCTCTAATTCGACAAGAATAATTTTTGAAATGATTCTTGGGTATATTCTAAGAAAATAATCGTTCTACAGTAAGGGTCTAATTAAGAAAAGGCTTACTTTGGTGTACCCTGACCCATGTTAACCGAAATTGCTCTGTTAATACTAATGGTAGAAACGACAAAGTTCGTTTATAACTTTATTTTTAGAAGAAATACTAGCCTTTGTGACTGCGTTTGTGTGTACTAAAACAGTTATAGCAGGTGCTCAAAAGTGTCCTCATTGGTTTCGTATGCATGCTAGAGCCCGTTTTTGGATTGCACAGCGAATGTTTATTGACGCTAGCTGCTTTCTTACTTTTGATGACGCTTCGAGAATGTGGTCTTCCAATTCACTTAAAGTTGCTATTTCAGTTGAATGAACAAGTTCTTTCATTCTTCCCCATAAAAAATAAATCCAATACTGTGAGGTCAGGAGATCGTGCAGTCCAGTGAACCGCTCCATTTGTTCCTATCCAACGATTACCGTACTCTTCGTCTAGCAAATTCTTAACCTCATGACCATAGTGGGCTGGTGCACCATCCTGTTGGAAATGTAATGAAGCTAGTTGAATCAATGGAATGTCCTACAATATAGTAGCTCTGGTAAATCATTTCGCAAAAACTCCAGATGTAGAATTGAGCCTAGGTGGTGTTTGAAGGGGCCGATCAACTTTTCTAATTTTCCTACTCACATATAGACGCTGAATTTGTGTTGAAATGATTTACGTCTCCTTGTATTTATGCAGCCCATTTATGAAGATTATGAAAATTTGTGATCCCATCCCTTGAAAATTGAGATTCGTCCGTCCAAAGAATTCTGTTAATACTCTTTCAAAATTAATGGGGAAGCAGTTCTTGCACAGGGGTATGGTGCTATATAGTTGATAAAAATTTTCTCCATGCAGTACATTATAAATTTTATGTCTGGAAACATTAAATTGCAAAGCTAAGCGCTGATTGATGGATCAGTTGTAAAAGCGTCCAGTATTATTTCATCAGCCGAAATTTTTCTTACGCGTTAGGTCGTGTATTTGAAACTCAACTCGTTTCTCGAAGCCTTCGATACATATTTCCAAATAATCCTTCACAAGGAAGTCGTCGGTTAGGATAAAGTTCATGGCATCTGTTGCACTCTAGTAGAACTTCCTTTGCACAGCCCATAGACGGATTGTAAATACAGATATTTCAAATAGCGTTTGTAAGCAACTGTAAAAAATTAACCGGATGAATTAAATATTCCAAATAGGCATTCATACCCCAAACCCAACTCTTTCTGAGTGTAGAAATGAGAGTTTTAACAGTTAGTCAAATAAACAAGCACGCCTTAAAACTTTTTAAATAGCTTTGAAATTTTAAAAAGATATTAATTCTTGGAAAATCATTCTTATTGTCAACTGTTGTTAGAAACGTAGGTAAAAAATAATAAATTCCTTTTTTAGCTGCTGCAGATTTTCCCAAGTACGAGTATCATAAAATCTATGTGTTGAAGTAAATGCCAAATTTTGAGTCTTGACATTTATTTGAAGTCCAATATCATAGATATTAAGCTAAAACTTACTGAATAATATAAATTAAATATGTGTACATTTTATAACATTCAATCTTACAACATTTCGGCTGCTTAGGTTTAATACAATAATCTAATCTGACACGTGTTGATCCGAAGATGATTGACTGCTAAAAGAAAGATTATTTGCTCCGATTCTTATGCATTGTATTGGCTTTGATCGGTTGTTAGTTGTCTGCCCTGATTGATTTGGCTAGTGATGTATATTCTGTACAATATGTTAACAGATAGGCAGTTCTTCGTGAAAACTGGCGATGTGATTTCTACTGGAACATTTCACATTAAAAACGGTCTGCAACAAGGTGCGGTAAATTCGCCGATCCTGTTCAACATTTACACAAGTGATCTGATAGATTCACTTCGCCATGCCATAGCGTACGCAGACGACTTAATCGCGTACAGATCAGGTCCCGCGATTGAGGTCATTAATATACTTTTGCAACGTGACTTCGATAAAATTAAACGATATTGCGATGACTGGAAATTTACTCGTAAAATCAACTTTCAGAAATCGGAAACCATTTTGTTTAGGACGCCTTTGTCTGGGGCCTCTAGGGATACCAGAAAGAATTGGCGAAAGTTTTCTTTCGTCGGACAACACGGACAGCCACTTGCTTGTCGAAATGTAGTCAGATACCTTGGGATCTGGCTAGATCAATATCTGTATTTTAACAAACATATAGATGTTGCTCTGGCCAGAGCCAAAGGTGCTTTTGCCCTTACAAAGAGACTGTTTTATAACAGCCAACTCGATGCGAGGGTGTAGGTGATCCGCTACATGGCCCTTATCAGGCCCATGCTTGTATTTGTATGTCCCGTGTGTTTCAATGTGAGAGCAAGTTTCTTGGAAAAGATTCGGGTGTTTAAGAGGGCTTGTCTTAGGACTTGTCTGCGCTTATACAGAACACCAGAGTCTGAGTACATAAAATTCTATCCCAATGATCTTATAAAATAGGGCGAACCTGATAAGAGTGGACAATTTTGTCATTAAGTTGACTCGAAGTCACGTTGCAAGAGCAATGACCTCATCGAACAACCTAATCTCCGGCGCATACTACCCTAATTATATGTATCACGAGAGAGTTCGCTTTGACGGCTTTATTCCTCCAGAAGCGTTCCTCTATCTAGATAGCAAAGGTCTGATCCAGGACAAATTGGCGGTACCGCTAATCTTCCACGTCGCTCGAACAGGTGCGGGCAGGCAACTCAACTACGACAGAGACGTCGCACATGGCAGTGCGTCTCCGGTTCAGGAGGGCGGTATGGAGTCGCGACATGTGGGATGTTGCTCGGCAACACCAACAATTTTGGTGACTTGTTGAAGGGGAGGATGCTTCGTCGTCGAACTCCTCCAGTAACAGCTAGCTTCATGTGAAGCAAGGTGGGCCAGCCTAATTTTTTTTTTAGCCATGGCCGGCTTACTTAGTTTTAGGTAGGTATAAGTTAGATTTTAAGAAAAAAAAATATATAAAAACAAAAAAAAAATATATATATATATAAAATGGAAAAAAAATATATACTCGTATATATATATATATTTATATATGAAGTGTATATATATTATATATATATATATATATATATATATGCATGTAGATGTAAGTAGGTTAAGTAGATTAAGATTTAGTTTTAGGTAGTATGTAAGCTTTTAGTTTTAAGTTTTATAATAAAATTAAAATAGTCCATGTACTAAGTTTTTAAACATGTTTTCTTAGTTTAAGCTATAGTTAAGTCACTGTATAATAAGAATAAAACCCGTCATAAACGTCGAAAGACATAATTTTTAAGTATTATGTTTAACTTAGAGTGCCCGCATGGGGCCAGTAAGTTAGTTTAAGATAATTTTAAGTTATTTAAGCTAATTTTTAAGCGTTTTTTGTCTAGCATGTAAGAGTAAATTAAGTAGTATAAATAAAAATGCATATAAATTTCCAGGTATCGTTTTTCTATTGATGGGAGCCCGGCCTCAGTAAGTATATTTATGGTTAGAGTGGTTTAGAAGGCACCTAGGCTACTCCTTGTTGATTGATGGTATGTTGGTGCGATTATATTCTTCGTTGATTTTGGACAGGAACCATAAATGGCCAAAGCGTAATCAAGTTTACTTAAGACTAACATCTTTGAGATATAACACAGTGAATTGACATGAGCATTACTTCTTTTTGACGCTAAATACTTAATGACATTAAGCCTTGCCGCTAATGATTTCTTAAGACTAATATATACCTAGTTTACATGACAGCTTAAAACGCATTGCTTCAATATGCTCATATAAACATCACTTCAAACCGCAGTGAAATGTTCAATTGTACAACGCTGTAAGCCTTTTCTTTGCTGAATCAGGAGGTTTTTTTTATCATAGGGTAGGAAATCCTATCCCGATCTGGTGTTCTTCCATTTAATTTACATAAACAGCTTTCAAACTCAAGGGTACTGATATCAGTTTCAATACGATATGTTGCTGCATTCATTGCAGGTTGTAGAATTATGTTCAAAGTTTTCTGTTTCTTAATTTTGAACCTTGATGAAGAAATTTGAATTATTTGAATTGAGTGACCAGGTATGGGCGAAAAAGTTACAGATTTCGTAAAGATCAGTTACCGAATCAGTTGGTGTATTGATATATAAGATTTTTTTATGTATCGAGTTTCGCGTAAGAGTCCTTATGATTTGCCAAACTGTGCTGGTGGATAAGTTTGGATTAATGTTTCCTTAAAACTCCTTAAAGCTTTTAAGTTTGCTGATTTTTAGCTGCCTTTTAAAAAGAGCATTCACTTTTTTGTAGGCTAATAAGTTAACTTGAGTAGGTTTTTTCTTGGAAGTCCTCCAAGTAATGAACTTTTCGGTTCTTAGCCTGTTAGATCAGTGTTCCACCAGGGCACAATTTGCTTGAATGTTATTGGAGATGATTGAGGGATGAATTCATTTGCAGCGTTTCGAATCGTCTTAAGGAATATGGCAACTTCCCTGTTTATACGAGTACAAGTATGAACTGAATTAGCTTTTGAAAGGCACGGTTTAATGTTAGCTTTAAAAGAAATCCAATTAGCCAGATCTGTTTTGTATCTTGGAATACGTTCAAAAATGGTGGATGACGATGTCAATAGCAAGGAAATTGATATTGGGAAATGGTCGCTCTTGTGCAAATCATCGGAAATATGCCAGGATGATGCCATGTAGCATCAATATGGGTAAGCGTATTATGAGTTGAGAAGTGGGTGGGGGAACCGTCATTAAGTATGGTCAAGTCAGACTTTGCATAAATTATTCAATAACTGAGCCTCAGGGGAACCCCATAGCTCACTCCAGGAGTTAACGTCGCCTGTAAGTATGTCTGGTGGCTGCACTTGCTGAATTATATTCTCTAAATCAGTTCGAGTGAATATTTGCCCAGGTAGAATATAGACACAGATGATTGTTACCTTAAATCCTATATCGACTTGTATAGCAATCGATACAATTTTAGACTTAATTGGTTTGGGGGTATGGGGGATATTGTTCTTGATAAGGATTTCGACTCGTTGCACAGATGTCAAGTTGCGAGGGAAATTGGTAAAATAACCAAGATATAACTTTGGTTTTAAAGGGTCTATTTTATAAGTCAGATGCGTTTCTTGAAATGATATCATATTTACGCTGTTTCATTATTAAGTTGATTTCATCATAATTATTGAAGTAACCATTTAGGTTCCATTGTAAAATATCGAGAGAGTTGAATATTTTAATTTGTCCAATGAGTTTGTGGTCAATTGTAAGCCGTTGGTCACACTTGTATGGAGGATCGTAACTTATACCACAGCCAGTGATTTGGTTTGCACACCTCACTTCGTGTTTTTGAAGATCGCATTATCAGCCGCAGAGCTGATGTCGTTTGGCCACCTCGTTGGAATATTATTTGTGGGGTGCCGTAAAAAATAAGTGTTACGCCGATAAGCCAGAGACAATTGATGCTTTAAAGGACAATATTCGTGAAGCCATTGGTGAAATACAGCTGCGCACAATCGATAATGTGCTTAAAAATTGGACCGATCGTGTAGGCTACAAAATGTCAATATCATGCGGCTGCTTCAAATCCAAAATGGTGATTTTTTGAAAAATGATTATTTAAGTGACGAATTAAACAAATTAATAAGAAAGTTGTTCCAATTAATACATGTAGTCCATGAAATCCTGTAGCTATAAAAAATGTTGATCCATATACAGCATCAGCAATTGTAAAAGTGTTACCATTCACGAAATAAGCACTAGTTGAAAAAAAAAACGTTACATGGCGGACCCTTTACTTACGCCAAAATTTGTTAATATTACATCAACTTTGTTAGTTTTATAATTTAAAAACAGCGTAAATTACGAGGGTTAGTGTTGAAGGAAATAGAATTGTAAAATGAAGCGCAGTTCACAGAACCGGAGAGTAGTCGATGAATGAAGATAATGTCAGCTCTGCGCTTTTCTGTGGTATTCAGGTTAAGTATTCATCACTATGCGAACGGAAGTTTAACTCTCTATCGTATAAAATTCCAAGGTCGCGAAGAGATTGAACCTGGGGTACACGTTGGTCATGCAGAAAATAAGGTCGAGAGGGGGATTGATTGGACTTACGAGACAAAGTCAAAGATTGGCAATTGGAATTTTTTTGCAATTTTTTAGACACCAAGTAGAAAACCGATCGAGGTCTTCTTGAAGGAGAATAGAGTCTTGGGGTGAAAAATTGTTTTGGAGAACTTGGTTTCGGAGCAATGTTTGATAATCTGCTCAAGATCGTTTATAGTTAAAATAAATAAGAGGGGACCTAGATGGCTGCCTTGTGGGACACCAGAAGTGGCTAAAAACGGGGTTGGGAAAGCTGACCTAAAGCGAACGCTATAGTAACTGTTCTCCAGATAAGAAGACATCCATTTTAACAATATGGGGTCAAAACCGAGGGAAGATAATTTAAAAAGGATCAGTTGATGTGGTATTTTATCGAAGGCCTTAGCGAAATCTGCAGCAATAACGTCAATTTCGTTGCCATTTTCTAGGGCTGAAAGAGCAAAGGATACGAATTCCACTAAGTTTGTAGTAGTAGTAGATCTACCTTTTAGAAATCCGTGCTGACTGGGTGATTTAAGTGACTGAAAACTTAGAGCTTCATATAAAAAACGTTCGAACATTTTAAGTAGTTGGTTACTTCATTCTTTGATCCCTTTTTGTGAAACGGGGATATGAAAGAGGTCTTCCAAACTTTGGGGAATTCCCCTTGTGTGAGGGACAGATGAAAGAGGGAGGAAAGTGGGTGCGAACGATTGGAGGCACACTTTTTGAGAAATATTGCTGGGAGCCCATCTGGACCGGATACAAATTCATGATTGAGATTTTGTAACTTTTCTTCGATAAGGGTGGGATCAAAAGGTTGAGATAGAGAGGGGCCAATGGAGAAATTCGGAAGGTACTTGAGATAGATGGTGTCGGGTACAAATAGGTTGTCTGATAGAGGCAGTTATAGAGCTGGGTGAATTGCAGGTAAGTTCCAAGATAGTTAGATTAGTCATAATAAGAATTGGTGCGAAGAAAAACTGCCCATAATTTGTTTCTTCTGTTTCGTAAAGATCGAAGTCTTCTGTTGTACCATGGAGGGGAAATAGATGATGTTTTATGCCGTGAAAAGGGAACGTAGAGAGAAATGGAATTAAATATTTCACTGTAGAAAATGGAGATGGCATCAGATAAGGATAGGTTGGTAAAATCAAAAGAATATTTGCTAAGATAGGTATTGATTTTGCGAAAATTAGCTTTATGGAATTTGTAAGAAGAGATGGTAGTTGAAGAAGTGGGCTGGGATGGAGAGTTATGGAAAAATGAGAGAAGAAGAGGAGGGTGAAAGTTGTCGGCAGTTGATAGGATAAAGGGACACAACGTTACTGTAGAGTTAATAGGATCACTAGTGAAAATAAGGTCTAGTTGCCTACCGATAGAATTAGGGACGTAAGTAAGTGTACTTGGCACAGGCTTGAGTCAGTTATGCTATCAATGAAAAGACATTCCTTGATTAAAGTCACCAAAGATAAGGATATCGTCGATGGTCAATTAGTTGGTCAATTGCTTTAATAGCAAGGATATAGGATTCAATAGGTTGAGCTGGAAGAATGTAGCAACAATACGTACAGGGACCTTTTGGGAAACAAAGTCATGTTTAACAGAAGAAGAGATAGCGATGAGAGAAGAGTTGAGGTTTTTGTGAATGGCAAGTAGGACACCTCTACATGGAAAATCAACTGTAGGGATGGCAGGATCATTAAACATAGGGAGAGAGTGATCGTCATCTCGGAAAACATTATAAGAAGATGGAAATAGCTCCTGGCTTTTTATGTCGAGGATCAGATTGGTTTCTGTAAGAGCATAGACGTCGAAAGAGAGACCGTGTGATTTAAACAAGACAGCACTAGTTTTAGAGCGCAAGCCTTTTACGTTTTGGTAGTAAAATGTAAGAGGTAGTTTGTTGCGTGGAGGAGTAGGGGAATGTAGATGTGGTAGATGAACAGCGAGGTCATCCGCAACCTTTTGAGGAGGTGTATCGAAGATTTCGTGGTACCTGTTTGTTGTGAAGCTTTCTGAGACTAGTTATATCCGTAGGAAGGACTTCCTGTTGGATCGAGACCATGACACTTGTTTTGGTTTTTCCCTCAAAGCAAACAGATTCGGATTTGTCGTAAAGATATGCGAGAAAGAGACGTATATTTTCGTATATCTTTTTATCCCTTAGCCTAGAGAGAGCGTAACGACATTCTGTGGTGTCTATATTCTTTTGGGTCAATTTAACGTTAGGCGGCGAAAGGGGATCAAAAATAGGGACTGGAGCCCGTGAAACCGAGGGAGAAGGCGAGCTAGAAGCGGGATTTAAGATATGCGAGCTGATAAAGTTTGGGTATTTGGCTCCTGTTGTAAGGTCGAAATTGGAAAAACTGTTGGATGAGTAGGATGGTGAACATCTTTTCTTTTTTTTTTGTAAAGAACTTAACACTCAAGTGGGTATTAATACACTTAAAATGCCTTAGCACGTGTTAAGTTTTTAGGAAAATGGGACAGAGAGAGAAAGAAAGATTTTTGGGCTCAGTGGTTATTTCGCTCCATGGGTGGCATCCAACATTTAATGGGGAGACTAAATTATTAGTGTAATTGGACTTGTTATTGTATTAGAGGCAACCATTCGTCTTACGAGAATTAAGTTGCCTGCAAAAATTCGTTGTGCGGAGTCGGTCTAGCCTGCCTTGCCACTCTAAAGGTGTCCACGTCGTGTTAAATTGTGAAACAAGTTTCCGTGGGGCGGTGACAGGAGGGGTTGGCGTTGGAGCAATTATATCACCATACGATTTTTGGATCAAAGTGCTGGTGCGAGGGTGGTAGTGAGGGTTGAGTTGTCTGGCAATGATTCGGCTTCAGTTTGTAACAATTCAGCCAAAATTGAAGTATTGTAACTGTTGTGCGGTGGGGGATGGGTTGGAAGACCATCAATTTTGTGGCATAATGTTCCAATGAGGTGTTCCAAATCATTCAACACTGTTCTATTCCTGGTGAGTTCATCATTAAGCTCACTGATTTTATCGAATATGATATCAAGCATGGACCCGTAATGATTTGAGAGTTGGTGATTGTTTGTTGCAGGTTCGATATATAGAATCGATATAGATGATTGGAGATGAATATCGATGTGATCTCGGAGAGAGTTGATGGAATTACATGTTTTCTTGTTTTATTCCATCATAGCGGTTCCGATTAATGTAAATTCACTTAAAACGGTATCAATGTGGCGCTTGTATTTTTCTTCATTTCTGGATCTTGCACTTTCTAGCTCAATTAAGAGCGCGACTTATTTTTCAATGCTATGACCACAGTCTTCCGCACATCTTACACTTTGTTCAAAGATTGATAGTTTGTCCGTTATCAGTCTGACGAGTGAGTTATGGTTGGATTCATTGGAGTCACTGAAGCACTTGATTGCAAGGAGCACATGTGAGTGTACCAGTACCAGTACCACGTCAACGTCGAGTACATGCAGAGTGATGCGAGCGCAAGCCGGACGTTCAAAGCAATAATGCTGCGAGGTGTCATCATCACTTTCGCAGCTGGCACCGCAAGATGTTGTATCACTTATGCCCAGCACACTTAAGTGCTTAGAAAAAGTAGTGCACCGTCACGACGATCTGGTGTCATTGCATCCTCCATAAGACCAGAGTCAAAAGACAGTAAGGTCATCAAAACTCCAGCGCGTGTTGTAACAAAAACCACTTCTTTTTAAAAGGAAGATGGCTTTGAGAGTGCAACCAAGATATGAATATCAAGGGGAGGAAGGTTCATCAATGCATCTAAAGCGGAGCCTGGCGTGCTATGGAAACCCTCCACGCAGCTGAGACAAACCGTTCTTTGAAGTTTATTCCGTCAGACAACCGACACATAGGATACTATTATACAATTATAATAGCCGTGTAGATCCAAAGGACCCTTCTCAGTGACAGGCCCATGTCTTGCCGACAGCTCCTTTGCACTGCCAGAAGGAGGCCAAGAGCGCGTTAGAGGCTTTCAGCGTAACATGTTTAGTCCATAGAAGTGTTGCATCCATGATTACACCCAAATACTTAGCTTTGTGGAAGAATCGAATGGTGATGCCTTTAAGCACTAGATGAGTCAGACCGGACAGCCTCCTCCTACTCGTAAAGAGAATAACCTTAGTTTTGAGAGATTGACTGAAAGCCCATTAATAGAGCACCAAACCTGCTTGCGCTTTAGAGCAGACAGTCGCTAGACTTGAACCATCAGACAGGGCAGAAAATTCATCTGATTATGCCTGTGCGTAGAGGTCAGAACTATGGAGTGCGTTGAGCAGTTAGTTGACCAACACGCGCCATCAAAGGTTTCATTTACGAGTATGGTGCTTCAAACTGGTACATCAAAAGCGAAAACTCTATAAATTTCCTACATAACATCTCCACAAATCAATTAGCAACATACCTGCCTGAGATCAGATAAACTTGTAAAGCTGTCCACATACTCATACAAACCTATATATACCATTAATATGTTAAACCCTTCTAACTATGTAACTCGTATCCTGCTCCAACAACGAACCCACGTAAAATCCTCACATTCCATCCAGGTCTCATCCTCTTATTTTCCCTGTTAGCTTTTCATGCTGCACGGCAACATCATAAGCCCTATTCAAATTTCCTAATTACCCTTTAAAAAAATGAAAATAAAAGAACAAATAGAACAGAACTGAAAATTGTAACACAAAGAACCACCGACCGATAACAAATGAAACAGATTTACTAGAAACGACCGCCTTCGGTCCCCAGAGTCGCTCTTTGCACGGCTCAAAACTAAAGTGATAATAACTTCACAACGCCCTGAATCTCAACTAGAAAATAATTAACTAATTCCTATTCTGGGCTACAATCAAATCGGCGCCCATAATTCCAATTACGTACAATTAGTACGAGTGTACAACTGTGAACATTACTATATTACAGGGGGGAGGACAATTTTGGGGGGTGGCTCTTTGTAGTGGCAGTGACGGTGATACTCGTATTAGACGACTTGGACAATACCTGCTAACAATGGTGCAGGAGTAAGGGCAAACAATGGCCTTAGGAACTGGAGAATTCCAGATGGTCGGGTTGTGGAGAAAAATTTAAATTAATGCTGCTCGTACTTATCTTATTGTTCCAATTTCGGTGGGGGCTCACGAAGAGGGGTTCGCAAAATCAAAAGGACACACACCATTTCTATGGCTCATTTCATTTTGGGCTCGCTTGCTTGCCTGCCTGCCTGCCTACTTGCCTCTGCGAAACTCTAACGTTTTTCCCCTTGTAATGGACCTAAGGAGATTGCTAAGTAGAACAGCCTCAAGCACAGTATGAGACTAATTCATAGAGCCAGACATTTTATTTGTATTTTTATATTTATATTTCTAACTAAATTAAAAGTTCTCTGCTTATAAATCAGTACATGTTTCCTCACTCAATTACCGAAATATAGTCGATCGAACAGCTGATTCTCTGCGAAATCCTTCTATATACAACACAGATATTCTTGCTTCTAAACGTATAATAAAGTCATCTTTACAAGCTGAAGGACTTCCAATCGTCAAAAATTATAACTGAAGAGACTTATAGGCATTTCTGTTTTTCCAAAACAACAAACCCAACTCCAGCCATCTATTTTAAATTTAAATATAATAAATAAACTAAACAGAGCAATAGTCCATTGTACTCTTTTTAGTGGAATCTTTCAGTCTTTCGAAGAAAGATGAATAAGCTCTTCAGTAACAAAGTGCCTACAGTATCAACACCCACCACGTCAACGACGAGTACCTGAAGCCGTATGCGAGTGTAAGCCAGGCATTCACGGAGGTAGTGCGGGTCCTGAAAAACTCTCCCCTGAGCCTTGCCTGAGAGGTTCATCAGCGATACCACTTCCCATGATCGCACTGTGGCCTGGGACTTAGACAAGGCTCAGAGAATTTAGGCTTTCGACTGCGTTGAGTTATGTCCTTTATTCTCGAACTTACTTGGAAGTCATAAGAAGGTTTAAGCGCAGGTAAACTGTCACTACAGATGCAAATCCTTAGCTTCCTCCACCGGTTTTTCAGAATATAATTCGTTGCTATCAGGATTGCGCATATCTCTGCTTGGAAGACAGACGCAAATTTTCCTAACGATGAATGAAATCTAATACTGTCGTCCTCTAGAAAGACACCAGCACGCTGGAGCGCCGTATCCTAGACCGGTTTTTGAGCCATCCGTGAAGACCCGACTAAATATCTTTCATGGCTCAGATTCTGTCCGAAAATAGAGAAGTTTGACGTTGATAATAAAGGATGTGATGGTCTCAAAGGGACAAGCATACACGGAGGCATATTGGCCTATGGTGATTCCCTGTTTATATTACTATGTTTATGTTACCTTATTATTATTATTATTATTATTTTTGAATTAGTTTGCACTATCTCTACATCTCGTAGGATATCATTCACCTGTCTTATTTGATTGTCTAGCAAGACTAGGCTCGGATGGGTATGTGGGTCTAAGACCAAGCACAACCATTTACGTACTAAATTATAGCGATAGAAATTCCCTCACGATTCGGCAACTCTCCAATATTACAGCCTTTTGCATGCCCTTTATGATGTTCGCTTCTAGGTCTAGTTTTTCCAGATTTTTTACCGTCGACTTAGGTATGAGTCCAGTAGTTGATTGTAAACAGTGCAATTAAGAGGCGATGTTACTACTTTGCTGGAGAAATATCTGAAGATATTTTCTGTTTGCTTATTCATCAGAAAGAGTCTTTGAATTGCAGCTTGCGGGTGATGCTAGCGATATATTGTCAGCATTGTACGTACTATTATTATTATTATTCGAGTTTTATCTAGTACTTCTCAACCTCTGTGAAGTTGGAAATTACCTATCCCGGGCTCTGGCTCTGTTGGGGCGTAGACCGTGTTCTAGCCCATTCGTATCGGTTTGTTGTAGGAATCGTCGAACTATGTTGCAAGTATTTAGGATCACAGATTTCTGCATAATCTCTAGTGCGTCCTTATGATTATGTTTTTTCAACTGGACAATAAGGTGTTTAGGTATCAGTCCTGTAGCGGATACAGTTTTTTTCAGTTTTCAATGCATTTTATTTTCTTAATCACTAACTCTGACATACTAACAAAAAATGCTTAAATGCTAGCTTAAAATTACTTATCAATCTTATACTAACTTATTGGCCCCACACAGGCGCTCTAAGCTACTCTAAATTCTTATGACTATGTCTTTCGACTTTATTTACATTTTACTTAGAACTATTTATTTTGAATACTTAAGGCTAAGAACTGTAGCGGATACAATTATTAGCGAGATGTCCACTCTGTCTACATGATACATTGTCTTGAGTTCGTTTGCCAGATCAGTATATTTTTCAATTTTTGCACTATAGGTCGACTGCAGGTTGTTGTTGAGTGGAACAGCTATATCAAGCAACGTTATTTTCTTTCCAACTTTATCAAATAAGACGATGTCTGACCTGTTAGCTCGTATTGTACGGTCTGTAATTATCGGTCTATCCCAGTACAGTTTAGAACTACTGTTTTCAAGTACAGGTGGCGGTTCGTATTTGTAGTATGGAAGTTTTTGCTTAACAAGGTTATTTTGCTTAGCCAGGCCTTGGTATATGATTTTCGCTAACTGGTTATGTCTTGCTGTATAATCATGTGATGCTAGGCTCGCGCATCCTACGATGTGGTCAATAGTCTCTGAATTGCTCCGACAGCGGCGGCATGAGTCATTTTTTAAGTCTTCCCCTAATACAAACTTGCGGTAGTTTTTAGTTGCTATAACCTTATCTTGGATAGCAATGATAAAGCCTTCTGTTTCTGCAAAGAGAGACAAACGTTGAAGCCATAAATTTGAGCTGGTTACATCGATAAAGTCTTATGATACGAGTAGTTGGAAGGGGTGTATTCCGTGTATGCTTTTGCCTTTCCATACGTCCATACGCTGTTCTCGAGAGAGAACGTTGGGTGGTCTTTCAATCTCACTTGATTTAAGTTTAAGCGGAGTATAGTTCTTGTCAATAGACTAGAATTAGATCTGAAGTTTAGACTTGGCTTCTGAAATAGTCTCTCAAGTTTTTAATTGGCAAAAAACAAAGATTTGGTATGTCGAGAAAACCTCTTCCACCGTCTCCATAAGAAAGAGTGACTCTTTCGATTGCACTTCTCGGATGGTGGCACTGGTATTTAGTTAGGGTGGTTCTTAGTAATGTTGATATCTCATCGAGGTTTGTATTTGACCAACTAACAACCCCGAAGGAATACGTAAATGATGGCTTTGCGCTTATTTCCAGCATTTAAGTGAGATTTCAGAACTTTAGCTAGTCTCAGCTGAAACTTGCTCCGCAGTACCTTCTTCAGCTCCGATTCTTTTGTTCCTTTCAATTTTAAGACGCCAAGATATATGTAGTCTTCTTCTTGGTCTAAATTGGATATGATGTTGTTTTCGTCTAGGTGGAACCCTTCACTGTCGTTCTGTACTTTTCCTTTCTGGATATGGATCATTTTACATTTTTCGATACCAAATTCCAATCCTACGTCATCACTAAATTTTTTTACTAGTTGATTCATCCGATGAATTTTTTCTTTATTACTAGTGTAGAGTTTAAGATCATCTACATATAGTAGGTGATTGATAAGGAAGGCTGCTTTCAACTTAAAACCAAGATTGAGACTTTTCAGCATTTTACTCAGCGGGTTCATACAGAGGAATTAGAGACATTATTCTAATCCAGGAACCATGGATTGCAGAAGGCGTGGTTCGTGGACTTAGGACACCCTCATACGTTCCGCTCTATACAAGAGACAAAGGTAAGATTAGAACTTGTATATTAGTGAAACGTAGCCTTAATGTATTTCTACTTCCCAACCTCAGTGACCCCGACCTAACCGTTGCCAGATTAGAAACTGCCAAAGGCTCATACTGGCTGGCATCGGCTTACCTTGGCCACGACCAAGTGGGCCCTCTCCCTGGTGATAACCTAGAAAGGGTGGTACTGGAAGCGGGAAGGCAAAAAACTGGCCTCATAATCGGATGCGACGCCAACGCACATCATACGGTATGGGGCAGTACCGACATCAATGATAGAGGTGAGTCACTTTTAGACTATATTTTAAGTACTAACCTCTTAATTTGCAATATTGGCAATGAGCCCACTTTCATAACAAAAAACCGACAAGAAGTTTTAGACATTACTCTTGTCTCCGACAGCATCACCCAAAGGCTAACAAACTGGATGGTACCGTCTGAACACTCCTTTTCGGACCATAGGTACATCCAATTTAGTCTGAGTGATGCTCCCCCTCTCCAACCAACTTTCCGGAACTACCGGAAAACTGATTGGACAAAATATAGAGGAATCCTATCGGAAACGATATCCTCCAAACTATCAAGTCCCCCGCGTGACACCAATGAGCTCGACATGAAAGTCAGGGAATTTACTCTGACTCTCAATAAGGCTATGGCCGCTTCCTGCCCTCTTATTCAACCAAGAGGCAAGAAAAAGCCACACTGGTGGACATCGGCACTAGGACTGCTCAGAAACACATGCAGAAAACTTTTCAACGCAGCAAAAAGCACAAGAAAAGTGACCGACTGGGACTCATATAAAGAATCCCTCAAATTATACAAAAAAGAACTGAGGAAGGCAAAGCGACAATCCTGGAGGTCATTCTGTGACAAAATCACAGAAACCTCTGAGGCTTCGCGGCTAAGAAAAATCCTCTCCACAAATCCTATGATGCCCAGCTGTTTGAAAAAAACCGATGGCTCTTGGACAACCTCAAGTGATGAATCACTCAACCTGCTTCTGGACACCCACTTTCCAGGTAGCTCCCAACTCGCGGCCAGTAGCAGCCCAAACAAGCCTACTGCAACCGTGACCAAAATTCATAGTCTGATTACGAGAGACAAACTGCTCTGGGCACTACATAGCTTCAAACCATACAAGTCTGCTGGTCCGGACGGTATTATACCTGCCGAGCTACAGAGATCCTCAGATATTATTCTACCAGTGTTGGAAAATATTATGAGGAGCTGTGTAGAACTTATCCACATTCCACTGTTATGGAGAGAAGTCAATGTAGTATTCATTCCCAAAGCTGGAAAATGTTCTCATGTGGTCCCAAAGGACCTCAGACCCATAAGTCTATCGTCATTCCTTCTGAAAACTTTAGAACGACTGATTGATATCCATATTCGAGCTAAAGTTGATCCAAGACTTCTGTCTACGGCTCAACATGCCTACTGTAAAGGAAAGTCGGTGGAAACGGCTTTGCACTCTCTGACTAGCCACATCGAACGATCCCTACAATATAAGGAGTACACAATGGTTGCTTTCCTGGACATAGAGGGCGCCTTTAACAACGTCAACACATCCGCAATCACGACTGCGTTGTCAACTCTGCAGGTAGACGACTCACTTGGGGAGCTGATTAATCTAATGCTGACAAGCAGGATAATCAACTCCAAACTGGGTGAGACTTCTGCTAAAAGATATGTCAGTAGGGGTACGCCGCAAGGCGGTGTCCTCTCCCCCCTTCTTTGGAACTTAGTGGTTAACGAACTACTGATATACCTGGAAGCGGGGGGTAGCAGAGTGATTGCCTATGCGGATGACGTTGCCATAGCCGTCTCAGGAAAACATTTAAATACCATTAAAGAACTCCTCCAAGTAAATCTTAACAGATTAACCTGCTGGGCAGATCGCTGTGGATTGGGAATAAACCCCCATAAAACTGATCTTGTCCTCTTTTCTAGGAAATATAAAATTCCAATCATAGACCCTCCTTCAATAAACGGTACCAGTTTAGCTTTCTCCGATACAGCAAAATATCTGGGTCTGATTTTTGACAGGAAACTAAACTGGAAACCTAACATTCAAGAAAGAGTCAATAAAGCTACAATAGCTTTATTCTCTTGCAAGAAAGCCATTGGGAACAAATGGGGCCTTCAACCTCGCATAACCCACTGGCTATACATCTCGGTCATAAGACCGATACTCACTTACGGGGTGGTTGTCTGGTGGACGGCCTTGGAAAATGCAGTCAACTGCACTAAACTAAGCAGAGTCCAAAGAACAGCATGTCTATGCACAAGCGGAGCCTTGCGGTCTACCCCCTCTGCGGCATTAGATATTCTGCTTCACTTGACACCCCTCGACATTTTTAGCAAGCAAGTAGCTGCGACTGCAGCTATTCGCCTTAAAGCGACTAAACAGTGGACAAATAATTCATTTGGCCACGCCAACATTCTTAATACATTAGGAATCCTCACAGAGAACACCGATTACACCATACCTGAACTTTGGTTTGACAAAAACTTCCATGTAAGCTTCCCCTCTAGATCATTCTGGGAGGAGGATGCTTTCATGGAGGACAAGTCAATCCATCTCTACACAGATGGATCTAAAACCGACAGCGGAGTTGGTGGCGGTGTTTTCTCAGATAAGCTTAACCTAAGCCTCTCTTTCCGCCTTCCAAATCACTGTAGCGTGTTCCAGGCGGAAATTTTGGCGATTAAAGAAGCTCTGTCCTGGCTGAAGAAAAACGTGATATCTGCAAAGGATATCCGCATATTTTCGGATAGTCAGGCCGCCATCAAATCCCTGGACTCGGTCTCATTGTGTTCTAAAACTGCCCTTGAATGCCGTTCATCTCTCATGGAGATGGCAGAGCAGTTCAACATTCACCTCTGTTGGGTGCCGGGCCACAGAGACATTCCAGGGAACTGCAGAGCCGATGAACTCGCCAAAATTGGAACCACTCTACCTATCCTACCGGACAAAGGTAGTATAGGTATACCAATCGCTACGTGCAAACTAACACTAAAACTAGATGCCAATAAAAGAACGGACCTTAGGTGGACTGCTGGACAAACATGTCTAGCGACCAAACAGATCTGGCCAAGGCTGGATCTGAGTCGATCTAAGTGTCTGATCCTTTTAGATAGGAAACATCTCAGCGCCATAATAGGTGTCATAACCGGACACTGCCTCATAGGCAAGCACGCAAGAAGGCTTGGCGCTTTTACTAACGATTTTTGTAGAAGCTGCATGGACGAGGAAGAGGAGGAGACAATCCCCCACCTACTCTGCACATGCCCAGCTCTCTCTCAGAGAAGGAAGCTTCACCTAGGAGCTTTCTTCTACAACGACCTAAACGATCTAGAAAAAATAGACGTTAACAGTCTCCTACGCTTTATTAAAAGCTCAAACTGGTTCCAGTAGTAAGAAGATCATAGATCCACGTGGCATCACAATGGGCCAATAGGCCTAAGTGG